>JANRFK010003679.1:42076360-42091358 GCA_030068395.1 Apalone spinifera | reverse complement strand
GGGAACCCCCGCGCACCGCCTCCCCTGGGGCCAACTCCCCACGCTCCTCCTCCGAGGCTGACTCACCCCTCCTGTGGCGCAGGGAAGCCGCCACACGTCCTCCTCCGGGCCGAAGCCAGGCGTAAGGGGAAGTGGCAGGGAATTTGGCACCCCATTTAACTCAGCGCCCTAGGCGGTTGCCGAGTTTGCCTATAGGCACAGGCCGCTCCTGAGATGTGGCCTTACTGGCCCTGGCTCCTGCACCTTCAACAGTTCTGATCCTATCATCTGGCTCCCATCCTGCCCTGCTTTGCTCCAACGTCTCTTTCCAGCCCCGTCTCACCTTTTGCTCTTCCATCTACTAGTCATAGGATATAAAAGAAATTAAACTGAAACTATGCCTGTTTGTACTCACCTTTACAAGAAACACATTAGCTTGTCACTGGATGGTGCACTGGTGATAATCACGTAACTCAAACGTCAGTGATACAGTACAGACTGTTTGCATGCTACAATCATATTGGTCCATAAGTCGTGTACTAAATTATAAGCCAAATCTTTGATTTGAACTAGCATACCAGAGAACTATAAATATAAAAACTATTGTCCAAACCACACCAAAAATATAGTTAGCTTTTGTAAATACATGCAGTGTACCAACTGTTACCTTACATGCTGTCAGTGGTGTACCGCACTGATTTAGCATGCCTTATTATTGTGAATCTGGACACATCTATTTATAGTTATTTATTTAAATAATGTTTATAGTGCTCTGACCTTGAAATATGTTATCTTAATGCTAGGTTAGTGTCTGAACAGATTCTAAACTTTTTTATCACAGTAATTACCCAGCATTCTTCTGATTGCGAGTAGCTACTCATTCTCTGAGTTCTAGAATGTCAGAATACTTATACAAATTAAAGACAAGATAAACATTGATAATTAATTGCTCTCATGACTGATTTTAGACTTTGAAACATTTCTGTAGTCCTGCAGTTAGAATGCACAGCAGTATCTGATGAAAGTAAATGGCTGTTGTGATGGATAGGAGGATTGCTGGCCAACATTTGGTGACTAGGGGGTTAAACTCAAGAAGCTAGCAAGGCCACTGGCAGGGGGCCAGAAGAACCAATAGGGTGTTGGTAGGGGGCCAGAAGAACCAATGGGATACAGTGCTGAAATCTGAATTGTATATAGATACCTGGTCGTCTCTTGACTTCTAGGGTAAGAGCTAGATGAGCAACATGCAATAATCAGAATTACCATGCCTACAAGGAATTCAGGGCATGTAAGTGGACTGAACCAGAAAAGGGTCATGAGTAAATAAAGGGAAAATGTGTATTTAGTTACAATCAGAGCATTTTTCTTTGCTTTGGTTCTTTGGTTAAACTTCTCTGTGTGAATCTATGCCTTTCCTTCCCCATTCACTAAGAACATATCAGAGATGTTCTCTGTGTTTTAATTTGTTTTACTCATTGCTTTGTAACACCTAGCAATATGCTTTACTAAATATATCTCTTTGTTTTGTTAATAAAATCACCTTTTTTAAGGCGATTTGTTTCTTGTGTCCTGGAAAGAAAGAGGGTGTCTGTCTGCCTATCCTGAGAGGTCAGCTATCAAAGACACAGTTGGTTTTCTTTTGTTTCTTTTTTTCAAAGCTCTCTTGTGACAGAGGAGCTTGGGGTACTCGGGAAGGAAGTCCAAGTGCTTTTTTCCTGGGTTCAAGAAGAAAGGGGTTTGTTTTACTTTGAGCTACCCCTCAAAGTCAGTAAATCTGTGACTCCGGGAAGTTTTTGTAAGCAGAGCCTATAGAGGGAAGTTATTTAATGTCTCTTGCAGGCCGCTACCTTCCACGCTCGGAGTGCCAGAATGAGGAACATACCCACAGCTACATTAAGCCATCTTAAACAAGTGAAAAACACAAGTAATTCACTGTTTGCTAACATTTAGGAGCTGATTTATTAGTGCCACCTTTAAGGGTCCATCTACACTACATATACAAGTGTTAGGAGCCTTCTGTTGCAACTGAGTTAGATCATAGTTCCATCATTTACTCTTTGAATAAGATCACACTACATGTTCTAACATTGTTCTCTCATGATGCAAGAGATCCGGACCTAATCTGTATGTGCTGTACAGGCAAAACTTGGGATAATGGCCAGTGCTGATAAGTGTTAAAATTGTCAAAGTTCCAGATCTCATCCATTTCCTATTTATACAATTCCACAGCCATTCAAAACTGCTTCACATGTCAACTAAACACAGTCCCTGATTATGACTTTGTATATTGGATCTTCTAGTGATTGGTGTTATAGATAGATTACTATAAGTGAACTCTTGTAATAGTGATTAGATACTGAAGGCTGATGTTTAATAAAAAACCAGGAACATAAACAGGTTGAGAGCTGGAAGGCAACCTGAGTGAAATGAGTTATGGGAAGGGACTTGAAGGGAAAAACAATAAGGTTAACTGGTGCACTGGACTAGGCAATATTACGCAAAAATAAAGGCTAACATGAGACAAGGCAAGGATAGACTAGTGGGATATTATTGGATCTGTGAATATCTTTAGTACAATACTTCCAATATTAGTAACTGCCACAGAACATTTGCAAAAAATTCTGATGTCTGAAATGACAAATTGCTCTGAGAGCAGACAAAATTCAGTGTGCACAGAATGCCAGTCCCCCTCTATCTATCACATATCAGTGAAGTCCCCATTTAAAACAACTGTCCCTCACATGATTTGACTGTCATCTTATTCCTCAGCTCCTCAACAAACTCCTTTGCACTTCCAACATTCCAAATACAAGGAACATGTGCAATTACACTAGGTCACATCTGAATGCATAACTGCTTAGTACTTTTTGGCTCACAAATAATACATTCTGACATTCTGTTCTTTACGAGAGTGCATGTCTCTTGAAAATCTATCCTAATCTAGTTCTCTCGCATTGGTGTGCGGCTGTGTGATTGAGATTTCAGTGCTTTTTTAATGTGTTCCATTCCTATTCAGAATTATGTTCATTTTTTTTTGGTCACCAAGACATTGAGCCAGCCTTGACTTCCCTGACAGAGAAGCAGCTGTCTGTCTCTCTTCATGAGCCTTGAGAATCTCCTACCAGAAATACTATAAAATTAAAATACATAAAATGGAACCTTATTTCCAAAGGAAACTGTATATTTATATCCCAAATGTAAGCATGAGCTTATCATGCAAACTTGTCTTAATGTTCCAGTCCAAATGTAGTACGCACACAAATGTTTATGTATAATGTTTACCATTATTACCTTTCCAACCACCAGGAGAGGAAAAGACAGATCAGGCTAAGTCCCTTTATGCTGTGTGTGTCTTATTTTTGCACATATCAGTGATAGAGAAACAAGCCCATCTGAATCTTTTTTTTTTTTTTAATCTTCCAGGACTGAGGGAGTTATGAAACACCCTCTTGTGGTTTTGCTACGTGCAAAACTTCTAACCCCTAAATGACAAGGTAAAATAACTGGCATTATATATAGTTTAGGCAATTAAATAACCACACCTCTCTGTCTTTCACGTTGACACACAGGGAAATCATAGAGAAGATCTGGGAATGTAAACTAGACTTTTTGATCTTTATTTTCAAATCTGCACAGTATGCAGGAAATACCTGGATTCCCCAAATGGAGGTGAATAAGGGAGAATTCATAAAATATCTTCTGCAAACTGATTTCAATATTTTTAAGTAGGGCAAGTATAAGCTCTGATTTCACTTTTTGTCACCCATAGTAAAACATGCTTATTTATTAAAATCCTATCTCACATTCTTCCATTCCTCTGTTGTGGAAGAAAAATATATTCAGCCAAAGGATTATAGTTTGCTGTGGGGAGATGTCAAAACTAGAATAGGTAAATCTGAACATAAAAAGATGTTTATTATATATTATTTCCAACAGAAAATAGGGTGCTTCCAAACGACCCAAATCCATCACCTCTGTCCTATGGAGTTTCAGTCTAAGAAACATCAATTATGTACTTTCAGGGAGCTGGCAAGAAGGTGTTTTTCTTTCTTAACCCCACAGCTAGCCATCCATGAAGCCGTAACTGTACCTGCCATGTTAGTGATAACTGGATTGCTGCTAATGGCAACCTCATTGCATCGGGGTGGGGAAAGGCGGCGCGTGGAACGAGATACCCCATTGACAATGATTTCTAAATTGCTCACATTAATCCAGGCAAGGTTACAATCAAGCCCGCACGCAATCACACACTACTTGGATTCAACGACAGCCCTTGCGCATGGAGGACCGATCACCACCCATTTACCAAGGCTGGCACCTACCCCCTGCTTGTCAAGTGTCGTGTTTACTGCAGGGTTATTTATTGAGCCTAACAGCAGATCTTGTCTTGCGAAGGCGTCACGGGCTATCAACAAAGGGAACCGGAGTCCCAAACAGCTCCCGTTCCGGACAGCCAGATGGGATGGGGGCGGGGCGCTTTCCTTAGGAGGCCTGCAAACGAGGGGCCCAACCCTGGCTAGAAAGGGGGGCTCTTACCGTGCAAATTCTCCTCCGGTTGGCTGAGTCCCTCGCCCTGCGACATTGTCTCCGGCTTCTTCGGGGCAGGCGCTGCTACTTTCAGCCGGCGCTTCTCGCGTCCCGACGCGGCTGGCGGGGGCCGCTGCAGCTGCTGACTGCGGCCACGTACGCAGGGCGGGCTGATCAGTGACCAGCAGCTGACAGGCTCTGTTATTGTTATTGCTACTGCAGGTTCTTGGGCTTGCTGGGGAGTATGACGTCTCGAGGGAACGGGCCACCCTGATTGGCTGTCATCACATTCCTCCCCTTCTGCTCCTGTAGCGCTTGCGGGTGCACGGGCTGCCCGCGACCCCGGGAGCTGCTGGGAACAAGCTCAAAGCCTGGATGTCTCCCAGCGGCAACTGCCCTCTGGGTCCTAGTGGCGCCTCGTCTTTCATTGCAACATGGGGGAAGGCTGTTACTAAGCTGTTATGGAGCACCCGGCTTTTGCACATTGGCGTTTAACGCTTCCCCTGCCCCCCACCAGCTGGCTCTGCTCAGAAAGCGCCAAAATCAGAACTCACTCCTGATTGGCTGAAAAGATATCGAGCCATGGCTAGTTTGCATTGGACACTAAGTTGGCGTCATTTCAGATTGGGTGGGAAATGAGGAGGCACAAAATGTTCAGTTCCCACGTTCACTAATGTGCACTGATTTCTACGCCGAGGCTCATGACATCATTTTCCAGCAATAATGTCAGGATCATTCCTCCACTTGCTGTGCAACTTGTTACTGACCGGTGTGGCTAGAAGTGTTTCCCTACTGTTTACTAATTGTAGTGGCTTTTAGACACCGTCTGTAAGCCTTGTATTACACCCAAAACGTGGATCATGGTTTGTGAAAAGTATACCAGCCTAACCCACATTTTGTACAATGCTAGTCAATAGAAAAATTATTTTGACAATCTAGCTATTTTTTCTCAAGGAAGTTGGTTTACTATAGCAATGGGGATGGGGGTGGGGAGGGAGGAGGAATCTTTTGGTTGCTGCAAGAATTCTCCACACTACAACCAGACATTTCTAACCAGAAGGGCCACAGTCAAATCTCAGTTTGTGGTAAATTGCTTTTGAGCCGTCTTTGCTAAATACAATTCTACATATAATTTTTTAAACTTTCTCTTTCAACATTTTCTTGGTAGTAAAAGGGATTTGTATAAGTAGATCCAACACTCTGTAAGCACACATTTCAATGTCATAAGAATTTGGCCACTGCATAGCTATGAACACACTGTTGTGTTGCATGGAAGAATTAGAAACATAGGTACATCACTTCAAGGCTGCTTCATACATTTTCCTAGTACAATCCTCTGAAATTGTTTTCAGAAAATCCAAGACCAGTTAAAAATAAAAATTATTTTAAAATTAAATGTCTGACATAAAACTACTGCTTTTAACAAGTTCTTCTATTTTAAAATCGATCTAGCTATAAAATCCAATAACATTTTGGAAAAGCTCTATTGAGTTTAGTAGAGATGAAACCAATAGGGTTCTATATAAATTATTTCATTATAATGAAAATTTTATAGGTTATAAAGTGTAATACAGGTTGGACCTCAATAGTCCATAGGCCAACAACATCTGTGGCCCAGCATCCCTGTGGATGCTCCCAGGCTGCAGCACTCATGAGGAAAAGCTGGCCTCACACTCAAACTCTTCAGCTGTGTTTAGACTGCATCCCTTTTCCGTAAAAGGGATGCAAATTAGACACATTGCTTTTTTTAAAAAAAGGAATAAGGGATCTTTCGGAAAAGACTTTACTTTCCGCAAGATCTGCGTCTAGACTGGCGCTTTTTTCCAGCAAAGCTCCGAGTCGGAAAAAAGCGGCAGCCGTGTTTATGCAAATGAAGTGGCGGGGATTTAAATCCCCGCTTCATTTGCAATTGCGATGTGTCTAATTTGCATCCCTTTCTCAGAAAAGGGGTGCAGTCTAGACACAGCCTTCATCTGTCCTGCCTCTTCTCTTGAGCACCGTGCAGGCTCCTCTGCTGCAGAAGCAGAGGCCTGCAGCTGGCAGCTGCAGAGGAGTCAGCATTGATTTCCCCTGGTCTGGCAGATTCCTTGGTATGGGACCAGTCAGGACCCAACGGTGTAGGTTTTTTTTACCATCTTATCAACTTCTATAGCAAGGCTATATTTCATTATTAAAGAAATGGGTGTTCAGAAACCTAAAAAAGATTATCATTTTATCTTAAATTCCATATAATCTTTCACGGGAAAAATAGGAACTCTCTTAACTTATACTTTATCACTTGTATATAGGGCCTTTTGAGCTGATGCAATATAAATGTAATGGTTACGTGCATTCCTTAATGACATAAGGAACAATTCATGCTGTTGACTTGCTCACTTTTTAAAAAAACAGTGACCTATTTTTTGAAACATTTTAATTAGTAAACCTTGGGATTACATTCAATAAATATTAAGAAATAAATATTAAAAAATAAACATTAACTAATGGCTTTATAAATTTCAGAAGGGTAGCCATGTTAGTCGATAACTTTAAAAAAAAAGACTAGTCCTGTAGCACCTTAGGTACATCTACACTGCATTCCTCTTTGGAGAGAGGAATGCAAATGCATCAGAGCGAAATTGCAAATGAAGTGTGGATTTGAATTTCCTGCACTTTATTTGCATAATGACTTCCAGGCGCTTTTTTGAAATACTGTATTGCGAAAGAAAATAATGCAGTCTAGACAGGGTTATTTTAAAAAAAACCTTCTTTCGAAATAACCCTTAAACCTCATTTTTTAAGGAGTAAGGCTTATTTTGAAAGAAGGTTTTTTTCCTCAAAATAATGCTGTCTAGACTGCATTTTTTCTTTCAAAATATGGTATTTCGAAAAAGCGCCCGGAAGCCATTATGCAAATGAAGCACGGGAAATTCAAATCCATGCTTCATTTGCAATTTCACTCGGATTCCTTTGCATTCCTCTCTTGAAAGAGGAATGCAGTGTAGCCATACCATGAGAGACTAGAAATTTAGAGAGAGAGAGAAAGTATCATGAGCTTTTGTAGGCAAAACCCACTTCCTCAGATGAGTGGAGAAAAAAGGGGGTGCTTTGTGCTGGCTGCCCCCAGCCCTGCCCCTTCCACCTGAGGCCCTGCCCCTTCTGGTCCTCCCCACACCTTGCCCAGGGGCATGCAGAAGCTGTCGACTTCCCTGACGTACAAGACCATGTAGACTATGAGAATTAGATGATTTGCAGACTGAAAGAATTAATTCTGACCAATCAGATATTAGAATTCTTAATTTGTATTTATACACCCAATTATTATTTCTTCATATATTTCTTAATGCAGTTTAGTGTAACCCCTTTAGCTGAAGTAGTTAATGTGCTAACTAACCGCTGCCTTTTATCTCCTTTCTTAAACCTTTTATCTCTGCCAGACTAGGAGTAAAGGTCCTTTTTATGTGACTCCTGATGTGTCATTCTTGGCGGAATACACACAACTATGACTAAACCAGTAGCAGATTAGACAAACACCTGGCAGGGATAGTTTAGATGGTGTTTGGTCCTGCCATGAGTGCAGGCAACTGGACTTGATGACCTTGTGAGGTAAGATCCTTTCAGTTCTATGATTCTATATTGCATTGATACTAGAAATATCTATTGCACTTGCCTCCAGGATTTATAGTGTGGCTGCCCTGGCTATCAAAAGGAACAAGTCTCTGTGCATGATTGCTTACATGGGCTCAAGGTAAGACCTACCTCAGACAAAAGAGGGTCAATTACTATATTTTGCTTGTCACCTATAAGACACCTGTAGAAAGTACAAATTATCAGCAGAAGCCAAAGATTGGAAATGTTGGAGGAAAAGATTAAGAACATAACATAAGAACAGTCATACTGGGTCAGACCACAGATCCATCTATCCCAGTATCCTCTCTGCCAACAGTGGCTAATGCCAGATGCCCCAGAGGTAATCCTCACATGATCCCTCTCCTGTCACCTATTTACAGACAAAAAGAGACTAGGGACACCATTCCTACTCATCATGGCTAATAGATTCATGGAGGTTAGGTCCATCAATGGCTATCTAGCTCTTTTTTGAACCTTGTTAAAGTCCTAGTCTTCACCACATCCTCTGGCAAGGAGTTCCACAGGTTGCCTGTGTGCTGAATGAAGAAAAACTTCCTTTTGTTTTTTTTTAACCTGCTGCCTATTAATATCATTTGGTAACCTCTCGTTCTTTTATTGTAGGAATAAGTAAATAACTTTTCCTTATTCACTTTTCCCACGCCAGTCATGATTTTGTAAACCTCTATCATATCCCCACTTAGTCTCCTCCTTTCTAAACTGACAAGTCCCAGTCTTTTTAATCTCTCTTCATATGGGACCCATTCCAAACCCCTTATCATTTTTGTTGCCCTTTTCTGAACCTTTTCCTCATAATAACGATACTGTGATTTTAAAATGTTGCAAGCTGGTGAAAGAATGAAAGAGCAAATACATGTACTGTAATGATAATACTAGGTTCTGAAATTATGTATTGCTCAAAAAGTCATGTTTAGAGATAGGCCACAAATGTATTATAATGATTACTTTGATGACTTTAATTTCTGTCATGATGTTCAAGTGGGAAAAAAGGTAATGTTCTCAGGATGCTATACACCATGAAAATAGACCATATCTGTATCTACTATAGCAGAATTAGAGTTGGTAGATGTGCAGAGAGCACCACCTAATCTAAAACACTGTGGCTACATCTACACTGGCAGCTTCTTCCAGAAGAACTCTTTTGCGGAAGAGTTCTTGTGCAAAAACTCTTCCACAAGAGAGCGTCTACACTGGCATGTGCTTTTGCACAAGAGACGTGCTTTTGCGCAAGAGCATCCATGCCAGTGTAGATCCTCTCTTCCACAAGAAACCTCTGATGGCCATTTTAACCATAGGGGCTTCTTGCGCAAGAAATTCACGTTGCCTGTCTACACTGCCCTCTTCTGGAAGAGCTCTTGCGCAAGAAGGCTTATTCTTCGTGGAGAGGAATAACTCTTCCGGAAGAAGCCCTGTTTTACAATGCTATCCTGTAAATTTACTTCTGGAAGAACGCTCGTGCGGTGTAGACAGGCAGCAAGTTTTTGCAGAAGAACGGCTGTTCTTCCGGAAGAAGCTCCCAGTGTAGACGTAGTGTGTTTTCTCTACCATGGATAAGCCTCCACCCAATTTAGACGTGCCTGTTAGGTACCCTACAGTAAACTTCATAAAACAGACTCTAAAAAATAACCCAGTCTCTTGTCTGATAGCTATAGCGGTGTTAGTCTGTTTACATATATTCCCAAACTGCATGCCACTATCCCCTATGGAGAGCTGATTACTGGCTATCAACTACCATATTTATGTTTTCAAAGAAGATATTTGCACAGGAGACGTGACTCAAGGTGTGTGATGAAGCCTTGAAGGCTTTCGTAAGAGGCTTTGTAACTGCTTACTCAAACAATTAAAAAGGGGAAGGGGGAAAGAAAAACCCTGGACAAATTTAGGAGATCTAGATACTGAACTGCTTCACTGTTATTCCTAGGAAACTGAAAAAACAATCTTGATGACAACAAGAGAATTGGACTGACTTTGTAAATGTGAAGAGCCAAATCAGACCACTTCTGTTTCCAAGAGATAATAGACATGGGGACAAAGCAAGCTTCCAATTAATATGAATCATAAATAACAAGCTTCCATTATTGTGACTCATTTTAGCAAGTCTCATTAGATTATCATCTGAGGCAAGGATTAGATCCTTCTGTGTGTTTCTGCATGTCCTAGTATAATGAGACACCAATCCAAATTTAGGTTAGGACCTGTGATCATTCGTGCAATATAAATTATTATTCATAACCATAAACTGCTCTTCCATTAAATTAATAGATCTCAGGCACGTGGAAACTTTTCATAGATTTTAGGCTTTGGATCAGGCCCTAATACCTCACGTAGGCTCACCAAAGGGAGAAGGGAAGTAGCAAAGGGGGCAGCTGCCCTGGGTCTCAGGGCCTGTGGCAGCAGCAGTGCCCAGAGCCCCAGATCCTTTAAATCACCACCAAAGTACCATGCGATGTACTCTGGGCAATCCCGAGGGCTATGTGAATTCTGTGTGGTGCACCCTGGGTGGTACTGAAAATGGGTTCCCCAGCCCCACCCCTTCCACCAGAGGCCCTGCCACTTCCAAGAGCACAGTGTCCAGGCCCCTACCTCGCCCAGTGGCCTGGCCTGGCTGTTGGCTCCCCTGACGTCACGCTAGTGATGCACAGGGACAATGTTTTTTACAGGTTGAAAGTTTAATCAAGTATTTCACAATTATTCAGGTGTGTACACTTTTGAATAAATATAGCATTAGGAAACCATAAGTAAGACTGTTCCCTAGTTAGGACAACTCTGGTTGGTCAGTAAGCAATTGGAGACATTCGAAGTCAAACAATCTGTGATCTAACTGGTGTGTTTGCTTTGGAAAAAAGCACTGGCTCCTAATAAATTGCCCATTGCTCCCCCTTGGATCATTTGGTTGCATTTTTTAAAATACAAGGGGATATATAGGGAATGTTTTGATAGAAGCAGACCATCAAACTTCATGAAGAAAGCTCTGTTCTCAGTAATATTTAAGCCAAATCAAGATCCACTACAGTTTTCATTTTATTGACCGGCATCAGTATAACATTAAGATAACTTTTTGAACCATTATCCAAAAGAACAGAGTACCCATATTTAGGATAAAACACAGAGATTAATCAGTCTCAGTGAAGTCATCTTCAGTGTCTTTGAATCTGAGAAGTTGGTGACCTACATATAGTGCCTTCACTTAAAGTGGAAATCATCTTTGACTAGATTGAGTGTGAGCTTCCAAAACAGAAACAGATGAGTTTTAGTAACAGTTTTAGATAATGTATTTCCACATTTAATAATGGAATTTCAATCTGATTAATACAAATTCATGCTGACTGGTAGAGTCATCTTGTTTTCTAAAGGGGTTGAAGAGGGCACCAATATAACCAGGGCTCGACAATTAGGGCAATCTACTCACCTTTGGCGGGTAGATTTTAGCCTGGCACAGCGCTGCAGCATGATCAGCGCATGCGCAGCGCAGTCTGTGCATGCACAGCATGCTATACCGCGTGGCTGGTGAGCGGGGCTCGCCGCCGCTTGTCAAGCCCTGAATATAATTCTTTTTTTTTCTGAAAAATGTTGCACTGCGGTAGCAATAATGGAAGCATTAGTGTTGAGAAGGCACCAAGACCTGCTCACATTTTTACTAGCCTATTGTTTGAAACTGCATTGTGCAGGTTTAAATCAAAGGGTACATCTACACAGCAGCGTTATTCCGAAATAACATAGTCCGCTTCTACACTGCAAGTAGTTATTTTGACACAATGAGGACTTCTTACTCAGATTTCTGTAACCCTCATTTTTGAGGAGTTAGGGAAGTCGGAAGAAGAGTGCTCTTTCTCAGACTTCCTTCTGTGTAAACTACACCAAAAGCCAAAGTAAGCTATTTTGACTTAAGCTATGCAATTGACGTAGCTCAAGTTGCGTAGCTTATTTTGGCTTCAACCCTGTTGTGTAGACATCCCCAAGCAGTGATCACAACACTGAAAACTAATAGAACCCTGACCACACTAATGTTAGTAATACTAGAAAATCTTTCAGAAAAAAGGCTATGCTAGATTGTCTGAGAGCCACACGTGTGATCTACTATAATTAAAGCTGAACTGGAAGAACCTACCAATGATGAAATTTACTTAGCTTTTATAATCTGATGCAAGTTCTTTAAATTGTGCAAGGTAACCCAAGGAACAGCCTCATTCCAATCACCAGTCGGTAAATTCCATAGAGTGTCGTGAGTTTGCTGGGTAGCTATCAAACAGAAACTTGTATGTTTTCTGAGAAGTTCACAGGTAGTTACCATACCCCTAAACACAGCTCTGCAGAGATATTCTCTGCAATTTACAGCATTAACCAATCCAAGACGAGATTCATGTAAAGCAGAATAATTCCATTTAAGTCAGTGGAACTATGACACTTTCCACCAACTAATGATCTGGCCTGCATTTAATCTGCAGAGCTACTAGCTGTCAGTTCTGTGTCTTTCAAATGTTGTTTATCAGTTTTTGCCAGATGAACACTAAGGAAGGCTAAGTGAGAAGGAGATAGAGGAATTAACTATTCCAATGGTGAATTAGCAAATGTTCTGTGTGTGATCATATCCGAAATAAGTCTATGAGATCCAGGAACAGATTAGTGTGTGTACAGCTGTTAATGTACTATTCTACATTGTTGAGGATTTGGCCCAGAGCCTACCTTAACAAAAAAGACTATGCACAGCACAGTTAGTAGGAAGATTGTGCTTGAATTTCAAAAGATATTATACACCTGAATGCAAAAGCACAAACTCTGGCCTTGAGACCAATCCACAGCAACCTGGAGATGAACTGCCATGAGAGTCTTAAAATAGTAAGGCAGTGTTATCTCTCTCAAATACTGATGAAGGGTTTAATGCCATCAGTCTAGAAAATAAGTGGTCTCCAAAGATAGATTATTAATTAAAAAGGAGTGCTGCCATCTGACAGAAGGTAACAGGTTACTGCAGTGAATTAATCCAGCCAAGGGGAACAAATGAAGTATCTTCTGTGACAGAGGGGCTATGTTTTGCTTCACTTAAACAATTTGAGATGCCAACTTTAATTTACTCTAGGTAAAAATTTTCATTTCTGACTGAGTCTCTTTCTGCAATGGTGCTTGTGAGGCATAGAAGAAACATCTACAGTACAGCCAAATTTTCACTGAAACGCTCTGCTGGGAGCGCAAGACCAATCTGTGATCTTCCTTTCAGCTCTTAAAACCCTTTAGGCCCTAATCCTGTTCTGACAAAGCCCTGTAATGATGCAGAGCCCCAGTGAATGGGATACCTGGAGAGTAAAGATTAGAGCCCTACTAGTTGCTGTATTGTATTTGGAGTAGGCCATAAAGATGACAGCGCAAATGTTTATCTCAAGTATCAGATATTGGTTATCATCAGAATCAGGTTATTGAACTCAGTAAACCAGAATGAGAAGTTTGGGGCCAATCTTCAGTTGTGCCAAGTTTACTGTCTAAGTCACCTTTTCACTTTCCTGATATTGGGCCTGCAACATGGACTGACATGAGTTTTGATAGTGGAAGATGATTGCATTTTTATCTATGAAGAGGATGTTGTCCTTCCATAATATGCCATTTCTGGCGAGAACTCCCAGTAGGTGAACGCAAAATTCAATTTACATGAACTTTCATGTAAGAAAAACTCATTCACTTTAAATGTTCAAGAAAAAGGAAACACGTAAGGGATACAATCTTTTTTAAAAATTCAAGCAAATACCACAAAGAGTTGTGTTATTTGCCCAGGCCCTCACAAACTGAGGGCATTTCATGTTCCGTCAGGCTGACAGATCTCTGGTACAGCTACAGTGCTATATAGAAATACCAACATAAATAGTAACATACCATAAAGCAAAGATGCTTCAGGATCTATATATCTCTAAATCTTAAGAATTAGCACTCATTATGTAATGAACAAATGAACTCTTAAATTGTGCTAATTTATAATAAAATTAGGTTAATTAATTATCTCAATTTACATCTTCATTTAAATTGGGAATAAGCATGCATGTCTCTGTAATGTTGCAGATACATCAGGTTACAGACCGGGTTTTTTACAAAATATTGGCTATTCTTCTCTTTTTTAACAGATGTCTGGCAGATGCTGATATATAAATGGCACATTTAATGCAACATTATCCCCTATGCTGGAGTCACCACCTCCTCTCTGAAAGTTATCCTTTCTGTTACCAACCCTGAATAATGTTCCACACAAGTGGCTAGTGATATGGAGAAAGTTGTACGGGGCTGACAATTTTCTGCATGTCAATGGGTAAACAAAAGATGTTAGTCTCCAGGTATTATTAATCTAACACTAGCATTAATTCATTAAAAAAATAGAGGGGCAAAGTATTACGTTAATTTTCCAGTGGGGAAAATGGAATTAAAGGTATGGACCTTGCTGATACCATGGTGACAAGAGTAGCAAAAGCTCTTAGAACTAAATGGAAGCCTTTATAATTTAAACTTTTAAGAAATACTCTTATTTCAGTTTATCCATGTGCTAGTCACAATAGTGATTCAGGCATTTTCCTCCTAAGAACGGAATGTACACATGCCCCTGAAAATGATAGCATTCTAAGAGTTAATGTACTCATATACCATGTTAAGCTACTAGCTCTCCATTGCCCTCTGCTGTCCATCAAGTCTGATACTAGTATCTAGATGGGAATAAATATCTCCAGGAAAGTTCAAAGCCCAAAGCACTGATATGAGAAACATGTTTTAAAACATTAAAAACAGTATAATTTTGTTTGTTCTGTTTAGGTGCATATTATGTATTGACATGACTCTGAGGCTGCATCTACACTGGCGCGCTTTTGCGCCAACGCTATGCAAATGAGGCTTA
>JANRFK010003679.1:42043845-42068204 GCA_030068395.1 Apalone spinifera | reverse complement strand
CGATATTCTAACGCTAAGCCTCATTTGCATAGCTCTGGTGCAAAAGCGCACCAGGCTAGACGTAGCCCTCCTGTATAGATGTGGTAGACTTAGCCACACAAACAGGGTGGGCAAAGGCAGTTCAATAGTCAAAGCAGACCAAAAGGCATGATATACTGTGTGTGTGTGTTTTATCTTATTTTTGGGGAAAGGAAGCTGACTGATAAGCTTTGATGGGGCTGGCAATATTAAATCCCCAAAAACTTGCAGCTTGAAATTAAATTTCCAAAAGGAAAATTGAAATGGAACACTAGGTTTTGTGTCTGGTTGACCTGATTGGGACAGTTTTGCTTTTTCAGACCCCATTGAAATGTTTTCTTTTGGGGTCACTTGGACATTAAATGATGCCCGCATACACGTCTATGGTGCCTCAAAGGAGTTGATGCATCACGGTCTCCCTTTTTGTAGACTCGTTGTGGTATAAAATAAGAGTCATGTGGCTATGACGTATCATGGGTGTTACAGGTTCACCTTAAAGGTTTAGAAACTGGAGGGTTAATAATAAAATTAACATCACCAAATATTCTCCTGGCTTTTATGCCAGAGTGATTTTGAGGGCCTGAATGTCCATGTTTGGGGCTATCAGTAGTGCACACTGAAGATTAGGCAACTATGAGCCAAAAGGGAAGGAAAACATAAGGACATAGAATCATAGAATTGTGAATGTAGACGTGAATTTAGAGCAATGATTCTCAAACTCTTTGGCCACAGCCACCCCACTCAACACAGACCTTTCTGCGGACCACCAGCCAACTACCCATGATGACAATATACGTGCAAGGGTGTTGAGGATGGGATGGTAAGTAGGATGCAGGAGCAGGATGAGGGTGAGGGTCTGAGAAGAAGGGAGGTTCAGAAGCAGAGTGGGGCTAAAGGGCTTTGGGAGGGAGGGACCTCAAGCCCAATAACCACTAGTGGTACACGGACCACACTTTGAGAACCACTGATTTAGAGGCAGATTGAAGATGCGACTGAGGCTGTGTCTACACTACAAAGAAAAGTCAGAAAAAGATACACAAATTGCCAAAAGGCTTTTCCGACATAAATGTTGGGAAAAAACCCTCTTTCGGAACATCCCTTCTTCCTCGTAAAACGAGGTTTACAGGGATGCCGAAAAAAACGCATCTGCTTTTCTGAAATCTTTTTCAGAAAAGCAGACATGTTCCCTGGACGTGGCAGAGCTTTTCCGGGATACCAAGCTCGTTAGTCTAGACGTACTCTGAGACAGCTATCCTGTCTAATCAGGGAGAAAGATATAGAGGCATAGCATGCAGTTTCTCTCAACCCAGGGTATAGAAGAGAACAAGAACCATCTTCTTCAGTTAGTGAACTGGGAAGCTTGCATTTTTGCATATGTATTTACAGGCTGAATTTTGAGATGATCTCGCATCAGTTGGTGAAGGCTCCTTGCTAAAGGAGAAATAAAGTCTAGAGGCAGATTAAAAACCATATTTAAGCCAATCTCACGAGTTCTTGGATTGTTTCATGATTCTTGATTGTTTGTGGTTATCAGTACTGTAACATTGACACTGGGCATGAGTGTTTGCCTTTGTGTATTATTTTTTGATTGCATCAATTTCTAGAGGTCTGATGATGATGATAATCTGGTGATTTATTCCTGTAGGTGTGCACAGCACTTTATAGAAGAACAAAGCAACACAGCTCATCAACTCTAATTAAGAATAAATTGTTTTAAAGATAAAATAATCAATTTTAAAGGATACAATACCTTAAGAGCTCCAAAGCAATGACAGCCAGACATCTCTACTTCTTTCCTTACTGTCAAGAAACATGTATTTCAAAATGCAGAATGTGAACTTATCTGAAATACAAATAAAAAGAAAACTCCCTTAGGACTACATAGCCTCCAGGTGTTTGATAGTGCTCCTTGGAAGGATGTGCAAAAGAGTCTATCTCTGGCAGAGGAAATCTGTAATAATAATAGATATTAACTGTTTCCACTTTTTTTATTCCTCAACAGAGGACTTTTATCTCTGATCCTAAAAGTTACATTGAGTTTAATACCCTTCTACTTCAAAGTGTCATATCATAGCAATATTTTCTTGCTCAAGGGGCCTAGATTTAATACACCTTGGGAAGAGAAAAGGCTGTTTCTGGCTTGGTCATAATAGTTTTGATTCTGTAATATGGGGCACTCCTTCCTATAGGTTGGCTGTGCTGCCTTTACAAGGATCTGAGCTCTTACAGAAGAAGAGACTGGGAAAGGAGTCCAAGGCACTTCAGAATGCTATCCACACTGTCACCAGCATGGTTTTTTGTTCTTCATCAGGTCTACACAATAAATTATAAAACAATATAGCGAGAACAGTTTAAAGGTCATAACTTTTTAAAAAAATCTATTTTTTTGTCCAAAAACTGGAAAAAAAAGTGACAGCTTTAGAATATATCAAAAACATGGAGAAATACTGTGAAAGTTTTATCAGCTTCCCTTTTCCCCAATGATTTTAAAATTTTAATTCAGCTCTAATAGTTCATCTTTAGCAAACATACTAGAAACCTTATGTAGAGTTAAAGTATAGATTGTGAGCTTTATCACCAACCAGAAAATCTCTGGCGGAGTTCCCTAAGTAACATGAATTGCCCAAATAATGTTTTTCAGTGTAATCAGCTGACAAGCCCAGGATGATGCATTCTGCGTGATGTAAACTTATGATGGCCTCTTGCTTTATGCCAATGTAAATAACTTCCCTCTTGTACATCTCTGCATCTATCCCACCTCTCCCCCCCCCCCCCCCCCCCCCGATCTTTTTTTTTTTTTTTTGGTTATTAACTCAGGAATTTTTCTCAATATATTTCTCTTTGGATAGATAAAATGTAAAACTTTTTGGATTACATGGGAAAAGTTGGCAATACACCTCTAACTTCATGGAGAGGCTTGTCTCATGTCACCAAATTCTGCAGCCTCTTCTCAGATTTCCATTATGTTTTGCTCACTCACTTGTGATATATGGAGTTAGTTAAGGGTATTAATGAAATGTAAGTCAGAGGTGGAAAAACACCAATTGCTAGTGCAGACGTACCCCTATATACAATGACCAAAGGAACGGGGGAATAGTTTCCCATGGATATCATAGCTTCTGTCAATGGAACTTTGTTAAACCCTGTGGTCTGCTCTGGCCAAGTGGCTGAGTTGCTTCCAGCCTAAATCCAAGCATTCCCTGTTCCTTTGGTGTCCCCTGAATAGCAGTCCTTCCAAGTAACATGGGCCTTCTGACTCCAGTTCCACTGATACAAGACTCAAGATCTTAGCTATTTTCTGGATAGCTTTAATTTGGTCTTTCATTTGGGCTTGGTTGGCTTTCACCTAATCTTTCATTTGGACGTGGCTGCCCTCTTTTTTTCATTACAGTTGGTTTTAATTTGTTGTTTTCTGATATAAATCTAATCCTGACTGGATTTAATTCTAGCTACTTTTTTGCGAGGATGTTATTGTTTGATGACAAAGCTTTCCTCTTATTTTTACATGTTTGATATCCAGCTTTCAATACAATTTGTTTGGCAGCTTAATGTCAAATAGTTTCTAGCAGTTTGGAGCATGTGTTTATTATTTATTCAGTGAGTCCCCCCCCCCCCCAACTATGGTAGATGCCATGGAACAAATGACAAAGTGAGATTTACAAATGGACTAGGGCATTTAGTCACATAGGTCTCATTAATATAACTAGGGAGCTGTATGTCTAAATTCCCATTGGTTTCAAAATATCCCATTCCCATTGGTTTCAAAATATCGAGATTCCCTGCCTTGATGGGTTTATAATCTAAGAAGAGGCTTAACAAAACGGAGAAAGAGGTAGAGTCATAATGTAATAGGGACCAAATCTTTTATAACACAAGCTATTCTTTTGTAATTGTTGCATAGACATTCATTTTCACGTGAGGTGCATTATTACTATTTTATACTAAATGTAGTTCTTAACTGCTAAAATAGATGCTCACAATTTTCCACATGAAGGAGTATTGGTTTCCCTTACTGAGCATGTTAAGCAGGAGTTAGTAACACGATTTTTACCAAGGCTTTTAGAGTTAATTTGTTTGTGATACCAATTCCACTTTTGTTAACTGTTTAAAAGCACAAATGTTAACAACTACTACTTCCCTTTTAAATAGCATAACAAATTGATAAAATTAAGATAGTCTTCCTCAGTTGGCACCTCTCATGGCTTTTCCTGCTGCATCCCTGAGGAATGGAGAAAATAAGGGGAAAGGAACTAACAGTGACAGGGTTACAGGGGAATCCCACTGAGGGTGAGAAAGGAGAAATGGTGCCGCCTCCTCTATCTTCATTTCCTTAGTCACACCAGCTACCTGCATTGCCACCTGTTTGCACAGTGGCCGAATGACCCAGTGTCGCACGGATATCAGTCATAAAAACAAGGGTGAAAAGCTGAGTGCTCTGTTAATAGTATTTTGCAGTTATATCAGGTTTTTTCATCTTCAGAGCAGTTTACAAGATAAGCAGTCCTCACAGTGTCTCTTTGCAGAAGGTAATACACACCTTTTTCAGGCAGGGAAATTGAGTAAATCAAATAAACTATTGATCTCTAAGTTGCAAATGGTTCATTTCAGAGCAGGCATTAAAGCTTTGAGTGTTCCTCGCTTCCAACTCTGTATTCAGACCACTAAGCCCCACCTTTTTGTGATATGGAACCTTTACTTAATAAGGGCTTTTACTTGGAATGTTAAATTTAAAATCATGTAACATTTTTAATCACTATATGAATTAGGGATTGAAAAAGCGTATATTGGATCATAGAAAGTCCTGGTGCAGATAAAAATGTCTTGTGACCAAATCCACCTTTCCCCAAAGAGATGGGAACTTAAAAGGCAATTTATGCCACTCATTGGCCCACTTATCTTTGATTTTTAGCATAGAAATAATGAAGGGAGGATGCTTGTATTGTGAGTATGGTTGCTGAAAATGCTCAGATCGCAAGAAGCAGTAAATAAGGGGTAATGACAGTTTTTATTGTCTACAGTGCTTTTCTCAAATAATACCTTACAAGCTTGAGAGAGCACCTACCTTTTTGCAATTAAATTTCCATTTTCACATAATTGCAGAATGAAGAAATACTCAGTAATGACAAAGATAAGCTGCTAATACCTGGCCCTGCACTGGGGTGGGCGAGACTTTCTGTTTAACATTATGCACTTGAAATGTCTCCTTTGCTATGATCCAATGCAAAAGCTATCAGTTCTAGTTAAATGTGAATATCCTTTAAATCTTAAGTATCCTGTTTAAAAACACAATCCTTGGAACAGGAAGAGTTAAATCCAGATTCACATTGTACAGAATGCAAGCTATGGGCTTACTAAAAACAACAACAGAACAGGCAAATCTGTATGATTGCCTCCTATTTTCTAGGGACTGTTGGCTGTGCTCGTTGTGAGGGGTGCTCCAATATTACATCCCTGCTTGGGAGTTTGACTTAGCTTTCTAAAAGGGAGGGTTTTCATTTTTATAAGTGAGCTTCTGTGATGACGTTCCTGCACTCAGCTGCTAGCTGCAGTGACACTGCAATGGCTGAGGGGCGGCTGTTGGATGTTCGCAATGAGCTCATTCTCCCAGGAGGGAGTAGGGCTTACAGTGCATCACCCGGCAACTGCAGCCTCCCTGTGAAATTCATCTTTAGCTTCTCCTCAGTTAGGCTGGTCTGATTCTTCACTTTGGGGGTGTGAACATGGTGAGCAGATTTTACTGTATGGTTCATTCCTTTCCCCCACCCTTCTTCTAAATGCTTCCCTGGACTGATTGATGAATCATTCCTCATCTGGTCCACTGTTCAGAGGACAGAAATGGAAAATGTAATCTCATGCAGCAGGGATGGATTCTTTTTAAAAAAGTCTTTTGCAATGTGAATCATGAAAAAATCCTTTAAAATCTGTCTGCTAGGAACAGCCCACAGGTTTTAGAATGAAGTGCACTGCATACAAGGAATGGTACTATCCTCAGGTAAAGCAGACAAGCAGTGTACATCATGATGGAGCATGCCTGTAAGGTTAGTTTCTATACATGTTTGTGAATATCTATGTATGTATATAGTACATATATTGCTTCATATGTACAGTTACATAAGAATGATCTACTTTATATATTTTATCTAATCCATTTTCAAACATCCTGTTTTGCATGCTGTTTTTGGCATAATTTTTTAAAATATCTAGCATATTTGATATGATTAATAAATGCAGCTATGATTCCCAGCAGCTTTCATTTAGGAAGCATGGAGGCCTTCCTGCTGTAATGGTTTTATATTTTATTAGATAAGTAGCCACTTCTTTTTGCTGTAGCTATTAAGTCACAGACTCTTCATGGAATCTGAATTAAATGTGGTTGAACTGAAACACCAGAACCTATGTTTGTAAATATAGATCCCTTCTGCATTTGTGCATGTCAATGTTGCATTATTTTCAGGGCCTTGCAAGTTGTGAACTATTTATTGTACTGGGTCCTTTCCATGTTCACTAAATTAATTATTTTGACATATCTTATTTTTTAAACTTTGATAGGTTCACATACTGGATGTAATAGAACCACTTTCTATTCAATGATCTTTAACCTGTTAGATTAAAAGAGAAGCTGCTATTTCCCAAATGTCTCCTTCCTTTTTGTCTATACATGACAATTATTCTCATTAAGCTTATTTTCCATTCAATAAATGTGTCTATCTTTGCCTAGACACTCTTTAAAATACAGATAGAATCTATACAGAAAAAAATTAGATCTAAATCAGACTGGTTTTTGCCTGTTATTTCTTACACCAGGATACTTATAGAGAATCCATGCAGTGTATAGCAAAGTCTACATTTATGGTATTATTCCTTGGATCCATCATTCATTTGAAAGATATAGTTGCTTATTGCCATCAGCAGTTTGGACTCAGTGCTCTTGATTACACACAATGGGTAGTATGTTGTTATAAATGTTTGTTTTTCAATGTACAACTGTGAATGTATTACAGGTGTTTGAAGTACACACAGTACAAGAGATTTTGGGATGGGAGCTGTCTTAGTACTTTAGTCTCAAAGTTTAAGTTCTGCTTATTTCATATTAGCTGTCAGCCTTCTAATTGGAAAATGATTATTCTCTGGAGTAAAATATACATTTCAAGATAATAAAGGAATTAATTCTAAACAGGTCTTGAATTTTAAAAAATCTCCAAAAATTCTACAAGGATAGGAATAGACACCTTCTTGGAACAGGAGAAACCTGCATTTCTAACTTAAATCCTGATTCAGGAAAACTTCTCTATCTGGGACAATTCTTCAGCATGAGCTTAATTTTAAGCACATGCTTAAGTCTCACTAATTTTTCTGAATAGGAAACAGACTTAAATATGTTTCCTGAATCAAACAAGGTCTCTCTGTTTCCTAGTATATATTTAGAAAGAGATATTTGCTAAGATCTCCTGCACTGTAAATTTTTTTAAAAAGTTTTTATGTGCATTATCCATTTAGTTAAACAAGAGTGCAATTTGGCTTTGCTCTTGTTAAAATTTAAATGTTAAGCATTGCCTTGTATTGTAGTGGGTTCAGATTCAAAACTAACTGGCAAATTTGTACTTACAGATGAATGCTTGTCTCAATAACAGAATACTTTTGAATGATGAGTCCTTCATTTTAACACCTTCCTTCAAAACATCTGTGTTTATCTTTTGGAAGGAAGGTGGCAAACATCTCAAAAGTTTGTCAGTAGGTGTGAATCTTATTTTACTATATAAGTAATTAACCACCCTAGTTCAAGATTTTCTTTCATGGAGATGAAAAGAAAAATGCTCAGGCAATCTTGCTAATTGACTTGAATCTGGAATTTGAACACATCTTGATTCAATAAAGTGGCCAAAATCATTATGTCAAATAGTCATAAAGTAGTTGAATTTTAACAGGCCCGAATAACTTTATGACCAATAGTAATATCTGTAGTCATGCATATTGTAATAAGTGTAAGCCAGATATAGGCTAATCAGGGTATGTGTTACTAGGGAATCAGTCTTGGCTTTGACCCCCATCTCCATCTCTGTAGAACTGGCTGAAAGGAAAGTGGAGGTCACCTTCTTCTGAAGTATCAAGTGCTGTCCATCACTGGAGGCAGGATACTGAACCTGATAAATCAATGGCCTATCTTATTTTCCTATGTTGTCTCTTATGATACAGTCCTATATGAGTGGATAGAGACATACCAAGAGTCAAAAGAAATTAAATAAGGTTCTATAGAAATTGTTCTTTAATAGGGAATGGCAGCCTTCCTTTTGAACTATACTATACAATTCTGGAATAGGCTCATTTTTTCTTCTATGTTACATAAATGTTTGCAAAAATCTATGATATTATCTTGCACTCTTACTGCCTCCAGGACCATTTAATAAGGGATTTCTTATTAACAGATGCCACAAAAGACAAACAACAGGTTCAGTAGAATCTGGCAATTATCCAGCAATTCAGTTATTCCAGCACTACTCTTTAGTTTCTCACTTTTGTTCACTATTCAAAAAGTATTTAAAATAAAACATCAGAAAAACAGTTTGGGAGAAAAATGCATTTATTAAAATAAGAGCTTATGCTTTTTTGGGGAGCAGTACATTGGCATACTTTTAAATCACACCAATGGATGTTCTTTGATGTTGTAATTGCCACATTGTTCCACCAACCCCAAAAGCACTTGACCTTGACCAAGGGCATGTGAAGAAAAGTTCATTACGGGGGCCTTTCCAAATTCAAAGCCATGAAAGCAACATCATGGACCATGAAATCTGGTCTTCCCCTGTGAAATCTGGTCTTTTGTTACTTTTACATAACACTATGCAGATTTCAGGGGTGAGACCAATGCTTCTCAGATTAGGGTCTTGACCCAAAAGAGAGTTGCAGTGGGATAATGGTATTGTCACCTTTACTCTAACACTGCCTTCAGAGCTGGGCAGCTGGAGAGCAACCGCTGTTAGCCAGGTGTCCAGGTATGAAGGGCAGCACCTTTCCATAAGTAAGGGTGGCAATACTATACACCCTTCTGCACTGCTGCCTCACCTGTCTGGCTGGAGAGTGGCAGCTGTTGATTGAGGGCCCAGTTCTGCAGGCAGCTGCACACAATCGGAGTTGTACCACACTATGTCACCTTTATTTCTGCACTGCTTCTGCTCTTTACTTCAGAGCTAGGCTCCTGGCCAACAGCTGCCTCCCTCCAGCTCTCACCAGCAACAGTGCAGAAGTGCGAGTAGCAGTCCCTCCCCCCACTATAACCTTGCAACCTCCCCAGCTCCTTTTTTGGGTCAGAATCCCTACAGTTACAACACCATGACATTTCAGATTTAAATAGCTGAAATAATGAACTTTACAATTCTTCAAATCCTATGACTGTGAAATTGCTCAAAATGGACCATGATTTTGGTGGGGCCGTAGGTGTAATCTTTCATAGTAACTGGCTCAATATTATAGGTCAGCTCAAATTTAGAAATGTATTGATATGATCACTTTGTTTGGTTTTTTCCTGGGTTCTTATTTTCTCCTTTTCTACATCCTACCCCAAATCCTCATATTGTAATACCAGCCATAAGGCTAAATTTCTTTACTGATGAAATTGCTGGTTATTTGACACACTGGAAACATGGAGCTACTTAGAGATGCTCCAGAAAAGAGCCTAGGAGAATCACAGAGGGCATTCTCAAGCTAAGATGAGAGTGTCCTGAGGCTTATTTCAAATATGGTTCATCTACATAAAGCTAGTAACCAAGTTACATCTGTTGTTTCATGAGGATTATTTTATCTTAAGTCAGACTAGAATGTGTTTCATGTATTCCTGAGGTTGCTATGGAAGTAATCTAATATTAATTGAACAACAGACTTTTAGCTATGCAATCCTGATGTACTATTCAGTGATATTTAGACCTGCCATCTGTCCATGGTAGCCCTGACTTTTATTTCAACCCTTTGTGCAAATCTGTATAAATGTAATTAGCTGATGGAATCAGTACTTTGGATGCACAAAGATTTCTCTTGTTTTTGCTGATGCTGCTTTCTTTTGCCTTGTCTATCCCTTGGTTTCATAATGGATGTGTCCCTTGACATATGCCAGAAATAAAGAGCAGCGCTAATGAACTCAAAATGGCATTAATGTACATTACTAGGATGCAAATTTGAATAAGATTCCACATTAATATTGCTTAATTTTCTTTTAATAATTAAGCTTGGATGGTCTGATCCTATCTACTTCCATTTGAGCCAATGGCAAAATCTCTATTAACTTTAAAGACAACACTCTTGAAACTAAAGGTGAGATTTTTTTTCCCCTCCAAAAAATGCCCACGGCATTTATGAGCACAAGACTTGCTGACATGTGCTCCTTAATTCCTTTCACACTTTTAGAAATCTCCCAGTAATTTAACATGAAACATATTTTATCTCCATGGTCCTCCTTTTATCTCCTAAGTTCCTGAGTTATTTTCAATTAGTTTGAAAATATAATACTTTTCTCTTTCACTTGGATAATGCTTGTAGTGGTCTCTTGCTCTCAAGTGGAAGAGGGAGTCCTCTCTGCATCTGTACAGGCAGATTGCAAGGAATAGGCCTATAGTGGAGAGCTCTAGCCCCTGGGTGGGGAGAAGCACAACCATCTTTAGCCCACTGGGGCAGACAATAATTAATAGCCTATAATTAGCAGGTTGTTAGCCTGAACCACTGGCCCTCTTGGTGGAACAGAGCCACAGTCTTTAGTCCATAGACACCTGGTTGGGACAGGCAGCTACAAATAGTCTTTACAGAGACTCTGGTTCCTTCTGAGTGGGGCAGAGCCACAAACAGGGTTCTGGCCTGTATTCAACACAAAGCTGTAGCAGCCTAGGAACTCAGGCCTGTAGCAAGTGCCAAAGCGGACCGGGGGTGAGCACCAAAGCGAGCTGGGGTGAGCTCCACATAGGCCTCTTTGCCTGGTGGGGAGACTGCCATCCAGGGTTGGGATAGCTGGAGACAGGGGGATGCAGGCCTGCTCAGCTCACTATGTCCTAAGAATGGCAAGGGGATAGGCCACTAGGTCAGTGCGGTTTCCAGCTGCAACATGTTGACTCTCATTCTGGCAGCAGGACCTGACTACACCCTGGGATACTTCCTACTACAGTATGGGAGTAAAGTCCTGTGGTCTAAAGATCCCCTGTATCCTTGGGGTACTTGGCTACCGGGAGTTTCAGTAGCTCCTGGGGCTCGTCTGCCCTCCTTGATGGCAAAGCAATGGTGCATTGCAGGGCTGGACTGGACTCTTGCAGACGTGACTGCTCCTCAGAAGTGGCATCTGGTCTACGTAACTGAGCTCCAGGGCTCTCCTTTTGTACTTCCTGTCCCACCCTGATACTTCCGGTGAGGGAGGTGGGACAGATTTGGCTCCATCCACCCAAGGGAGACTAGCAGATCCTTACATTCCAGTTCACCAAGAGGCCACTCCACCTCACTACAGTGCCCTAACAAGAAAAAAAGACAGAAAAAGATACAAAGATAAAGAGATTCCCTCTCCCAAAGAGTGTACAATCCACACTTTGTTACGGTAAGGTATGCAACACAGGAAAGAGCCCTGTTGATTCCATCCAGACACACTTAGGGCTAGGGGAGTGCTTTTTCTTTCTGCAGCTCCCTTTGGCCAGGAACAACTATCCATGGCCAACTATCCACTGCACCTAAGGAGCCACAAGTACAAATAGTGGCACTGGCCTGCCTGGGGCTAACCTAGGGGAAACTGCCACCATTTTATTGCCCACCCCTGGGTTGAGGCCTGTGCTTTTTGCAGTTGAAGGACCAGTCTCCACAGTGTGTGTGTGGGGGGGGGGGGGGGGGGGGGGGGGGGGAGTGTGGTTTATTATTCATGTTATCTGCAGACAGATTCATTACAGAAGGGTTGTAATGTCTTCTAAGTCCTCATAATTTTACATGACACCCCAAAAGACAGAAGTATTGTTCCACTCTTTTCCCTTTTCTGGCATTATCCTGCTCTTCTACATACAGGAAGCACACTTTGCGGGGTTCTGATGCCTTGTTAAGTGGGCTAGTCCACCGCTCCTGTTTATTTATTTTTTTCTCTACCATCAAGTATACTTTAAGTGCTTTTGTTCCTTGATGTTGGTTACCAGCCTAAAGTAGTATATGTTGAGCATGGAGAAAGTTTAGCTGACTTCTTAGTTCCAGAAAATAAGTATGGAACCTTCTCATTCCCACTTACGAGACTGCACAATTAGAAGATTCTAACTGCATAGTTCCAATTCTACAGAAGATTCTGGAATAGAGGACCAGTTTTTCTACTTAAACTGTATATTTAGCAAGGGTGTGTACTAAATGTGCATGTATGGAACCTAGATTTGCACATACATACTGATCAGTTAGATATCTGATTACATGAATTATGCACACAAATGCCATTTGTATGTGTAACTGAGTACAAGTACAGTGTTTCTGTTCATAAGATAGAGGCCTGTTGAAGACATATCCCCAAAAGTCTGTTTGACAGAATATCTGCCAGGCCATCAGGGTTCAGGGGAGGACCTTAGCTGGCTGCCTCAAAAGCATATAACTGAAAAGGAATCTCATTAGACTTAACCATGCTTGTGATACATTCAAACTCAGCAGGGGTTGGTCCGGTTTGCTACCAGGTGTTCCTCATTACACTGTTAATTAACCCAGCAGGCTGAAACCTGCTGACCTCTTCTTAGGCAAGGGTCTCACATAATCAAACCAAAGAACTTGTAGAAAGGACTCTTTCCCCCCTCCCTCCCTCCCTCTCTCCAAAAAAGGTTGTTTGGTCTGTTTTGTAGATTTTTCACAAAGAAGATTAGAGTATGCTTTAGAACTGGCCAACGATTTTTGCTCCAGGATGTTTGCAATCCTGATTTAGAGAGAAAAAACACAGAAGATGGGAAAGCAAGCCAGAAAAAAATAGCAAATGAAATCATTATTGGAAGACTTGATGAAGTAAGTAGATTTTAAAGACAAATTAAAAGAAGAAGAGTGCTTGAGGACACAGGAGATTTTTCTCAGCAGAAGGGTGGCAGGAAAAGGGAGACAAGAAGAGCAGAAAGGAGCAGGGACCAAAGCATGGCTAAGATGATTATATTGCATTTAGATTCATGCTGCTTGCTCTCTTTACTAGGCTGAATACATAAATATAAATTCACTGAAGATCATGAAGTTATCTGATATCTACTGATGAGAAGCACTGTCGAGTTGTGATCATCATCAATAGGGCAATGAACTGGAACACAATTGTATACATACTCTCCTCTTGCCTCCTTTAGGCTATGTCTACACTACAAAAAAAAGTTGGAAAAAGATATGCAAATTACGAACCATAATTTGTGCATCTTTTTCTGCTTTTCTTCTGAAAGAGGCATTTCTGACATTTGGCCAGTCTACATGGGGCCAAATGTCAGGAAAAACCCCTTTTTTGGAACTTCCCTTCTTCCTCGTGAAATGAGGCTTACAGGGATGCATCCGCTTTTCTGACATTTTTCAGAAAAGTGGACGCATTCCTTGGACACGGCAGAGCTTTTCTGGAATACCTCTCGTATCCCAGAAAAGCTCTGAAGTCTAGAACAGTGTTTCACAAATGGTGCTCCACAGAACCCCCAAGTTCCACGAAGTCAAAGTAAGGATTCTGTGAGAACTCCATCTCTCCCACCCTGCTTAAAGAGACAGAGACAAACACCTCTTGCCCCGCTCTGTGTTTCCAAAGCCCGCAAATCTCCTTGGTCTACTTTCCTTTTTTTTTTTTTTTTTGGCTCAACAAATTTCCCCCCAGCTGGAGAGGTTCCTTGAAATTCTTCTGAGTTTAAAAGGGTTCCGTGGCCAAATAAAATTGGGAAACACTGGTCTAGCTGTACCCTTAGCTTTGACAGGATTTTTGAAAAAGAGAAAGAAACTTAAATAGAAAGGAAATTTTTCTAAGGTATGTGAAACTACTTTCTTCAGAGCTGTCTTGCAATCAGTGAGATCAAGTTAGGTGGGGGAGATGGAATTTGGGATTGTAACCCAAGAGAGAAAATTAAAAATAAAATGATTTTTCAGACTTTCACATGTTCAAAATATATACATATCTGTGTTGGCTTGAGAGCTCTTACTTTACAGTGAGACATTGGAATGAAAGATTAACACTCTGGGGCAGAATACTTGTATCAGATGGCTTTTCCCTCCTTTACATGAAAAAAAAAGAACAACCCCCCCAAAAAACCAAGGTTTAGCAGAAAAATGGGAATATCTATTTTAAAGAATATTGGCTTAAAATGGGACTCTTGCACTGTAATAAATGTAGGGCACAAGAATATATATGTATTTTTACTTTTGTGAGCATGTTCATCAATTTAAAAAAATCTACATAGATCTGATTCAGATCTCCAGAACTGGAGGCTTCTTCAAGATAAGGCTTTAAGTCTAACTTGATCTTCCAATTTCTATTTCAGAAAACCAATCACAGCACTAGACATCAGTTGGCACTTTACCATGGTAGTCAATGGATATTGAAAGCAAATAATCATTTTTTTTCCATGAAGGGAAGCCTCTATATCAGTTTGCACTGTAATCTCTTTTGTGTAGATAAGCAGTGTTGTCAAATGGGCATTTTTCAGATGCTCTAAACTCACTTGAAGAGAGAGACAGATTATTACATCTCATTTACTAACAGCCCAAATCAGAATTTCTCTCTTTTTCCAATAAAAGTGGGATTCTCAAAAGTGCTCAGCAGACTACAATAGGAACCAGTTTACCCCAAAGCTGAGCATTTTTGAAAATCCTCCCTAAATAGAGAGAAAAGATGTCCACTAAATTAGACATACAGCCGGTCCCCGAGTTGCGAACGGTTGACTTATGACTGTTCACAGTTACGACCGAAACTGTCGTAAATGGTGGACCCCGAGTTACAAACCCAATCCGCGCTTATGAACAGTGCGGCCGTGTGTAACTCAATGGGGTCCGACTTACGAACAAACCGAGTTATGATGAATTGCTTGGTCCGTAACCGGATCGTAAATCGGAGAGAGGCTGTATTGAAAAACATCAAACAGAAGAAAATTTAATATCACTAGCAAACAAATCAGACCAACACTGGTATCCCTTAAAAACAGGTCACTGAAAGGCTGCATTTGACATTGAGACAAAAATATTAGTGCGGCTGGATCTCCCTGACAGCGGGGTGGCCTAGTGGTTAGGTCCCAGAATTAGCCAGCAGAAAAAGGGTGCAGAACCCTACCACTGGTGTCCCTAGAAACTCCAGCCCACTATATCAGTATAGTCCTTGAGTTTGGGGAATGGATTTCCCTCTTAGTTAGCAAATGCAACAAGGAATCCTGTAGCACCTTATAGACTAACAGATGTATTGGAGCATAAGCTTTCGTGGGCAAAGACCCACTTCGTCAGATGCAGATCTGACGAAGTGGGTCTTTGCCCACAAAAGCTTATGCTCCAATACATCTGTTAGTCTATAAGGTGCTACAGGACTCCTTGTCGCTTTTTCAGATCCAGACTAACATGGCTACCCGTCTGATACTTGACCCCTTAGATAGGGTTCTAGTAGGTTTCCACCTTGGTACCAGGGGTGGGATTGGAGGCTTACTTGCTGCTGTGGCTGGCCAACTGGACTGTCTTTGGTTCTTGTCCTGTAAACAGCAGAACCACACTCCTGTCTCCTTGCTGGTCAGTAGCTAAATGAGCCAGACTCCTTCCTTTTATCCTTCCTCAGGCCTGGCTTTGGCTATAGGTAAAATGGGGCGGGGCTAGTTGGGCCAAAAAGGCTTTGTTTAACCTCTGTGATGCCAGGCCCTCCTCTCTTCACTCCCTCACAATTAGAAATGGGCTTCTTTCTTTCCAAATCAGAAGTGAAAGATGGAAGTAACAAACAAACCGATTTGCTAAAACAGAGTCATCTTTAAAACAGAATTCAGAGGAAAATCTCTGAACATGAATGCATTATCACATACCAGCACTATGCCAAAATCCAGTCACTCAACCACTAATGAAATGTGGAAACTGAAATGTATTGCTGTTGCCCCGAGTCCAACACCCTGGCTCAAAGCCCTCCGTTTTAGCACCCATTGCTCTTTTTTTATCACTGTCTCTGGGAATGTGATCTACAAGCTACCCTGTGATTTGTCAGCATATAAGGATGGCTTCAGTTCTCTCCAATTTAGTTTTAAGTCATTTAAATTCACTTTTGAATGTCACCACCTCAGGTCTATCCCTTGTAATATGGATGAATTCACTATGATCACTTGACTGACATTTCTCATTATAATCAATGGGTATAGCAGTTCTAGGGGCCATATAGATGTTCTTTAAAGCACTTGTTTAGATACCTGTCCTTGGCATATGCAGCTTTGAATCCCTGCTGTGGAGCACTGATCTGAACTCAGATCTCTCCCATCATTGGGCTATGGGGTATTCAAGGGTGGGTCTTTCTTTATCTCACCTGTTGAAGCTGTTCCATTCTGTCTGAATGATTAAATAATCATTATGCTAGAGACAGAAGGTGGAAGTGACTCTGTAGCCCAGGGGTTGAGCACTCCGCTGGAGGATCTCTATATTTTCAACAGGGAAGACAGAGAGATGACCTCCTTTCCCCCAGAAGAACCTGTAGTTGGTAGTTAGGTACCCTCATGGAAGGAAAGACATGTAGGTTCCAGTCTCTGCACCAGAGTAAGGGATTCTGACGTCTTTGGTAAGTGCCCTAACCACGGGGCTCAAGATGTAAGCAGGGATCTACTTTGTCTTCCAACGTGTAAAATCAGAGTGAGACATTTGTGAATGTGGAAATGGTTTGTTTCAACATTTCTGGAGAGGGTGTTAACTGAAAAAATTCATCAAAATTAACATAAATTCAGAAATGTTTCACTTGACTCAAAGCTGCACTTTTCAGCAATAAGAAGTTCATTCAGCTCAACTACTTAGATTGGGGTGGGGAACCTTTTTTGGGTTGGGAGCTGCTCACCCACAGAAAAGTCAGTCTGGAGCTGCACACAAGTGAGAAGCAAAAACAGAAAACCCACCACATCCCTCATTGATATGGCCCCTGACTGAGAAGGAAAAATACACTCCCCACATTCCCCTCACACATCAGAGCCTGGGGGAGCGGGGAAAGGGTGGCTACTAGATTTTGTGAGCTCCAGCCCCACAGAGGGACGGCAGGGGGAGCTGGAGTGCCCACAACAGCTCCCCAATTCTGGAAGGCAAGCCATGAACCTTAGGGGTCGGCTCCAGGCAAGTCAGGGGCAGCATCTAGCCCCCCAGGCCTTAGGTTCCCCACTCCTGCTTTAGAAGAAGGGTTAAAGTCAAGGGAGTAGAGAAAATCTTAGCTTTGCTTCTTCTCCTAATAGCATAGGAAGAGCTTCCACCTCCTCTCCATGAATATATGAACAGCCATATTGTGTCATCAGACCAAAGGTCCATCTAGCCCAGCATCCTGTCTGCCGACAGTGGCCAATGACAGATGTCCCAGAGGGAGGGATCACAACAGGTAATCCCCATGTGATCCACCCCTGTCACCCACTTTCAGAGAAAAAGAAGCTAGAGACACCATTCCTACCCATCCTGGCTAATAGCCATCGATGGACCTAACCTCCACGAATCTATCTAGCTCTTTTTTGAGCTTGGTTAAAGTTCTAGACTTCACCGCATCCTCTGGGAAGGAGTTCCACAGGTTGACTGTGCACTGAGTGAAGAAAAATTTCCTTTTGTTTGTTTTAAACCTACTGCCTATTATTTTCATTTGGTGACCCCTAGTTCTTTATATTGTGGAAATAAGTAAATAACTTTTCCTTATTCACTTTTTCCATACCAGTCATGATTTTATAGACCTCTATCATATCTCTGATTAGTCCTCTTTTCTAAGCTGAAAAATCCAAGTCTTTTAAATCTTTCTTCATGTGGGACCCATTCCAAACCCCTAATCATTTTTGTTGACCTTTTCTGAACCGTTTCCAATGCCAATATATCTTTTTTGAGATGAGGTGACCACATCTGTACACAGTATTCAAGATGTGGGCATACCATGATTTTATATAGAGGCAATATGGTATTTTCTGTCTTATTCTCTATCCCTTTTTAAATGACTCCTAATATTCCATTTTCTTTTTTCACTGCCGCTGCACACCGAGTAGATGTTTTCAGAGAACTATCCACAATGACTCCAAGATCTCTCTCTTGAGTAGTTGTAGCCAAATTAGTCCCCATCATATTGTATATATAGTTGGGATTATGTTTTCCAATGTGCATTACTTTATCAACTTTAAATTTAATTTGCCATTTTGTTGCCCAGTCACTTTTTTTGGTGAGATCTTTTTGAAGCTCTTCACAGTCTGCTTTGGTCTTAACTATCTTGGGCAGTTTGGTATCATCTACAAATTTTGCCACCTCACTGTTTACCCCTTTCTCTAGATCATTTATAAATAAGTTTAATAGGATTGGTCCCAGGACAGACCCTTGGGGGACCTCTTCCACTTATTCCTACCCTTTGTTTCCTGTCTTTTAACCAGTTATCAATCTACAAAAGGACCTTCTCTCTTATCCAATGACAACTTACTTTACTTAAGAGCCTTTGGTGAGGGACTTTGTCAAAGGCTTTCTGGAAATCTAAGTATACTATATCCACTGGATCCCCCTGGTCCACATATTTGTTGACCCCCTCAAGGAACAGTAATAGATTAGTAAGACATGATTTCCCTTTACAGAAACCATGTTGTCTTTCTCCCAACAAATGATATTTATCTATGTGTCTGACAATTTTATTCTTTACTATAGTTTCAACTAATTTGCCCGGTGTTGAAAGTAAGCAGCTCTCTTCCTCTTCCTTGACTGACATTGTGAAAGCTGCCACTCTTGTTTCAATGTACCGTATCTGCTGAGTTAGAACATGTGACTGGTTGGTACTCCTGGCCAGGCCATTAACATCCTGTATGCCTTTGCCAGTTACTTAACTCTTTGTGCTTTGGGTTATTAAAGTGAATAACAGAAAAAAAAACCTACTACTATTGCTACTTGAAGGGGTTGTTGTGGTTTTATTAATTGCTTTTAAAGTGATTTGTAATCATCAGATGAAAGTTACTATCTAAATGCAAAGTGTGTCTGCTAATGATTTTTTACTTATCTCTGAACTCTCTAGGGCATCAGTTCAGGGTATGTCTACATGTAAAATGCTAAACCAGCACAATTGGAGTGCTTCAGTATAATCACTCACATCAGCAGTGAAAGGCATTTTCCCATCACTGTAGTTAATCCACCTACCCTAGAGATGGTAGCTAGTTCAACAGAAGAATTCTTCTATTAGTCTAGTGCTGTCTACACCACTGTTTAGGTGGTTAGGTTTAAGTTTAGGTCAGCATAGCTGCATATCTTAGGAGTGCAGATTTTTCACGCATCTGCGAACTGTAGCTATGCCAGTTTAGGCACCTGGTATAAATTCTTCAGATACTGATCAACCTTAAGAGCCCTCAGCACCTCATGCAATCAGGTTGTGTAGTTTCCTATAGCCCCCTGGGATCATTTTTGCACACGAGGAAGCCTACTCCATGACACGTTGGGGAGTTTTTGACTGTTTTGTCATGATGAAAGGAAACCCCATGTATATTTAATCAGTGAACGATACAGCAATGTTTATGTGCTTTGTATGCTTTAGCTCTCCTCACAGTCCTCTCAGGCACTTGTGTATGAGGAACTTACTCATGAAACAAAAAATTACTGCCCCTATTTTTCAGAATCTTTATTTAGCAGTACAACAGAAAAAAATCAGGCGAATGCACATTCACAGCTTACTATAAAACATATACCAAGATTTTTTAAAATAAAGCACAAAACATCACAGCAAAGGACACTTCCATATATGTGGTCCATGTTGCCTAGCAACTGCAGCCCATTTAGCTGAAGAAAGCTTTAAATATGCAGCAATTTTATTTTTCAAGCCACTACAAATTCTATGTAGATTTGTTTTAAAAAATGTTGGTTCCAAGTCCTTTAGAATGAACTTCTTCTTTTTTAAAAGTAAATAGGCTGACAATACTCTAAACACACTGAAGAATGTATTGTCATCTTTAAATCCAATCAGCAACAAGTACTGTACCAGGCCAGTCCAAACAATCTGAATATAGACTGTTCATCTGTATTCATCCCTTCTATATAGTATTGTTTGGGTTTTTTGTCTTTAAATACATGAATTAGCAACACACATAATACAGCTTTGTTTTATTGTGGTTGAGAATCATGTGAGACTGTGTAGCCCTTCTTAGCTCTGGAGTGTGAAATAGAGAGGGATGGAATAGCATTCTAAACCAAGGGTAGATAATCCACTAAAATTGGTGTTTTCAGAAGCCTGTAGATCCCTCGCCCTCCCCCCAGTAAGTTGATGGCAGAGAACAACTGGGTCTAATTTTAAAACAGGAGCAAATATTTAAAGCAGTGTTTCTCAAAGTAGTCCGCAGATCCACTTGGAGAAACCTGCTGACTGGCCTCTCTGGTTTGTTTATTTACCGGCTCCACAGCCACAGAGCTTCATGGCTCCCATTGGCTCTAGTTTGCTATTTGCAGCCAAGGGGAGCTGCGTGAAGCAGCAGACCAGCCCATGCCACTTCCCACTGCTCTCCTAGGCTGCAAACACCGAACCCGAGCCAATGGGAGCCACGACGCTCTGTGGCTGTGGAGCCGGTAAATAAACAAACCAGAGCAGCCAATTAGCAGGTTTCTCAGAGTGGATCCGCAGACCACTTTGGTAAACACTGATCTAAAGAAAGCCTCCTACCCTATGTAACACACATACTCCTTCTATATATTTATGGACATTAGTGTTCTGCAGTTGTAGTCTAATGTTCTACTACTGACAATAGTAATATTTGTTGATGGCTATTGCTGTATTTCTTGATTAAAACTTTCTAAATGCATTTAATAAGGCACGAAATAGTCTGATATTCTGTTGCAGTGCTTTCTTATAAAGTCATTCATGTTCAAATTGTTATTAAACTATATAGTTCAAGTTTTTCTTTCTGTACCACCAATTACTATATTAATTTCAACAGATTTATCTGAAATTTACACCAGGAGAAGGGAATCAGGCATTTGTGTAAGGCCCTCAAACTAGTTATATGTAATTGTAAAATTTTGCAGTGGAATCAGTGATTTGCATTTGAAATAGCAGATGTTGGAACACTCTAGACACCAGCTGCCAGCAAGTGTTTTCTCTTCCAGTCCAAACCTAGCCTACCACAGTGAGCTTCAGTGTTATGTTACTTCTAACAGACCGACATTTGTAGAAGCAATAAGGCTTCTATGGACACTTCTGTTTTCCTTATTATCAGTTGACCATTGCACCAGTGATCCCCAAACTTTTTATCTCGTGCCTCTCCCTACTCTTGTCTGCACCCTCTCCATGGAGCCAGGACCACGGATCGGGTGGAAGGTGCAGAGATAAGAGGGTTAAGGGCTGGGGCCATGGCCGGGAGCTCTTCCTCTCTGCCCCCTGTGGGGGCTGGTCATTGCTCCTGCTGTGCCCACCCAACATTACTCTATGCCCCCTATGGGGGACATGCTGCACAGATTGGAGACCTTTGCACTACACTAATAAACTTAAGCTTGGCCATGTGTAGTGGATGTTAACCTAGAAATTGAATATGTCGGCTTCTGGCAACAGGAGATCATGTTCTAATTTTATTGGCTGACAAGCTCCTCTTCTTGGACAGTGACACTTGAACAAAAGTTAGAGAGGGAACATGTATTGATGCTACTAGCCAGGAGAACAGGCACAACAAAGTCCTTACAGTATAAAATAGGGAAAGTATTTTTTAGGTTAATCCTGAAGTTGAGGAGGGAAATTATTTAAAAGGGTATATAATTCCCCAACACAGTCAGCATGTTTACAATCATACCACTAGCAGAGCTCTGGCCCATTCTGGATCTGGCCAGTCTTTTCTATAGTTTGAATTTATGGACAATAAATTAGACAGACTATTAGACTTGTATTTTGAACAGTCTTTACGAAGGCATGTTTCCTCATTCACTGGTTTACATGTGAACTGTAAATCTGCAATTGATCTTGCAAGGTGCAGAGCACCTCTTGTGAAGTGCACATCTCCCTAGGCTCTCATTAACTGCCGCTCCATGCAGGATTGAGACCTTTGTAGAACCGTGTTAAGGATTAGTGTAATAATAAAGAGTGTAAAAGAGTAAACATCATTTATTAAAAGGTTGTGTTTGGACAACTATGATTTCTTCATTTCTAATCATTCATTGTAGTTGAAATCTGAGTCCTGATTTCAATGATTGATTTAGTTATTTATTTACTTAGAGACAAAGATTTACATTTCTGGCTTGATTTTTATGTTGGTTTTAATAAGCTAATCAAACATTAGCCTAAACTTCCGCCTGTCCTTCAGAGCTCCTGCCTGATATCAAAAGTTAATGGGGCAAAACTGCTTTATTTCAGAGTCAAGTGTGAGCATGGCATTTAATCTGACTTTAAAAGCAAGCAAAAGGCTACAAAGTCATAAGGAGTTGTGGGGGAGGGGAGGAGAAGAGGAAGAACAAAAACATTAGATTAGAGTGCCCTTCTGGCAATAGGGAAGAGTGGTCTTTATGTAGCTGCTCTTTGTATTTTATGGTAATGTGGATTTCTACATAATGCTTTTGTCAAATCAGGTCCTCACTTTGCTGGGAAAATAAACAAACAAAAGAAAGGTTATGGTCGGGGTCATCAAGCCCATGTAGCTTCTCTGTGGTCACAGAAGCTCAGATTTTCACCTTTACTATTCAGTTGGTCGACACAAATACAAACTCAAATTATCCTAATTTGAACTGCATACAACTACAACTAGGAAAATACCAAGTATGAATAATAATTAGGCCTCCTTCATATTTTTAAAATACTAAGGGCCAAATCCTCAGTTGGTGGAAACTGACATTGCTCCAATTTATACCAGCTGAGGCTCTACATTCTGAAATGTCCAAGTAAACTATTGGCGGAGTAAAAAGAGTACTAGGACTGCAGTATAGTAGGGTTGGGTTTTCAGTGCTCCTGAGCACCCATTTATCCCACTGACTTGAATCTGTGGACTTTTGACACCTTTGAAAATCAGGTCTATAGTATCTAAACACAGTATTGCCAACCCCAGGTGTTCGTGATTCAGAACCCAAATTATTATAACATTATCTTATATATATATATATATATATATATAGTTCTCTTTCTTTGCCTTCAGGTTTCTGAGCCTTTAATGTGCACTTAGGTCACATTTTCAAACTCTTCTCCACAAGCATGAGGGCTAGAAACTTCTTTGTTTTAAATGAAATTTGATATTCTTATGCAATCTCTTGAGCTGGGGTATTAAGAAAAACATCATATATCCCAAGACTCTCAATAAATTTCAAGTATTGGCAACATTTTTTGTAACAGCACTTTTTCTTCTCCCCGGTTCAGATGAATATAAAAATAAACATGCATCTGATGAAGTGGGTCTTTGCCCACGAAACCTTATGCTCCAACACATGTGTTAGTCTATAAGGGTACGTATAGTCTACATGGCTCCATCAACGGAGCCATGTAAAGTAGTTTACTTGACATAGTCATTGAAGCAGGGATTTAAATAATCCCCTCTCCATTAAAATAAAAATGGCTGCTGCGCTGTGCCGACAATCAGCTGATCTGGCACAGCACGGCAGTCTAGACGAGGCATGGTCAACAAGGGAAGCCTTCGTCGACCACTCCGGTATGGCTCATGAAATGGACAGAATCCCCACTTCATTGACTATGTCGAGTAAACTACTTTACATGGCTCCGTCGACAGAGCCATGTAGTCTAGACGCAGCCTAAGGTGCCACAGGACTCCTTGTCATTTTTGCAGATCCAGACTAACACAGATACCCCTCTGATACTTGATATAATAATACAATTATTGCATCAAGGTATACAGTTCAGTTAATACAAGAAACAAAAGTATGTGCTTAAAGTTTTCCTCTCCTCGTTAACTTTAATATTTTTCTGTCTTAACTAAAAATGTTGGCTGCCATCAAAAGGATCCTCATGGGAAATATTGATCTGACATTCATATAGCTGTAACATGCTACTTTTACTGATGGTATAATTATGTAAAATATGGACACATTTATAACACAAAGGAGGAGGCGTTAATATTTTACAAAATAATTAAAATATCCAGGACCAGATTCTTTTCTCTGATTCTCCTTCTTGCAGTGTCCTGGCAGCACAAAGGGTGTGGAAAGCAGCTAGATCTGACCTGCTAAGGATCCCCGTAGAAGTTCTCACCTGGGCTACGTCTACACAGGCACCCTTTTCCGGAAAAGGGATGCAAATG
>JANRFK010003679.1:42022299-42034227 GCA_030068395.1 Apalone spinifera | reverse complement strand
ATTGGAGGAGTGGGCACAGGGGGATGCCTTTTTTCTATTTTTTCTCTAAAGGGGGGCCCTGCGAAATTGTGCTGCTCTGGGCCCCACACAACTCTCATCCGCCCCTGTTCCACAGAGTGTAGTTTAGAAGTCTGGGGGCTGGTTTAATTTATCTCTGTTATTGATAAACTTCACCTGAAGACCAGATTGTGACCTCCTTACTCCCATTCATGACCAGCTATTTGTATAAACTAGTCCCAGTGATTATCCCAGCTAGTCACTGGATTTACTTGGGTATGTAGATGCTCATTAGTGGGAGAAAAAAATTCACAGTACTTTACCCATTTTAAAATGTATCATGAATGGTTTTTGAACTATTGCTCCTTTCAGTGGTATATATATATAAAAAAAAACAGGCTTAGAAGTGGTATCATTCTTAAAACTATTTAAAAAGTGGTTTACAGCTTATCATTGTTCTCCAGTACGGATGCTGGTTTCCATGATTAAAAACATACTTGTTCAAGTGCTTAACTATTAATCGGCAATGCTGCTTTAAAATGGGCCTTCACAAATTGGAGCCATTCTAGTACAAAGCAACCAGAAAAGTAATATATAAATGATCTACCCCACAAGACACTAATTGGTATTTAATATTTACTGATTGAGTAGATGATGGTCAAGGAAATAAAAAGAGGGGATGGAGATTTCCTGATGAGCCATAGAACAGCTATCACTTCTCCAATCTGGAATAAATGCAACTAACTTTAGACTGCAATTAGACTTTCTATTGTAAAAACTCCATAGAAACCCACAATTGGGCAGCCAAAACTTCTGGTAATTTTTGCCCAGTCATTTTTAATGAGATACTTACAAATCCCATTTTCAATTGAGCACTAATAAATCTAGATATGACACTTACCGTCTGTATGTCTGTTGCTTTAAAATAGTAGAATCTGCCTTGTGCTTAAAGCTAACATATTATTCTTTACCTACAAATGAACCTATTATTGATGTAACTGCAAATCCCATGCATAGTTCTAGGATAGCACAGGGCCCTATATGTGTTGCTATGTGTGCAAAACTGAAATTTAGGTTGGAAACTTTCCAATTGGTTATTTTATTCAGAGGAGATAATAGGTCAAATAGAACATATGTGTATGTGGGTCAAGTTCTTTTGAAGCCAACGGAGTCACAACTCCTAAAATGGGGGCATTCCAACATAGTCATTCCACTAACAACTTCAGCAAATTCTTCTGGGTGTGTATATATATATGCAGGAGTTCTTTTGTGCACTGAAATTAAGCCAGACTTTACTTTCACAAGCAGAATGTCCACTTCTTCAAGATGGACTTTGACCTGCTGCTTTTCAGAGGAACAAATGAATGATTGTGGGTGAAAATAATGAACCGATGTAATATGTGATCTCAGTTAAAGAGAAAACAGGCACACAATGACACACATGAAGAGCAGGGTAGTCTAGAGGAATTTGTATTGGACTAGACACCAAGAAATAAAGTTCTAATCCCAGACCTGCCAATTGTTTGCTGTAGGAGTTTGAGTACGTAACAGCTCCTCTGTGACTGTTTCCTGTCTGTAAAATTAAGATAATTAACTGGCTCAGAGATGCTTATGAGAATTAGCTAATATGTTTCTACAGTGACTTCTGAGGTGCAACATGCTTCTTAAAGGGGATCTACTGTTACAAGAGTGATTTATAAATATGATGTTCTGAATATGTTAAAATAGTTAATAGATAAGATGCTGAATATATAGCATAGATCTTAGGTTTTATAAGACAAATCAAACATGTTGTTCACTGTAAATGGTTCCTCTTTATATAGAGCTCTGTACCTTTACAACCCAGTGCAATGGAGTAAGTGGCATAAAACTTCCGTTACATAGATTTCCTGGAACATCATTATGTGCTTTGAGGAGAGAGCAGGCTGCATGGGGCCTTGACTTCTTGCAGCACGAGGTGGGGGGGAAGCTGGTTAATGAGCTAAGACAATGAAAATGGGGGAGGAGATTCGAGGGGGGAGGGGGGAAAGAGAAGAATAAACAGCATCCTGTAAATGGCTGCTGCAGATTACTTCCAACTCTGTTATCACTTTCTTTCCTGGCATGTTCTTGTGACAGCACAGATATACATAGCCCCATGCAGTCTTGTCCTAAGTGTTCAAAACTGTTATCTTGAGGGAGTCATACCTAGGAATACCTTTAAAAATAAGCAATGTAAGTAACTGGTGGAGAGGTTGAGGCAGAGTTTGCAAGTTGTTTGTACCAGGATGCACCAACATTTCCAAAAAATAAAAAAAAGGAAGAGTGGGAAAATTTTGGCATTCTTGATGGGCAAGCCATGAAATACAAATTGTCAGCAGCCAATGAGTATCTTATTAAATTATGCGGAAAGCAGAAAGTCAAATTTATTGTAATCACTTACACCTTATTCAGATTAAAAGTACTTTTTTTGAAACCATAGTATTTTCATTCACATACATGGTGAGATCTAGATGGTGGTACAGTTTTTCTTTTATTTCCATGATAGCATTATTGATATGCTCTTACGTGTAGATGAACTTGGTTTTCTGTAAGAGGCCAACGTACTTCACTCATTTCATTATATTCAATTAATAGCTTCATTTAAATATTAATTGTATATAGCACAAACTAGTATTATGGCTTTTATTGTCCTAAACATTATAAAGCATAGTATGAAGTTTCCAATAATAACAATTAAGCTGAACTTTTGAGAGAATGAGAATACATAAATAGTCTTCTGACATTTGCTCTTGAAAGACCCTGATGTCAGGATTTCGAAAAATACTGTGATTTTTTTTATCCCTTTTAACCCTGAAAAACAGATATAGTCAAATTAAATGCAGTGGTGTTTTATCACCCCTGTATTAATAGCAAATATTATTTTAACTAATATTAAAGCATATTTTTAAGGACGTGCGTGTTACACGTGCATATGTGCTGGAAGGCTAACATGTAAATTCTGGAGCCCTCATATTTGCCTGTTCCCAGACAATCTGTTTTCTTTCCTAGGAGTGATATTGTGGCTGCTGTGTTGTGTTAATTAACCATCTCCTTCCAATGGAAAAAGGCCAACATGTCCATGCATGTTCTTTTTGATCTATCACTGACACTTAATTTCATTGGACATATGATTTTGTTGCCTTTGACCGGGGTTGATGGGTCCTTTAGGAAGAGTTGATTGGATCATTCTTGAGTAGCTGAATTCATTCCTGTCAGAGAGATGATGGTGGTGTTGGCTAATTGCTCATCTAGCCAGAAGGCACTTCTGTGAAGGAAGGAAAAGGTTCTAGTCTGTCACCTCACCTGCTCAACATAAATGTGAGGCTGTTGAGGAAGATAATGAGCTAATTGGGCCTGTGTTGCCATCCGCATGTTGTTGTCACACAAATATATTTAAAACAATGAGTAGTCCTGTGGTACCTTGTTTGTTAGTCTCTAAACAAACAAGATCCCACAGGACTTCTCATTGTTTTTAAAATTACAGACTAATACAGCTACCTTTCTGAGACTATATAAATATATCTAGTTTTTATTGGACCTGCAGTATGTGGTATCCTTGCTTTCATGCAGCCCAGCAGAGATAGGAACTTAAATAAAAATGAGCTGAAGTTGCTTAAAAATAGATAAAATGGAGAAATACTGGAGAATTCAACTGAGATGGTGTCTGCCCCCATTGAGGGGCATCCTTCAGAAATCAGGCTTCCACTGTGGGGATTCTTCTGGCTCCTTGTTTGATTCCAGTGACTCAGGGAACTTCAAGGGCTAGAAAAGACTTTTTTCACCTGCACTTGGTGCACCATTTGCACCCATTTCTTATTGATACGGATATTGTTATAACAGTCCATGCTTTTGTGACCTCTAAATTAGAACACTATACTATAGACTTCCTGATGCAGAATATGGTGGTCTGTTCATTTAATTAACCCTGTGCTGTGGAGACTGCTTTGGATTCTGCTTCACTCCTGAGCGTAATTCAGGATGTTGAGCTGAGTTTTTGAAGCTGTGCATGATTTAGATCCTAAGACATAGTATATCTCCACTTACACCACTGCAGCAGTTAAGAGCAGCTGACTCATTCTCACTGTCCCCAAATTTTAACATTTTTAGGGCCTGGGACAGAGCATTCTTGGTACATTCCCTATTGGTTGAATAACAAGACTGTAAAATATTCAGGGCATAGGTTCATTTGTGCTTTTAAAAGGTGGGATGTGTTTTGTGACAGGATGACACTGGGAATAGGTAGGAACATGGCCCTTAGGTCTGTTATTATGGTGGAAGTGTGTAATTGTAAATTCAAGGAAATTCGTGTTGCGGGCAGAACAATGCTAAATTGTGTTTGTGTTTTTATGGCGTAAATACGGCCAGAGCATAGACAATGGTTACACAGCTTTTCAAATCAAAGTATAAACCAGGGGTGGCCAACCAGTTTAGACATGAAGAGCCAAAAGAGCTGTGGATAGTAGTGCAAAAAGCCACACATCCCTCCCTGCAGAGCCAGGCACCCCCAGCCCTCCCAACCCAATGCCCTCCCCCTCCCCCAGACCCAGGCCCCCTCAGCTCCTCCCACTCTAACCCAACACCCTTCCCCTCCCCCAGAGTCAGGCATCCCCAGGCCCCTCCCATTGTAACCCAATGCCTGGGTCTCACCGGAGCTGCCACCACCACAGCCCACAGCCACGCACTTCTCCCTCCAGGAACTGTGGCACATGCACAAAGCGGACATGCAGCTCTGAACAAGCCGTAACCCCGAGAGCCGCATTTCTGTAAGCAAAGAGCTGCATGTGGCTCAAGAGCCACAGGTTAGCCACCCCGGTATAAATGATAAACACAGAATCAAAGGGTTAGAAGGGTCAGGCCATCCCTAGGGATGTATGGGGCCTGGACAAGCTCCCCGCCACATTCCCCAGCCCTGCTCCACCCCACTGTTACCCCATTACATCCCCTCCCTAAGCCCCACCCCACGTTGCCCTTTTCCACCCCTGCTATGCTCCCTTACCCCCTCCCCTGTGTGACGCAAGCTGGAGGATTACAAGGGGCTTGGCATGGCAGCAGGAGCAGGAGCAGCCCAGAAGCCTGCTCTGCCCTGCCCTGTCCCCCTCTCCCAACCCACTGTACTCGGCTTCTCCACAGTAGGGTTAGGCAGAATGGAGAAGCCGAGCACAGTGGGCTGAGAGAGGGCAGCAAGCTGCCAGGCCACTCTGGCTCCCCCTGCCTCAGTGAGTGTAGGGTGGGAAACCGCTGCTGCCGCCCCATACAGCCCCCCAGGTAATACCTTGGGTCCTAGCCATAGTCCAGTCCCCTGCACCCATGGCAGATCTAAGTATTCTTTATCATCTCTCACAGGTGCTTGTCTAACCTGCTTAAAATGAGGGAGATTCTGCAGCCTCCCTGGCAATTTAGTGCTTAACCTCCCTGACTCTTAGGAAGTTTCTCCTAATGTCCAATCCAAACCACGTTGTTGCCATTTAAGCCCACTGTTTCTTCCCTATCCTCAGAGGTTAAAAAGAACACATTTTCTCCTTTCATCTTGTAACAATCTTGTAAGTACTTGAACTGTGATGTCCCCTCCCAGTCTGCTCTTTGCCAGACTAAGCAAACCCAGTTTTTCCAATCTTCCCTCACAGAGAATGTTTTCTAGACCTTTAATCATTTTGCTCTTCCCTGGCTTTTTTTCAATTTGTCCCCATTATGGCCAGGAGGAGGGGCACCTTTCCCCTGACTGGAGGAGGTCTGGATGAGGCTGGGTGGAGGCCAGAGAAGGGGCACCTGTCTCCTGGCTGTAATAGCTCTGAGGTAGGTCCATGCAGAGGACTGGTGGGGAGAGGTGCCTCTCCCTGGCCACAGCAGCTATTGGTAGGGCTGATGGGCAGAGATGCCTCTCCCCTGGCTGTGGCAGCTTCAAGGCTTGGGGAGAGGGATCTCTCCCTCCTGAAGCCCTGCGTTCCTGCTCAGTCTTGTGGCCTCACAGCTTAGAGAGGACTTAGATCCCACCCTGATGTTCTCTATTGTTTCTTCCTTATCACTACATACTCATTGGTTACTCTTTTCATGCTGGACTCCCTGGAGTTCTTCCCCAGTTGACTGCTGCTGTCTCAGAGGCCATGACTGGCTCAAGTCCATGTAGCTGGTTTTGTTTTACCTTTTGTTTGTCTTGCTTGTCTTGCCTTCTTCCTCTGTCTCCTCAACACTGCAATGGAAAGACATTTTAGTAATAGACCGTCTCTTTGACTTTTTTACAGCCTCTCCTCCCTGTATCTAGAGCATGTCACTTAATTGTGTAATTCCTGCTGCTTTTCTTGTGTTTAATACAGCATTGCGTTGGACTTTTTTTACCTGGCAGCTGGCTGACTGGGAAGAGATGTTGGATCTTCAGAAATTGCTACTCAGTTTTAGTTCAATTCAATGAGACTACTGGCATGACAAGCTACACAAGTGTTGTTAAAATGTGAGAAAAAGACAGACCCCTTTGGTATCTGCTGGAGGTGGGTTCAAGCCCCCTTGGTTAGGGGTCTTGGCCTGGGGTCTGAGTCCATGTATCCATTTCTCATTGCTGTCCATTACTGATATGTTGGAATGGAGCCATCTCTGCTATGTTTCTCCCAGGATCAGACACATTTTTTTCCTCATCACTTTTTGATGAGACATCTTTTATGGTTCCTGATATCTTGAGGAAATGTCTCTTGGCTCTTAGAGGAAAGAACTTCTCTGCCTGAATTTCTCCACTCTCATGTTGGCTGCACAGTCTCCCCTTTTTGGATTTAGACTGTGCTTTAGGCCTTCCAGTTTCCACCTTTGGCTGAGGTGGTTCGTTCTGCATTTAACAAGAGCCTCCATTAATTTTTCACATTTCACTGTGATGAGATAGTCTGCTGTGTGCCGGGCTGACGATGGACTTTGCCAGACCCTCGGCAATGTGGAGGAGGCTCAGCTCAGGGCCCCTGGAAGGGGTGGGGTTAGGGGCTAGATCCCCCAGCTAGCTTTCAGCACTGCCCAGACCATGCCAAATGGACCTCCAGTGGCTATTTAAAGGGTGCTGGGCCCCAGTCGCTGCTGTTCCCAAAATAGCGGCCCAGAGCCCCAGTTCCTTTTAAATTGCCAAACCCTGGAGCAACTAACTGCCTCCTTCTTCCTCCCTTCCCTCCATTCCCTGTTGGCAGCCCTGGCTGCGTAATAGTTTTGGACAGCAATCTGTAGTGGTCTAGCTTGTTGATTTTTTTATTTGTTCTTTCTCTTCTTTCATATATTGTTGCTGAAAGTGGTAATATTGCAACTTTTGATTTATTTGCTCTGCTTCTGAGAGAATTTAGAGTCATTTAGCCTGGGGAGTGGTGACAGTGTTTTCATTAGGAAACACAACCTTCAACCCTCACCCTGTGTCTTGTTTGTGTTAATGAAAGCATTTAACAGAGTTCATGCCTCAAAAAACAAAAAACAACCAACCAACCAACCAACCAAACAAACAACAAAAAAACCCACTGCATTTGGAAATCTGAGTGTTATTGCCCTGAGACATAGTCTTTCTGTTCCTTTAGAAAACCTAGAATGTTTTAACCAGGGGTTTTAGACTGTGTTATGGACAGAAAGTGTTCAACCTGCTTATTGCTCTGCTGCATGAAATTGCACAGAAGTTGGTATTTGAATATCAGCAAATTGACTAGAAAGGATGAAGCAGCATCCAAAATCAGATCAGCTTTTTTTAAAAAAAATCAGATTATAGCTTTAAAATGTTCAGCTCTCTAGGTCTGGATATTGCACAGCTACCTACACAGAATGAAAATTACCCTGGCAAGGTCAGCAGTGACAAAACAATGCATCTGCATATCCCCAGCCTAACAATAACTTCAGTGATGTGCTTCAGACATAGGAAGGCTCTGTTTCATACCTCACTGAGCATTTCTTGTTTTTTCTTGTTGCTTTGAGCATTTTTCTCACTTTGGTTGAGGTTTTCCACCACTAGCAATAACAGCTCCCTCTCTGCAGAAGACATCAGTCTCTCTGCTTTGTCTCTCGGGGGAAGTTTATCATCTACCTTTTTTAAAAAAAATAATTCTTTATGGGTAAAAACACACATTAAGAAACCTAACCCAATGGAAGGGGAAGGGCATTCATATTTTATGCAAATATTGAGATTTTTGTGTGAAATGAGGGAGCTGTAAATGCAGGCTGTTACTTAGTCAATTTATATCATATAGGAAGGATGGGCTCAAAATTCTATTGGAATCAATATGTTTTTCTGTTGGCTACAGTGGGCTTAGGAGCCATCCCTTGGTTTGCAGGATCATACTTTCCTCTTTTGTTAAACAATTCTTCAGTTATGCTTTGTGGCTGAATATTATTCATCCAAATGAATGTTTTAAATGCACAGCTACTTATTGGCATGTGTCCAAGTGTTGGCCAAACACAGTGTGTATATTTAATATACTATTGCAATACACAATCTGCAATCCTGTAAAAATACCTTCTTCAGGTCTTCTGGAAATAGTACATCCTATATGTTCTTTAGCATAATAAAAACATATACCTTTCTTGGTACTTTACATTTTTCAAAGCAAAATAACCATTTATATTATATATATATATATATACACACACAGTGTCCAGCTCTCTAAAAAACAGACACATTTTAGCCTTCACATCACAGCTCATATGCAGAGGTTTAATGCTGTGTCTCCTGGGAACTGTTTTGGTATACTCTGGAAATCCATAAGAAAATATTTACCCTTAAAATGCAATCAAATTTAGTAGACACATAGCTGATCTGCTGAATAAGTGCGTTGTGTGCAAACTGTCACAGACTGTGAATTAGCCCAGTTTGATTACACTATTTTTTCCAGAACACATTCATACTTTAACATGCATGTCCATGCTATCAAGCTCTAGCGCAAATTCCTCTTTTTTGTTTTGTTCATTTTTATCGCCAGAATTTAAGAATAGTTTTACATATGAATGACTGTTGCAATGTACGTGCACCCCAACCCATTCAAGTATGGCTAGGTGTCTGTGGACACTGGGATTCACTGTATAGGGATGCCTCCCAGGCTTGTGACCCCACATTCCATGATCCAGGGCAAAGGCACTTGCCCAGTGTCCCTGGAGCAGCATGATCTACAAGCCAGAATCAATGCAGTGGCCCTTCGCTCCGGGGCAGCGTGGCCTACAAGCCAGAGTCAGTAAGGACCTCCAACAAAGGGCTGGAGTTGCAGAAAGGAGAGCCAATGGCCCAGGACCCTGACAGTGGCATAGCAGACCACCACTGGCTCAGCAAGGAGTCCCACCAAAACACACTGAGCTCACCTGGGTGGGAGGTACCACTTGCTCACCCACCCTGGGCCGCTTGCTACTATAGTCATTGATGTGTCAGTCCATGAAGCCTCAGGAGCTCCAGGTTCCTCAATGCAGTCTGCTCCCCGATGATCCATTGGCCATAGAAACCTAATCTAAAACTGTGAGCAGGAGCTGTTGCTGGTTCTCAGCAGGTGCTTCCATCATACATCCTTCTTCTCCAGCCTCCCAGCTAGACTGAGCTGAGCAGCTTCCCTTTATACTGGCTCAGCACCTCAAGCATGCCTGGTATGGTCAGTGGGATGGGACTTCCTCCACACACAGTGTGATGTTAACCCTTTCCAGCCCAGTGAGGGGTATGCTCACCCCATCACAATGACATACAATGCCATAGGCTGCTGGGGGGCTTTGGAGCCAGCCTTGTACTGCCACGGGCTGTTAGAAGTTGTTGTGGGGCTCTGCTCCTGCCACCTGCTGCCGTGGGGCTCTGCCCCCAGACAGGCTACCAGTCCCACTTCCCACAGCCCTGGCTGGCCCTCCTGCCATTAAGTTCCTGGGCTCTCTGGTCCAGAAGCACCCTGTCAGACCAGGAATGTTGTCAGACCAGAGAGTGCCGGTTTTTGGAGGTGCAACCTGTAGTTAACACATTTCAAAGGAACGGTCAAGGCAAAGTGGTCCATTAACATTCCTCCCATCAGAGGGAGGAATGGAAGTGAGAAAAACCAGCTGTTGGGTTTGGGGGCATTGTTAGCATATTGCAGCCATAAATCAAGGTGGATGGCACCGCACCAGTCTCCAGAAGGGATACATCTGGGAAGTTTGTGGTCACTGCTGTATTTCCACCTCTACTCCTGCCTACTTTCAAAATCCTTGGGAGCAATTCTTCAAATGCCTCCAGACACTGGCACCTCTAAGAGCCTGAACGAAGACTGATATTTCCCAGTACACACAGCCCTGGTATTATCTTATATTGTTTACCGCTGTAAATACTTTGTTTTTGAAGAAGCAAACTTGTGGCTATTCAACTAGGGCTCCTGAGGAATTTGCCTCTTTGGCTTACTCATAGACATGATCCAGCTCCTATTGGTTTTAGTGGGAATTGGCCCAGGCCTTAAGACCTAAGAAGCTAATTCAAAGCCCTGAAATCAGTGGAAAGATGAGGCTGCAAGGGCCACAGCTGTTTGAGATCAGATCACTGCATCCAACTAATTCACCCCCTAATTCTTGAACAAATGGACCCTTCCCTGAACATATGCATTAGATGTGGTTAAATAATGTGCTGTGACTAAGTAATTTGACTGATCTAGCTCCTTTTCTCCCCATTCACAAATAATTTGCAGATTCTGATTTCTACAGATCATTCATTATTTACAGGGATTTATTAAATAGTCTATACAAACAAATTTCAGCCTGATTGTGTGCTTTTTGGTATGATTATGTCTACTTCTGTTCAATATATATTATTCATGATGTGTGATTGGTCACCTAAGCCAGGTGGCATTGTTTCAAACCCCTAGCTGCGTGGCTGAAACATTTTCTATTGGAGAATAATGAATCATTTATAACATATTTTCAGTATGGATTATTGGATGAATCTTCATATCTGCTAAAATTTAGCAGCAGGAGATGGGGGCGAGGAGAAACCGTAGAATGAAACTGGTGGTGATCTGAATACTATTAAAAAATGAAGACTATGACCCCCATTAATAAGACTGGAGAAAATTCAGCAGCTTTGTCTACTCAAAGAGGGAGAAAATTAGGACAACACTAATATGAATTATTAGATAAACATTCAGTATGCCATAGTTGTAGTGTATAGCATTGGATTTGATTCATGCATCCTGATTGGAGTGCAAGAAGTTGTAAAAAGTACTTTCTGTTGAAAACTGAAACTTAACTTTTTGCCCCCATTGAGGATGCTGATAGACTGTAAGGTACATGGTACCCAGGAGAAGTTGTTGATATGACTTCGAATTGGTTGTAATTTGTTATATGATACTCAGCTGAATGCCTTAGGTTTCTATTAAGTCTTTGCCATGGTTGTATCAATTCCGAACGACTTCAGGGAGACCTTGAGTGCGTCTTTGTAACATTTCCTCTGTCGACCACGTGAGTGTTTACCAGTAGAGAGTTCCCCAAAAAGGAGCTGCTTAGATATATGTTCGTCCGGCATACGAATTACATGACCTGCCCATCTAATCTGTGCACTCATCAGCAGAGTGTGGACTGACGGTAAACTTGCTCTAGAGAGAACCTCAGTGTCTGGTATTTTGTCTTGCCATCTGATGCGTAATATTCTGCGAACACAAGTCATGTGGAAGTGATTAAGCTGTCTTGCGTGCCTCCGATACACAGTCCATGTTTCACAGGCATACAGGAGGGTGGTGAGTACCATGGCTCTGTAGACCTTCAGTTTTGTTGCTTGACTGATTCCTCGACGTTCCCATACAGTGGGGCGCATTCTACCAAAAGCAGAACTTGCCTTCGCTATTCTGCATGTGACTTCTATGTCAATGTTAGCTGCATGGGAAAGAGTAATGCCGAGGAAAGTGAACTGGTCCACTGCCTGTAGCGTCTCCCTGAAGTCTTTTGGAATTGATACAACCACCTGGGAATCGCTGGCACACA
>JANRFK010003679.1:42005069-42022199 GCA_030068395.1 Apalone spinifera | reverse complement strand
GGTGGGCTGCCACTTCCCGCAGCTCCCTTTGGCTGCAAATGGTGAAGCAGGAGCCAGTAAATAAACAAACCAGAGCAGCCAGTTAGCAGGTTTCTCACAGTGGATCCGTGGACCATTTTGAGAAACACTGGCCTAGATGGACCTTTGGTGTGACCCAGTTTGGCCATTCTTATGTAACGCAGCAATAATTCTTTGTTCTATGGTTGCTCTTTTTTGTTAGTGAAAAAAACTTAATATTATAATGCTCCCCTTTCTGTGTCTAGTTTGCGATTTATACACAGCACCTTTGTGAAATGCTGAGACATTGCTCTAGGGAAGAAGCATTGCCCTGTACAGAGCTGGGAGCCAGACAACCTAGGTTGTATTTCTGGTTCTGCCACAGACTATTTCTGTGACCTAGAGTGAGGTGCTTAGCCACGAGGTGTCTCCATTCATTGTCAACAAGACTTAGGCTCCTAAGTCACTTAGGTACTATTGAAAATTTTATCCAGTGTGTTTAGCCACAGGGAGCCAAAGGTTTTCTTGGTCAGACCCTTGTAAGCTATCACAAAAACATGTATTTAAGTTTTCAGACAACAGTAAAAATAACAAGGAGTCCTGTGTAGGGATGTAAGCAATTAGTCAACTACATGATATGCATATGCTTATCGGGTGGTCAAGTAGTGATTCAACATGTCGCTTCCCTTCCTGATTGCTGCCTGAGGCAGCAAGGGAGAAGGCAGGAGCCAGTGCTGGGTGGAGCCGGCTTAAAAGCTGGATCCCCCAGCACTGTCTCCGTGGGGGGGGCAAGAGAGACAGAAGCATGGCAGGGGGACTGGGCATGAGCCAAAAATCACCTGTCCCAACTTGCACCCAGTCCCAGACGTTGTGCCTCTGTTTTTTAAATGTATTAAGAGCTGGCTGCCAGCTGATTCCAGTCATGCACCCGATCTCCCCGGCTGTGCCTCTGCCTTTCAAATGTATTAAGAGCCTAATGGCTCTTAATACATTTGAAAGGCAGAGCCACAGCAGGCTTAGTGGGGCTAGGAGCTAACCCTGCTGTGGTTCTGCAGTTTCCCCCCTTATTGACTAATCAAGTAGTTGATGGAAATTCATCGACTACTACTGCTGATTAAACACAATTTAATATCCCTAGCACATTAAAGACTGTTTGGTCATAAACTTTCATGGGTAAAACCCACTTTGTCAGATGCACTGGAGTGGAAATTAGAGAGGCAGGGATATATACATATATATGTACTTGTATCCCAAAGAAGAAAGCTATTGAGTGTAGGACCAGTGTTAATGAAGCCAATTCAGTCAGGGTGGATGTGGCTCACTCCCAGCAGCTGCTGGGGAGGTGTGAATATCAAGAGATAGAAAATTGCCTTTGTAGTGAGTGAACCATTCTAAGTCCTTATTCAGTCCTAATTTGATTATGTTCAATTTGCAAATGAATTACAGCTTTGTTATTTCTCTTTGTAGTCTGGGTTTAAAGGTTTTTGTTTTTTGTAGAAGAATGGCTACTTTTAAATCTGTTACTGAGTGTCCAGGGAGGCTAAAGTGTTCTCCTATCCATTTATGTATGTTACCTTTTTTGTTGTCTGATTTCTGTCCTTTGGTGCAGACAGTCCAGTTTGGCCAATACACATGGCAGAGGGGCCTTGCTGGCACATGATGGCATAATTCACATTAGCAGATGTTATGGAGGACTAATACATTAATAATGTAATAAGCCAATCATGTACTTTGGGAGACTAAGATAGATATCAAGCTCAGTTATCAATGTATCAATAACATGAAAGCCACAGTTTATTTCTTCATCATTATTCCCGTGTTGGTATATTAATATCTAGAGCAGGAACTGGTCTGATATCAGTAGCTTAGTCACTGAAATTAGTGATTAGACAATGACATATCAGAATCTCCGTATAATGTAGAGCTCTTTCAGCATCTCTGCAAGAACGATGGGATTTATACCAGTCATGTCTCATGTGGCTTTGCTCCTGATCTGTCTATCCAGTTGAAAAGCATCTTAATTCTGCATCTTCATTTCCTAGTGCAACTTAACTTTTTGCCCCCATGTAATTTCTATAATAGTGCCTTATGGTAATTGATCTTTTTGGTATTGATTTCTGATCAATACCATTGAGGATGCTGGTCAACTCTAAGGTACATTGTACCCAGGAGAAGTTGTTGATATGACTTTGAACTGGTTGTGATTTGTTGTTGTTCTTAATTTTAGTTCAAAACCTGAAATAGCCATCATAGCTTATTCTTTCCTTCTGAAACTATTGACCGTAATAGCATGCTTCTTTTGTGACTACTGTGGTGACTATATGTTGTATTATTGTAATTCATCTTCCCTTGCTTGGATATTTCCTCTCAGGCTTTGTTTCCTTTGAAATGACAAAACCTTTTAAGTTGCTTGTTGTGCCCCTGTCATCACCTTCCTAATTTGTCTTGGAAGAATAGACTGAATAGCTCCTGGATCAGAACTAGTGATAATAAGAATTTGTGTTACTTCACTGGGTGCATCTTCCTTATTCCTTTTGACATTTCATCCCCACTTCCTGGGGGTAAGGTTTTATGGATAAGTCATTAACCACACAAACATGGATATGAAGACTACTTTGCCTGGATGTTTACCTCTGCCTGTGGTAAAGCTGCTGACTGTCATGCTGCCAGTTAACTATAACAGTACGTAGAAATGATCTGCAGGATACACTCTGTTGTGCAGTTTGCATGCAATAGCACCTTTTTTCAAAAGAGTACTTTTGAAAAAAGGCATTATTCCTTGCAAAATGAGGTTTACCACTGTCCACAAAACTGCCGCATTCTGTCGACTTACTGTCGACAGAACGCGACAGTAGTATAGACACAGGTATAGTTTTTTCAACAAAAGCCAACTTCTGTCGAAAACCCCTGTAGTCTAGACATACCCCTAGTGATTCCTACTTCATTTCCAATGTTCATTAACCTCACTGATTAACATCAGGATTATTAAACCCTTCCTTTACCAAAAATCACTTGTATTTTGTTAACTGTAGGTTACCTGTTGATATGCTGACTCTAAGCACATACAATTTTTGAGGTGGAGTTGAGTAGGGGGCAAATGAAATCATTTGAAGTGAGTTTGGCTCTTGATGTGTCCATCTGCCTAACTACCTTTTTCTCATCAAGTCCCTTTCATATTCATTCCAATTCCCTCCAATTTATCGCATTGTAAGGTGAAATTATGTGCACAATGGATAGCCATCAGCAAAGCACTTTGCTGGAGTACAATTAAATGCAGATATTTAATCTTTATTTATGAGCTCCCAGTTACTATTTTGTGTTAGCTAATGCTGTCCTCTGATTATAGTACATTTTCTGATTGTTATAGATAGGACTCAAGGTAGAATTAGCAGTGCTTATAAAGTGTGCTTGGTTGGAAAGGTGATGCCAAGCACAAGTATGCTTACAGCATACTTACATTATATGCTTAATATAATTAATATATATTGCTTACTTTTATTATATGCTTACAAAAAATGAGGAGTAACATTAGTTCGAACCAAGCTTGGTTTGAACTAACGTGTCTCGGCGCGCACTTTCACTTTCGAAACAGCTGTTGAGTGGAGTAACGCACCGGCGAGATCATGCTAATGAAGCGCGAGATATTTAAATTCCCGCTTCATTAGCAATTTCGGTCACCTACATTTGCATCCCTAGTTCGAACTAGGGATGCAAGTGTAGACGTACCCTAAGTGTGTAGTTTTTCATTCTCACTTTCAGGGGCTAAGAGGTTCATTCACTGTGTGTCCATTAAAATTTTTGGCCTTTCTTCCAAGACTTTCATAGACTCATAGAATCCAGGGCTGGAAGAGACCTCAGGAGGTCAATGAGTCCTGGCCCCTGCTCAAAGCAGAACCAACCCCAACTAAATCATCCTAGCCAGGGCTTTGTCAAGCTGGGACTTAAAAACCTCTAGAGATGTGTGAGAACAGTGATGAAAGTTTATAAATATGTGTACTTATCTACTAAGTGTCGACTGAGCATACCCAAAACATTACCAAATAGCACTGGCTTTCACTCACTCCCAGTTTGAACAAAAATGCTATTGGCAGTAAGACTCCCTTGATTCATCCAATTTTCAATGTCCAGCTTTCAGGGTGAGTCATTTGGGAACTATTATTATTATTATTATTATTATTAATAATAATAATAATAATAATAATAATAAATAGATCTAAAAGGAAATGCTTTTTTAGCCACACTAAGGAGATCATTATAAGCTCTTTCATAAATTGAATAAATTCAAAGAACTGAAATTCTATAGACAATGTTTAGCTAAATCCTGTCTTCAGTGCTCTGAATCCAGCTGTGTTGTGTGTTCATGCTGAAAGGGTTTGGGGAGGTAAAGTAAAATAATTATTTAGGCCTGTTAATAACACGCTTAAGAACAATTTCACAAAGAGCTTTTGGATCATGTAATGCCATCTGTGTTAAAGTTGATTACATTTAATTATACAGACATGAATTCTACAGTAAAATGGATGTCGTTGCTAGAACAGTTTGTTTGTGTTCAAGACAACAGGCTGACAAAGTTAAACAGATGGAATTAGAATTGGAGACACAGTCTGCTCTTAATTAGTCTAGTATAAATGAAAGAATCAGCTGCATTTCCTTCCTTTTTACTGTTCCAATGAAGGGGCTGAAAACTACTGAAACTGCTGAAAAGTTCAAGAAATCTTATATTTTCAGTCTCAGAATATCAAGTGTTCTGTACATTATTCAAATGTGACAATATCCACCACATCTTCCACTTGCATTTAAATTATTTATATAGTATACATAAAATTCTATTAATATATTTCATTCCCTGTGTTAATTAGGAGGAATACTATGTAGGCTATATATCCATATGAGTTACATAAAAAGCCAACATTTATTATACGTTGGAAACACATTCTCTTATATAAAACATGGAATGAATATATGAAGAATGTTTATAAGAATTAAAATGTTCATAGTTTCACAAATAGTCTGCTCAAGAAAGGGTTACTCTGAACTATAACTGGAGGATTAATCTTTCGAGTAAAATCCAGGTCACCAGGATTGAGCATGTGTCTGTTCAAGCTGTTGCTAAAATTGTACTAATCCTATACAAAAACTTTGCCTAGACTTTCATCAGAGGAAAATGATTACCATGTATCATTATATTAACAATGTTTATGCAGTTCTACCCAGGAGATGGACATGGCAAATTTATTTCCTTTCTTTTCCATCCCCAATCACAGCTTAATCTTGTCCTGACTAGGCCATTTCCACCATCTGATCTTCATCTACTAATATATTTTAGGCATTTCCAAGGCACCTATATCTGAAAAAAAACCCTAGAGATAATAATCCTGTGGCACCGTATAGACTAACTATAATATAAATATATAGTATCATGAGCTTTTGTGGGCAAAACCTATTTCTCCAATGAAGAGCTCATATGAAGAAGTGGGTTTTGTCACAAAAGCTCACGATACTCTCTCTCTCTCTCTCTCTCTCTATATATATATATATATATATATATATGTTAGCCTCTAAGGTACCATAGAACTGGGCTGCTCATTGTTTTTAAAGTTACAAACTAACATGTCTGTCCCTCTAAGGCCCTAGAGGTAATGTCATTTCCCTAACAGAACTCCACTGTGCCCATCTCACCATGGTCCAGATATTTTTTCAAAGCACATAGGTTGTGATATATTAAATCACATTTCTTCATGAACAAAAGGTGCTTATTAAAGAAAACAACTATAAACTACAAACATGGAAATGGACTTCCATTTATCTTGCCTTCTGAAGGAATATTAAGGTGACAGTGCTGAATACTTTTTGTTTAGCAATCTTTTGAGTAATTGGTGGTGGAAAAGTCAGATATCATTTCAGCTATAAAATAAATTCTTTTTTGTTTTTTCTATTCCATAACTCAGAAAAAGTCAAATGATTGTCCTCAAATATGGAAAGTTTCTTTCGAAAGGGAGAATTTTTGAGAAATTTCACAGCTTTTTGTAATTTAAGAATATAACAGCATGGATAGCTTTCTTAACCTAAAGTCAATAATAAAGTATGTATCTAGTGCACTGTTTCTCAACCAGTGGTATGAGAATCCTTAGGGGTACTTGAGAGAAGTCTGGGGGTGGGGGAGGGAATGGTATGTTAACACAACTGAAATTTGGAGAAAACTGAATTTTTATTTTAAGTTTTACAGCACTTTATTATTTTTGTACTTTTTATATCCAAAAATGTCATTGCCTGCCCAGCTACAATTAAGTTGTTTAAAGAAATATGTTGCAATGGCAGGAAAAAAAATGGTGTATCTGAAAACTGTAGGTACTGGGGTACTTATAATTTTTTGTTTTTTTTGAAAAAGGGGTACGTTATAAAAAAGGTTGAGAAACACTGCTATAGCGTACCTATGTAGGTAAAAATAGCCAGCCAGAATTTCACTTATGCATGGATTCATATGATCCTAACATAGCCCAACAACATAGTCAAACTAAGGGTTCTTTCACACACATAGTCACACACATTTGTTCCCAGAAAAAAAGTTTTTTTTCTTCTTCCGAGTATACTGGACTTAGAGCCATCTCCCTTCCAAAACAGATTTCATTGAGGCACTATTCACAGCCGTCCAACTCTGTGATAGCACTGGGCATGGCTACTAAGAAGGCTGTCCCATGATTTTGCACAAGATCACAGAGAATCTGTTCTCACCCTTCATGTTACCTCCTGTGACTTAGTTGTTCCTTGGATGTAAGGAATAAGAAAGTCATAAGGTGTAAGAAAGTTTGGACATTTTTGTTTGCCAGAGTTCATGAACGGCTACTACTGTCATGCCAGCTTTCTCCTGTCAGAGTCCATTAACCAAATCTGTATTGATTTTAGTTCAGATGGAGCCAGATAAACTAATTTACAGTTCAAATTCTAAGATTCGCACAGTAATGTATTTTGTCTGAGAAATATATGCACAAAAATAGCACATAAAATGATTACATTAGCAGAACCTTTGGTCTAATGTAAAACACACCCTCTGTCATAAGAAACCTAATTTTCTTGTGTTGGGATGTGCAGACTCTGCAATCTTAAATGAGGAATTGAGATTACACAAGAAGAAATCGCACACGTGTAACATCCTGGAAATGAGGACTTAGGCATCAGCAACACTGCCAGTCTGTTTTTATGATAAATGTTTCATGCAATAAACAAATATTTATGAGTAACCCTAAAATTATAAATGAATTCTTTCATAAAAAGGACAGAGAAAAAACATCTCACAATCCTTCATCATGCTATTTAAAATGGGTAAACGTTGATAGCATGGGGTTTCTTCTTAAGTCTGTGAAGCATAGTTGTACTGCAGACATTACTTTAAATATTAAAAAACAATGTTGGACTATTGATTTCAGACACTGCGATCTCAAACACTTTTTCCAGTCTTGATCTTGAATAACAGGTCAGGAGGCAAAAAGAGCGATGAGTCTGACTAAAGATCTCATTAATAATGCACCGCAAGCCATCTTTAATATAAAACATGCCAGGCATCATATGCATAATATATTCTCCCAGTATCAGAAATATGAAGCATTTATTATTTTGTTTAGATGAAGTAAGCTGAATTGCCCCCATTGGCCTTGCGTGATTCATTCTTATTGCAATAAAACAGGAATTGTAATAGCAGAAAAAAGCCACTTAAAATAAAGGCTATTAATGGATTGCTCAGATAATTGCCTCCATAGTGCCCGTGTCTATGTAAGTGACTGTGCTGCTGTATTTAATGTCATTCCTCAAAGCATTTCTTCTGAAAGTTTTAAGAGTGGCAACTGAGTATCAGCTACTGCAACCAAAAAATTGGGGCAAATTATGAACTACTTTTATTCTTCTTGCATGTAAGAGGTTCTTGTGGCTGAATTCTGTACAGCCCAGAGTTCTGCTTATTAGGGACTTTTCAGAAAGTAAAACACAGATTCAGTTATTGTATGCTAACCAGGGTATCCAGACTTCTATAAAGACTATTCTTTTTTGAGTGCTTGATCATGTTGATTCCATTCTGTCTGTGTGTGTATGTGTACTTGAACTCACATGCACAGTCATCGGAGACTTTTGCCTTAGTGTTATCCTTAGGGCCAGCAGCTGTGCCTCTGGAGTGACACATTGGTGTTGATATATCAGGTGCCACTGACCCTACACCCTCTCACTCCCTTTTCACCTTCCATGATGATTGATTGGAGCACAATGTATTGCATTGCAAACGCGTTAGTGGTTCCTTCAGCCCATTGTTCTGTCTCCTTTGCAGGTAGATTTTAGGTACTCAGTGTGATCATTCAGTTAAGTGTAAGATAGTTTTAGTAATTAGAGTCCTGCCTGGGACTCACTACTCAAAAGGATGGCCACTAACCGGAACCTGGAGGTCAAATAGCTAGTGGAGAAATCCGACAACCCCTTCAACATCATATCATCCTCCACTCCAGCCTGGGTCACATTGCCTATCCACCCAGGGAAAGTTGTTGTGGCAGACACTCGCTTCCATTCTGCCTGTTACCAAGAAAGCAGAAAACAAGTATGTCTCGGCAAATGGATTTGAATACCTGTCTACCCACCTTTCTGGGGGGTCCCTAGTAGTCTCTGCTATGATGAAAGAGACAGGCAGGGGCAGGTCAGTGGTACACTAAAAAACAAAGATGCCAAGAGGCTAGAATTGTTTGGCAGGAAGATTTATTCAACAGCCACCAAACAATTTTGGATATCTAACCATCAGGCACTGCTGGACAAGTACAGCTACAACCTGTGGGACTCCAAAAACAAGTTCATGGCAGGCCTTCCACAGGACCAAACTCAGGAGTAGATAAAGGCAAAGCAATGGTGAGAGGCACCTTCCAGAGGGTCTGGGACACTATGGACTTGGCAGCCAGGGTGGTTGGCTCTGTGTTGGTCATGTGATGCAGTTCCTGGTCACAGTCATCAGGGCTGCTCCATGCTTGAAATGGAGTAGTTCCCAGAGCAGATAAAGGGGGATAAGGAGAGAATAAGTGGCTGGGGGGAGGAGAAGGAGGAATAATTGGCTGAGGGGGAGTCAGAGGGGAGGGAAGTTTGGAGGGTCCCATCTGCATGAGGAGGGAGAGGCAGGAACTCAGCACTCTCAAGTTTCCTATGAAGGGGGACATAAGGGGCTGACTGTGTAGGGTAAGTGGGGGAAAGAAGGGGTGAGTGGGTGCTGGCATTGGGGTGAGGTGGAGGCAGGGAGGAGTGAGTTTGTGCTGTGAGGTGGGGGAGGTGTGGATAATTTGTTTGTGCTTTAGCTGGGAATTAGGACAGGGCAGTCTGCTGGTGCCTGCTAATTTGAGAAGCAAGATTTTATCCCAGCCCCCACCTGGTCTGCGGGGAGCAGATTGAACAGGGATAGGTGGGGGAAAGGAAATGGGTGGACGCTGGCTTCTGTGCGGTTAGGTGGAATCAGGGGGCCATTTGTTTGGGGTGTCGTGACTCACTGCAGTCCTCGCTGTCTGTCTGGGTTGGAGGGAAGCAGGCTACATGGGATGTGTATCTGTGCCAGGACACTTGCATGATTACATTTCATACCAAGTTTACATAGGTGTTAATAGCTTAAGGTAAGAAAGAAAAATATTCTTTTAACAGATTTTTTGGTGTGTTGCAGATATATAAAACTCTGATCTTAATGATTTAAAAAAAATCGATGTTACTAATTAATACATGGTAAGCTGTATTGCATTAAGGCCAGATCTTTGCTATCTGGTAGAGTTATGAGTCAGAAGTAGCAAGTACTAGGTGTGATGCTAGGTGATTTGTAGGATGAAACCTTATTTGTAAGCTCTTTGAAATATGCACCTGTCCACAAACCCTGAAGTCATGTGTCAATTTATTCTGAGGCTTCTACATCTATATAGTGTGTGTGTGTGTGTGTGTGTGTGTGTGTGTGTGTGTGTATTGGTGGTGCACATCCACACACTGCATTAATATTGGTGTTGTACATAAGGATTTTCAACCCACCCAAAATAAAATTCAACCCACCCAAAGATAAAAAATGTTATAGGAAACACTGGCCCCAACCACCGCCCAGGATCCACTGCCTGCTTTTTCTTCAATCCTTCCAGTCAGTCTGGTTGTGACTGACCTTGGACTGTTGGGTGCTGGGCTGCATTCTGTAATTTCTGAAGCTGCAGGGATTGGTGGGGAGGGGAGGATGCACAACTACTGCCACCGTGCAGTGCCAGGTTTCTCTCCCCCCCACCCCCGAGTGATCCCCAAAGCTGCATATTTGGGAACAGGGTGCCATGGGGGGAGAGGATGGTACAATGGCAGGAAAGGGTGAGGCTTGGGGGCCAATAATAGACAGGCTCTGTCCCCTAGCCTGCCAGGTCCACAAGCCAGGAGTTTGAGACTCCTGGTCTTGCAATGCTTTACCTGAAATGATAATTGCAGTATCACTCAATTCACCTCTATATTATTCTATTTTGTTGGCAGGCAGAAAAGTCTAGTCTGTGCATCCTTTTGCTGGGAGCAATCAGTCCTCTCTGAGCAGCTGACACACTCTCTTTAGTTTGTTTAACCTTTTCTGTAGCCGTTATAAGTATGAGATGTCTGAAGATAAAAAAATGAGCTCAAGATTTCTACTGGGCTTTACCATAGAGGACACTGTCCTTGCTGAATAGGTTTCACTGAATCAGATAAGAGATTTTACAGCCTCAATCTTAGTTAAAACAAGAACACAAGAACATCAGTAAAGCTAAGAGAAAATCCAAATTTTAGAGCATCTTAACTATCTAAATGTGACTTTCCCAGCCTAAGGGGAACAAGTCCCCCTCCAACCATTCCCTCCATGGTAAACCACAAATTATTTTAACAAGGGTATCCCTAATAAGTAAAAAACTAAAATAACTCTTAATTAGACCAATAAATTATAGGAATGTGACACAGACAAGTTTTCTGGCTTTAATCTCCCAGCTAAGATTGATTGGAACTTACAGATGTCCCTATATAAAATCTCTCCTCAGCTTCCCTTCAGCTTTGATTGGTTCATCTCCTGTGCTGAGAATGTGCAAGACTTGCAAAACTGCCTGACGCTTCCTCTTCTAGATTTTTTGGTCACTTGTAGCTGTGCTATCTGCTCTGCTTTGTACATGTACAAAGAGAAAAGCCATGCAAATTATTCCAGGGCTGAAAAAAAATCCTTTACAGTATGAGACATAAAGACCTCCATCTGTTTACCTTATCCAAAGCAACAACAACAAAAAATCTGGAAAAAACCTCAAACAAACCAAGAGGTGATGTGTTTTTGGTATACTTTCATCAGGGAGAAAATACCAAGTAATAAAGGAATCTTTAACCTCGATGAGAAATGCATAATAATGGCCGGAAATTAAAGTCAGGCAAATTCAAATTAGAATAAGGGGCATTTTAACCATTGGTACAAATTAGCAAGCGCAATAGCGAATGCCACATCTCTAAATGGCTTAAAACCCAAACTAGATGTCTTTATGAAAGATGTGTTGTAGTGAAACATAAGTTATTGGCCTTACTATACAGAGAACTTGTGAAATTCCATGCCCTGTGTTATACAGGAGGTCAGGTTAGGTGATCTGTTGGTTTCTTCTGGCTTTAAGATCTGCAAACAAATCCACTGCTCTCCCTTTGTCGGGACATAGTGGAAAACAGAGAAGAGGCAATGGATATGGTTTAATTTAGGCCACAACTTTATTAACTTAAATATCTGGGACCATCTGGCAACAAATTGTACAGTGCCTGTCGGTATCCCTTCCTTAATCAATTCCACATATTCTCCACCCAGGGCCATCTATCTTGCAGCTGTGACCCTCCTCCCCCTCCAGTTCCTTTCTGTGAGGTGAAAGGGGGCTGTGAGGAGAGGGGTCAGCTCCCCTCTATTCCAAATGTAGGACCCTCAAACTTCTTCCTCAGCTCCTTTGATGGATGCTTTATTTCAAATCCTGGACCAATCCCTGTCATCTGATAATTGTATCTCATACATATTGAATACTTGCAGTGGACATCAATCATAAGGAAGCACAAGATGATGCCTGGCTGCATCCTCTCCCCACTCCCCACCAGTTCCCAGATATTCACTGATTCCTTTCTTTTTCTTAAATTGATGTGAACCATAGTCACATCTCGTGCCTGCTCCCAAGCCATTAAAGAGTGTATGAGGGGTCTTAGCTAGTCCTGTAACAGGCCCCTCCTCTCACGTCAGTTCAGGATTGCCTCACACACTGGGCAGAGCAGTGAGCTGCCACACACTAGAAGACAGTACCTATGTGCTTAGTATATAACCCTGAGTCCTCAAATCCACACCACTGCTTGCTTGGCCCGTTTGCATGATCCTTGAAAGTAGAAATACAAGAAAATTAGCTCTGATTCTCTACCTAAAGACTGATGTACATTCTGTGTGCACTTGAATGCCATCATCCAATTACCTGAATCACTGTGGGCCCTTGCCCAATCTGGCAAGGGTGTTAGCTATTGTAAACCCATATGAAAACAATGGGAATCCCGTTCTTGCGCCAGTACCTCCAACTTTTTAAGCCTCCTTTTGTATACATGAACAGCCTTCAACAAGGCCACCTCGTGTCAGCAGCCGTAGATTTGACTGAGAACCTGCACCAAATCTCTAAGCCTTTAAGCAGTAATGGGATGAAGTTGATCCTCTCCAGGGCCATCTTGTTTTTCAGACCATCTTGTGAAAAACCTCTTGACTAAGAATCCACTGCAAAAATCTGTCTAACCTCTCAACATAAGGCCTCATAGGTAACCAGAGATAGGGGATGATGGCAGCCCATAGGTTGCCAGAGAAACCCTGCATTGTAGTATCCCATCTACCAGAAGGACAATATCCTCAACAGACCCTATCTCCTCTGAAATTGCCCCAAATCATTAAAACTCCTGTCATAGGCCCTAAATGTTCACAGCACTTCCAATCTCAGTATTGCCACAAGAGGTGTCACACTAAGATTCCAGAGTGCTAGCACCATCCAGTCTGGTTCTTTGTGGGTGCCAAGTCCTGAAATTTGTCCATCTGAAGTTGAAAGAATGTGCTGCTATGCCATTATCAATCTTGGACATATGCTTGGCAGAAAAACATATGTTAGGGTTCAAACACTGTAATATAAATGTCCTTACCAAATACATAATGTTGGGTGATCTGCAGCATTGGCAACTTACCATTGCCTTGTTGTCACTCCAAAAAGGCATGATTTTGTTTGCAAATTCTGTTCCCTAAATAGCTTCTCCTACCAAAATGGTAGTTTTACAAAGAAATATCAATGTACAATGTTCTAATAAAATGCTACCAAGTTACTGAAGCTACAAAATTAAAAATAATGCTAAATATAGCAATGAAAATAAAAACAAAAACATTTAAACAAAATTAGTCTTTGTTAATTGCTAAAATCACTGAGTTCTATAAGGAGCAAGCATGTTCATTGCATTTGTTAGATAACAAATATATCTCTGGGGATTATTGACTTCTTGGTCACCTTCTTGTTGCTTGTGTAGCAACAATGTTTTGACCTCAGTAAAGTTTCATCAAGTGTATAGTAACCTATAACAAGGAAAGTGTTAGCCTTTGGCCCCCTCTTGTGTCTGGTTCACATAAAATAAGAGAATACTACAGCTATCAGTATGTGGACTTTTTCTTTTGCTCAAATAGATATCTCATATCTTTCAGTGATGAAGATCCTGGTTCAGCCCCAGCTTTCAGCTAACGGTGGCTAATTATAAACAGACAAGTTAGAATATGGCCAGCTCTATATGAAGTAGTACTTTGGAAATGTAGGCTCAGATTCTGAGCTGCACTGTAGTGACTTTGTATCTCAGCATTAGTGTAAACACTCACGTAGTTGGTCCTGGAAATATCCCCCCTCAAAGTAAGGGGCTCTTCTGATGATGTAGAGAGCTCCTCTACCATCACCCTGTTGATAGTATATAGAGTTGTGGCAGGGGTAAGAGGGAATGCTTTGGGCATAACTATGTCCAGCAGATTCCCGGCCACCACATGTCTTTGAGGCCATTGGAAGCTGAAACATTCTAGAGCATTAAAACAGACCCTGCCTGGTCCACTACCAGTTCAGGATTGAGAAAGTACAAAGATGGTTTAAAGCCATGTTGCACCATGTATTCATCCTGCTGGCAAGCTGCAACTGAGCTCTGGTTAAATCAATAAGTTGCATTGAAAATCTTTCCATACGCTTACCTCAAAGCTGAATAGTAGCGAGACAGGGAGAAATGGACTGGAGGGGGTAAGTCTGGCATGGCAAAAGTAAAAAGGAGTGAAAGGGTGGGAGTGGGGCAGAGGGGCAGGGAATGAAATAGAATACAAGGCAGCAAAGATGAAGAGAGAAAGAGATGGGTCCCCCAAATGTGAATTTTAGTGGATTTTTCCCCACAGAGGATAATTCAATAAAGTCCTTTCTGCAGAATATAGGAACTACTACTTTAAAAAAAATAAAAATAAAAGCAGATGTCTGTCAGCCTGGAACACTCTGAGAGCTTTGAAAGAAAGGATGGGTTTTAAAGATTGTAGGTTAAGAAACATATTACAAATGATCAATTATATACATTCCAGGATTACATGATTGCTCTTTACTAACACTACATCATCATCAAAGCAAAATATAGCTGGATTGCTCCAATCTGCCAATGATGATTTGATTTAAATAAAGAGCTGGCAGATGAATTGCTCTCCATGTAAACTCTATGGTACTTGAATCTGATTTTGTTCCCTGGAGCTGAGCAATATGTTAGATCATGGCAGGTCGTATCCTCTGGTGTTTGTTTGAAAGCATTGTTCTTTTAAGACCTGCATTTATCCCCCCAATCCTCAGATGGTTTTAATTAATCATTTGGGTGCACAGACATGAACTAATGGACAGAACTCGCTTTCTTCGTGTATCACAAGGCTAGGACAACTTTTTAAGACAAAACTTAACAATTATTTCATGACTTCCTATAACAATGCTTGTCTTAGTATACACAAAGAATGTCATGGACATCACTAGAAAGCTGCCTTAATCTAGCCAGTATAACTTCCCATTATTATCCCTTGGAATAATAGTTTAGTGCAGCAGTTCTCAAAGTTTAGCAACTCAAGGAGCCCTATTGTGATTTAAATTTTTTGGTAGACCCTCAAGCCCTCCACTTAACTGCAGGCCTCAACCCGACTCCACCCCTTCTCTCTAGGCCCCACCCCCCAACACACCTCTTCACACCTTTGCTTTACCCCTGCTCCTCCTCTTTCCTTTATTTGGTGTTCCACAGTGCCCCCTGCTGAGTCCTCCATATCTCACAATGCCCCTTGCTGAGTCATGCCCACTTCCTGCCCAGGCCCCAACCCACTTCATGATGCCCCACAGACACTCAGTGGTTGAGGAAGGCAAAGAAATATTGCAGGACGATGACCACAGGCACCAGGAGCCATGATACAAATGTGTGGAGGTGAGAGAGAGGCTCAGACAGGGATTAGGGAGCTCATGCAGAGGGAGGGGGGCAGAGAGCAGTGAGAGATCCCTCCATTGGGAGAAGGGGCTGGGATGAGAACAAGAGGATCCAAGAAAGGGTGGGATACATGGGGACGTACAGGCCATTGTCAATAGCTACAGGAAGGTATCTGGTGGGATTAGTGGTTTCTGCAACCCTTGGGGAAAAAAATCTTCAGGATCTCAGTGACCAAGTCCAGGTCCTGGAGGTAGGAGCTGTCCAGCAGGGGGTCCTCACCTGGGGGGAGCAGAGGGAGCAGAGGTGAAGCAGAGTGGCCCCATGTAGCCGCTGCCTGGCTCATCTCTCTCAAAGGATTTCAGTAATCCGCATCTGTGACCCCAGCACCTAGAATTGCCAAAGGGAGGGGGGTGAGTTGACAAGCAGACTTCCTGGGAGTACCCTTGTGTATCCCCAGGAGTCTGCAGACCAGTGTTCCCTCTAAGCTGTGTGGCAGCACAGCTTCACAGGTGATTAATCAGCCTTGTCCAATGAGAAGCTCAGAGCCCCGTGCACTTGCAGGGAGCTGACTGAATGGGCGGGGCTGATTAATCACCTGTGAAGCTGTGCTGTTGCCCAGCTTAGCAGGAACACTGCCACCAACCCTAGTTTGAGAAATGCTGGTCATGTGCATACCGGATGGACCGATAATGTTAAACTATACACGTCCATTTCTGAGCAGTCTAGTGACACATTTTTGTGCAGCCTCTGTGTATTTGCATTTTTCAGTTCCTAAAACTACTTAATATGGATCTCCACCTTGTTCAATGTATTTTATACTGTACACTGATCTAGCTTGTTAGACAGTTTTGGTTAGAGTCCTGAACTCTGGAATTCACTTCCTCATGTACCAGAACCCAAATGTAGCTACTTTTAAGCAGCAGTGCAAGACATCTTGTCTACTTTGACTTATTTTTGTCAATTAGATCTGTAGCCAAGACTATTATTTCCATTTGGTTTGTAGAGGCATAGAGCTGGGATTGTATTGGGTGGGGCTGTAACTCTATTTTGGGCCAGTAGTTATTCATATTTTTTCCCTTTTATTCTTGGTTCCGTACCCAGATAACCCAGCAAGAGAAGTCCATGCAAAAGCTAGGTTGCCACAGCCTCACTTGGTCACACAATGGTTGAAAGGGAAGTGGGGGCCTCTCTTGTTCTCCTACTTGACCCTGCTCAGATTGTGACTTTGGCTGCCGCGTTGGCAATGCGGTGTAGGAAGAAGTGGAAGCAGAGGGGCAAAATAGGAGGAGAATCGGTTCAACCCCACTCCCCCATTTATCAAGCTGAGTAGCAGAATGGGGCAGGAGGGAAGGAGTGAGCTGATCCGTGAAAAGAGGTAAAATGATTTATTTCCTCTAGCTTGACCAAAGGAGGCATTTAGACTCTGAATTACTATTAATTCTCTGATCTGTTCCTGAGATAGAGGAGCTATGAACTTCCTTTACTCTAGGCAGACTGTAAAGTTAAAAATCTAGATTGAATTAATAATTATTGTATTACATAAAGCATGTATTATTTGTTATTCCTGTAGCTTTTAATTCTGTAAGGGTATGTCTACACTAGCCCCCCAGATCAATCTAGGGAGGCTAATGAGGGCGACCGAAATTGCAAATGAAG
>JANRFK010003679.1:41933151-42000741 GCA_030068395.1 Apalone spinifera | reverse complement strand
AGCCTATCACAAAAAGCACAGGTGCTCTGATGGCCATTCTGTGAATGGCAATCAAAACTTCCTTGCACAAGAGCGTCCATGCAGTGTGGACACTCTCTTGCACAAAAGCACATTTCTTTTGCGATGTTCTTTTGAGGTGTGGATGTGCTTTTGCTCAAGAAGTTTTTGCGGAAGATCTCTTCTGCAAAAAGCTTCTTGTGCAAAAACCCTGCAGTGTAGACAAAGCCTTCGTGAGAGGCATAAGGATCTGTCACAAAACGGGGTTTTTGCACAAAACGGAAGTGGCCACACTGCTTCTTTTTGTGCAAACCCCCATTGTGCATAAAGGAACAGCAGAAAATATGCTAATGAGATTGCAACTTATGCTGATGAGTCCCTTATTAGCATATTTTCTGCCACAAAAAATCACAGTGTAGACATAGCCAAAGTGTGTGAGAAAATACCTTTTACTGGACAAATTTCTGTTGATGAATGAGATAAGCTTTCAAACTTACACAGTGCTCATCTTCAGGCCTTTTCTTCTATAGTATTAACATACAGTTCATATTACTTTTAAGAGGCTTCACAGGTACTCTTTATAAATATCATTGTTGTAGTCTGTTATTTGGTACATTAATTCATCCTTGTAGATGCATGAAAATTAAAAAAATCTGTTGGCAGTTGTTTACCATAGTCTTGCTGAGTTACGCAAGTTGATATACCGGGGGAAACAGTAGGCTATTAGTCACTGTGACATATTTTATTACTCTGAAGTAACTCATCCTGAACTGCTTTGAAGTCTGGCCTTAAGTCACTACAAAGGATCTTACTATATTCTTATTTGCTAATTGTGGAGCCTGCTAAACTCTGGCACTTTCATAACAGTTGTGATTTCCTTCTTTCTAGGTGAGTAAGAAAATGTAGTGGACAGAGGCAAGGAAGAGAAGCCTCAAGTGGTGGAACGGAGGGTTCTCTCTGTTTGGGATTTCACCCTCCCTGTCACGCTGCCTCACAATGTCAAAGAAGAGTGCCAGCAGCCGAGCTAAGGGAGAAAAGCCTGATGCCTTAGCTGCCTTACAAGCTGCCAATGAAGAGCTCAGGGCAAAACTCACAGACATTCAAATAGAGCTCCAACAAGAGAAGAGTAAGGTGTGCATCTTTTTTTTCCATTAATTAAATATATATATATCTGTTATTTTCTAAACACCCCTCCTTCCCAGCCCTCCACAATGGTGGGTGAGGTACAATGCTATTTAAGAGCTACTATATAGAATTTTTTCATTTATGGGTGCGTCTACATTGCACCCATAGCTCAAAATAAGCTACTCAATCTGAACTATGCAAATTGCATAGCTTATTTCGAATGTGTTTCGAAATGGTTTATTTTAATTTCAAAATAAATTGCTATTCTGAAACGTCCCTTAATCCTCCTGAAATGAGGTTTACAGGAATGTTGAAATAGTGAGCCCGATATTTCGAAAGCTATTTTGAAATAATAGCTGTTTAAAAGACACAGAATATCTATTTTGGGATACCGAAAGTATCCCAAAATAGCACTGCAGCGTAGGTGTACCTCTACAGTGTCAGAACTGGCTTTGCACTGCAGCATTTTTGTTGGGGTGCATTCTATGTGCTCTTTGGGGAAAGTTCGTAATCTGAGTAAATTAGAACCAAGATATGCAATAACTCTTAATAAAATAGTGCTAAGCATTTCTGAGAGAAGGTTGCTCATGAAACAGTGCAGTAAATTTTAAGTGGATTCCTTTACATTTTATTTTTAGTATGAAATCTGCAAGTTATGTTTGATGAATTATGTTTTTGCACAAATCCATGTCTTAATGCCTTATTTAATAGTCTAATTGGCCCCTCTGGTAGAAGAAGATATATTATCAGGAGCTACTATCCATCAGAAAAAGAAGGAACGATACTACCATTAATTTGTTAAAGGTATACATCAAACAGGCAGGCATGGTAATTTATACTCAGGACAATTTGTTCCTTAATTCTGAACTATGGTAGCAAATTAGATTACATGGCTGAGTATTCTGAAACATAAAGCTTAGATTTGCTTTTAGAAGTTTGCTGACCTGTTTAGGAATAGTAAAAGTATTTTGTGCCTTATAGTAAAATTCTGCAAAAGATTCTTCATGAAAGCAAATTGTTATAATATATGTAACCTTAACAACTTTACTGATATTCTGTGTGAGGCAGACAGAAATGATCATGACTTTTAAAACTCCCTCGGGGGGTAGCTATTTTAGTGTGTAGCTGAAAAAAAAAAGAAGTCCTGTGGCACTTGAGAGACTAACAGATTCAGTAAAATTAGCAATTTTAATGAATCTGTTAGTCTCTCAAGTGCCACAGGACTCCTCATTTTTAAATTTCATCAGTTGTATTTCAAAGTATGATATGAGCTAAAAGATTTTATTCCCTATACATGTCAGAATCCATCAGTTCATCATATATAATACTTTCACGGTTACAGCCTTTTGGTGGAAAAGCAAAGGAATATTGATATCAAATTCCTTGGCAGCAAGTGACTCAGCTGCATACTGAATGCTTGAGACAGGAGGAAATGAAGTTGAAAAACAGTACAGCTAAATGCCAGCAAAAGCTACAAGAAAATAAGCCTCTATCCCAAACCAGACAGATGGCATGTTCGTAGCAGTAGGCTCAATGCTATCCAGTCTTTTGTCTCTCTCATGAATACTTTTCCACTAAATGTTTACATTTTTCATCTTCCTCGCAGAGACTTTGTATGATGCAAGGACTATTCTCATCCTTTTCTTCTTCACACTTATGCCAATTGTATCTGGGGTTTCTACTAGCAATCCTTCAAGCTGCATGTATGTGACTCTTTTAGATGAAGCTCCAAAATTGAGACCCTGATTTTCCAATCTCTAGTCACAAACCAGGCCACAGGTTTGATTCATGCCTTTATAGGCCAACAAACAGTGAAATTTGGTCTGGATTCCAGACATAAAAGTGTTTTGGATCTTACTCCTAATTATGCTTTGATGAATTTGCTAAAATGAAGTCATTTCCCCCCCCCATCTCAGTTAACCATGTATTAGAATTTAATTTTTCAGAAGAGCTGAAATACAACATAAAGTGTACCTACTTCTGCAGAATGTGCCATCTTTTATTTCAGCTGGTCAGCCACAAAAGAAGAACAGAAAGGACTTTAGTTTAACCACTAGTAAACTAATTCCTAAGGGTATGTCTACACTAGGAAGTTATTTCGAAATAACTAAATTCAAAATAACTCCTGAAATAACTGTTTCAAAATTACCTTGTTCCCCAAGGAAAGCAGGAGTACAGATTGCAAAATAGTGGGTTTGGTAGTGTGAACACTCCGCTTATTTTGAAATAAGAGGGGTAAACGAGGGCTTAGTGTTTAACACTACTTAATTTCTAAGGATTAAGAGTTGGTGACTGTGAGCTCTGAGGAGAGAGAGAGTGTTTCTTGAGTTGAGGCCTGTTTGGGAATCTTATCTTCATTAAGTATTGACTAGTCCTGGCCCCATCTCCTAGAAACATCATCTTCCTGTCCTGGCCTACTCTCCTGCATGCCTCACTACCCTTCCCATGCAGCCAATTTGTGTCCTCTCAAATCAAGAATAAATGAACAGAAGTGGAGACATTTCAGAGTCACATCAGGCATCTGGAGAGCACAAGTTACTTTCCTTTAGACACACCTCAATTTTCTGCTGTCATGCCTTATTTTCATCTGCTGCATTAAGTCTGTGTGTGTGTGTCATTTCCCCCCCCCCCCATCTCAGTTAACCATGTATTAGAATTTAATTTTTCAGAAGAGCTGAAATACAACATAAAGTGTACCTACTTCTGCAGAATGTGCCATCTTTTATTTCAGCTGGTCAGCCACAAAAGAAGAACAGAAAGGACTTTAGTTTAACCACCAGTAAACTAATTCCTAAGGGTATGTCTACACTAGGAAGTTATTTCGAAATAACTAAATTCAAAATAACTCCTGAAATAACTGTTTCAAAATTGCCCTCTGCTGCATAAATGGCCAACAGTCTTGTTGAATGCACTGCGATTCTTTTCTTTTTAGCACGTGCCTCAAAGTGGATGGGACAACTGAAGCTAACATTTTTTTGAAACTTCAGAGATTACATTTTCACTGGCACATAAGTTTGAACTACAGCACATAAGTACTACGAATAGTAGTTTGAAGGTTGGGATGTGAATAGAGAGGAAAATGGTCTGAGAATAACAGGAGAAATGGCTCGGAAGAGAGATGGAGGAGAGAATACACAGAGAGTATTTATAATGGCCAGACTTTTGAACTCTACAACTTTCTTCCTGTAACTCAGGGGGTGGGCAAATATTGGCCTGCGGGACAGATGTGATCCACCAAGGTCAGTCTCTGGTGGGACCATACACCGCCATACTTACCTGAGACTCCACAGATACAGGGGATTACAGTTCCCCTTAGCCGCAGATTGCTGTTCCTGGCCAATGGGAGCTGAGATCTCCTGTTCTTGTGGAGGTATAGGTAAATATAGTGGCAGCGGCCCACCAGGGGCTAATCCTGGTGAACCACTGCAGTGAATCCTGGTGAACCCTGCTGTAACCCAATCATATAATGGAGTCAGAGTCTGCTGACAGTTGGGCACAGCGCAAAGTCTATTTGTTTATTTGAGAATTTTTCAGAGAGAAAGGATTGATTAGGAAATTTTAGGCTAGGAGAGAAGCTCTTACATTTTGGAATAAGAACAATGTTGTTGCTACCAATGGGTAAACTGTCTAGACGTACTGTGTGAGTATAATATAAATTGCTAACACTCAGGATATTGTATAAGTATATTTTTATTAAATAATCTAGTAGAAGAGTGTCCTTGGGTAAGTCACTTAACCTCTGTGTTCTTCAATGTACTACTCTAATCAATGTGAATGATAAATATTTACCTATATACTTACATTGTATTAGTTTATAAAGCACTTAGAGATCTGTGGATGAAGGATTCCTAGAATTGCAAAGGTTATTTGTTTGATTAGTTATGATAATACCCAGAAAAATCAGGATGTTGTCTTTCAGACTTTTATCTTCGTTACTGATCATTTACAGGTTGAACCTCCCTTAACCAGGATTCCCTGGTCTGGCAGGACCATAGATGTCTCAGGGCCAGAGAGTGCCTGTGGAGGGCTGGTTGCTGGGAACCCTGCAGAGAGCCTAGAGCCCAGCAGTAATGGGGCTGCCTATGACAGCGAAATTGGGAGCCCAGGAGTAGAGCTATTGCCTTGTGCCAACACTTCAGGGAGTGTGGGTGAGGGCGGCGGGAAACAGTGTGGCTGGAGACCAGCAGCGAAACTGCCCGGTGAGACTGGGAGGCAGCGGGGTCACCCGGCAGCACAGCCTGGAGCCTAGCAGCCCCATTACTACCGAGCAGCTCAGCTGAGCGGCTGCCCCATGGAGTAGGGAGCTCTACTGCGGGGCTGCCTGGCAGTGGGGCCAGGAACCTTGGAGTGGAGTTGTTGCCCAGCAGCACAGATCTGCCCAGTGAGGCTAGGAAGCAGCGAGGCTACCGAGCAAGGCTGAAGCCCAAGTGGGGCTGTTGCCCTGCAGATCAGCTGGACCCCAGCAGGGGGGCTGTCCTATGGGGCCGGGAGCCTGGCAGTGGGGTTGTGGGTGCCGGCAGTGGGACTGCCACAGTGGGGCCAGGAGCCCTGCATGTGGAGGGGCCGGTGACAGGAAGAAGCTGGTTGGGAGGCTGGCAGCGAGGCCATGGCTGGGGGGCTGGTGATGGGGAGGCCCCCAAAGAATGACCTGTCCTGGTCTGGTAAAATCCCTCATCCAGGACCAGTCAGGTTCCAAGAATGCCGGGCCAAGGAGGTCCAACCAGTACAAAGGGCTGTTAAATTTTACTTCTGGTTTTCCAAGCCTAATTATGATTCATGTTGTGTTGACCTTTAAAGACATTTGGTCTTTTCCTTTGACCTATTTCAGTCCTTCCTCTTATTTTCATAATTTTACCTTTTCAATTGATGAATGGTCTATACTTCGACATAGCTATTTCTCAAGAGAGATTTATACATCTGTCTTATGCAAATATCTTATTTTCAGTGTTTCCTCCTTTGTGAACTAGTTATAGGGTCAACACAGCTACAAGATTTTTGCTACTGCTTTTGGGAGTATCTAGGTCCCTCTGAGTAGTTTATTTTGGAGAAGGGCCAATTGAGAGTGGAGACAAAGGCTGATATATTTGCTTTGGATAGCTTGGGTGTTTTATAAATATGTCAAAAATGCTGTTGGGTGATCTTGTCTCATAGCCTTCAAGTTATTGGTGGGAATTTTGTAATGGAATTAGTGTAATTTTGGAGTTTGAGTTTAAACAGTCAGTACAATTATATTTATGGACACTGTTGAAGGAAATTTGCTTGCAAAAGTGAAAGATGCAAGTTTCCCTATCACCAAAAGGCTCTGGGAATTTGATCCAGTTATCATTGAAACAAACAGGAGTTCTGTTGATCTCAATGAGAGCTGGATCAGGCCCTCATTGATAAATTGGAAAGATTGTTCTAAACAGTTCAGTGAATTACCAGTATCACAAGGATACTTGCACAAGTCTGAATTCTGAGCCTAGAAAAAACGTAGGTATGCGCGTAAGTCCATCCCAGGTCAGAATATCTCTTAAACACATCTGCATTAATTTCAGTCAGATACATAAATGTTATCTTAGATAGGAATGCTTATTTTGAATCAGAGTTCTGAAGCGGTGGTTGAGGGTAACTGAAGTCCCCTAATTTCTTATATATTTTTGTCTCCTGTTTCTTCTTTCTGGCTCTTTTGTTAAAAAATAGAAAGCCCTTCCATCACCAACCGTGCTGATGCCTCTGGCATTCTACAGTTATTGTGGATGTATGTGCCTCGGTTATCACGGTCTCTTTAGAGGTACTCCAGTTATCACAAATTACTGTGGCTGTATAGCTGTGTAAAATTAATTCCAAAATGGACGTCGAAACCAATTTAAATCAAATTTGATTTTTTTAGACATGTGTGCAGGTTAACTGTGTGTGGGAAACTGCAGCCCAGGGTAATTGTTCACGCTGTAATACTGAAACTCATAATTTACAGCCGAGGTGCTCAATCTTCTTAGGCTCAGGACTCATTTGTAAATGTTTTGTGATGATGATCCAGTAAATAATCTGGGAGTGAAGGCCTTATGGTGGTTTTAGTCAGATCCTGCCTTCTTAGGGGAGGTTGGTTCCTGCCCGAAACTCATCACCCACTGGCCACTCCTGCCAGATCCTGTGCTGTGGGACTAGCTAGGTTTGGCTTTCCATTCTGAGGCTGCAGCATCTTTTAGGTTGGCCCCAGCCATCCTGATTGGGTCAAATTTGTATGAGTGGAGTTGTGACCTAGGATTGCAGTGCCACTCACTCTAATTGGCGTGCCTAGGCTCCCATCTAGGCTAGACACTACAGTGCCTAGAGGGGGGAGTTAAGCCCCACCAGCCCTGTGGGACCCCACCACTGGAATGTCCCTCCACAGCTGGACATGATATTGCAGATTCTTTCTCCATCTGGCATCCTGTGACACTCTCTCTTCTTATATGAGAGACCAGGCAGGTCATAGAATCAAAGAACACAAGAACTGGAAAGGACCTTGAAAGATCATCAAGTCCTGTCCCCTGCCCTCATGGCAGGACCAACCACCTACTATATCATCCCTGACAGGTGTCTGTCTAACATGCTCTCAGATATCTCCAGAGATGGAGATTCCATAACCTCCCTAGGCAATTTATTTCAGTTTCTAACCACCCTGACAGTTAGAAAGTTTTTCCTAATGTCCAACCTAAACCTCCCTTACTGCAGTTTAAGCCCAGTTCTTCTTGTCCTATCATCAGAGGCCACAGAGAACAGTTTTTCTCCTCTCCTCCTCCCTTTTAAATACTTGAAAACAGTCTTCTCTTTATTAAACTAAACAAGCTCAATTCTTTCAATCCCTCATAGGTCATGTTGTCTAGACCATTAATCATTTTTATTGCTCTTCTCTGGACCTTCTCCAATTTTTCCACATCTTTCTCGAAACACGATGCTCAGAACTGGACACAATACTCCAACTGAGGCCTAATCAGCACAGAATAGAGCAGAAGAATGACTTCTCGTGTCTTGCTCACAACACTTCTGTTAATGCATCTCAGAATCATGTTTGCTTTTTTTGCAACAGTGTCACATTGTTGACTCATATTTAGCTTGTGGTCCACTATGACCCCTGCATCCCTTTCCGCAGTACTTCTTCCTAGACAGTTGCTTCCCATTCTGTATGTGTGAAACAGATTGTTCCTTCCCAAATGGAGTACTTTGCATTTGTCCTTATTGAACTTCATCCTATTTACCTCAGACCATTTCTCCAGTTTGTCCAGATCATTTTGAATTATGACCTTATCCTCGAAAGCACTTGCAACCCCTCCCAGCTTGGTATCATCTGAAAACATAAGAATGGACATGAGAATGGCCATACTGGATCAGACCAAAGTTCATCTAGCCCGGGATCCTGTTTTTGAACAATGGCCAATGCCAGACACCCCAGAGGGAATAAACAGAACAGGTAATCACCATGTGATCCCTCTCCTGTCATACATTTCCAGCCTCTGACAAACAGATGCTAGGGACACCATTCCTACCAATCCTGCTAATAGCCATTGATGGACCTAACCTCCATGAATTTATCTAGTTCATTGTCTTTACATCTTTACATCCATCTCTGCTTTTCTGTGCTCTGTTCAACAGCTTAATGCATCCCAACCTAGGTATGATGTGTCCTGTTGGTAATATAGTCTATATAAGGTTATTAGAAATACATAATGGTTTCCCACTGACTTTCAGGAAGATATTTTTCTCACTAAAGTCACTAAAGAACAATGAATCAGGGTTTCTCAGGCTAAGCCTACACTGCCAATTTAACAGCTCTAACTTTGCAATATTCTACTCCGCACTTCATTTGCATAAGCTTTTGCGGAAGAAGGCTGCGGGTAGACGTAGTTACCATGCTTGTACAGTGGCCCCACTTTAGTTTAAAGTGCTGCCACAGCTGTGCTTTTAAACTTTTTAGTGTAGATAAAGTCTCAGTTACTACTCATGCTAGTCTGTAGAAAGCTTTTAAGGGGTGAATAATAGGGAAACCCATACAGTTTAGTTTTGAAAAATATTAGTAGTAATAAAAATTAATCTCAAACAAATAATGAAATAAAATTTAAAAACCCTTCAAATCTTCCATGGAAGTGCATTTACACCAGGAAACTGAAGCCACTGCCTCCCCACTCATGCCATTCTCCTGGGATGCTGGATCTGAAGAATCCATGGACTGACATCCCCAGTCATGGCTCACAGAGCATATGGAGGCCACTCTGCTCCAGATAGTCAAGGGGCTTAAGCAGCATGAAGATCATTGCACAAGCCATGCACACTAGTCATTTATTCCCTAATGTGAATATAATGTAAGCACTGAACCAGTGCAACAAAGATAATGTGGTAAGTCTGGAGGATTGACACTTCCTTTGCCAAGATCCACAAGGAAAATGCTTGTTTACAGAGCTCCTTATTAACAGTTGTTAGAGTGATTTGAGAGGAGAGTTGCTTCTCCTTAAATATGGCTAATTCATTTTGCATAAGAATGGCCCTGAAGATATTAAAATAGACTTGTTTCTCAATCTGTATTTATGGAATAAGCTTTAGAAATAAGAAGCAGTTTTTAGTTGGGAGAAAAATTTCAAGTACTTTATTTTTGCTATGTAAACATTTCTTATTTTAAGGTGTTTCTTAGTGCTACTTATGTGTGCTGCAGTGATGGTCCATTGGCATTTAAAAACCTCTTGCTAGCTCAAAATCTAAAGCACCGGGACCATTTTTTTTCTTTAAACTGAAAAAAACCCTACTTTTAAAGTGAGATGTTAAACCTGAGCTATTTTAAAAGGTTAGGGTCAGTTCCACAGCAGATGTAAATCAGTGTAGCTCATTTCAAGTCAATGGAACTATGTTGATTTACGCTGCTGAAAAGATCATGCTTCAGTCTTGGAGGCGGTATGGCACATCTCTGGGACAATGAACTCACAGAGCTCTTTAAATAGTTAGGAAATCAGCAACTGTATGGTAAACTGTTGTACTAGACTATATCTTCCCCATAGTTCTTAAGTGTAATTTTATTTTCTAAATCATAACTGATCTGACAACCGAACATTACAAAGCATATTTATATTTATCCCTTTCCTCTATGCAGCTTTTACAAGCCCTCATAGCAACATGCTTCCAATCCTCCCTAATGAATATCTGTTGTGTCATTAAAGGTTGTATTTATTTGGACATTTCTTCTTCTTTCTATGATAACACCAGCTTGACAACATAAACAGTGCATCTTTTGTTGAAATAAACATGTATGCAAGGCAACAAAACCAGTAATCATGAATTAAAAAGTAAGAAAGTTATGTCAGATGTAAGTGGTATAAGTAAAAGATATCTTGCTATGGATGAGCAATTATATTCCAGAATTTTGAATAGACAACATACTTGTAATTCATTTCCATTTAAAATACATGAAGCCTCTATTTAATGCTTGTTCCAGTATTCTCCTGCAAATTAGGTGTTCAGCCAGTTCAACATTATTGCAGCACTGAATCATTTATGTAACACAGCAGCATTCCTGGAATGACATTATTAAACACAGTAAATGTTTAGAGCTCTAAGTACTATAAAACACTGCTTCTATTTTCAATAATTTCAGATCTGATGAAACCCCCAAACAGACAGCCAACTAGTCAGTAAAATGGCCTACATTTATTTAAATGTTATTTTATCATTGTAATTTTAATAATTTTTTTAGACTTGGGAGTCTATTTTCTTACAGATAGTTTGTTAGTGTGTGTGAGTTGATGTTCTGACCTTATTTTTTGTTAGGAGACTTGGGGTGTGTTTAAAAGTGTGTGAAAATTATAGGGTGTCATTTTAAATTTCAGGATGATTGGGGGGAGGAGGAGGCTAGTCCTGTTCACAGGCTAGAGGGCTCTGTATGATCTGGATCTAGCAACAGGTCAGTAGGTAGTGTTCAGCAGTTTTTAATCCAAACATTTTAATCCAACAAGCTAAGTTGCTTGCTAGCTTGGACAGTATTTCCTAATGCTGGAGTAGCAGTTTCTCTTTCCAGGTCCAAGCATGGATTTAAGTGCTTTGTTCAATGAGGTCCCTAGAGTGCAAGCATAGTGCTTCTTCTGTGATCCAGACTCAATATGTTTGACCTTGGTCAGTTCTGAAGAAAGTAAGACTGTGTAGGAAGTAGAAAGTAGATATGTTCATGTAGAAGCTGATTCAAAGTCCACTGAAGTCAGCAAGAGTCTTCCCATTAGCATTAATGGATTTTGGATCCAGCCAATCCAGCAGCATAAAATGCCTTTGCAGCCAAATCCTGGATGCTTTAAAAGTGTGTTAAAATTATAGAAAAGGAAAAACTATGTAGCACTTTAAAGACTAACAAGATGGTTTAATAGGTGATGAGCTTTCTTGGGCCAGACCCACTTCCTCAGCCCATGAAAGCTCATCACCTATTAAATCATCTTGCTAGTCTTTAAAATGCTACATAGTTTTTCCTTTTGTTTTAGCAAGATCAGACTAACACGGCTACCTCTCTATTAAGATTATAGGGTGGATATATTTATGTGAGAAAAGCCAGTGGGATTTGGTGTTTGATCTTAGATATAAGCAAAGGGTTTGCTTAAAGCACTGGTAAGCATTTATCATGGAAACATTTATCTACTGAAAAAACATACCTGTCTGACCCAGATGACTTTTTAGATAACTTGTTTAATTAGACACCATGGTGAATCTAAACTTTTTAATTGCCTTACTTTTGTGTTTCTTTGAAAAGAATCTGCATTTATTTTTTAATCATCACCCACTCTCGAAAGTGTCACAAGTAGAGCCCTGAAATTCCGCAGATATCTGCTTTATGTCCATTGGTACCCACATCTGCGGTTGTGGATGCCAATATCCACTGTTCATTTTTGCGGATACAGATGCAGATACATATTTTGTCTCCACACAGGGCTCTAGTCACAAGGCTAGTTTCTGATGCAATTCCTCTAAGCTGGATGTTGAACTTAATTAGATTGTGGTCACTATTTCATATTGTTTCCATTTTTGTTAATTGTGGGTATGTCTAGACTACATGCCTCTGGCGACAGAGGCATGTAGAGTAGGCTACCTGGCATAGGGAAATAAAGCGGCGATTTAAATAATTGCTGCTTCATTTAAATTTAAATGGCTGCCGCGCTGTGCCGATCAGCTGTTTGTCGGCTCAGCGTGCTAATCTGGACGCTCCGCGGTCAACATCAAAGGCATTTGTCAACCTCCCCGGTATGCCTCATGGGATGCGGTTTACCGGGGAGGTCGACAAATGCCTTTGATGTTGACCGCGGAGCGTCCAGACTAGTGCGCTGAGCCAACAAACAGCTGATCGGCATAGCGTGGCAACCATTTAAATTTAAATGAAGCGGCGATTATTTAAATCACTGCTTCATTTCCCTATGTCCAGTAAACAAATCTACATGGTTCCATCGACGGAGCCATGTAGTCTAGATATACCCTGTGTGTTTCCTATGCCTACAGGCTTGTGTCTACAGAAAGGTTGTGTTGTTTTATCTAAAGGTGTGATATTTAATTGCTTTAGTTAAATCCAAGCAATTTCTGTGTGTAGGCCTGGCCTAAACTGAGAATACCCTCTGCTCTTTTTTGCTCTACAACTAGCTGTGCCAAGAAACACTCATTTAAAGTGTACAATGGCTTCTTGACAATTTATTGTCTTTTGTCAGTTTATATGCAGGTAGCTTGTTCTGTATGTTTGAGAACAAGCTCACTGAACATTCTTTTTGGATAATTTTATCAAAGTAAGACTATAAGGTTAGGTGAACAAATATTGAAACCATTTTGTCTGCAGGTGACTACTGAGGCAGCATTTAAAAGCAATAATTGTAATTTCAGAGTGTCATTTAAGGGTAGCTTGCTGTCAGTTCAAATGACTACAAACTGATTTCACAAGCTTTTTATTACAGCTTGCACTGTGCCTACCAGTGGGAGCAATGCAGAAAAAATAAAAGCTACACACAGTTTTATTTTACTATTTTCTAAATGGAAAGTTAACATTTAACAAATCTTAACTTTTAATTAATTAGTATTTTACTTACCGTGTGCTGTTTGGTCACCAGCCCTATATTTATTCTGTCAGAACAAATTCTGCCTCTTTGGAAAACATTTTTGTCCTGATGATGAGCCATTAAGTACATGCTCATGGAATAATCATTTATTAATAAAAGTAATTGATAAGTAATTGAATTCATTTCTAATGCTTTGTCATTAAACTTTTGCATTCAGTGTAGTGTGAATCATGTAACAGTTTAATGGATCATAACAAATTCATATATATGTATATGTATCTAAAATTGTATTGGAATGTAGCATTTATTAATGTATGGAAATCCAGGGCAATAGTTCACAATTCATGGATAATTATTATCAGTTCTAATTCTGCTGGCACTTCTTTGCATTAACTTAATCATTCATATTAATCATTAAATTAACTCCAAAGGCAGATTAATAGAGTAACCTTTTGTTTTTATTACTATGAAAAAATGACAGAAACTTGAGTTGCTGTAAAATATTCTAATCACTGTTCCTCTAATATATTATTATTATTATATATTAGCAGGAACAGACCCAACAATTTTTTTGTGTGTTGTTTATCTATCACTGTCTTGCCCATTTAGGGCCTTTAAATAAAATTAATGGAGATTGCCTATCTCCTAGAACTGGAAGGGACCTTGAAAGGTCATTGAGTCCAGTCCCCTGCCTTCACAGCAGGACCAAGTACCATCCCTGACAAATTTTTGCCCAAATCCCTAAGTGGCCTCCACAAGGATTGAACTCACAACCCTGGGTTTAGCAGGCCAATGCTCAAACCACTGAGCTATCCCTCCCCCCATTCATACCTTATGTAAGATAATGTGAATCTTTCAATAGACTTAAAAAGTCTTTGGTATTGAGAGAGGTTTTCAATGCAGATTTTCTGTGTTTTGCAGTGTAGACTACAATCCATTGAGATCTTTTAAACTAAGCCGAATTACTACTGGGACAGGAATACTTCTAGGGTCCTCGTTTCTTTCTTAGCAACTCTTTGCAAGGAAAAGACTCTCATTACTTTTCTAGGGAACTGCTAGCACTGCTCCCTGGACCCTTAGTTACCAATTTTATAATAGCAAGTCTGTATCCTGAGTTCATGTAATTTTAAACAGGGCATAAATAGATGTATATTAAATCTATTTACAACTTCTAAGGTAGGAAATTTTAAAATGATGATGATAAACTCTGGACTGATACTTCAGTCTTGTGGATACTATCTATTACTTATTATCTATGATCATTATTTTTTACCCTGACACATGTCTGATTATTAAGTTTACTAGTAATGACTTCCTAACTGTAGCCATCTTCCAATCATTCTCCTGTAACCTTCAGTAAATAGGATTGAATTCAGCAGGTCTCCAAAAGTGAAAGGTTTCATTCAGATAAATGCTCATCAGTTTGTGCTGCAAATCAGAATACTATCTTTTTGTTATGAAACTGGGCAGGAAATCTAGTTAGAATATGCTTTCTTGTGCAATCCCAGCACTTGCAATTTCTGTTTAGACCAGATGTCTTCTCAGAACAGGATCTCTCACTGTATTTTGCTGCTTCTGCCTAGAAACTAGAAACACTGTCTTGAAAACACCCGGGACAAAAGAGAACTGAACGTGTTTGTTTGTTAACCTCACAATTGGTTGGCTCATATTCTGGGTGGAATATCCCGTAAAAGCTCTGCCAAGTCCAAGGAATACTTTCGCTTTTTCAGAACAGTTTCCAAAAAAGCAGACACGTTCTTTCAGCATCCCTGTATTCCTCATTGCATGAGGAATAGGGGATGTTCTGAAAGAGAAGGTTTTTCTTAAATTTGGCCCCGTGTAGATGAGCCAAATTTTAGAAAAGCCTCTTCCAAAAAAAAAAAAAAAAAAAAAGCTGAAAAAGATATACAAATTGCATTGCTTTTCGTGATAGAACTCTGCAGTCTGGACATAGCCTTGCTCTTCGCCAGGCACTAGGAAATTAAAGGTGCTACGCCATTTGAGCTGAAAGGAAAAGAGGAATAGAACTGGGTGTGCTACGTGCATCTTACTAGAACTAGAGCCCATTTTTTTTTCCTCAGCATAACACAAAGCAGGGGGTAATCCAAATCCATCTGGCAGAAGATTCATGAGAGCTGTGTCTGGGCAGATAAGAAATTGATCAAAACCTCATTCTGTAATCTCATGGAGTCAAATCCTGTTCCTATTGAAATCAAAAGGAGTTTTGCTATTGAGTTCAATGGGAACAGGCTTTGACATTTGGAGAGGAAAGAACAAAGCCACTCAAGCCAGGGCTTATACCACAGGTATCACAAGCTGCTGACTCGTGAATAAGTCAGCAGACATCTGATTTTTGTTCACTGCAAGGGAGAAATCAGCAATCAATGAGGCTAGAACAGTTTCTGTACCATATCCAACTCATACATCCACCTGCAAAGGTTTAAGAATGAAGGCTCCAGATTACCTTAATGTCCTCAGTTCCTGATTAGAATGCTCCTATTAGTATATGTTTACAGTCCAGAGGCAAAATGAAGATGTTTCCACACCACATCATAGATGAAGCCAGTAACATGACTTTGTTTAGCCTTAAAGGGCAAGATTAATTTTTAGCTGTTCAGGTGTGACTAAGCTGTTAGTCTGTGAGGGCATACTGGCTGGCACACATTCAGATTAATGGGCTTCAGTGTTCCTTTGCAGTTAACTTTTTAATGTCCATAATTGAAAAGTTGGTATGTGCTAAGGTGGTTTAAAGCATAAAACAGGATTTTAGGTTTGCAAATTGGTGAACTTCTGCCTCTTTGAGATTTATTATTCTTATTCTTATTATTTATTGGTCATAATGTGGAAGGGTATCCTCTTCGCCCTCTGTGCATAAGGTATTGCATTAAGTTCAACTACATTTTCCTGTTAGTGATGAAATGTGTTTTGTATATACAAACATCAATATGTTTACCTACACAATTTCCCTCTCATGGGGCGGTACCCATTGCCCCACTACCTCCTGCTGGTAGCACTGGGAATTGGTTCATCAGCAGGGCCCTCACTCTGGCTGGTATTTCCCTATGTTCTCACTCCATGCTCCAGTTCCAGACCCATGTCACTCCCAGACTAGGGAGTCCTCTTTAGGACACTGCCCTCCAGCAGTACCCAGTGCAGTTGTCTCTCTTCCCCCTTCTGGGGGTTTATTAGCAGTTCTGTGTCTCTGCATTCTGGTGTCCTCCCCTCCCAGGGAATCCCCAATTCTCCTATACCCACCTTGCCTCAGTGACCCACTACCAGTTGTCATCTAGACCCTTACCTCAGGGGCAAACTGCAGTCTGGAATGGCCACTCATTGGTATGAACCTGTTCTGCTGCCTCTTTCTAGTTTGGCTGTCTCCCTGCAGCCCTAGTACGCTCAGGCCTCGCCTCAGGCCCTGCAGCCTGGCAGTGAGGTCAGGTCAGGGCTCCCCAGCCTTTCTTCACCCTTCCTCCAAGTCAGGAAGCCTCTAGCTTCCCTGGCACTAGGTCCCTCTCTGCAGCTAGAGCAAGAGTGTGTCTGAGGGTGTGTTTACACTGCACCCGTAGCTTGAAATAAGATATATAATTCGCGCTGTTCAAATAGTGGATCTTATTTTGATTCTATTTTGAAATAGGCTATTTTGAAATTTGGCACATCTACACAGCACCAAATTTCGAAAAAACACACTATTTTGAGACATCCGTTATCCCTCATGGGTGCAGGGAAAGGGGGTGACCCCTATTGCCACCGGGGTCCAGGCTCCCTGGTTCGTGTTGCTCAGGAGAGTGGGCGGAGCACGAGTGGGACAAGGCGGGTGGTAGCGGAGCGGGGGCAGGGGTGAGGCGTGAGGGAAGGGGTGGAGTGGAGGCACGGGTAGAGCAGAGGCAGAGCAGGAGGCAGGGCCTGTAGTGGAGGGTTCCTTTGGGGCCTATGCCTAGAAGGCTGGGGGGGTTGCCCCAGGCCCTGCACCGTCCTAGGAACAACCCTATGTGTGGATCACCCACTAATTGTGAGTATTCTTGCAGGTATGCAGGCACATACAAACAAGTCAATAGCACATTAACATAAACTTAAGAGAAAGGGGGAAGAAATGTAAGGATGGAGGTTTTTAGTCTGTGCTTACTTCCAATGTAATGTCCAACCACATTATAAAATACTGGTCATGCTTTTATATTTTGTATCATAACTGATTTAGAGGATGATGTTAACTGAATATATAAGAATTACAAAGAAGACACTTATGTGGGCTTCTGAATCAGCTGCATGGGACAATGAGTTTACTTGGTACTAAGAGTATAAATGTTCACAAAGAAGTGTTATTGTTGCAAATAGAATTGGCTATTATCAGCTAAGAGTCCCCTGGACTAAGTCATCATTTGGTGGAATTTCAAGACCAGGATTGGTTGCAATAAACTCCTTAAAAAGATCTGCTATATTTGTAACCAAAGATTATGACACTGAAATAAAACATTTTTCTTAACATTTGAAAAAGCTTTCTCCTCCCCAGAAAAATATTGCGGTATAGATTTTGTTTAGCTCTATGAACATTCAGCTTGTCTTTTAACTATTCTAAATGTATTGTATTCCCTCATTTTAAGGCTATTTCTAGCATTCAGTAATTTGGTGCAGTAAAGTCTATAGTAAACCAATGAATATGTCTTCTAGACATCAAAAGAGTTAAGTACCTGAGTTCAGTGGTGATTTTCATTTGGAGCCATTGGAAAAAGAAACATTCATCACATAATCGAGTGATGGATTATAAAAATATGAACCAAATACCAAATAAAATCTAATTCTATAGCACACTATAGTAGGTTTGCGTTGTGAGTTAATAAACAATTATAGCTTTGAGTTACAAAATTATGAAAAGACAACTCCCAGGATAGGATGCACTGTATTAGAATACAGAGAATTAGTTTGCTTACAAAAAACAATATTTTTTATTCTCTCTTTAGATCAGCAAGTTGGAACGAGAGAAAAATCAGGAAGTTAAACAGATCAAAGAGCACGAACAGCATAAAAACACGGTGTTGGTCACAGAACTGAAGGCCAAGCTTCATGAAGAGAAAATGAAGGAACTCCAGGCTGTTCGAGAAGCACTTTTGAGACAGCACGAAGCTGAGCTTCTTAGAGTCATAAAGATTAAAGATAATGAAAACCAGAGATTACAAGGCCTTCTTAATGCTGTGCGAGATGGGGCTCCCGATAAGGTTAAAACAGTGCTTTTCACAGAAGCGAAAGAAGAAGCCAGGAAAGGGTTTGAATCGGAGAAAATAAAAATGCAGCAAGAAATTTCAGAACTTAAGGGGGCTAAGAGACAAGTGGAGGAAGCCTTAACTTTGGTCATTCAAGCTGACAAAATTAAAGCAGCAGAGATAAGGAGTGTGTATCACTTACACCAAGAGGAAATCAGCAGGATCAAGAGGGAATGTGAAAGAGAAATTCGCAGACTGGTATGTGTTGATGTAAATATATATGGGTTTGGTTTGGTTTTTGGCTGTTTACTCCAGCTCAGAGCTCTTTTTTAATGGTTCAGATGCACATGTCTGAGCATCCAAACTTTTGGATGGTTATTCAAGCAGGATCTCTGATGACTTTGAGTCTCAGAGGGGTAGCTGTGTTCTTCTGTAACTTTGAGGTTCACACATCGCAATGACAATGTCTAAAATGAGGATGGCTAAATACATATGTTACATTTTTAACATATTTTTACAATATTCTTTCTACCACTAATAGAAATGCTTGAAACAAACATTCTGTAAATAAGATAGCTAAGGGAAATCCTGAAAAATGATGATGTTTCTCAGTTCTCAGAAATTTAGTTCAAAGCTTTTCCTTGTTGTGCTGCAGCACCATGTGTTGAAATTATAATTTCTGTTCCAAAAGGAAAGCTACTTTATCACACTGGTGAGCAATATATGGTGGCTTTGAAAACAGTAAGTTTCACAAAGCTGCGAACAGAAATGAGCTGAAATCCTAATGCCATCTGTCTAAATTTGCCCCCGTTATCTTTCAGTTTGCTGTAGATTTAACTATTCAGTGCCTGCAGAAGGATAATGGGAGCATAAAAGAAAAGGGAAAGTATTATGCAAATTTCCCTGCACCAATCCACATTGCAAATCTTATCTACAATGTGGGTTCTCTTATCTACTAAGTAAATTTCTGTTCTATTCAATATTCTGTACGTCTTCCCCATATGAAACTGCCACTTATGTGAATGGGATTTCTGTGCCTGGAACAGAAGTTATTATTATTATAATGAGCATTAGAATTTATGTTGCCTCTAAAGCCCCCAGTAGAGATGGGTGCCTCATTTTGCTGTACACTGTACTCCTGTGCAATATCCATACTGCAAATGCAGCTGTTTTCAGAAGCAAACACATTTGAGTTAATTATTTTGTTCTCTGATTCTTTTAGCCGCTATTCCACAGAAAAGCTCTTCTGAGTCCCTTTATTATGTCATTAACATTGGGTGAATACAATAATTGCAGCTGATCAACTCACAGAATGGCATAGCAGTCTAGAATAGTTTAGTGGGAAAATGTTAATGCCAGGTAGCAAAGTATGTATTTTTCATCTCAAACTGGAAGTATGTCTCTTAAAATTCCTTTTTTAATAGTTCTGCAAAATGTGTTAGTTTCCATTGAAGAAAATCTGTTTTGAAGCCAAGTTGATCTCCAAAGCAGTTTGTGGAAAGAGAATGCAAACAACTAAGGAAAAGCACATGACCATCACAATTATAGACAGATAACTATGAATTTATAAATTGCTAATAGTTAATGGGGGATATAGTATAAAAATAAGGATTTTCTACTCCTTTTGAAGAACTAGCAGTTATCCCACTAAACTTCAGATTTAGTTTAAAATTAAAACACAGAGTAGTTTCAGTACAAGGATAAGGGTAGGTCAGTATGGTACGTCTACACAGCAACATTACTTCAGAATAACCGATGTTATTTTGTAATAGCATAGTGAGCATCTACATTGCAAGCCCTTATTTCAAAATAATGTCAAGCTGGAGGACTTCTTTCCCCAACTTCTGTAATCCTCATTTTACGAGTAAGGGAAGTTGAAGGAAGATTGTTTGTCCTTCGACTTCCTGCTGTGTAGAGAGCACCAAAAGTTGAGTTAAGCTATTTTGACTTGAGCTACGCAGCTGACGTTGCTGAAGTTGTATATCTTAATTTGGCTTTCACCCTGCAATGTAGATGTGCCCTGTTAGTCCTTCTGCAGATCTATTCATGTGAGTAGACACAATATAGAATTTTGTAGCAGCAGACTATTTTTCCATCTTGTGCAGCATAGAGTTTAAGTAGCTAGTTATGCATTATCAAATTTGCGCCAAATTTCTTGTTCTTTCATTGTTTAAGTGTCATTGCAGAGTACCTAAATACTGTGTCCATGTGTTAGGTAAGTATTGTATTACCTGGGATCATTTGAAAAACCTACTCATGCAGCAAGTTGCTAAAATTTGCCTTCTGAGCTCATCTCAATGAATTGTGATACATCTAAAATTCATTTTTAATAATGGTTGTTGTATTAATAGACTGATCTTGAAAGCATGAGACTAAGAGTATTAAAATGTTTTACAACTTTACAAGAAGTTGGTGGATAAGCCAGATCTGACTTAGATCATTAGATTTTTTTTCAGTCTTTTAAAATTAGAAACTTTAGAATGAAAGTTTAAGATTTTCATGTACTTCATTTCACCTAACTTGGTATGGTTAGTGTGCCCTCAGAATCAGTATTGTATTTGTATTTATTTGCAATAGGTTAATAATAAACCTGATTCAGCAAAGCAATGAAGCATGAGGTTAGATCTGAGCAACTGCTCCCTTTGCTCCCCCATTGGTGGACCTGCTTTTGCTGCATTGGGACAATGTACTTGATACTGTATGGGGCACATAAAAGGCATAATCCTTGCCCTGAAAAGATAGTAGTAAAATGTTAATGGGACTTTCAAGGGAGTTGTAATTCCTTAAGTCTGCATTTCTCAAACTGTGGGTCCCGACCACCCAGGGGGTCGCGAGCAACTTAGAGGGGTGTCACAGTATCACAAAGTTTAAGAACCCCTGCCTCAAGTACTTGCTCAATATTGGAACAGATATTTTTCTGTGAAGTTTACTTTCTCTGCTATTTTTTGCATCATGTGTCTAAATTGCTCAAAATGTCCCCAATGTTAGAAAGATATGTTTCATGTGCATCCAAATACAGACTCCACAACAAATCCTGAAAACTCTAAAACAAATGAAAACCCAATTTACCTTGCACCCTTCATGTGCCAATATGTCAGTCATCATGGATTCTTGGAGCCATCATGGATTATTCTCTGAAAACATTTGCTCAGTGTGCCACATCCGTTAAATAAGATAACAATGTTAGGAACCATTAGAAAAAGAATAGCTAATAAGACAAAAATATCATAATGCCATTATATAAATCCGTGGTACACTCACACTTAGAATGCTGTTGTAATTTTGGCTTTGGCAATAGTTCCACTGGTTCAGTATGCATTATGTGAAGTGCTTTCTTATGTTCATTTTAAACCTGTTGTCTATTAATTTCATTAGGTGAAACTGTGTTATGTGAAGAGGCAAAAATCATTTCCCTATTCACTTTCTGGTGTCTCACATTTCTTTACTTACAGTTCTAGTGTCCCTATCTCAAACAAGATATATTAAAATAGGGAAAAGCACAGATAAGGGCAAACAAAAATGATATGGGGCACAGAACAACTTTCTTATGAGGAGAGATTAAAAAAACTAGAGCTGTTCAACTTTAAAAAGAGATGATTAAGAGAGGATGTGACAGAGGTCTATAAAATCATGAAAGGTGTAGAGAAAGTGAGCAGGGAAATTTTTTTCACATAATACAATTTCACCTAATGAAATTAATAGGTGGCAAGTTTAAAATGAACATAAGGAATCACTTCACATAATGCATAGTGAACTAGTGGAACTGGTTGCCAAGACCAAAATTATAACTGGGTTAAAAAAGTAATTAAGTAAGTTCATGGAGGATAGGTCTATTGATGGCTCTCAGCCAAGATGGTCAGGAAAGCAACCCCATGCTTTGGGTGTCAAAGCTGGGACTGGACAACAGGGAATGGATCAATCAAAAATTGCCTTGTTCTATTCATTCCCTCTCAAGCACCTGTCCACTTGTGTATTGGAAATTATTTGTCATATAGCAAGACGGGTGTATTCCTTGGTGTTCATTCAGTGGCCATGGAGAAGTTTAGAAGGCTCTTCAAAAATCCATTGTTTCTGTGACTGTTCCCATTGTTACAGATTAGCTACTCCAAGGGCATGTTTGCACACCAGTGTTATTTTAAAATAACTAAGTGAGCATCTACACAGCAAGCCCATTATTTTGAAATAATTTCGAAATACCAAGCTTCTTATTCTGAATTCTATAACCCTCGTTTTATGAGGAATAATGCTTATTTTGAAATAGTTATTTCAAAATAGGGTGTGTGGAGACAGGGCAACTGAGGTTATTTAGAAATAAGTAGCCTCGAGGGATTCTCACAGCTGCCCTGCTGGCCACTCTGCCCACACTCATCAGAACTCTATAGTTCCCTTTCCCCTGCAGGCTTTAAAGGTGCAACCTCAGGGAAAACAGTTTGTGGCAAGACACAAGCCCTGATAGCTCTGTGCCATTCAGCAGGGCCCAGATGTGACTTCCCTGCTACCATAGCAGACCCCAGCACGCCACCTGAGCCCCCCCACGGCTGCCAGTACAGCTGCAGCCAGCTCCCAAGCCCCTTCCCTGGGGTGCATGAAGCATGCCCCATCCTTGTCTGGTGTGGAGTTCCTGGATCTCATTGAGATCTGGGAGATGAGGGAAACCTCCAGGATCTCTGCACCAGTCACAGGAATGCTGACATGTATGGCCGGAGGGCCAACATCCTGGGCCAGAGGGGCTACATGTGCACCCAGGAGCAGGTGTGCATTAAAGTAAAGAAGCTCAGGCAGACCTATACCAAGGCTGGGGATCACAGCTCCAGCTCAGGGGTGGCATCCCAGACCTGCCCCTACTTCGACCAGCTCCACCACATCCTGGGAAGGGGTTCAGTCCCTTTCCCCCTTGTTGTAGACTGTGAGATGGGGACACCCATTGTCACCCTCCTGGAGGGCAGGCCTGTGGCTGAGGTGGAGGAGAAGGAGGAGCAGGACCAGCCAGGAGCTCAGCTAGTCCCTGGAGCTGATACCACCCTCCCAGGATGTTGCCTAGGGATCGTCCAAAGCTGGGGAAGGCCCATCAGGTGACCTCCATTACTTTCCCATGACACACATGGGAGGAGGTGGCAGGCGTTGAGGGGCTGCAAGCTCCTGGGGATTGTGCAGCAGCCTGTGCGTGTTGGTGCATATAGAGCACCAGAGTAGATAGCCACAGTGAGGACCCTTGTGCTCCTGCTCACAGGGTTTCTGCAGAGGCCTGCTTTACTCCCGACTCCGTGGTGGGACACCCTCCCACCGCAAGCCACCACTAAGGAGGCTGGGGTCACACACACACACACAGTAGTATCGTGCATGGCACATGGGCATGCCCGCTGTCTCAGGCAGCATATGCTCCTGGGCAAGTGCAGCAAGGCAGAGGACACTGAGCTCCTGCAAGGGAGCCTGCTGGGAGGGGAAGGAAGTGGATGGGACCCCTATAGCCCCCTCCCAGGCAAGTGGCATCTGCTACTCACACACACATCCCCCATCACCCTCCCTCCCTCTCCTCCAGCGGGCAGGGATAGAAGTCCTCTCCCTGCGGGACACCGCCACTACCAGACCCAGCATATGTATGGGAGGCAGAGAAGCCAAGTCACCCCATTGCCCCCCTCCCACCTGCAGGCTCCTGGCCTGGCCAGCACCTTACCATGCCTGCTCATCTCCAGGATGTGGAGGTAGTGAGGCTTCCCCCAGGGACATTGGTACCCCTGCAAGAAAGGGCTCACCGTGTAGGCCACAGATGGCCTTGCTCCAAGCACATCACCTTCATCTGACCTGAGAACTTTCAGTGTCGCTTCAGATATGAGGGCTAGGTTTCATGAACCCTGTCTCCTGGGATGACTGCCCTTCTCTTTGTTCTTCCCAGCTGGACCACCTGTGAGTGAGATGCTTGCAATACTTCCCGCGCCAGCCTCTCACCCCCATGGGAGCGGCCACTGCAGACAACCCCATGAGGACCTGGAGTGAGAACACATAGCCTGCTTGTGTGTCCTCCAGCGGTCTCTGGAGTGGCAGGACCAGCGGTGGGAAGTAAATTAGGAGCTATGCCTCACCACCTGGTGGGTGCTTGTACAAGAGCCCTGCAGGATCTGTATGGCATACACAGCCGCCATCGGCTGCATAGTCGCTGCCATTGAGCAGTTGAGAAGCCACACTCCGCTCCTGCTCCTGCTCCTGCTCCTGCTCCTGCTCCTGCTCCTGCTCCTGCTCCCTCTCCACTGGCTTCTCCCCCTAGCTCCCATGACTGCCAAGGGCCCTGCACAAGAGGCAGTGGGACTACCTGAGGCATGTACCACTCCCAGACCCATCTCTGAGCCTCTCCTCTCTCTTCCACCTTCCGTCCCTCCCCAGTTTTCATTTTCCCAAATAAAAACAAAATATAATTCTTCTGCAGGGGATGGGGGGAGGAAGGGGGTAAGGGAAGGTAGAAGGTAGGGGATAGGAGGGGTGAAAGAGGAAAGGCACACTGGGGCACTGCAGAGGCCCCTTGTGGGGAGGCCCAGGGGAGTGTCTCACAGGCATCATTGTCTGAAACTCTCCCTCAAGCCCTCCTGGATGCACACAGACCCCTGATGGGCCTGCTGGATGGCAGCTATTCTCAGCTGCTCATGGCGAGCTGCTCGGCCTCTGCCCCCTGACACTGGCAGAAACATCTCCCCTGTATTCTCACAAATATTCTGCTCACTGAAGTGCAGATGGGAGAGGAAGCAGCAGAACCTCCATTTGAGATACCTGAAGGTGTCCTCCATCACAATGTAGGCCCTGCTGAGCCTGCTGAGCCTGGTGTTAAACCATTCCTTGGTGGGATCCAGGTGTCCAGTGTAGGGCTTCATAAGCCAGGGGAGCAGAGGGTAGGCTGCATCCCCCATGAGGCATATAGGCATGTCCACATTCCTGACCTTGATGGTGTGGTCAGGATAAAAGTGCTGGCATGCAGCTTCTGGTAGAGGCTGGAGATCCTAAAGATGCGAGTGTCATGCTTCTTGCCTGAGCACTAAATATTAATGTCTGTGAAGAGGCATTGGTGGTTCATGATGGCCTGCAGGCCCATGGGAAAGTACCCCCCATCTGTTTGATGTAGTTGGATGCCTGGTGGTCAGGAGCCTGGATGCAGATGTGGGTGGTGTCAATGTTCCCCCTGCCCAGTTGGGAAAGCCATGGTGGCAAAGCCAGTGATGATGGGCTACATGTCACCCAGGAGGATGAGCCTACACAGCAGTATAGTGTTGATGGCCCTCACCACCTGGAGAAGGAGACAAACAGAGAATCACAGGGTTGCCAGAGCCTTTGGGAGATCCCAACCTCCTTTCCCCCATACACCAGGCCCAACCCCAACTAACCCCATCCCCTGGCAGAGCTTTGTGAAGCCAGGACTGGAAAACCTTCTGGGGATGGAGCTTGCACAACCACCACCACCATTCCCTAAGGAGCCCCATTCCAGCAGTTCACTTCTTTCTTGGGACAATAGCACGAGGTCACCATACCTGCATGGCCGTGACGGTCGATCTCCCCACATCAAACTGGTTCCCGATGGAGCGGTAGCTGTCCAGTGTGGCAAGCTTCCAAATAGCAATGGTGACCCACTTCTGGAGGGGAATGGCGGGTCGCATGTGGGTGCCCCATCACCTGAGGGCAGGGGCGAGCACTCACACAGCTCCAGGAAGGTGTCCTTCCGCATGCAGAAGTTCTGGAGCCACTGCTGGTCATCCCACTACTCCATGATGATCTGTTCCCACCAGTTGAAAATGGCATCCTGTCACCAGAAGTAGTGATGTACAGGGTGCAGAGGAGGAAGGGAGGGGCTGTGTTGCATGAGCAGCACATGGAGAGAGTACTGAGGTGCCCCACAGGAAGCAGTGGGTCATGGTTCTGCAGTGCCACGAGGTTCTGCAAAAACTGCAGCAGGAGTTGCAGCATGAGGTCCAGGAGCTGGAGACTGCTTTGCAGCAGGTCTGGCTCCATGGCTGGAGTACTGTGGTGTCCACAAGGGCAACCAGAGCATGCAGTGGAATTGGTTTACTGTCCCTCAAGGAGGTAGGCAAAAGAGAGGAGCCTGAGACATGACTGTACTGGGGCAGGGAGGGCAGTTCCTTTAAGCACGAGCCTCAGATAGCCTCAGGAAGTGACTGCTGTCCTGATGCGCTGCCCGAAGTTTTTCCAGGGGGTCTTAAATGCAATTGAGGTTCCAGTCAGTGTGGACATTCTATTTTGAAAAAGCTCAGTGCTATTTAGATTGGCATTTGCAGTGTAGATGTGCTATTTCAAAATAAGCTATTTCTGAGTTTTTATTCTGAAATAGCTTATTCCAAAATAACGCTGATGTGTAGACACACCCCAGGTGATGCTGAGTGATGCTGAGCTGGGGAAGTCTTCCAGCTCTCTGAATTGTGGGACATTAGCACTGATTTTGTAGGCTAACCTCTTTGCTTCAGGTAGGTCACAGCTAAGGCTCAGGCTGGATATATGCACAATATTTCTGCTGCCCTTCTTCCAACAGAGTATAAAACTGGCTCCTCTGACCTCCAATGATTTATACCAGCTGGGGATTTGGCCTATAATTCATAAACATTGCTTTGATCTTCACTGAAGTGCAAATGCCCTATTGCATATTTAGGGTACGTCTAGACTGTGGCGCTATTTCAGGATACCAGAGGTAGCTATTCCATGTCTTTTTAACCAGCCCGTTATTTTGACATAGCTCACTATTCTGATGTCCCTATAACCCTTGAGGGTTAAAGGACATTTCAGAATAGCAGTTTATTTCAAAATTAGATTTTAAATAAGATACACAATTGTGTAGCTCAAATTGAGTATTTTATTTCAACCTAGAGGTGCAGTGTGGATGCACCCTTAGGGACTACATGTGCACAGCAGACATTCAGCTCTGAACTGTTAGTGGAATCATGACAAGGTATCAAAAGTTCTCTGGTTTATGTGCAATTCATTAGTTAGTTATTTTAACAAAAGAGGTCTGACAAACTATGCCAACAAACAAATATTCCACCCATTAAAAAAAAAAAACTGCTTTTTGTGAGTGTGGACGAGAATGGGTTCTACTCAAAGCTAATCAATAATTTTGCAATGAGATTACACCTTTTTAAATAAAACACTCTTTAAAGCTATTTATTGCTGAGATGTACACTTTTTAATTTCTAAGGCAAATGATTCATTATTAATTACTTTCAGAAAGTATTCTACTGCAGCATGGCAGGCTTAGCTGTAAAATAGAAAATAGATCCATACAGATGATACATTTTCTTTAAAAAAGTAATTTTGTATTTTTTCTATATTCTTTTCAAATTAAGATTGATATTATTTTCCTTTTTACATTATATGTAGATACAATATAGAAGATGATCACATCACACTTTAGACCTGTAGAAAAATATAAAATATCCTTTTAAGTCATAAACATTATGTCAACCTCAACTTGAATAAATAATGCATGACTAATTCAGTAATCTTAAACTGTGAGCTGCAGGGTAAGCACTAGTTAATCAACCAAGGAGTAGCATTATGTAAAAGGGGAATCTCCAGAGATTCAATTTAACCCAGAGGGGATGAGAATTAATTCTGGTCATGATCCAGTAAAGTATTTCACTGTGTGCTTAACTTTAAGCACCCGGAATGCACCTCCCTCCCTCATGTTGTAATTTCATGCGATAGGTGCTTAAATTGTCCTGCAAATGAAAAAAGCTAATAGAAAAAAGAGGCTCTCAGATGATCAATTTCACAGTTAGCATTTACCAAAGGGGAATTCCAACCTATTACAGAGTGCAGCAGTTTCAGAGGGGTAGCCATGTTAGTCTGTAAGGGTACATCTATACTTGCTCCCTAGTTCGTGCTAGGAATGCAAATGTAGCCGACCAAAGTTGCTAATGAAGCGGGGATTTAAATATCCCGCGCTTCATTAGCATAATCTCACCCACGCATTATTCCGCTCAACAGCTGATTTGAACCAGGAAGTGCACTCCGGGATGCGATAGTTCGAATTAAACCTCTTGGTTCAAACTAACGTTACTCTTCAAACAATGACGTTACTCCTCAATCATTTTTTGAGGACTAATGTTAGTTCGAATCAAGAGGTTTGATTTGAACTAACATATCCCAGAGCACACGTCCTGGTTCAAATCAGCTGTTGAGTGGAATAAAACATGGGCGAGATTATGCTACTGAAGCGTGGGATATTTAAATCCCCGCTTCATTAACAATTTAGGTCGGCTACATTTGCATCCCTAGCTCGAACTAGGGAGCAAGTGTAGATGTACCCTAACTGGAAAAAAAAATTAAAAAACAGTTAATAGTCCTACAGCACCTCAAAGACTAACAAATATGTAGATGGTATCATTAGCTTTTGTTGGCACAACCCACTTCAGCAGGTTACTTACCAAGTGACTGGGGAACATTTATATGTTAATACCAGTGATCCATGAAATAATAGACCTTGGACTCATTTGGATGCAACTGCCTGCATCTATGAACGTTGGAGAAAAGAAAATTTAGGATTGAAAATGGATATATTAATTCATCTTCTAACAGAGTATGTAAAACATTTCACTCAATAGACTTCTCAGACATTTTATATGAAAGAGTCATGAAGTTATGACTTATGTCTCTTGTATCTGAGCACTTCTAATTAGATCAGATGTTAATAGCCCATTGCTGATTATCTGAAAGCAAATGTTGCCCATCAAACAAATTTTCTACAATACAACGTATATGTTATTTTGCACACACAAGGTCAAAATGTTTGTTGAACATTTATTTTCAGAGTTTTACATGACAGGTCGTACCTCCCTCGTCCAGCACCCTCAGGACCTGACTGGTCCTGAAAAGGGGATTTGCCAAATGAGGGGAGGTCCCTCCCAACATGGCCTGTGCTGCCCCCAACTAGGACTTCAGCTGAGCCCTGCTTTTGCCTTCCCAAGGCTCTGGGGCTGCTGAAGCTGCGGGACCGAGGTCCCATGGCTGCTGGGACTCTGCAGCTGCTGCCGGCTGGACCACGAGTGTTGCCAGACCACAGATTTCTGGTTAAGGGAGGTACAACCTGTAGTAATATGTAGTATCATAAATTTATATTTCAGAAGTCAGTAGCAGCTGGAAATGGATCAGACCATAGCAACCATCTTTTCTATCCCAATGTGGTGGATTTTCAAATAGGCTATTTCTGGTTTACTATTAAATGTTCTAAAAGAGAAGTCATTTGTTGCTTCTTTTGAGATATTATTCCGATTTTCACAATGTAAGAGTCACACTGTTAGAAATTATTCCTTTGCTCAACAGCATCCCATTACCAATCTTACTTAAGCTTTCTTGGCCCATGCTAAAAATAATTTATTTTGTTTACTTCTTTAATATTTGTATATACCTATGGTTATCACATCACCTTTAGTCATTGCTTTGCCAAACTGCACCTGATTCATAGATTAATATCTTTTATAGCCAGAAAGAACTATCATGATAATCTAATTTAACCTCTTGCCCAGTGGATCATCACTTTGTAAGGCTATCATGAAGCTGACCTTCCTGTACACCCTAACCATGATTGTCTCAGATGTGCTACCTTCTACTTATACAACGAATACAGTTGGTCCCATATGATTAGGAATAACTAATGTGTTTAGTATACAGCCTAAAATTGTACTGGTTATTTCCCCTTATCTTATTATTATATAAGTAATGGATTTTTCAAGAAGGGTCCAAACCAAAGAGTTACCAGTTTTGTTTAGCTTGTGAGACTAAATGAGATCACAGCCTTGATTGTATGGCTGCAGACATACACAAATCCAGTAAAAATGTCATTGTCACATAAAAAAGATTCCATTTATAGCTGAACTAAGATTGAGTTCACAAGTGAATTTCAACATCAAAGGCAAACGCTGTGCGGAAAATAAAAATGTCTATGTAAATACTCAACTTAAATTGAGTATTTTAGAAAAAAGCATTCATTGGAGGCAGAAGTCTGCAGAGAGCAGGTGATGACATTGACTCCACTTCCTGTGTCAAAGAAGTTCTAATGCACAGGGCTTATTGTTTTTAAAATGTGACATCTGTTTTGAAAATAATACAAAATGTGATTTTGTAAAGCTGAGATTTTGTGTATGGTTTATAAATCATTACTCAGTAACATCTGTTTCCTGCTGGAGACGACAGAATTTAAAGTAGCTTTTATCACCCCAACTTAACATCTGGTATGTGATCTCTCATTACACTTCAAGTTTCTGTGACTTTCTATGTCTGTGACAATGCATTAAATCAAAGTCCTCTTCCACTGCTATTGTCCATCCTTATGAAAAATGTTGCAAGAAAGTGTCCCACATTTAAAGAAATTGGAAGAGTTTTAGTCACATGGAACATTATTTTATCTATTTAATCAGGAGTGAAAGTTATAGTTCCTAAACCCAAGACATTTTTTTCTTTTTGCACATATGGCACAACCTCTTTATGTCTGGAAGGTTTGTATGTGATCTCCAGAGAAGCATAACTTTAGCACAGTCAAGCTGTCCCTGGTTCACTAGTTTAAATACAGTTGTGAAAGATGAAAATCACATCAGATTGTAACAAGTAGACATATAAACAATGCCCTCTTAAAAACTTATATTCTTTAATTAATTTTATTTTTATTTTTTTAATTTGTGACTCTATAAATACCATAAAATACTACCAAATTGGCTTTAATTATATTCTTAGAGTATTGGTTCCCTCCAATACATGCATGCTTTCTGTTAACATTAATGGAAGTTATATATGCATATCAAAGGGGAAATGACCTATTAATGATTTCATATCAGATGTGTGTTGGTCAGCAAAGGTAAGTGAGAAGCAAGAGGATAAAACATTCAATAGGGAACTGAATTATGCACCAGATTTGTTAACATTACTCTTGTTGACAATGACCATTTAAAAGATTAAGAGCCCATCACTACGCATTATTCCAAATATGCCTGTTTCTTATAAAGATATTCCAGCACATAGACCAAAAAAAAAAGGCAAAAATCTTGTTGATTACCAAGCATTATATGTTTACAGACACATGCGTCTGACACTTCTCACTTTCCTTAGGAAGTGATAACATATTGAAGAAATGTGGGTGTTAAAGTAAAGTGTCAGGTGAGTAGAGTAGGAAGCAAAAATCTTTAAATTGCCCATTTCACAGTTGATTGACTCAGTCCTTTATCAGGAAATAAGAAAAGCATGGAAGACATTCTAGTGAAAAATTTCCATGTGAAATAATAAAGGTGTTTTCTTTGTTTAATGGGATCTTCATCAGGTTTCCTGTACTTGGAACTAATCAAATTATTAATTGAGAATAATATAATGTACTTAATATTCATATCTACCCACTAGATAGTTCAGATGAACAATTATCAGCTATTAGTTTGCTTTCAAACTGAGTATTGATCATTCATTATTTTTGTGTGATGGTCATTTAAATCATATAATAAACAATAATAGGATGACTTAAACATTCTGAAATTCAAATGAGTCGTGAATAATAAATAGTGATGTAAATGTGAACATTGTTGTTTGTGAAGATTTTCTTCCATCATTCAAACAAATAAACCCCTTTCATGTGGGTTTTTCCGAAGAAGCAAATTGTTATATAGAGGGGTTTCTGGGGGCACTGCTGAGAGGGCCAAATTAGGTGAACTGCTTAGAGATAGGGCTATTTGCAGCCCAAGACTGGGGCTCCTCCACTATGAGGCTGCTCTGTGGCTATTCATCTATAAAGGCAGCATAGAAGATTTTGGCAATGCCACAGTGCTCCTGCAATAACCTTGCAAACACCACCCCCTATTCCTCCTTCCCCCCTCCCCCCAAAAAATCCTTTGGGTCAGGATTCCTACAGTTATCACACTGTGAAATTTCAGATCAACATTACAAGAAAAAAAATCAAACGTTAACCTGGATTTTCAAATCAGAATGGCGTTTCAATTTAAAATCCATCATAAACCAATAATGTGCTTTTTTGTATATAACGTACATTAGTAATTTACCCAAAGCTCTTATACATTTGAGATGTTGTTCTATGGGATAGTTTTCCTTCATATTGCACATTGGAAATTAGAAACTTTCCTCTCAAGGTACATTGTGCATCTATTTTTAGTTCTACTGATTTATAACCCCATTTGCAATTTTTTTTACATTAGTGTTACCTTTTTTAACCTTAGTGATTACTAAAAGAAGTAGTGTTCAATCTTTCAGGCTAGCTTCAATAGTATTAGAATATTTGCTACCTTGGGAATACTGCGGTTATGATGGAAAAACTGTTTCTATTAGACCCTGTTCACATTTGCTCCTTATTTTCCCAAATATTCTGAGCTAAAATTTTCATTTCAGGGTCTCAGATAAAAGGCTGTGTTGAAGGTGGGGAAAAGTTAAGGGAATGATCTTCAGAGTGCTGACAGAAATCAGTGGGAACACTATATCTCTGAAAATCTCTTTTTCTAACTTAAGCAACAGCTGGAGACTATGACAACGTGGTGCTTATAAGACGATAACACTATATTTTCATATTGAATTATAACCCTATATTTTCAAGGAAATATAAAAAATAATAAAAATGCATTCAAAATAATCTTTAGCGTTTTATCAGTGTCCACAGAAAACCATCTCCTCTACTGGTGTAAATCAGAATCATCTTCAGCAGCTTCAATGCATCCATGCCAATTCAGTTTTGATCATTTGGACCACAGATGTTGTGCAGACAAAAAAAAAATATCCCTTATATTTATGTTTGCAAATGGGCTTTCCTCATGTGCATGGACAAATATGCAACATGGAGCCTTTCGGAAACAAGGGGAGGTGGTGATGGCTGGTAGGGAAATGACTGGGAGAATGAGAGTGAGGGACAGGCTTGGCATAAGAGCAGAGAGGGCTTGAATTGGGGGTCAGGGGCTGGAATGGGACAAAATTTCAGAGGCTAATAGGCATAGGGACAAAGAAAGAAACTGTCCAAGGGTCTCCCTAAACTCCTAATACACATCTGTTTCTGTGATGGTAACTCAAGGGGCCCCTGCTGTGATCAGAGACCCATTGTGCTATGTACTATATAAATATTGGAAGAAAAGTTCCAGCCCCAAAGAGCTTACAGTCAAAATTGATGAGGAAAAAAATGGGACGATCATTGCCCCCATTTTACAGGGAACTGAGACACCAAGAAAGTTGGCCAAGAGCCCACAGAACTGGCAGAACTGGAAACCCAGATCATTCAAGTCCTAGTCCAGTGACTTAATGGCAATTATTTTGGTCACCCCTGGTTTCCCCAGTATACGTGTCTGTCTCTTGTTTCCTCCAACTCCACCAGGTTCTGAAATCTTTAGACAATAGATTCCTGCTACTCATAGGGCACCTGGAAGGGAAATCTGATATTTTACATTTTGGGAAATGTCACATATGAAAATGCACAGAACTTAGCAGCTGTGAATTACAGGCACAAATTCAGCTTGTTTTATAAAGTGCATGCACTCAAGTGCTTGTCTGAGTGCTTTAGATGTGCAGGTCAAGGCTAGCAAGTGGTTTGTTTCTGGTAAATTTTCACTAGAAGCTTGCACACCTTCAGAGTAGACTTTGTCCATTTGGCATTTGCTTTACCCATGGGCCATGTCTGAGTTATGTATGATTGGTTAGGACAGTTCAGGAAGGGGCGCTGTTCATCCAGCACCAATTTTGATTTAATTAATTTTTTCATTTAACATATGGATTGTGTGCAGACACTAAATGGATGGATGACAGGCAAAATAAATGCATAAGAAAAATGAAATCAATAAATAGAGTTTATCATTGTTTTTATGTTGGAGCTGGAATGTGAATTTTTAAAACTGTTTAGGAAAATGAAGGATATTTTATCATCAACAGTATCACCCTTTCACTGCTTTTCCTGCACTGCATCTGTTGTGTTGCTATCATTCATTAATAACTGAATGGACTGAAATCAACGTGTTGATACAATGCATATGTTTGGCCTAGATGTGCTTGGAATATTTAGCAGTAAAGTTACATTTTGGACTTTGACTAATTGACAGTGTTCATTCAGAGGGATGCTGTCATATCCAATCAGTTTATAAAATCTAAAACATAGTAATCTGCACAATTGTGTAATACCCATGCAATGTTCTGAGTTATTCCTTGCAATGTGAATGGTTTAACAAGGACATCAAGGGGAAGGCTGTTTTAAGATACACACCTCTAGCTACATTCGTTATGTAGCTGGAATCGATGTATCTTAAATCTCCATCCACACAGCAGGAGGTCAATGGGAGCAAATGCTCCATTCAGCTTCCATTACACTTCACTAGGAGCAAGAGTACCTGTTGTCACAGGGAGCACCCTCTCAGTTTGAAGTAGCGGGTCTTCACCACTAGACCCACTAAATCAAACCCCCAGAAGATCAACTGTGGCAGTGTCGATCTTCCACATAGTGTAGACATAGCCTAAGTGGTTAGCCATTCCTCTGTAGTGACACACATTAGAAAAGAACCAAAGAGGCAAATATATCTGAATTTCAAAACACTGAGAAAAACCTTCATGTTGAAAGAAGGAATATGAAGTTAAACTGAATAAGGATAAGTGCAATTACATATAGAGAAGTTTACTGGGTCTCTCCTTCTACCAGAATGCAAGTGTACATTCCCATAACATCAGGGAAACTTGAGAAGAGATCTCCTTTCTTTTAATCTAGCACTTTTAGTTACTGTTCCACTAATAAATGATTGACAGCTCATTCACCTGCACTTCTGACACTGTATGAAATTGAGTACTAATGCAGATTTTCTTACACATTCTAATTGCTTGCTCTGACATGCTGCCCATGGGGAAGTGTTTGTCATGTAACAGCCTCTGCCTTGGCAAAGATTTTCTCATTTGCAATTAAAAAAACCTTTTTCTGGGAATAGCTTTGGCTTTTTTAGCATAGACACAGGAAGCTTCAAAAGCAGACTTCTTCTGCTGTTTACAGTCATGTTAATGATGCATATGGAGACTGTAGAGCTATAAATGTCCCATGAACATTACAAGAGAACATTTCTAGAGCACTGAAGGTCACATATTGATTTTTATATTGCCCTAAAAATCATATTATAGGATTTGAAATCAGCATGATGAAAAATATTAGAAATTTCATTTATTAGCACAAGGGATTTGGGGGACCCAACTTTTCATGTCTTTTGCTTTTGCATAATTGGCAGTAGCTATTCTCACAGTCTGTTTATTAATTAGCACATCAACATAAAAATTCATTGTAGGCGGAGACAGCCTGATAAAAATAAAGTGGGAATATCCATGCTGGTAAGCAAGACTTTCTCTGTTAGATGATTGGATACTGTGCCAATATATATTCATTGACATTTTTTCACAGGTCATCCTGTTATCTAAAGCAACCAGCTACAAATATAAGGAAGGTAGGCACATTAATTGAAGGTAGTTCAGTATTTCTGTGTAGAGTAATGAAACAAGTGTGTGTGATAGCTTTTTCTGGAAATTGACAAAGATTTTCCAGTGAGTTGCAAACAATTTTCTTTTTTTAACAATGCCTTAATATTATTAATGCCGTGAAGAAGAAAAATATAAAATAATTTTAAAGAACTTTATTCATTTATTGAATACCTCTTGCTGCTATAAAATTATATGAATATATCAGTGTTTAACAATGAACTGTAAATGTAAGAACATTTGTCTTTAATTCATAATTATGAGCATAAAGAAGAGAGATGTAAATATTGATGCTTTCTTATTTCCTCCCAAAACTAATATATATTCTTTTTTTTCTTTCTGCAACAATCAAAGCCTTACTAGAATAAATTTTTTGTATTGAGTTTTTTTGTAATTGTACTAATTTCATGTTTTTCTTAGTTGAAAATGTAGTCTGTGTTACAGAATTTCTTTGTGTTCATGTAAGTGGGACTTTGGCAATGTAGGTTTTTTTTTTCATTTAGAATTTCTTTGTTTACTGTTTTTGCATGCCACGTGAAGAGTTCACCAGACATCTCTTTGTTATGAGGCAAACTTTAGTAGAATTCTGTATTGCTAGGTATTCAATATTTTAAAGCATTTTAATAGAGTACTACATAAAATATATTTTATTTCCTCAGTTTAATAAGGCAATCTAATTTTGCATAATTTTGCATAGAAGAAAATTGTACGTGCATATATTTAAATTTTTTACACATTCTTTTAACAGGTAGTTTACAAATCATACTTATTTTTCCTCAAACAATTTTAGACTTTGTATCCACTTCCTATAATATTGTCTATCTTACTTATGGGTTTATTCTTTTTATTTTAATATGTGTATAACTGGTGAAGAACTGTGAGGAATTCTGAATACTTTAGATAGAGCACATATCCCTTCATTATTACTGCAGGTGCTGCTAGTACTTTCAGATAATGAAAACTAAGTATTGTGTATTCTGTTGCTCTTACCCCAAAGTCTGCACAATCGGAGAGCTTTGCATCTTCAAAATAATCAGTGGAGTTGCAAGACTTAGGCTACGTCTCTGGTACACAAATTGCATCTCTTTTTTTGATTTACTTTCGAAAGAGGCTTTTTTGAAATTTGATGTGTCTACACGGCACAAAATTTTGGGGAAAAGTGCTCTTTCAAGCCATCCCTTATTCCTCTTAGAACGAGATTTTCAGGGTGGTGAAAGAGCACGTCCGTTCTTTTGAATTTTTTTTCAAAAAAGAGGACGCGTTCCTTGGACATGGCGTTGCTTTTCCGGGATACAGGAGGTATCCTGAAAAAGCAATGCAGTGTAGATGTAGCCTAATAGATCTATATTCCTCTCCCTTCTCATCATAGATGCCTTTACTGAGGCTTTTAAGGAAGGAGAGCACCCAGGGCAGGGGTAGTGCTCAGCTTCCCATATTGGGTAAAATCCTGACTCCACTGATGTGTTTGGCAAACCTCCCCTTGACTTCAATGGGGCCAGAATTTCAGATGTAGCATTTCTAGCCCAAGGCTCAGTGCAGATGGATTTGCAGTTTAGTGTACATATTATTCTGAGCTCTATTAAAACAATGACCAGATTGATTCAAACAAGGAAATTCAGAGTCCAGTCTCTCTCCATTAAGCAGTGAGGAGCCCTGTGGTGCCTTAAAGACTAACAGATTTATTTGGGCATAAGCTTTTATGGGTAAAACCCACTTTGTCAGATGCATGTAGTGGAAATCACAGAGGCTGGAGGATATATGTATGTACTAACATATCAAAAGAAAGGAGTTACTTATCAAGTGTAGGACCAGTGCAGTCAGGGTGGATATGGCTTATCTCAGCAGTTGAGGGGGAGATGTGAATATCAAGAGAGGGAAAATTGCCTTTGTAGTGGGTGCAGGATTCAATGAGGAATGCAGGTTCTGGGAGGGAGTTTAGGTGCTGGCACAGGGGTAAGAGTGCAGGCTGTGGTCAGGAGGTGCTTACCACAGTCAGTTCCCGGTTGGTAGCACAGCGGGGCTCAAACAATCTGCCTCTGTGTGGCCCTACACTGCTCCTGCAAACACTAGCAGGTTGAGTGCAGGCACCTTCTGTGTGCGCCCTCTGGAGGGAGATAGAGAGGGAGGGGTTCTTTATGTTTTGCACTGCTGTCCATGCCTGCAAGTGCTGCCCCCGTTGGTGAAGATGCTGCAGTCTATTAGAGTAGTGTATATTATCACAATCATAAAAGAACCATTCAGGCTGCTCTTGAAAAATTGTTATTCATTAAGCAATGCATGGTTGGTCCTCTGCACAAAAGTAACATTTGGATCCTTAAAGTAAACAAGATTGTAATGTTCACCATTCCAATTTTGGGGGGATTAATCTTTTGGCCTCTCTCCAATCCCAAAGTTGGTTGTTTTGTACGCAAGGTCAGTCTAGCACAGAGGTAGAGTCCAGCTCTGAAATTAGCACCCAGATATAAATTTCAAGTCATATGTTCTGCAATTATGGGGGGGAGGGACAAATCTTGAACATAGTTTTAGATCCACCACTAACTCAAAGGTGCCTGGTACTGATACTAAGAATTCAATGACAATAATCAAGTAATGGTCTCAGAGGGGTAGTTAGTAATGAACTGTTCATCTGTAACTTTAAAAAAACAACTATATATAGTATCATAAGCTTTTGTGGGCAAAACCCATTTCTTCAGAGTTGTTGAGAACCTCTTGATGCAAAATGATAATTTCTGCTGGATGGCTCCCAAAAGTGGTTGAAAGTGTAGAAATAGTGTAATATTACTGAAGCAATTAAGCAAGTCCATGCATATGGCCACTGTCAAACACTCATTGCTATTTTATTTTCCAAAAGATGGTGTTTTATGTTAAGGAATGTCAAATCTGTGAAACTGACTGTGCTATGGTTGCCTCTGGGTACAATCCAAGACGTGATGCTGCCAGTTTCCATGGTAACCAGAGACCTGTAATGTGCATGCGTGTATGATTGTGTTTTGTTCTCCTTGTAGATGGAGGAAATAAAATTTAAAGACAGAGCAGTCTACGTGCTGGAAAGAGAGTTAGGGGTTCAAGCCGGGCATGCTCAGAGACTTCAGCTCCAAAAGGAGGCTTTAGATGAACAACTTTCCCAGATCAAAGAGTCTGATCGACATCTGAGCAGCCCCAAACGGGAACTTCCTTATGCAAGTGGTGCAGGAGACGCTTCAGATCATTCAGGAAGCCCCGTAAGCACTTTCACGTGGTTTCACCTAAACAAGCAAACAAAAAATGACAGAATCTTGATGAGTGTGCATTTAAGCAACAGCTTTCCCTTAGCAATATAGAGCAAACCAAAGAGATTTCCTTTAAGACTGTAATTCAACAGCAGGATCTTTAAAATTAAAATCAAATCATCATGGGAGAGCTTTTGCTTTTTTTTTTTTTTTTTTTTTGGTTTAGTTTGTTTTTTCTTAGCAAGGTGAAATATTCATTTTTTTAAATGTATCATACTTCAAACGCCTGCCTTAATTTGACAGTTTGACATAGTATCTGCTAACAAATTATGCAAATGCTTTCTAGTAATATATGTGTGCCAGTTTTCCAGACTATTAACAGTACTGTATGTGTTGTAAGCAAATGTACAAGAACAATTTACAAAGGGAAATCAGCAAATGTAGTGTAACCAATAGCATGCAAGCTTACAGGGTACTGCAATCCTACTAATACATCTCTATTATAAATATTTACATTATTTACATGCTGTTAAGTGCTTTTGCTTTCAACCAGTGCTGTAGGAAATGAACTAAATACTTTCTAACCTATTCTCTTTTGTTTCTTTCATACTATGCAATATCCTATGGCATCAAATTTTAGTCACCTTTTTATATTGGCTTTCTATGAAACTATGCCATGTTCCTGCTTCTATATTAATTTGCTAATAGTAAAATTTTTGAGTTAACTGAATTCATATGTTTGCGACATATGTTAACTTTTTTCATTGTTGATTCTCATCAAGATTTATTTTACAGTGATTCTTAATTTTCTCAGTAAAAGTATAGATAATAGGAAACATAAACAAAAAAAATCTCTTTTTATTCATTATTCTGAGTCTCTCCTGCACCTGTTGAATGAGGAATTCCAGAACTTCTGAAAGTTCCATTAAGATCATGGACATTAATTTGCTTGTTCTGATTAAAGTTCTGTACTTAAGTTTTATCAAACATTAGAATAATGCTATTGAAAAAAAATCCTATAACTTTAGTAAATATAATGTAATTGCTCTCTGATTTAGAAGAATAAAAACATGTCTTTTTATATTTGTATTCATTTAGAATTTGATTTAAACATTTTCACTTTTTGGTTGATTAAAGCATAAACCTTTATGACTGACCCATTAGAAGCTAAAGTAGGACCATAACTTCATAGAAGAGAAACTTATGCAATGGTGTAATTGCATGGATTTTCTACATGTATTTTTCAGTATTTCTAAATATCATTTCCCTATAACAGAATATTTAGAGTGAGTCACATGTCTTAAACAACTCAGTTCAACAGTGGCATATATTGGAAACATTCCCTTAGTTTTAGTTTTTGTCTTTCATGTTTCCAAGTTTAACATTTGTGACTCAGTATTTGCATATACATAATTTTGCATTTTCATACTTTCTTACATTTTTCTTCTCTTTCAATTTTCTATTGGTCTCATCTTGAAGTTTTCAGTTCTACTAAGGCAGCAGTTTTCAGTCAAGGATCCAAGGCTACCTGGGATTTGAGAGCAGGTTTCAGCAGGGTAGCAGGACCAATGTTAGACTTACTAGGGTCACAGGTTGTGTGGGGCTAATGTGTGAGGCTCCCAACCCTTCCATATGGGGCTTAAGCTGAAGCCAGAGCAACTTAACCTTGCAGGATCCCCCCTGGCATAGAGCCGTGGGCAATTGCCTGAACTGCTACCCTCTAATGCTGGCCCTCATATTTATATGCAGAGAAACAATTGTTGTGGCACTGGTGGGCCATAGAGTTTTTACAGCACATTGGAGGGATCTCAGGAAAAAAAAGTTGAGAACCCCTTTATTAAGGCACAGATTACATTCTCCTGTGTAATAGGTTAGGAATGGTTGGATTCAGACAAGGACCAAGTTGATTTCTTTGAAATTGTTTGATCTTATGAACAGTTATTTGCAGTTGATCTTTGTTTTAGGAACAGCAGCTGGATGAAAAAGATGCCCGGCGTTTCCAACTTAAAATTGCTGAGCTAAGTGCAATCATCCGGAAGCTGGAAGATCGGAATGCATTGCTGTCCGAAGAAAGAAATGAGCTTGTAAGTAGAAACTACCATTATAGTTCTAGGAAATGAGTGCACATCAGAATTTGCACTGGCAGGTGGAGCCTCACCAGAGATAAGACTTAGCTCCTCTATCATAGTTCATATATGATCTATTGCAGAATATATTCACAGAGTAAGAAAACATCTGCTTTGGAAGATTGAAACATTAGGTACTATTAGCTCTCAGTTATCCCTAGTGGGTGAATGGGGACATTATCCAGGCACTGTGGAAGATATGAAGAGCAGAATGGAATTTGTGAAAGTGGGCACAAAAGGGTGCCATTTCTTGTAGGTGCTTTCCAGCTGGCAGAAAACACCCTAAGAAACACTTATCACCATAAAATTCATTACAACTTTAGATTCTAAATTGGGTTTGGTTCGGGTTTTGGAAGAAAATTAGTAGATTATTTAGTCCCATCAGAAATTAGAGGGGGCCTGATCTTAAAAAAAACCTGCTGCTGTTATATCCTATTTGGCTCTGTTGCTTGTTTTTTTTCCTGTATCCCTATTGCTCAATATGTGAATGAAGGGTTTATGTGTGTAGGCATTATGTGTGTGTGAAGGGTGGGGGCTAGACGTGGGTGAAGTGAGGGGCCAAGAGGTCAAGTGTCTTGTCCAAGACCACCCAGTGAGTCAGTGGCAGATCCAGGAATGGAACGTAGGAATCCAAGATAATTCTGCTTTGCCTTTTTCAAAATTGAAAGTGAATTCTATTATTATTGTAGTAAAATTACTTTAATTGTAATAAAATATATGAATATGCATTATAGCGATAAATAGAAATAACTACTATGTGAATTCATTTTTAAATATTTTAGTTAAAACGTCTAAGAGAAGCAGAAAGTCAGTATAAACCTCTCCTGGACAAAAATAAGCGTCTCAGTAGGAAGAATGAAGATTTATCCCATGCCTTACGTCGAATGGAAAATAAATTGAAATTTGTAACACAAGAGAACATAGAAATGGTAGGTTTCCCTCCTGCCCCTGTCATCTATAAGAAGAGCAAATAATATGTACAATTTTGAGGAAATCAGGTATTTAACAAAAATATCATAATATTGCAGGATATTAAACAAGTGTTTTCATTTTTCTAAGTTTTTTTATATGATGTTGTAAAATATGTAATGAATGACTTACGGGTTTTTCTTATTGGTAGATGAGTTCCAGTTATACAGTGGGAAGGTAGTCAACAAACAGTTTGCTTTTCAAGAATTGATATCCTAGCTCAGCCAATGTTTTATTTTAGCTGGGTTTTTTTTTTTTAATTCTGAGCTATAAATTATCTCATCTGAATTATGAGTTTTATATGACAACTGCTTTGCGGTGATTTGGAAATTTGCAGCAGTGACTCCATATTTTTATTTGTTTATGTTTAAATTTCAACATTAACAGTAGTTGAGTAAGTAAGAAATTACATGTAAGCTGCAGGACCAAAACCATTTTTTTCCCCTAAAAAAATCAGTTGTTCCCATTGTCTCCAGATCCAGTCTTGCTGAATAATGGGAACAATGTGGAAAAAATTAATCTCAGTTTAGCACTTCTTTGGCCACATCTTTCAATTCCTCCTTCAGAGATATAAAACTGAACAGACTGTCTTTTCCAAGACTGATGTTAACCTGAGTCCTCAGTGGGCTACCAGATGATGCATGAGAGTTATGTAAACTGCATTTCCTCTCTGCTGACTATGAGCACGATGCTTTCCTGATGCCCTAGCTTCTAGCTTTTTTTTTCTGGCCTGAGAAGCTATAATGCCAACCTATATTTATTGTTTGGGTGGGGAGGGAGGAGGAGATGGGGGAGACAGAGAGTAAGAATCACCACCAGTTTAGCATAGCCTAGACGAATTATTGGTTGTAAAAGTCTCAGAGGGGTAGCTGTGTTAGTCTGTAACTGTACCCTGGACTCTTTACTGCATTCATCTGAAGTGGGTTGTGCCCACGAAAGCTCATGATACCATCTACCTTTTTTGTTAGTCTCTAAGGTGCTGTAGAACTATTAATTGTTTAAATTTTTTGGTTGTAAAAGGATAGGACTGAATGCTGTGCTTTGGCAAAGACTTTTAATCATTTGCAGTTTTGTTTTGTGGGTGTTTTTTCCAGAGACAAAGAGCTGGAACAGTTAGGAGACCAAGCTCTTTAAATGATCTAGACCAAAGTCAAGAAGAAAGAGAAGTTGAATTTCTGAGGCTACAAATTATTGAACAGCAAAATATCATAGACGAACTCTCTAAGGTAATCAAATAGTACAGCTGTCCTAGTGCACTAGGTCACTGTGAAAGAAAAGAAAACACTAAGCAAGTTGAAACAGCCTATTTTGTCAGTAAATATATGGTGATGATTTCCATGGGCTTCCCCTTAGAACTGAACCTAAAGGAATGTGTGGAAAATTATTTGATAAATCTTTGTTCACACAGCTGAGTTTTTGTATAATTGAGCTTCTTTCAGATATTCTGAGCCTTCTGGGAAATACACCGATGACCATATCCTATTCCCATTAATGTCAATGGGAAAAAAATTCTCTTTGACATTAATGGGAACAAGATCAAGCCTAAAAGCAGGAGACTGATGAAAAGGACTATTTTCCATGGTTTTAGGGTTATTTTAAGAAAATTAAATCTTTTAATATTTGATTTTCTTTTAATAAATTGTGATCAGCAAAGATGTATCTCTAGATCCCAGGTGTATAGGGGAGAAAATGAAAGCAATCTTGTTAGTAATTTTTTTGGGGAAGGGGGGATTTTTTTAAACATCTCAAAAACAGATCTAGAACAACAGTGGACCATAGGTCATCTACATGAGCTAATGCTGCATAATGTTTTGGAAGTTCACTGAGTTTTTACTGAGTTTTCCATTGTGGGTAGGGACATTAAGAAACTTCAAGTCATCATACATTTCTGATGAGGAATCTTGCTGGCTTGAGGATTGTTTATTCCACAATAGTGAGTGTCTTTCTGGCTCACCCCCTTCACCTGAGGGGATCCCAACCCACATGAAGTACTCCTGGATGGGGAAAGAGCAGTATGATGTTGTAAAGACAGAATGCCTCCACACCTCCTCATCCCTCCTCCTGGTTTGATTCCCTCTACATGAAGTGTTGGGGAGGATGATTTGGCTTTGAAAGGTCCCAATCATTAGTCCTTACTTAAGTAAAATTCCAGTTACAGAAACTAAGAGTTAAACCTAGGTATGGACTACAAAATGGGATTTTCAATGAGTTAAATAATGCTCTATTGCTAGGGCTGCTAAGGGTGTGTGTGTAAAGACAGAAGCTGCCCTGGGGCTCAGCAATTTAAAAATAGCCTGGGATTCCTGGCTATTGCTACCATGACAGCAGCAGCTACCAGAGCCCCAGGCAATGCTGAGGGTTGGCTGGGGTAGATGCAGTGCAGTCCAGGCTGGCTGTCTCTAGCCCCACCCATTCCAGAGGGCCCAGGGCCAAGCCCCTCCTACATTGCCCAGGGCCTGGAGAAGTCTGTAGTCAGTTCTGTCTATTGCAATACTGATTACAGCATTAAAGTGGCACCACCACAGGATGCTAGTCACACGGAATGGAATTTCTAATATGTCAGCAGTGTCTCATGCAGGATGGGGTTTTTCCTGAGTAAGTGACAGGTTTCTTGTGTCTTTTAATTCAACTCAAATAATTCATACTTTTTTTAAAAAAAAGTGTAAACAGGCTTTGCAATTAATCATAAAGCAAATCAAATGTATATATCCTTGCACTTAATGACATTCTCTAATTGTTTTTATTAGACCCTTGAAACTGCTGGCTACGTGAAGAGTGTGATGGTAAGTAAGGCATCTATGTAATTTCACTGTGTTCATCTGTGTGTATTTTAGACAGTGGTTCTTTGAGATTGCACAGGCCAGCTACAACATCTCGTGTTCTCATGTATTAATGAAGTGTTCCAAAGTAATGCTTCTTATGCATTTCCTTATACTCAGAGTCTAGATTTAACCCAGGGACTCTATCCAGGAAGACCCTAGCAATGCACATTTCTTCATGTTTGAGCATGATTGTGATACTGGAAAACAGTTTCAACTTCCCTTTCACCAGTGAGATATATAGAAAGATAGCACAGCCTAATATGTCAGCATGGGCAGTTGCCCAATGTACCAATTAGGGCATTGACTTGGTAGCCTGAGTAGTGGGGTTTTGTAACCCCCTAAAACTATGGAGCTGCTTTGTGAGCTTAAAACCCACTGAGACAGTTTCCACCAAGCTGCCAGTCATGCTTTCTACAGTGGGCCTGAAAATAGTCTTGGCTTATCCATACTAGCTATTGGGAACCTGTGCAGGGGGATCCATTGTGATCAGCTAAGGATCACTTTTGCTATTATAGATGGGCATTTATTGAATGCAAGTTTAATTACTGGCCTAAGTTTGTTTTCATAGCTGCCAATGAAACTAAGGAAAATGATTTACATTCCATTCTGCCATTCACAAAACCAATAGCATTAGTTTTCTGTTTAAACGATCTGTGTCATAGGCAGTAAGAACATGTTATCAATCTATCCCATAATAGGTTTTGAATCGTGTGAAGAAATTAATAAGCTGGAGGAAAATAGGGATTGGTCTTTTTTTTTAACCTGTATTGTTTTTATCATTATTGGGGCTTAACCACCCAGAACAAATGTGCTAAAATTCAATACCACTAGTATTAGATCTTTGATAATAGGTACTGAATAAAAATACTCCGGGGTAACAGCAGAAGCTGAAGCCTGATTTTCATAGGTGCTGAACACCCACAGTTCTTGTTAAGGACAACTGAAGTTATGAGAACTCAATGCTTTTCAAAATCAGGCCCGGAGTTTTCTACAATTAGGAGCAGATGACAAGTGCCTGTGGTTTCATTTGAAAATAATAGAAGCTACAAACCTATCCACAGACAGCATTTACCTTACATCTCAGTACTGCTCAGATAGCCTATCTTTCAGAAGAGCACTATACCACAAAATTTCAATGAGTGTTCTTCCCACAGAGCTTCTGTAAAATCAGACCCAGGATGTCAATGTGCAGTATGGAATATTCAGTTTTCCTTAGTTGTCAGGACTTGCCTGTATATACTCAAGCAACTGATATGTTAACACTGCACACTGGCAAAAATTAGAAAAAGTAATTTCCATCAATCAAATGCTAACTGCTCTCCAAAATCTTGCAAGTTTGAGGAATAATGCAAACATTTAAAAAGAGCAATTAAATGATAAAACACTGACATTAGTTAACACATGTATCTAATTAATTTTTCCAGGAACGTGACAAGCTTTTAAGGTACAGGAAACAAAGGAAGAAAATGACAAAGCTCCCTAAGGTAAAAAAACAAAAAAGATTAAATCTTGATTTATTTGTGTAGTTCGGATGAGCACAGAATCTTGCTTAGTGACCTCAGTGGTCAATATAAGTTTTCAGCTATTCTCAAATCTGGCAGCAAGGTTAGCATCCAGACTTTACTGAGGCTAATGGGAAAACTCTTATTGACTTCCATAGGAACAGGATTTCACCCTTAGGATCTAGTGCTGAGCAAGCAAAAATTAACTCCTAAAATTAGAAGTAGCTTGTATGTATGTATTCACACACATACACTCAGATGCAAAGGGGAATGGGGAATGTGGCTAAAGAACCACCTACTGCATAAAATCTGAGGCAAACTAAGTAAAATAAATGTGACAAAAGTCTTGTAAAAAAGAATTCCATGCTTCCAAGTAACAAATAAAATAATCTACCCAGTGAATTAAAGCTACATACAATTTTACTATGTTTACTATTCTACTGTTCATTTTCATTATGAATGGGATGAAAAAATTTACCACAAATTTATAAAGAAGCAGCTTCTGTATTTTGAAATAACTAATGTATTGGAAACCCTTCTGATATTTTAGTTTGAGAACAATATGTTTTCACCTAAGAGAATACATTAAAGCAAATAGATGGAAACCACTCTTTGAAAAGCACTTCACTATATGCTGAGTTCCAAGTCTTGAATACAAATTTCTTGTTTAAGTCAAACTCTGCTTTAGAATTACTGGGGATACCCATGAGAGGGTTTTTTCCAAACATTTCAAGAGGCCCAGCTACCTCTGCCATATTGTAAGGTAGATTTGTATTGTTCAATTGCACTTACACATTGTCATTTGGTCAGAAGCCGGTTGTGGAGACATTTTTTGGCTATGATGAAGAAGCTTCTCTGGAGTCTGATGGTTCTTCTATCTCGTATCAAACTGACAGAACAGATCAAACGCCTTGCACTCCAGATGATGATTTGGAAGAGGTATTTTTCCATTTATCTAGACTATATGATGACACTTAAATTTATGCTGCGTATTCTTATTCTTGTTGATCATAGTATAAAACCAATTATCCTGCTCTTGTTTTTGGAGAATTCCACACTGATATGGCCTTTGATGAGAAAATTAAACTATGGTGTAGTCAAATAACCATGAGCTTAAACATATGCATGGAGGCTGATATTTTTTGAGGCAAGTCCTTAATCGCTCCCACAGTTGGCAAAACCTAAAACTTTATATCATTTCCAACCCTAGGAGTGTGGGATTTAGCAGATTTGTTTGGGGTCAGAATACTGAAAAGACTGTAAGGACTTTATTGAAGTGTTTTGGCTGAGAAGATTCATATTGGGATTGAATGCATATTTAGCTTCACATATAAATTGAGCTCCACAAAAGGGTATGTCTACATTACAAGTACAACAGTGGAACAGCTGCAACTTTGCAGCTACACTGCTGTAGAACTGTAATGTGCACACAGCAATGACAAAAGGGTTGGGTTTTTTCTGTCATTGTAGTAAATTCAACCCCTAAGAGGCAGTAGTTAGGCTGACTAAAGAATTTTTCATCCACTTATAGGTCAGTCTAATTGTGTTGGCATAGGGTATCAAATGTTTCAGAGGCTTGAGAAATATAATTAGGTCAACCATTGTGTTGCTTTGACATCAGAATAAGAAGAGGTAGCTGTTAAGAAATATTGCAGGCAGGCACTGGTGGCCAAATTACACTTGTATTTTGAAGATGATTCCCAAAAGTCAGTGCATGTTTCAAAATCTCATGTCAGTTCTGTTTATCACAGGCCTGCTGACCGGCGAGCAGGAAGGGGAGGGAGGAGCGGGAGTGACAGTTGCCCTGGCCTGGTGATTTAAAAGGAGAGGGATTCCCAGATACTGACATTGCTACTACAGAAGCGGCAGCGGCCGGAGCTCCAGGCCCTTTAAATCACCACCAGAACACTGTGCAGTGCAATCTGGGCAGCTTTCAATTCTGGTTAGGTGTGGTGGTCAGCCTGGCATGCTCCAGGTGACGCTGAGGGGTGGCTGCCCCAGTCCCACCGCTTCTATCCAAGGCCCCACCCATTCCAGCGTGTGGAGCCATCCCCCCACCTTGCTTAGGCCCCCCATGTCTGTCAGCCCCCTCATGTGTTATTACATGTCTCTAGGCTCCAGCAAAAGCCTTCCCATACAAAACAAAAGCCCCATGATAGTGATCTACATTTTTACAACATCTGATGCTCTAATGGCTGCATCATTTAAACAAGCCCTTCACCATCTGTTTACAGGTCAGTTACAGATTTTTAAAGAAGGGAGTGTAATGATTCATATCTATTAGCAGGCTATATGATTTAAAAGGGGGTGAATGTGTGTAAGAGAGAAAGATGAATCTGTTGATTCATTTTTAATACAAACATTGAACAGATTCTTCTTCTTCCTATAGCATGAAATTCACTCAGGTGCAGACAGTTGGCCTAAGTTCTATATACCACTAAAGTTCTGTAAAAGCCTTCAAAATAGCCCTGGCTGCTGCACAGAATGATTGTCACTCATTTGAATTCATGATGTTAATGAACCATACTAATGTGTGACAGCAGTAAAGCAGGATTTGTAAAGAAGATCAACGAGAGGTGCTGAAGATCCATATTTCTCATTGGGTACATCTACACTGAAATAAAAACAAGCAGCACAGCCACATTTGCACTGGAATGGCTGACTTGGACTTGCAGGGCTCAGACTGCACGGCTAAAAACTTCAGTGCAGTGTTTGGATTCAGGCTGGAACCTGGGCTCTATAACTCAAAGGGGACAGGGCCCAGTTTCTGGGCTCCAACCCAAATCCAAACATCTGCACTGCACTTTTTTAGGCCCGAGCCCCATGAGCAAAAAGTCAGTTGATCCAGGCTCTGAGTCTCAGTGCCCTGGGTTTTTTTTATTGCAGTGTAGAAACATCCACTGACTTCAGGGGGAGCTGTGAATGCTATGTCTCTGAAAATTGGGTCATCCATTCACTCCTTGGTTTTTGTCTCATTTTAAGAACTTAGCCCCCAATGCAAATGTCTTATGTACAGAAATGCCACTGACGCATCACTAGTGGTGACTGTGTGTAGTGCCATGATTGAGGTTTGGTTCACAGTGCCTCATGGATTATATACTCTGCCTCTTTCCACAAAAAGGAGGAACTTTTCTTCTTAGTGGTTTTGATCAACAGTGCTGGCAAGTAGTGTCAACTGAAAGAAAGAAAGAAAGAAAGAAAGAAAGAAAGATGTTGCATTTCAGTGCAGTGTGTTTAAGTGATATTTTACTGGGAAGACTAAACTAACTAAAGAGCACATAAACAAGACCTTATGAACAACACTTGAGGACTTGTCTATTAAAAGTATTAATAGTTGGTTCTAATGCCATCAACTTCCTTCTTCAGAGAAAACATATAGGTTGCTGCTAGTCTTTCTTTTCTTTCAGTTTTGGAAAAATCAAATGATACATATATATATATCATTTGATATATATATGTATCATTTGATTTTTCCAAAATCAATATATATATTTTTCCATTTCAGGGCATGGCCAAAGAAGAAACAGAACTGAGATTTCGGCAGTTGACAATGGAATATCAGGCTTTGCAACGAGCATATGCTCTGTTGCAAGAACAGGTCGGAGGAACATTGGATGCAGAACGAGAAGTTAAGGTCTAAATGGCTTATATTACATGAAAATAAAGGATTGCAATTATATACATTTTTTCTAATTTTGTTTATTCGGCTTGCTGTCGTATCTAATAGGCCAATTCTTTAGCTGGTGTAAACTGGAGTAGCTCCATCAAAGGTCAAGAATCTATGTCAGTTTACACCAGCTGAGGATCTGTTTCTGTAGTAGTTTAATATGCATGTATCATAGGTTTATAAAGCACCTTTCATGATTATAGGTTCCAAAGTGATTCACAGAGTAAGACCACAGCTTAGCCACGAACCATTTAAATGCAACTATTTCTGGGCCAAAACACTGCAACAGCATGCAGAAATTTGGGACAGTAAGTGAAGATTAAAATTGCAAATGGACTGTGGATTGAATGAAAATAATTACTCAGATTGGAAGTTGACCAGAGTGTACTGTGCACCCAACTGTATGTCAGCAGTAATTTTAAAAGAGTTAAGCTTGGTTTCAACATTTTTTAGGATGTTTCTCTCTTTTTTCCTCCTGATTTTCCTTTAATCCTCCATACCACTTGCTAACGTGGTCAGAAAAAAAATCTGTTTGATATTCATCCTGGTAGCGTCTCTCCATAATTTTGTCTGCTGTGAATATCTAATGCATCTATACTGCGGTCTCAATGCAGTGTCATAATTTATGGTATCTAAAAGCAGTTAGATTTCCACTCTCTTATATACTGAAGTGCTGGTTCCTGGAGAAACCATGGCTAATGCAATTATATTTTATAACACTGATCAGCTTAAGAGTCTGTCAAACAGAATATTTTATGGAAAATTAAGCTCACCGACGGCAAAAATCTATTACCAGTATTCTTAAATAGTTAATGTCTAAAATTCAAACCTGGATTTACTGAGATTACATGATTCTGCATAACATTTTAAAGAGGCTTATAGTTCAAAATGAGATTCATTTTCCTAATGAAATTGCAAAATTTATTATTCCATTGTGCCTTCCTATCTTGCTCAGATGTCCCCTCAGAAAGGCAATTGCAGCTATGTAATTATCTTGCATTAATTTACATTATAAATAAATATATGTATTGCAATATGGATAAATAAGACATTATAAAGTGCTGGAAGGCCAATTAATACAGTCAAATGTAATTCTACTATTTGAAAATGGAGTGAAAAGTTTAGAATGTATCTCCTTTGGAAAAAGAACCAAATATGTATATATTAATTCTGCCCTGACCTCAATTCTATGCAATTCCATTGATGGAAGTGTTCCTACAAGCTCTTAAATTGATCCTAAATCTGTTTATGTAAGTGATGGATCGGTCATTTTCACTTTTCATAAGCACATTGTTCCAGGAGAAACCAACACAGTGCTAGGGTAAAATGGCCAAATTAGCAAGAACTCTATTAAAATTATTAAAAGTTTCAAATACTGGTAAAACCATATTTCCTACATCATTAGGGTATTACAGTATGATGCTTTTCCAATCCATCGGCAATCCCTTGAGGCAAATTAAACATGAAATGGATAACCTCAAGTTCCTCTGCTCGAGTTCTAAGATTGAATCAATACCTTGGCTTTCCTAACCTGGCCATTTAGCTAATGCTTCATTTTCACTAAGATAAAGTAATGAGTAAGTAACTCCACAGCAGCCTACACTTCTGGGTTTCTCTAATGTTCTCAGAAGTAAACTAATCCCTTGCCTCTCAGCTGGCCGGACTGAGAGAGAGAGATATTGTTTCACTCTATTTGATCCATGAAACAATTTTAGAAATTAATCTTCTTTAAGGCTAGCCTGCGTGTCTGCTCTGTCATAGTAGAAGATGCAAATGTAACCACCACCTACCAGATTTGAACCTGGTTTCATCTAGAGCTTAGTGTAAGGAGCCTCTACAAGTCTACAGCTTGAGCTATAAAGCCAGTTGGCTCCCAGTTTAGGCTGTAGAGCTCCTTAGTTCTTATTGCTCACTGTACGTGGTCTAAGTGCCACTACATGGGACACTCAACCACACTAGGGCTAGGTCTACACTGAAGTGTTAAATCAAAAAAAGAAATACAATTTGCAGTATGCAAATTGCGTACCTTTTTTCAATTTACTTTGGAAAGAGGCTTTCCGAAATTTTGCACATCTACACGGTGCCAAATTTCAGAAAAAAAGTACTCTTTCAACACATCCTTTATTCCTCATAGAACGAAGTTTACAGGGATGGCGAAAGAGCGCGTCCGCTTTTTCGAATTTTTTTTTCCAGAAAAGCGGACATGTTCTTTGGATGCAACATTGCTTTTCTGGGATACCTTTGGTGTCCCAGAAAAGCAATGCAGTCTAGATGTAGCATAGGTGTGTAGGTTACATACTTTCCCTAACCGAGGAAGCATACCCATTTATCCATGTTTTATGTATAAAAACCGGTAAGAGTAAGAATTAGCTTTATTCTCTAAAAAATATGTACATCCCATTTACAGAAATGTGTTAGATTATGAACTAGCTTTTCATTAGTTTTTCTGCTTGAAATCTACATATAGCAGAGTTAAATATCCATGTACTCAAAATTATGGCCATAAATGTAGAGGCTGCTTTTGACAATTTGTGCCACCATATTTGTTGGTCTCTTTTAAATCAGTTTGAAACAGCAAAAATAAAGGGAGAAATCACTCATGCCCTTCAGCCTGTTAACGTATCTATCCTCACATTCTTGTGGGAAGACAGATTTCTACATTAGTACATTTGCATTTTTAAACATGCTGTTTTGATAGAACTGAGTAAGGGCAAAAGCTCTTCTGATCTATCAACAAAGAGTGTTACAGATATTCTTATTAAGAAGCAATTGATCTTTTGCTGTCTAAATGGCTAGTTAACTGTATAATATTCATTTTAATCTTAAAGTTTCTAATGATTGATACTGTCATAAGTACTTCACTCCAAATTAATTCCCCCAAAGGTCTTAAATAAGTATTTGATATATTTTAAGTGTTTGATATATCTACATTAGCATTTTGGCTTTTAGAGAAAGTTTGATGTATCTTTTCTTTTCCTACAGACGCGTGAGCAGCTCCAAGCAGAAATACATAGATCACAAGCTCAGATTGAGGACCTAGAAAAGGCACTTGCTGAGCAGGGACAGGTAAAGTACTCCAAGAAAAAAATATGAATTACTGCACACTCTAAATATAATTCCTGTATATACTCAATCATAAGCCAATTTTTTTTGGTGAAAAAGCACACTGTAAAGGGCGGGAGTCAGTTTATGATCGGGTCATTGTGCTTCACATTTTTTTTCCACTGGAGGGAGGGGTCAGAAAACTTCAATTCTCAGCTCAATAGGGCAAAATGCAGGTGCATCGGGACATTTTATATACCTGGAGTGTCTACTGGCACAGAGCCCCTCAGCTCCCAGGCACTACCATTCACTGTTCTGGGTCAACAGGAACAGCAGGAACACATGCCTTGGCTCACACTGCTTCCTCAGCTCCCATTGGGTGCTGTTCACCATTCCCAGCCAATGGAAGCTATGGGAAGCAGCATGGGTAAGTTGAGGGGAGTTGTCTTATGAACAAATAGATTTATGCTCAAGTATATACAGTAGCTGTTCTGTAAAATTTCAGTAAAAAATTTATTATAAAGTTTTTAATATATGAGAAAAGATAAACGTATGTGTGACGGGGTGCAGTCACAGAAGACCCCTTGGGGGTGCTTCCTGGAGTACTAACAGAACTACTGACACTCGTCTCCTTGCTTTGTGGGGCTTCTCACCACCCGGTCCTGGTGGGCCAGCTCACCTGGTCTCCCCCAGCCAAGGCAGGGAGAGAGCTGAGATTATTGCCCCCACTAAGAGCAATAGAAACACTGAATTTTTTCAGGTCTGAGGAGAACGTAGTTTCAGGCCCAGCTTCCAGGAACCCAACCCCAGATAAATCATTCAGGTGAGCCCTATATAACAATGAAAGGAGGATGTACTTACTGATTGCTCCCCCAGGTAACAATTATTTACACTGGGCTTGATAATATATAAAAGTGATTTTATTAAGTATAAGCAGTGGTTAAAGTGGTTGCGATTGAAAATAGGCAGAGCAAAGTGAATTACAAATTTAAAACATCAGAAAACACTTAGCTAGTTCTAACACTGAAAGCTCATTACAAACTTACCCTAAAACTGTTCTTATTTCAGCTAAATCTCTAAGCCAGGGAAGATCTTTTCTTCCTGGGGTCTCTGGTTTTTTCCATTGGGAGTGACATGCCAGTCAAAGACAGAGGGATAGTTAGCTTTCCATTGTTTAGAGCCATTGTCCCCAACCAGTCGATCGTGATTGACTGCTCGATCGTGAGGTCTCGACCAGTCTATTGCGAGGTGTTCTGCCCTCTCCCATTTTTCTCCCACCCCCGAGAAGCCCCACTCCGTACCTCCAGCGACAATGGAGGTAGTGCCGGCTTCCTGTGGGGTGGACGGAAGTCCTGCAGCTTCACGCCACTTCTGTGGGTTCCGGAAGTGTGCTGGCTGTTCCCCTCCCACAGGTCTGTGGTGTGCCGGGCGCGCTGCAGGAGGGGGCATTGGTCCCGGGGGAGGCATGTGCGCGGGGGTTTCTCTGCACCGCGGGAGGGGGGAGTCAGGCCCAGAGGAGGCACGCGCTGGCTTCCCTCTGGCGGGGGGGGGGAATCCTGGATGGAGGCGGTTGCAGGAAACTCCCTGCCCCCACTGGCACCCTGCCCCTTTGGCCCCCTGCACCTCCTACCCCCTCAGCCCCCTGTTCCCTGCCCTCCCTGCCCTCTGCCCTCCCTGTGCCCCCTGTTCCCTCTTCCCTGTTTCCTGCCCCCTCTTCTCACCCCCTAGCCACAGAACTCTGTCCCCACTCCCGTCCCCAGCCACAGAACTCTGTCCCCAGCGGCACCCTGCTCCCAGCTGCAGAAACCTGTCCCCACTGGCACTCTGTCCTCTCCCCTGCCCCCAACCGCAGAAACCTGTCCTCTCCCCTCCCAGCACCCTGTTCCCTCTCCCCTGCCCCCAACTGCAGAATTCTGTGCCCACTGGCACCCTGTACCCTGCCGAAGCACCCACTAGCATCCTTCCCCGGTACTATGTCCCCTGCTCCCACCAACACAGTTGAGGTCACATTAGTGAAGCTTGGGGGGGGAGTTTGGAGGACAGTTTTTTTGCATCTCACTTGTGTGGCCCCAACTGACTTTTCTATGGGTCAGTGACCCCTGTCTCAAAACAGGTTCCCTGCCCTTCTCAGAAATAAAGACAATTCAGAAACTTTTTGTGTTTGACATAGTATTTTATTTAAAAATGAAGCCTGGCCAACAAACCCCCAATTGGGCCAAGCACCATCTGACCACAGCATCATAACACTCTTGCACTCCCCTTTCCCCCAGACCCTACATTTGAGCCTATAATACACTGGAACCCCCTGCCCTGAGCCCCTCACATACCCCAACCCAAATTCCTGAACCCTCACATCCAGAAGTCTGTGGCTTGCTTAGTACCCTAACCCTACATCTGACCCCAACACTGCCTGGCCTGGAACCCCCTCCCTGAGCCAGCGTCCCCTTATCCACCTCCTTCTGCAACCAGATTTCCTCCCAGAGCTTGCACCTCTCACCCCTTTCCACACCCAAATCCCTCATTCCCACCTCAGAGTCTACACATCCTGTCTCAACCCAGCGAGGGTACAGCTAGACTGCAGGAGTTTTTCAGGATTCCGGAGATATCCCAGAAAAACTCTTCTGAATCCAGGGTTGTGTTTGTTCTTCCGCTTCTTTTAGTGGAAGAGCAAACATGCTCTTTCGGTCACCCCTATATTCCTCTTTCCATGAGAAATAAGGGGGCTTCCAAAAGAAGGGGTTTTTCTGACAGGTCCAGTCTAGACAGGCCAAATGTTGGAAAAGCCTCTTCCTAAAGAAGAATTGGGAAAAAAGCAGTAGTATAAGGATTGGGGATAGCAAGTGATGGAGAGGAGGAGAATAGAGCGGGCGGGGCTTCAAGGAAGGGGCGGGGCGGTAGATCTTGGCTTCATCTGTCATTTAAAAAGTGATCTTGGGTGTAAAAAGGTTGGAGACCACTGGTTTAGAGAGTCCATGTTGGGTGGGAACTTGGATTTCTCTCCCCTGCTCTCTATGGAAAATTACTTGGTCAGACCCTACTAGTGGAGATGGTCACATGTATTCCTAAAATCAACCACTGCATAGGCTCAAAGGACAAAAGAGACTGTTTATAGGTGATCACCCAAACATTGAGGGAAACACCCTTGATGGCTTTCATTTGTACATTTAAAACCATTAACCTCTCTATACTCCATATTTCTAACTTTACATACCACCAAAATAAGATATACTGATTCAGCGGAATATGACATTAAGATTGATAGGTTACATGAGGTATTTTGTCCAAAGCATCTGCAAGTTTTGCATATTTGTGTCCATAAGTCAATTTCATAAAGCATGGGTTGGGGCTGGGGGGGGGGGAACCGTCACAGTTTATGTGTGGAGAGAGAGAGAGAGAGAGAGCGCATGCAATTGGACCACACTACTGTCTTGTATCTAATATATAATCTAATCAAATCATATTATATATAAGTCGTTGATAATACTTCCTAAAATATTTGTCTCTTTATAAATTACAAAATACATCTATCAAGCAGCAGTTATGTGTCATTATTGACATTTTTTAATCTATTTAACTCTCTTGCCCTTCAATCTGTGTATCACTGGATTAGGAGAGATTAATAACACATTATTCAACAAATGAGTTGAATAATTCATTAGAATGGAACATTAAATCCATGCTATCTAGGGCTGAATGAATACTGAAAGAAAATACTTGTGAATATTCATTCATTTTCATAAAGAAAACTTTACATTTGTAAATGTGACTATTATACACTAAATAAATCAAAGACTAGGAGGAGTAACCGTGTTAGTCTGTATCTGCAAAAACAATGAGATACCACAGAACTCCTTGCTGAATCAAAGAGTTAAGGTCATCAGGGCATGTAATATACTATGTTACTCAGGAGCTAGACTCTCAGTTGGTGTAAATCTGCATAGCTCTATTGAAGTAAATGGAGCTATGCAGATTTACTTACTTATATGAGTATTTGGCCCATAAGTACCTAATCAAAACTACAGAGCTTGCATTTTGATATCAGCTGTCCATGGATAGAACAAGAATATTTCACAAAGAGTATTTGGCAACTAACTGAATAATTAATACATTTTGAGAAAATTGCCACTTATTACTGGACAGTTCATGAACGGAAAAAGAAGCAAATGTAATTAAAAAATTATATTTTAAGGATTATTTGCCCATCTTAACTACTGTCAAAAATCACTTTTATGGGAGAACAGCTTCTTTGCTCAGAATTTTAAAAATATTTCAACCTCGGACATGAGACAAATGCTACCACACTGAAATATACATCATTCAGCTGTCAGAAGAGGAAAGATGGTCCAATGTTTAGAACATTACTCTAGATCCTAGAGAAACCTAGTTCAGTTCTTACTTTGCCATAGACTTCTTATGTGTTTTTGAGCAATTTGGTTAGGGCTAGGTATTTACATACCTACAGATGCAAATAGGCATTTAGTGGTATCTACCTGCCTTTGAAAAGCCCAGTAGGTATCTATCTCTGTCTTTATCTGCCTTTAAAAATCTCATCCTGCATTCTTCAGGTACCCATCAGTAAAATGGCACTTCAGAGCTGTTGTGTGAGGATAAGTGAGATACTCAGGTACTAGAGTAATGGTGGCTATATAAGTGCCTAAAATAGATATGTATCTCTTCTGAAATGTTATCTAGCATATGTGAAACATTCTAGCATTTAACCATGGAGCTGTATGGGCATTTAGTGTCACAAGTGATACTTAAAAGCAAAGAAACTGTTACAACCTAGCTGAATCTTCAGGTAGCATAATTAGTCATATAATTAAGGGTCCAAATTTAGTTTTATAACTATTAATTTTTATTTAAGAGATATTTATGGGGAACGTACACAGGTAAACTTACAACTAAGCACACAAAATGAAATTCACCCCTATGCACAGCAGGCCCCAAGGTAAGGTGTATGTGTGTGCGGGGGGCAGGGGGGACGGGACCAGCTCTGCACCTTGTGGAATGGGCAGAACCTCAGGTAGAAGGGGTGGGACCATCCCTCAGCGCAAGAGGGCGGAGGCTCCAGCCACTGCTACTACTCCAGGCCCCTTAAAATCACCAGGCCCCACGTCAATTGCTCCATTTGCCCACACCCCATTAGTAGGCCTATCTGTGCAGCAGACCAACACAGCAGGAGTATACCAATTAAGTCCCACCAAGCACTTTTAAATATGATTTATTTATAAGTACTCTCTGTTGCTTTTGTTCTCTATCTCTCACAAAGCAAACTACTAAGGGATGGAGATTGCCTGTCTTCTAGAACTGGAAGGGATCTTGAAAGGTCATCGAGTCCAGTTCCCTGCCTTCACAGCAGGACCAAGTACCATCCCTGACAAATTTTTGCCCCTAATCCATAAATGGCCTCCACAAGGATTGAACTCACAGCAGGCTAATGCTCAAACCACTGAGTTATCCCTCCCCTCAATGATTTGGTTGTGATATCTATTTGAAAATGTATTTGTCATATGTACTGAAAGAGTGTTGTAGCAAAGAGAAAAGATTATTGTATCTTGGCAATAAGGCATACAGGAAAATAATCCATGTTTTAAATAAATCATTTAAAAAAATAAGTATTTCAGAGATTTTACATCTACCAGATAATCAGTACACACAATGTCTATGAAAAGAAGTTCATGTTGTGTTGCAAGTTACAAATCTCTCTCTACACTGCTCTTTCACCAGCATATATACAGGTAGAGACACACCCCACTGCAGTTACATGCAGATGCTGTGATCAGCCTTGCATGAGATGGCTCCAGCTAGGCAACTGAGGTATACACTCCATCTGGAATGTTAACCCAAAATTATGCCAACTTGCACTGCAAATGGATCTGGATAGTGTAAGCTCATGAACTTCTCCCCTTCCCTCAATGTAGAAAAGAATACACAACAGCTTTCAGCCCCAAGTTATGACTCCCACACGCTGGCTACGTCTACACTGGCATGATTTTCCGGAAATGCTTAAAACGGAACAGTTTTCCGTTATAAGTATTTCCGGAAAAAGAGCGTCTACATTGGCAGGATGCTTTTCCGGAAAAGCCCTTTTTCCGGAAAAGCGTCCGTGGCCAATGTAGACGCGCTTTTCCGGAAAAAAGCCCCGATCGTCATTTTCGTGATCGGGGCTTTTTTGCAGAAAACACTACTGTGCTGTCTACACTGGCCCTTTTCCAGAACAGTTTTCCGGAAAAAGGACTTTTGCCCGAGCGGGAACAGCATAGTTTTTCCGAAAAAGCAGCTGATTTCTTACAGTAGATCGTCAGTGCTTTTCCGGAAATTCAAAGGGCCAGTGTAGACAGCTCGCGGCTTAATCCGGAAAAGCAGCTGATTTTCCGGAATAAGTGGTCCAGTGTAGACACAGCTGCTGCGTTTACACAAAGCAAAAACAAGTTCTTAACTTCAAAAGTTAGATTTTAAGTGATTATGAGGGCTAGAATCATAGCACTGAAAGGGACCTTGAGAGGTCATCGAGTCCAATCCCCTGCCTTCACAGCAGGACCAAGCACTGTCTAGCTCATTCCTGAAGATGTCTATCCAACCTGCTCTCAAATATCTCCAGTGATGGAGATTCCACAACCTCCCTAGGCAATTTATTCCAGTGTTTAACCACCCTACAGTTAGGACATTTTTCCTAATGTCCAACCTAAACCTTCCTTGCTTCAATTTAAGCCCATTGCTTCTTGCCATATCATCAGAGGCCAAGGAGAACAATTTTTCTCCCTCCTCCTTGTAATACCCTTTTAGACACTTGAAAACTGCTATCATGTCCCCTCTCACTCTTCTCTTTTCTAAACTAAATAATCCCAATTCTTTCAGTCTTCCCTCATAGGTCATGTTTTCTAGAATCATTGCCTTAATCATGGATGCTCCATCACTGACCATTTTTTTAAATCAACAGTGGATGTTTTTCTAAAAGGTATGCTGTAGGAAATTTTGTGAGACATTTCTATGGCCTGTGCTGTATAGGCAGTCAGACTCTATGATCATAATAATTTCTTTTGGCCTTGGAATCTGTTAATTATGTCTCTGTCTCTGCGTGCCATTCTGATCCCTTCTGACTGCAGTGTTGGTGTCTGGAGACTTGGCATCCATGTAAATGTTTATATAACTAATATTAAAAAATAGCCTCAAAAGTAACAGCCCCAAATAGATATGGTTGATTCTATCATCAGCTTTCTAATTCATTACTTATGACATCTGAGTGGCTTTGTATTTTTGCAGCTAGCCTTGCTATCTGTTGGATACCAAGTTAAATGAATAGTTTATTATGACCCCAACTCTGAACCAAAGAAGTCATAGATATTTTAACAATGGATTCTATGTGAACATCATCTTCTGAACACTATAAAAACATCTTCCTTTTAAGGCCTTTACTGAACTAGCTAGAATCCCAAGCCTAGAACAGACCTTGCAGATATTGTAAAGAGTTTGTTGAGCTGTAAAAAAGAGAAGCCAAAGGCAACCAAATTTGGAGATATGCTGGGATTCAAAATACATTTCACCCACTTGTTTCCATAAGTAATGAAAAAAAACCCCTGCATTTATAGAATATGAATATCTTCATATCTTAGAATTCTTGCCGATAACAAATATCCATACTTCTTTAGGATGGATGGCTAGCTCCACTGAAAATACCAAAACTACTGCCAGGCTCTTTTCTAACTTTTTTTTGGATGGCTCTAAACCAAAAGATGATACACACAATTATTTTTTTAACAACTTTGTTTCTAAAATCTCAAAAAGGGGATTAAAACCCTAGTGGATTGATAATGGAAGTGGAAGCCAGGAACATCAGAGTCAGTATCTGGCAAATTATTTGATTACAGTGTGTGCGGATGCTGTTCTACTCTTACAGGCCCATACACAGGAATTTCAAGGGGAGGGTGCTTTTTTTGAAAACATGGACTGCAAGAGTGTGAACGTAACCTCCTGTGGTCCCCCAAGTAAGCGTGTTCCGGCTGACTGGGGAAGGCTGGGGCTGATTTCCCATCCCTACCCCCCAAAAGTGAGACCTAGCCCCGCCCCCAGCCTCACTCCTCGGGGAAGGAGGGGAATCAGCCCCAACCCAGCTGGCTGGAGCACAAGGGAGGGAAGCTGGGGCAATGAGCTGCTCCTGCCTTCCCCTGGCCAGAATCAGTCCCGTGGGGGACTGTGGAGGATCGAGGGGGTGTGCTTTCACACCCTTTAGCCTCTCCTGCATATGGGCCTGTCTTACTTGAAGCTTCTCAGAAATTTTTAGAATGAAACCCATACTTGTTTATCCATTGGTAAAATGAGGCTGATAACACTTACATAAATCACAGACACAGCAAGGCTCCATTAGAGACTAGGCTAGTTTACTCTAGTGTTATAGTAGCTGGGGAAAGTCCCCACAACCTCAGTTCTTACCCAGGAACTCAAAGGTCAGAGGGGGCTGAAGAGAACCATGAGTAAGGCAAATAGGCAGATGAATGATGTCTTCACTTATATTTCCATTAGGGCATTGTTATTGAGTTGTCTCTCCTGGTGGAAGAGGAATAGGTGGGGATGTGCTGGCTGCTTTCCTCTCTGCACCAGCTGTGGCCTTGTATGGTTTTGTGTAGCACTTTGAAAATGAAAAGTGCAACAGGTTTTATGCATTATATATTATAATTCTGTGTAAAATCCTAATGTTAGTCCTAACTGAAATGGGTGATATCTGCAGACTACCCAGTGAGAATAGGTTCTTCATGTTCTGGTCCCCTAAATGGTGCCTAAAGGAGAACGATAAATTTCCCATTCTCCATTTTCTTCCCCTTGCTGTACAGGTTTTTTAATCCTGTCTGCCTGCATTTCTCCCTATAACTGTTTCAACTGGGATCTTCCAAGCTTGGAGGACTCTGCAAATCACTGCCATGCCTTCCAACAGGAAAACAGAAGGGACCTGGTTTTTCCAGTCCAGGGGTAGAATTTCCATTATGGGGCTCTATTAACTAGCCTTCACCTCTTCAACTAGGGCTGGAGATAGGTCCCCCTAGGTCTTATAAATGATAGAACATAGTGGATCTTCTATCATTGTCATTCTGTTACGAACTTCTTCAAAAGATGCAATTAATCATTACAAAGAATTGAATTTTGCAGGAGAAAGACATTTTGATTTCTATTTTCAACAGAGTGGAAAATTAATTGTTCAAATAATGGTCGGTATTTGGCAACTTGAGATAATAATGGTGAAGATGATGATGAGATGATTACTAATCCCCGTCACATAGTGAGCACTTTTCAAAGGGATTTACAGACTTTAACTGATGACTTGCTTACTAGCCCAGCCCAAAGTATCACTGAGCTTAGTGAACAACTAATGTTCCAACTATTTTTTCCCCATTTCAATCTAGTAAAATTATTTACCCATCTAAAAATAAGATGTATCTTTCTGAATCTGAAGTTATAAGTAATATTAAAACTGCTATTATCTGTTTATTAAGTTATACCTCCTCACTTTCATTGAAATCATCATTCAGGTAATTGCTTGACAGGATTTTTCTTGTCTTTTTTTTTAATTGGCGAATTTATATTCCAGTTACATTTTTAAAAATACCATAGTGAGGGGAAAGTAAGAAAATGTCAAAATTAAGATTGCCCATTAAATTTTAATTTGGACTCTTGTGTATACACAATTTGGTGTAGTCTTTAATTAATTTGGCATAATCGTGTACTATGGCAGTACTGTCAGTTTCTTCTATAATATTAATTATTTCTCTTTTAAGGACATGAAGTGGATTGAGGAGAAGCAAGCATTATATAGAAGAAATCAAGAACTCGTAGAAAAGGTATTTATTGTTAGTTTTTCTACTCTTTAATGTATTTTATTTATATTCATAAAAAGAGACTAGGGATGGATGAGGTTGGGCCAGAGCCGGTCCAAGCTACGGGCTGACTGGGCTACCACCCAGGGCGCCCCATTGTAGGGGGTGCCACGTGGGGCTGCCAGGTCGGGCAGGGATGCACCGTGAATGCTCCACGTGCCTGGGGTCAATTAGGTACATGTGTATTAAGGCTGCACAGGTGATGGAAATGAGTATCCAGTAATTAAAATAATCACATGTGAGGTGGAAGAATTTTTTTTTTTTTTTTTTTTTTTTTTTTTAGTTTTCTATGCTCAGATCAAGGTGAACAGATAATATCCATCCCAGAATATGAAAAGAACTGGCTGAAGAGATTTCTAGTCTGGTAGCAACAATTTGTAATAAATCTGTCTGTCTACCATGTGATCAGAGAATAGCTAACTTAATGCCTATATTTGAGAAAGCAAAAAAAGTAATCTGGGCTATTACAGACCTGTCTGTGGTGTGCAAATGTTTAGAACAAATTGTGAATAAAAGAAAAATTAACATATTAAAAATAAATAATAAAAGGAATGCAATGCAATATAGGTTTACCAAAGATAAGATGCGTTTAGACTGCAGGGATTTTTCAGAAAAACGGCCATTTTTCCAAAAAAACTTCACTTACATCCACACTCCTGTTACCTTCTTTCAAAAGAAAATTGAAAGAACAGAGGGATTTTTCCAACATTGGTAAACCTCATTCTATGTGGAAGAATGCCTTTTCCGAAAGAGCTCTTACGGAAAAAGGCATGTGTGGATGTGGAAGAAGGAGTTTTTTTGAAAGAAGAGGCCTCGAGGAAAAAGCACAGGTGCCCTAGTAGCCACTCTGTCCATAGTAATCACAGCTTAAATGCGAGATAGCATCCATTTAATGTGGATGCTATCTTTTGAAAAAGCAGATCGCTTTTTCAATGCACTTTGGCAGTGTGGATGCTCTCTTCCAAAAAAGCTTCTTTTGAAAGAAGCTTCCAGTCTAGACATACCCATAGATAGTGACAGGCTAGCCTGATTTCCCTCTTTGAGAAAATAACTGATTATGTTAGATAAGGACAGTGCAATAGATAAATTTATTTGAAGTCCAGTCAAGCATTTCACATGGTACTATTAGTTCAAATAGGGAATTGTGGGAGTCAAAACATGTAAGGTGGATAAGAAACTGGCTAATGAGAAGAAGGCAATGGGTTGTGCTAAAAGGTGAATTATCAGACTGGAAAGAGATTACAAGTGGAGTTCCCTGAAGATTGGCCTTGCAACCATCCTTATACAATATTTCTATTAATTACCTCTGCACCAAAAGTAGGATGAGCTAATGAGTTTTAGTGGTGGTATAAATTTGGGAGGCATTGTCACTATAGAAGAGAACGATAATATTCTACTGAAAGATCAGGATGATTAAATTCATTATTACAAGTGAAAGGTCATGCAGTAAGGGCTAATAATGAGACTTTCTTTTGCAAGCTGGGGCCTTATCAGTTGGAAGTGACAGAGGAAGAGAGAAACCTGGATGTGTGCATCAATCACAGGGTGACTGAGCCACTCTTTTGATGTGGCTATACAAAAAACAAACAAACAAACAAAAACAAAAACAAATGCAATTCTAAAATGTATTAGGCAAGGCAATTCTAGTAGAAAGAGAGAAGTATTAATGCCATTGTACAAGGCACTGATACAATACTGGGTACAATTCTGGTGACCCATGTTAAAGAAAGATTGAGTTACATAGAAACAGAAGAACGAAGGACCTATTATGAGAGGATACTGGAAGAGTTTGGCTTGTTTAGCCTAGCAAAAAAGAAAGCTTAGGTGGAATATGATTGCTCTCTATAAATACATAAAGAGAGTAAATACCAGGAAGGCCAAAGAGTTATTTAAGCAAAAAGACAATGTGAGCATAAGAACAAATGGATACTGGCCATGAAAAAGTTCAAATTGGAAATTAGAAAAAAGGTTTCTAATCAGCAGAAGGGAATAGCTTCCACGTAGGAGTTGGGTGCAAGGAGGAGGGTAAACAACTAAAATTAATTTTAAAGGAGATTGGGAAAATGTATGACTGGGATTGGATGATGGGATTATTTGTGATGGTAAAAAACAGGGCTCTGTGGCACATTTTGGCTTTATGTCTTTTGTTCCTAAAGCTCCTGCTTCAGGGTTTCAGACAGCCACTGGTAGGGGTCAGTAAGGGATTCTTCCCCCCTCAATATATTCTGGGAGGTTTTTATCATCTCCTTCCTCTGAGCATCAAGAGACAAAACATTGGACAGAGTGGGTTAGGATTCTGAGGTGACATCAGTCAATCGCTCAGGTGCTTGGATGTCTGGTTCTTGCTCATATGTTCTGAATCTTAATTGACCATCAGATGTGAGGTAAGGAAGGAATTTTCTCTAAGATTGGCAATGACCTTGGGAAGTATTTGCCTTCCTCTGCAGGATGTGGGTGTGAGTTGTTGCCAGGATTTTCTGGATTATCTCTGCTGTAACAAATAATAAACTAATTTCCTGTGGGTTGTAATCGCCTCGTTTCAGTTGTTGGATTTAGTGCGTGGGAGTTGGTGGCCTCTGATATACTGGAAATCAGATCAGATGATCTAGTGGTTTGTACTGGCCTTTAGTGCTATATTTTTAGAAGCTTAAGGAATACAAGTAGTTTGTTGGTATTAATTAAGTATCACTACAGAATGTTTAAAAAGTCCACATAGCTCTAATTGGAAAAATTTGCATATAGTAATGATATCTTCATCATGCCACAGTACAAATGGATGGATAAGGTGATTTTTTTGGAGCTCTTTGCTATCTTTAGGACTCCTTAATAAGGGGAAGTAAGCAGGCCTGGCCAATGAGTTTGCAGGGCCCAAGACAGTTGGCTGTGCCACATGGCCAGCCGAGCAGCAAGCAATTGACCAGGTGGGCGGATGCCAGACAGCACGAGACCCTGAAGGCGCAGCAACCAAGACAGTCACCTTGCTCCCTTTGCCATAAGGCCAAGTCACTCTGGGGAGTGACTTCTGAATTTCCACACCTCTGGTCTATTTACTCAGCAATCCCTTCATTTAATTCTGTGTATCTGGCTCTGCAGATTCTATTCTTACTGTGGACTTATAATACATATATAGGTTTTGAATCTGCATCTTTACCCACTTGGGCCATTTCTACACTACATGAACAATTGACCCTGCTGCAGTCTATCTTTTGGGGTTCAATTTAGCAGGTCTAGTATAGACCTGCTAAATTGAACTCAGAGGACAACCTGTCAGCACCAGTACTCCTGCTCCTCACGAGGAGTAAGAAAAGCCGATGGGAGCATTTGCTGGAGTTGCATATCTTAAGTCAACCTTCCATGGTAGTGTAAACCAGGCCTTTGACTAGTACTTTACTCAGCAAGTCTTTTAATTAGAAATAGTGTGAGGGCTGGAGAATTAAGTCCTGACCAATCAATTCTGTTCCACTGTGTGTAGGATCTAAGCAGAATGCTATCAGAGCTGCAAAGAACAGAATCACATCTTGGACCCAGAAGATTTGCAGTGATCTTGAAATATCAAGAATTCAAAATATTTGCTTTTTAAGCCATGAGCATTGCTCAGAGAAACTGAATTCTTAGCAGATTTATACAAAAGTGAAATGAACCATGAAATATTTTTTTTAATATTTTATTTTTCAGATAAAACAAATGGAAACAGAAGAAGCTCGGTTAAAACATGATGTCCAGGATGCTAAAGATCAAAATGAACTCCTGGAGTTCAGAATTTTAGAGCTTGAAGTAAGCAACAGTTATCTTTACAACCATTGTCACTCTTTCTGCATTATGTTTTTCTAAGGCAGCAATACTTGAGGTACCCCTTTGCTTTTATATTGAATATGGGTGCTTCCTTAAAAATGGTATCAGTGACTGATACACAGTGGTACTAAAAGAGGTTTAAAAAAACTACACAGAATAATTTATCAAAATTGATTAACACTGGTGTCTGTCTGTCTTACTGCAAACGCTTTTTAAAGACCCAGCCCTTTGAGCTCTAACTAAAGCCCAGTTTATGTCATAGATTATCTTTTTACTCTGCTGTTCTTCCCCTACATCTGTCTGAAAATTTAGCAAGTGAAGCAAAATCAAAATGTAAGACACAGAACAATAACTATGGAAATTTTTAACTGATTGCTAAAAATCATTCAGCAATATATTGTTGTTCCACATGCAGATCAAGGACATTGCATGGCCTGTCACATTGTACTCATTTTGGTGAGCTTTTTTTAATGACATAGACTTTTTATAGCATTTATAGAGAGCCTAAACCTTCAATCCTTGATCAACACTGCTGGTTTGTAGCTTTTGTCAGACAGTAATATCCAAAACAAATGTCATTTAGGGTAGGTCTACACTAGAGAGTTTTGTCAGAAAACTTGAGGAAAGTCCACATTGCAACTGCATTCTTCCTCAAGAAAATCGAAAGAACAGAGGGGTTTTTCCAGCATTGGTAAACCTCATTCTATAAGGAAGAAGCCTTTTTATGAAAGAGCTCTTTCACAAAAATGTAGCAGTGTTAGTCTGGTGTAGCTGAAACAAAAAACAGGACTATGTAGC
>JANRFK010003679.1:41903780-41930230 GCA_030068395.1 Apalone spinifera | reverse complement strand
TCATTTGCATAGCTTTGGCGCAAAAGCGCGCCAATGTAGACGTAGCCTGTGAGCTATAGATGTGATTCTCAGTTCACATATGCATACTTGTACTAACTCATACCTGAACTAGTCTGCTAAAAATAGTAGCATAATCTCGGACAGCAGTGACATGAACTAGCCACCCCAAGTACATACTCATGAGGTTCAGCCTAGCTTGTGTTGCCCAGATCCAGGACTACAGACCCAGGCAGCTGAGATGAGTCAGAAGAAGAATATGAGCATACTGCTGTTATTAATAATATTCATATTAACATCAATATGAATATTAATAGGGTAGCCAAGAGTGTATTTATAGATGTACAAAGGTTTGAGTTAACAATCTAAGTGTTGATCCTACAACCTTGCATGTGAGTACATTTACTAACATAAAAAGTCTTCAGTTGAACTACTCTCATAAAGTTACCCCCATATACAAATGTTTCCAATGTAGATACACATAGGGAGGAGAACAGAAGGGAAAATACAACACACAAGAATGTTTTACTATTAATGGCAACCAGTTACTCAACACAATTAATATTAACAAAAAGGGGGAAGGAACACAAGCCAAATCGGGGAAAGAACAGGTTAAAGAATATTCATATAAGTTAAATATAGTCAAGTCTGCAGAACCTGCTGAAATTCATCATAGGCTACTTAAGAAACTTGCTGAAGCAGTCTCAAAACTATTGGCAATTATCTTTAAGAACTCTTGGAGGAGGGGGAAGGACATTGCAGACGGGGAATAAAGAGCATCTAGGGAATTACAGATCAGTCATTCTAACTTTGATACCTGAGAAGATACTGTAATAAATTGTTAAACAATCAGTTTTTAAGCACCTAAAAAAGAATAGGGTTATAAAGAGTAGCCAACATGGATTCATCAAGAACAGTGGTGGGCAACCTGTAGCACATTGGGTTCCATGTATGGCCCGCAAGACCTTTTGTTTACCATTGCCCACATGCAAGGTTGCCACATTCAGTTGGTTTCCATCTTCATAGTTTTTTTCTACCAATTTTATCTAATGAGATCCAGCAGGGGTCATTCCTGGTTCTAGTATTATTATTCAATATTTTCATGAGTGTCTTGGATAATGAAGTGAAGAATATATGTATACAAGTTGTAGATAACACTGAGCTGGGAGGGGTTGCAAGCATTTTGAAGAAGAGGATTAGAATTTAAAATGACCTTGACAAATTGGGAAATTGGTCTGAAATCAATAACATAAAATTCAATAGAGATAAGTCAAAAATATTTTACTTAGGAAAAAAATCAAATGCACAGCTACAAAATGAGGAATAACTAGCTAGGTCGTAGTACTGCTGAAAAAGATCTGGGGATTATATTGCATCACAAACTGAATGTGTGCCAACAACATGATGCTAATATTTTGGTATGTATTAACACTAGTGTTGTATATAAGACATAGGAGGTAGTCATCCCACTCCATTTGTCATTGGTGAGCCTCTGCTGGAGTATTGTTTCCATTTCTGGATGCCACACTTTAGAAAGATGTGGACAAATTGCAGAGCATCCTGAAGACAGAAACAAAAATGATAAAGGTTTTGAAAAAATAACTGTGAGGAAAGCTCAAAAATGGGGTCATGTTTAATCTTGAGAAAAGATACTAACAGGGACTGTTAGTCTGTCACATGTCAAAGACTGCTTTAAAGAAGACTGTGATAATTGTTCTCCAAATGCTCTCCACTGAAGGGAGGACAAGAAGTAATGGGCTCAGTCTGCAGCAAGGGAGACTTATTTTGGACATTAGGAAAAACTTTGTAACTAGAAGGATAGTTAAATTCTGGAACAGGTTTCCAAGGAAGGTTGTATATTTCCTCCCCTCCTCCCCCACTGGAGGTTTTAGAGAAGAGGTCAGATAAACACTTATCAGGAATCGGCGAGGTTTACTTTGTCTTGCCTTAGCACAGGGAATTGGACTGTTCTCAAGGTCCCTTTCAGCCCTTCACTTTTATGATTCTATGATGTATAGATGTCTCTCTGCCAAATAAAGTCTCTGTTGATTCATATCTGTCTGTCACCCACTTCTTATTTAGTTTGATCAATGAGCCAAACATTTTCCTGTAGGCACTGAGGGGGTTTTGGGAATGGGACTGTTGTTGGTTTTTTGTTTTGTTTTGTAGTTTTACTTTCATCTCTAAAAACTCCCTGAGGACTTGAGGCCTTTAACTGATCCCAGTTAACGTTTAGAAGTTCAAGGTTCGCTTTAAGGATAGGAAGTGTATCATTGAAGGTGCAGTAGACACAGAGGATAAATTGATAAAATATTATCTTCTGGCCCCCTATAAAGAAACATAAACATAGAAGGATTATGTCCACAAATTACGATTCCTCCTCCCCAGTGCACGCAGTCAAAGGAAACCAGCTTAGGAAATACTCTTCAGAGCAGCAAAACCCCAACAAGGTTCTTGTCAATATGCTGATAAAATTAACTATTTTATTTAAATAATGTTATTTATTTTCAAGTACCAGTCAATAAACATTTTAAATAATTGTATTCAGATAGGAGATCATTATTTATATTTGCCTTAGGCTGCCTAATGCATTCTGGACTCAAATCCCTTCCTGACCTTCGCTATCTTTTCAGTCTTATTGCTGTGTGCAGGAATTACCTAGTTAACTTATTTAGTAGCAAATCCAAAGTGATCACTAGAACATCTAGTGTGACCTCCTGTATATTACAGGCCATCCACACCACCCAGCTGCCAATGTCATTTTCTAAAGCACTATTGCTTTTCTAGCACAGCAATATGCACGCAAAGGATGATGGGGAGAGATGGGCCTTATCTGGACCATCCTCCCCAACCACCCAGCCTGCAGAGGGGCTCCAATGCCTGGCTTTCAAAGCACACCTATCCCAACCTGGAAGAGGTTTGTTCCCTTGATTGACTTCAGAGGCACAAAAGATGAATGAAAAAAAGATGCTCTTGTGAGACTTGAGCCATTCAAGATGGTAGAAAATTTGAGAGATTTCAAATATTTCAACATTTGGGTTCTTTAGGACAGAAATTTCATGACATTTCAGCATCCCTCAGCCCTGGCCTAAATTCAGCCTCAAATCTGTATACTGTGACCTCGCCTAACTGATCTTGATACTTACACAACCTTCCCAGCCCATGTCAGGTTATTGCCTCTGGCCATGTTCCGCAAATGCTTATGCGTGTGTGTAATTTTACATGTGTGAACAGTCCCATTTAACTCAGTGAACTGCTTGTGTGCATTGGAGTTTGCAGGACTGGAGCCCTTCCTATTTTTTCTTTCCTTTAACATTTCATTTATATCATGAACATGTTGATATTCAATGTGCAAATGAGTCCAGGCCCAAGATTAGATTGGTGACATCATTCTTGTGCAATGCATGGCTTAATACATCAATGTGAACCACCAGAATGCTTAGTAAAAAACTGAGATTCAGCTTTCAGCACTGGATGCCCCGTAGCCTCTCTAATTCTAACTCCATAATGCCACCTGGCTATCAGTGACAAAGAATGAGGTCTGTTAAGACTTTTGCAACAGAATCTAACATGCTGGCTGGGTAATATACAAAATTCAGATACAGTAATTTCAAATCCATTAATATTTTAATTTCATTGCAGTTCATAAGTGTAGTTTTATTAATTTAAAGATTGCCAACAATAAACACACACACATCCGTATCGACAATGTGTTCACTTTTAATAAAAATGTGAAATAAAATGAAGTTTTTAATTGGACATTTTCAGCAATCAATGCTTCTGGGACTTTCACATCTGTGTCTTTTCTTTTCTTTACTATGTGTTGTCTTGTGTAATTGTGCGGTTATCCTGTGTTGGGAAAAGAAAGGAAACAGTGCCATTAATAAAAATCAGCTGGTTTTTGATGTGCCAACAGTTTGTTGGTAAGTGTCATGCTTTTAAGGAGAATTAGGTGTACTTACAGGTACATTATTGCTTATGAGAATGTCTAGGAAATATTTTTACTGTAATAACTCAGCATTAATTTTTAAAATTGCAAACATGTGCTATATTCAGATATGAATGTTTATTTTATGTAATATTCCATGAGAGTCATTAACTTTGTATGAAATTAATGCAAGTGCTGTCCCCAAAATAATACCAAGTCATTGAAGTTTATTATGCTCTCCTTTTGGTGCAGAATCTGACTAACGAAGAGCAAGTAGTTGTCATACAAGCAAGGACAGTTCTGACGCTGGCTGAAAAGGTAAAAATTATAGATCCCTAGGAAGAGAAATCATGTTATACAAAGTTTTCCCATCTCTGAATGAGTTGACTTGAGCACATTGGGAATGTAAAACATTGTTTCTTCACAAAATTATAGGATTTTTAAGCACAATTATGCTTTTGTAAAACTTAGTCATTTATGAGAGAAAAATATATAAAGATAATGTTCAAACTGTACCATCATTTATATGAATGTCATTTGACTTGTAAAAGATAAATTGCAAGATTCTGGAAAAGTGTCCCTTTACCAGTCATCAATTTGTATCTAATATGCTTGATTTCCCTCCACCCTTCTACTTAGGGGCTGTAAATTAAATGTATCTCATCTGGCATGACAGAGTTGTAATAAAAGTTGAGTAGCAAAGAAAGCTTTTTGGCAGAAGCTGAATGCTGCCATTTTGACTCTGGAAACTGATCTATCAAGATTTATGACTTAACCTCTCATTATGTTTTATGTACAGTGGCTACAGCAGATAGAAGTGACAGAATCTGCACTGCAGCAAAAGATGGTAGATCTTGAGAATGAAAAGGTACTAGAAGGAGTGTTCTGACAATAAAAAAAAAAAGTCATTCAAGTTGTTGAATGTAATTCAGAGATAACCTAGTCTTCTTTATATCCTTAGGAGCTATTTAGTAAACAAAAGGGATATTTGGATGATGAACTTGACTACAGGAAACAGTCTTTGGATCAAGCACACAAGGTAAGAAAAGTCACTCTAGGCAGACTCATACTACTTTTCATAAATTGCATTGTATAATTCTACAGTCCTTTGGCATACAGAACTCCTGTTAAGTTGAAGTGGCTGGAAGATTAGGGAAATTGAATTGTAAGCAAACTATTTAGAGCAGTGTTTCTCAACCAGTGGTACGAGGACCCTTAGGGGTACTCGAGAGAAGTCTGGGGGGGGTACATCAACACAACTGAAATTTGGAAAAAAATGAATTTTTGTTTTAAGTTTTACAGTGCTTTATTATTTTTCTACTTTTTACAATCAAAAATTTCATCGCTCGCCGGGCTACAATTAAGTTGTTTAAACAAATCTGTTGCAATGGTAGAAAAAAAAAGTGTGTCTGAAAACTGTAGTTACTGGGGGTTCTTATATTTTTTTAAAAATGGGGGTACTTATTTTTTTAAGAAAGAGGTACTTTATTCCAAAAGGTTGAGAAACACTGATTTAGAGCCTATTGCAACAATGAACTTCGCATGGGCAAGCTTTTAATGTTGTATGATGCTCTTTGCAAGATCAGAGCCTTAAGTATTTGGATATTGTTATTATTCATTTGTATTGTTCAAAGGCTGCTTCTAGACTGGCAAGTTTTTCCGCAAAAGCAGGCACTTTTGCAGAAAAATTTGCCAGCTGTCTACACTGGACGCTTGAATTTGCGCAAGAATACTGACGATTTAATGTAAGATTGTCAGTTTTCTTGTGCAAATACTATGATGCTCCCATTCGGGAAAAAGCCCTCTTGCGCAAATGTATTTGCACAAGGGGGCCAGTGTAGACAGCTAAAAACTGTTTTGCGCAAAAAAGTGCTGATGGCGAAAATGGTGATCGGGGCTTTCTTGCACAAAACCGCATCTAGATTGGCATGGATGCTTTTCTGCAAAAAGTGCTTTTGCGCAAAAGCATCCATGCCAATCTAGACGCTCTTTTCCGCAAATGCTTTTAACGGAAAAACTTTTCCGTTAAAAGCATTTGCGGAAAATCATGCCAGTCTAGACGTAGCCAAACAGTTTAACACAGTTGATACTCTACTCTGCAAGTGATGGAACAATATTTTGCAAGTATTCTCTTTCCCCTCCAAAAATAAGTCTTCTATCTCAGGGTTTGTCCCAGTAATGTAGGCTACAAATCAACTAGCTAAAATCAAGTTAAAGGTGTTCTCTGCATCTATGTTAGGACAAACAAAAAGTTTACGTTTGATTTACCTAGCACATATTTGCTAATCCTGACATAAATCTGACTTCTCTACTTACACAGTAAACAGTTTCCTACAATTGTGATTACATTTATAGCTATACCAACAGATTCTCACTACTGGAAAAACTATCTAATCATACTTATGAATATTTATACCAATATGTTGCATAGTTGTAGCTCTTTCCTGTGCTTTGGGAATTATTTGTATCTTGGATATGATTATGTCTTCCAATGGCTAAGAAGAGTATTTTAGTCATCTTTATGACTGTCTAATATGTGGTATGGTGTGCAAACATTTGCAGGAGCTTTTATTCAATGCGCTTTTTAGGGGGCTTGGGTTTTTTTTTTTTTAAAGAACTTGATCTTATCAAGTGCTCAGCTTTTCCTGGAACTAACATCATGAACAATGTGGAGATGATCCCTAGTCAAGAACTGCATATAATAAGCAGTTCTAAAACTGCTCACTATTTCTGAAGTTTTCTGAAAGTGGGCATTTTAGTAAAGAGGGAAAGAATGATTGGCATTGTCCAAAAATCCGTATTTTATAATGGAATCTATAGAATAGTCCACTCAGCACCAATCAATGGATATTGATTTGTTATAGATGTAATTCCATGACATTACTATGGCTTTATGCCAGTCACTCTTTCACTTAGTACTTCATGCATTATCAGTTCTGGGATCCTATGTTCACTAAAGAATCTCAAAGCAAATAATCTTTCAGTATTGCTGTCCAGAGAAAATGAAAGAGTGAAAGATTGTTTGTTAGTACCTTTGTAATTGGCTGAAGATCCCCTGAATTTTCTCATAAATGGGAACACCATGGAGCAGTGGGCGTCACACCAGGCATATACTAAAAAATAGAGAAAACATTATGAGAACAATTCCAATGGCAAAAGAATGTTTCATCTGCTTTTGGAAGTTTCACATCCATCATCACCCAGTGTGTTCTACAGGACAAGGAGAGTCTGCCCTTTCTCTGACACCAACTGTAAACTACGAGATTACCAATGATAGATAGTAAGTTTGTTTAATATAGCTTTTCACTCTTTGCTGGACTAGAGAGGTTCCACCTGTACAAAGTTAATGCAAAATTTAAATATTTTGCTTGTTCTTCAGTTTTCTGTACAAAAATAAAAGATATTTTTTACATCTGAAAACTATTTTCAATGAAGAAAAATTGTCTTTGTGAGTGCTGGATTTCTGCCAGGATCAGTTTTTCAAAGTAAGTGATTTTAGCACATCAGCAGAACTTCAGCAATTTAGTTATAAGGAGCTGTGCTTTCTGGAGGAATTAGCAACATTTTACTTCAGACAGATGTGTGAATAGTAACAGATGTAATTATTCAGGCACATCTCTCTGCTGTGGCTTCTGCTTCCATATCCCATGACAAAGAATTACTGTTATACTGGGAAAATTAGAACTGCATAAACAGAAAAATGGACTGGTAAGCAGACATATATTGTCTGATAGTTTCACAGATATGAATGGGAATTCTTCCTAGAGAAGTTAAAGAAGTACCAGCTATAGACATTTTTAATAAAAGGTAAGAATAATTTGCTAACTTTAAGACCCTTAAACTGCATCTGAGCTGCACTATTAATATGTGTTTATTTTTATACTCCTATAGAACCACATATTCATATGTCCAGTGCTGTAATGAGGCTGTATTTCTACATATAATAAGGTCAAATCCCAGTCCCTAGTGTAAACTTTGTTCAGGGGACATCTACACAGACTGTAGAGTATTCCCATGTAAGGATGTGGATTTCTAGTACAGCTGCTTGCTTCCATGCGCTGTCAGGCTTTCATAGATGTTGGTGGCCTCCTGAAACCTCCACCACACACACACACACACGCACACGCACACGCACACGCACACATATGAATTTAGACAAGTGAGTCTACTCCGCTAGCCGTTATCTGCAACCTCATATTCTTTTCTCTGTTGCAGAGGAAATCTTTTCCCTCACATATTCCTCAAAGTTCCCACAGTATAAAACAAACCAAAGAAATAATGTTGTTGTTGTGTTATCACAGTATCTCCGCCAGCATAATCTCCAAGAGGAAGAAAATTGGAGCAATTTCTGAGTGCAATTGAGCATATTGTAAATCAGCTATTGCATCTTCCCAATGCAATCTGTCTTAATATCAGGGAAGGAATATCTCAGTGATGGAAGGTGTACAGAGGTCATGGAAAGTACTATAACATTGCAAGCCTAAGAAGTAACTAGTCATCTCTGGAGAAATTAAATGTAGCTCAGCCACTAATTTATCTGATGTCCACTATCCAGCTGGTCAGGTTTGCTCACTCTTGTGCCATATGCAGAATGTTATTTATCTGGGATTATGTAATGATGCATGAAATGAAAAAAAGCCCTGCAGACCGAGCCTAATGTACAAAGAATGCAGTTCAGAATTATCATAGGCAGAGCAATGTTTCTTCACCAGTTTTATCTTTAGGGACTGATTTGAATATGGAAATCTTCCCAGATCAAATATTTATCCATATTAATTAACAAAGAATGAAGTTTTACCAGGGTGTCATAGAATGATATTATTCCTGGTGAATGCACCATTCCCCCTCTTTTATCTGTGTATAATCCCACCAAAAACTCAACAGTTGGTGGGCAGGCTGCTGTATTGCTATTCAGTACTTCTAGCTTCCTGTCTGTTCAGCAGTTTATGTCCCATGAAATATTAACAAATTTTTAAAAAAGCAATAAAATAATTGATGGACTGGAGAGATTGATTTATACTGAGAGCTTGCATGGTTATAGATAGATAAAATGTATCTATCTCTATTTATTTATCTAAGCTAAGCAATAATTGAAAGAGGACATAGGTCTACAGGAATTTGGAGAGTATATATAGTAAGGAGAGAGAAGCATTATTTAGAATAAAAAAATGGAGTATAATATGGAACAATCAAATGAATCTGAGAAAAGGAAAGAAGTCGCCTGAGCATCAGGAAGAAATTTCCTGACAGTGAGATCTATTGGACTATATGATAGTCTATCAAACAAAGTGGTGAAACACCCCCCTACATACTGGAGATTTATAAGCAGGTGGGACTAAGCATGAGTAAATGTACAGTAGGGAATAATTTTGCTTTGCCAAAGAGATGGACTAGATAACCGAATAGATCTTCCCATAGCCAGAGATGCTGTAACATTTTATACAGTGGGGGTGCAGAGAGCTATTGAACCAAACTGTAAGCCCTGTATATGATGAAACTACTCCAAGCCAGGACATGTAACAACACCCCTGTTCCAGCACTTATGCGCTTAACTTGATTCTTAAATTCAAGATACACAATTTATCTCATACCAGCTACTTGGGAAAAGGATGAGCTAAGAAGATGAATTTTTAGAGAGAGTCTATAATACAATTCAGAAATGAGACACTTTTCTGCTCGTGTTTCTGGTCACTTCCCGCATCTTTTCTGTGGCAGTCATGTTATAGAAGAGTTTCAAAGGGACAAATTGGAATGTGGTGGCCAACTCCCAGTGAAAATCAATGGGAGTTGAGCATCTAACTCTCTTTTTGCCTTTGCAGATTCCCCACGTAAGTACTAGTGAGGCTACGTTTGCACCTACCTCATACAAATCATTGGTTTCCAGATATGTCTTTTAGTTTGGAATGTGGCTCCTGAATGGTGGCTGTAGAGGTCGAGAGGGGTCAATATAGCTTTCTGCCTTGGCAGGTTAGCTATTGTGGGCTCCCCAGTCTTAATCTAACTGAGGATATGTCTACACTAGCCACCCTAGTTCAAACTAGGGTGGCTAATGTAGTCATTCGAACTTGCAAATTAAGCCCAGGATTAACATATCCCGGGCTTTATTTGCATGTTCCCGGGCACCACCATTTTTAAATGCCCGGTAGTTCAGACTCCCTGCCCACGGCTACATGCGGCACAGGCTAAGTAGTTCGAATTAAAGCTCTTAATTCAAACTATCATTACTCCAATGAGTAACTACCCTTTGGAGTAACGGTAGTTCGAATACCCTGAGAGATTCAAGATTGAGTACTAGTTTTGTGGTCTTGAAGAGATTTTTCCCATATGGCACAATTGGCAACCTACTGTGTTTCATCCTTTTACCCAACATCCAGCAGGTCTGGTATGGGGACTTAACTTATAATTGTCTCAAATTTGTTAGTTGATAGGCTAGAAAGGGTCCAATGTGGGCAGAATTAGGATCCAAAGTGACCTAGACAAATTAGAGGATTGGGCCAAAAGAAATCTGATGAGGTTCAACAAGGACAAGTGCAGAGTCCTGCACTTGGGACAGAGGAATCACAAGCACTGTTACAGCTGGGGACCAACTGGCTAAGTAGCAGTTCAGCAAAAAAGGACTTGGGACCTGGCCTCCCACTATAGAAAGGATGTGGCTGCATTGGAGAGGGTTCAGCGGAGGGCAATCAAAATGATTAAGGGGCTAGAGCACATGACCTAAAAGGAGAAGCTGAGGGATTTGGGCTTATTTAGTCTGCGGAAGAGAAGAGTGAGGGGTGATTTGATAGCAGCCTTTGGCTTCCTAAAGGGAGCTTCCAAAGAGGATGGAGAGAAGTTGTTCTCAGTAGTGACAGATGGCAGAACAAGGAGCAATGGTCTCAAGTTACAGTGCGGGAAGTCTGGGTTGGATATTAGGAAAAACTATTTCACTAGGAGGGTGGTGAAGCACTGGAATGGGTTACCTAGGGAGGTGGTAGGATTTCCATCCCTAAAGGTTTTTAAGTCCTGGCTTGACAAAGCCCTGGCTGGGATGATTTAATTGGGATTGGTCCTGCTTTAGGCAGGGGGCTGGACTCGATGACCTCCTGAGGTCTCTTCCAGCCCTAGTATTCTATGATTTTAATATGAGGTCCCATAGCCCCAGTGGGCAGTCTAGGCAATGAATCTGAGCATAGAATTGCAGGTGACAAGATAAACCACAATATTTTGGGTCATTCCCTTAGTTTTCCTGCTTCCAGTTTAGAGGAGGGGAGCAGGTGAGAACCCTGCTTTTCAGGCAGGGTCCAATGGCAGGCCTGAGTTTATAAAGGGAGTGTGGCCTGCACTCTCACCCAGAGATTAATAGCCCACCGGAGCAGTTGGTGTCAGTTGAGAACTGTGCTGGAGCATCCCTGCTGTATAGTTTGAGATGCTTACCCTGGTTAGGTAATAGTTGTATAACGTTAAATAAAGTTGTAACCTCTGAGTTTCATCATATTATAATGTCTGTGTCTCATTTCTGTGTCCACACCAAATGTCTATAAACATGTTTTTCTGCTGGGATTTAAACAATTCCCGACAAACAAAACATGGTGCCAGCATGAGAAAATGCAAGTGACAAGAAACAGAGAAGAGAAAAAAAATTAAAAAGTGAACAGTCAATTTTCTGTCTTCAAGTTCAATGAAATATAAAACCAAAGCAAACCGCGTGTGAAAAGCAAATTTGCCTTCCCACGTGTTTAGTAATCACACAAGTAAGACCACTTGCTCTTTTTATGTATTGCTCCTTTAAGAGAAATACTTCCTGCCAGAACCCTGAAGGAAATATTTTCTTCACAATGTTTGTAACCAAATTCTGTGTGTGAACACAAAAATTGCATTTTAAAACACATTGTCATGGTAGAAGAACATGGCTTGTCCCAAGCAGTGAGACAACGGGAAGTGATACAGGCAGACTTGGTGCTGAGCCACCTGAGATGCACAGCACAAACAGCATAGCCCATCAGGGAGGGAGCAAAGATTCCTTTAAGCCCCCTTCTTGTTACCTGGACTCTATGTCAGACAAAAAGGGCAGTGTAATTACAATAGTCCCCGGGAGTATTCTCACCTGCAGTCCACACACCTGCCTTTGCGCAGCCCAGCATCATGGTAGTTCTGAGCTCTACAGCTATGTGCTACCCCTTGCATTGTTGAGCCAGAGGCACTGCCCCGACCCTTTATGTCCCTGTGCACTGCTGGAATGGTGTACATGAGCCAGGACTTGGGCACAATCTTCCCTGCACCACATTCCTGAAATAAGAGTTTACATTCAATTACTCAACACGCTAAGGTGTCCAGATATTAAATCAGTATATTCCAGCCTCTTCTAATGTATAGATGTCCCACTGATGTCAATGACAGTTTGTCTGTACAAAGTTAAGGGAGAATTTAACCCTAATATATAGTAGGGAAGGCACAAGATTACAGTCCAGTTCAAGACGATGTTTGAAGTCAACGGGAACTGTTTAAGTTCTGCAGGATTGGAAAAGAATTCTAATAAACATTGGTAACATCTTCCTTTATAGGACATATAGGCAGACCCAAACTTTGACTTTCCTTCATATAAGATCCATCTAATTCTTTTCCTGGATACATTTTATTATTAATTAATTGCTTGAACACTTTGTCAAACAAATGTCTGCCTCCTCATTGCTATATTAGCAACATAGTGTAATGTAATGAAAATGAAAAACCCATATAATCTTCATGTCAGTTTCAAGTTTCTAAGAGGTGGTTAATAATACAAACAAGGTTGGGAAATGACCTTGTGATAAACAGTAAAAATCATTCTCAATGGCGTTGACAAAATCCTCAACCCTCCTGTAAGAGAAAAAGATAAACAAATACCCTTATTTTGGTTTTGTCTAGCAAATTCTGGAATTAGAAGCCATGCTGTATGATGCCCTGCAGCAAGATGCTGGAGCCAAAATGTCAGAAATTCTTTCAGAAGAGGAGAAAAGCAAGCTGAAGAATGCTGTAGAACAATGGAAACGTCAAGTTTCGAGTGAACTCCGAGAGAGAGATGCCCAGATTTTGCGTGAAAGAATGGAGCTCATTCAACATGCACAGCAGGTACACACTGCTACAAAGATGGTTGTCGCCTTCATTTTTAAGCATAATGAACACATGAGCACTGCCTCTTTCTTCTTGATTATGCTGCTTCTTTTATCTTACAAGTGATAAGTCGTATTATTATTTTATTATACTGAATGAGCATCAGTATATATTTCAGCTTTGTGAATCAAGTGTTTCCGTTGGTTCTTGTCCTTTGCCAACAAGGCAGTGTGTCTGGCTGAAGTTAAAAGTAATCACTTAGGAAGTTTTGAAAACCTCATTCAGTACCTTCAGGTTTTGAGCCAGATTCCTATTTGCCCTATATAAGCCCTGTGTTTGCTTTTTGAAGTCCTTTTCATGCAATCAATGTACTGGCTCAGGACACATCTACAAATGAAAACACAAATCAGTTTGCATCCACAATATATCATTTATAGTCTCCTTTTTAAAAAGACATTTTCCCAGTTCAGAAAACTTTGTTACTAACACATTATTTTATGGTTTATATTTTACAGAGAATTAAGGAACTAGAAGAAAGAATTGAAGGTCAAAAAAGACAAATAAAAGAATTAGAAGAAAAGGTATGGTAATAGAAATGAAATATCAATGATAAGATATACATATATATATAGCAATATATGCATATATCTTAAGAAAATAACTTTATCAAGAAAGTAAAGTTCATTTAATATCGATTCACTCTTGCACTTTTGTGTAGATGGTATCATTGCAAATTTTTGTGTAAGAGATGGACAAACCTCTTAAGACTAAGGTTCAGTTCAGTTAAGCATCTGAAATAGTGATGCATTTCTGAAGTTTATCCAAACTTAGCCCTGGCTATTTGGTCTGGAAAGCCTATTCTCACCAGTTCTCTGCATTCTGTTTGGCTAGGAAACACAACAACAGAACACTTTCCCTACTTATTTCAACACTTAGGCTTCCTGTCTTGGCTAAAAACAGGAAGCACAGAGAGACATATGAGCAAAGAAACAACCAAGTTCACTGGACCTTTTCAGATGGATGGTTGGATGGTTTGAGTTTGGGGCAAAATTTTAAATCCGTTGTCATTTTATTGTAACTTGTACCTATACAAGAAAGGTTTTAGGTCATAATCTCTTTGAGGAAGACACTGCCTTTCTCTGTGTTTGGGACTCACCTGTCACATGCACATTATAAGTGCTACTAGAGGGCAAGTAGACTGTAAAAATTAACATAATTTCAAATGAACCGATGAGCTTAAAAAGCAAGATTATAAATGAGGAGATAAAAGAAGAATTAACCAAACCTCCCCACCACTCCATTTATTCCTGCCCTTCTTGCTTCTAGCCAGGCCAGGATGAAAACGTGCAGGCACAGTATCTAACATGCATCACTTCAATACTCTATGTATAGCAGAATAAGCTCATACTGCAGCATCCATCCAGGAAATAATGCTCTTTGGTTGCCCTTTGATTTTTCCTTTCTTTACCCTACACAGATGCCTAGTACATGGGTTTTGTGTGGAGAACCATGCAGATTTTTAAGGAGGGAGGAAACTTTCTAAATTGGAAGCAGGTCATGGGACTGCAGAGCATCACCTTTGTAACCACTTCTCAAGCCTTTTGGTAGAACAGTGGTTTTGCTGTCCACATTTCCTATGTACAGGTTCCAAATCCACTGTCCGCAGCCTGCCATCAGTACTCCCTCATCCTGACACATTTGGAGTTGGTATGAGGCTCATTTGCCAGCAAAAAAGGAGATTCAGAGTGCCCCTCCCCTGACCAATTCACCTGTCATACTTCCACGCAGTTCAACACAAGGGAACATCATAATATAGGAGGCCTTGCTCATGTTCTGGACCAATGGGTAAATTTTACCCTAAAAATATAATAAAACACATTAAAAGCATTTTTTCCTAAGAATAGTCCAATAAGTTCATGTATAATAGCAATTTGTCTGAACTTCCACCCAAAACGAGAGCCTAACTTAAAGAAAACCATTTTGGAGGTTCAAAAGAATTAACCAAACCTCCCCACCACTCCATTTATTCCTGCCCTTCTTGCTTCCAGCCAGGCCAGGATGAAAAAGTGCAGGAAATCACAGGAGAGTCTGCTCAGATTTGTAGATTCAAGAGGTTCAGCTGAGCAGTCAGAGACTCTGAACCTCTGGAAGTTCACCCATCACTACTTATTTCTCTTTCTTTCAAATGACAGTTTTGCCTTCCTCTTGTCTGTAACCATGACTTATTTCTCACTAGACACACTGTAAATTCTCTTTCTCTTTCTTTTCTTCTTTCCTTTTCTCCTTCCTCCCCTATTTCTTTTTCAGTTTTTATTTTTGTTTTTATTTTTCTCTTTAGCTTTCATTCTTTGGTCATAGTTCATCAGCCCACGTACTGACGGTAAGTATTTTGTTTACTGATTATCTCCTGTTTCTGTTCCAATTCTTATCAAGCGCTTGTGCTCGGCTGTCACTATGTAGGCTCCATCTGTTGTGTCTTCAAGTGAGCCGAGAATCACTTGATAATGGAAATAGCTAACAGCTTTGAAACATATGGAAAAGAGTAAGGCATCCTGAAATGGTCTCTGTATTTAACCTGAACAAACTCTATTTTAAGATTTGTTCATCCAAAGGGAAAGACAGGAAGGGCACTAACTACTAAACTACATCATGAAACTGCTAGAAAATTGAAAAATAATGTCATTTTATCAGTATTCCCCCTGATGACAAGATTACATTCTGGTATGAACAATTCACTGTTGCTAGCCATTATCCAATAATCTTACTGAATATGAATCCATTATGTACTTTCAGTATCCAGCTAGGCTTTCTTGATGCAGGGTTTAAGCTGAGCCACTTCTGTAATCTTATCATTTTTTCAGAGCAAACTGCCAGAAATTGTTTCCTTTAAAAGTAGTATGTCTCAGGGCCTTTACACTTTTTTTTAATATACATTTTCAGTTCTGGTGAGTGTAACCATGTCTGTAAGGAAATAATGGACATTTTTTGTTGGTACTATCATCATTCTAATTGATGGCATTGTGTGAGATAATTCTTACTGTACAGAACATTCAATTCAATATAATGCAAATCCTCTATTATCCATCTAATTTAAATTATTATAGATTGTTAATGTGAACCCTATAGATACTTCAGACATGTTATTTCTTTTACTGACTATACTTTTCTTTTATCCTATGTCTTTGCAAATTTTCTTGTTTCAGATTATTGAGGAAGCTAAAAATGCTTACACTCATACTGAGCAAGACAGCATTGGTCACCAAGATGAAATAAAAAAGAAAACATTGCAATTTCCAGAAACCCAAAAATATATTATATTTTGTCACTGAAGACTGAAGATATAATCTTTTTGGCCCTTTTAGACAGTGAATTAGGATTTATAGGAATTTCTTAAAGTGGAGTCTTCTCTTCTGATGTCTATGACTGAACATTTTTACAATCTAATAAGAAAGCCAAAAAGAAAATTTAAAAATTTTAGAAATTAACAATTATAGGCTTCTCTAAAGGAAGCCCGATCTCTGCTGCTTGAAACAATTTTCAGCTTTACATAAAAAGCAGTATACTAATTCAGATAAAATGAATATATTTTGGTTCCCTGCTAAGCAGGTAGTAAACTGCTTCTGTAAAGAAGTGATCATGTCCTGTTTTATACATCACTCATGTATATGTATTACTCATAGTTATTTAAATATATGTCTTGAAGGAAGATTTTAAAAAGAGTTTGAAACTAGTCTATGATGAAAACATATAAGTGAATGAAATGAAGCATTGTGTTCCAAGATGTTTTTCCATTACCTGAAGTGGGAAATAGAACTAATTCATCTGATAATCTCAGAAGAATGTATTTGTTTTCCATAGCACAGGGTATGTGTAATGGTCTGTTGAATATCCCAAGCACTTAATGAAAGGGGGGAGCTGTGTCTGCAGAGTTCTGAACCTTCAGAATGTGAAGGTTTTCATTTTGTTCTGAAGTTTCAGTAAACTGTGCTCTGTAACACTAAGAGAAAAGTGGCACAAAAATGTATACTGCACTTAAGTTTCTCAGTGAAGATGAAACATTCAGCAGTGTCCCATGGAAACTTTCAACCTGTAAAGGGAATAGAAATGAAAGTGTGTCTTTACTGATGTGAATGTCCAGAATGCTGGAAGGTCAGAAGGTGTATTAAAAGAAGATTTGTTTAATCAGAGAAAAGAAAGCACAAGCAAGGAAGTGGGGGATCCCTGATTGTATCTCTTGGATTTAAATGTCAGAAAAATGAAAGAAAAAGTCTTCTGTAGAAAGACTACACTAACAAAAGACTCTGAGAGAAAGCACACAAACAAATGTACTTCACCAAAAAGTAACAAGAAAACTGAAACAAAGTGCCAAAATCTGGATTTACCAGTGAATATATATATAAAAAAGTCTCATCTGGCCTTTTCCACAACTGCTGTGTATCTAAAATAGAAAGCAAAGAGATGACGAAGAAACTGTACCTCTTCTCTTGGAATTATAACCGAGAAAGCATAACTAAAGAAGTTACTGAAAGGTAAGAAGAAATGTCTAGCGAACCATTGATTTGCTTACAATTTTGTAAGTACAAGAATAGGGTTTTGATCCCACAGTCCTCACTTAGGCCAACATTGTTTTAAGTACAATGTAGAAGAAATTCTGGCATGATCAGTATTTTTTTATAAATGTTGTGTACCCCATTCATGTTAGGCAGTGGCTCATGTATTATATTTCAGTATAATAAATAACAACTGATCATTTTATTCTTTAGATTAATGTTTCTTCTTAATCAAAATTTCTGTAAAATTATCAAAGACTATCATATTTGTACAAGCTCCTTGATTATCATATACATGTAACAGAAGAGAAGAGCTGTTTCCTTTTGGGACATAAAAGACTGCAAACTTTGTTAGATAATGCATATCTGTTTAATTCTTTCTCACAGCTTTTCTGTAGAAGAGTAGTTTATGTTGGTGCTTAATTATTTGTATGCATATCAAGGAGAGAACTGTGCCTGCTTTTTTAAAATTCAGCCACAACATTATTTGAAATTGGTTTTGGTTCAAGTCTGTGCTGTATGATTTAGATGGATTTAAAGGGGGTCTCCCACATCTCACTGAGGTTATGTCTAGACTATGGAGTTTTTCCGGGATACTGGAGGTAGCCCGGAAAAACTCCACCGCATCCAGGGAACGTGTATGCTCTTTTTTTTTTGCAGAAGAGCAGACATGCTCTTTTGGAAGCCCTGTCTTCCTCATTTCATGAGAAAGAAGGGCTCTTCCGAAAGAGGAGGCTTTTCCGAAATTTGGCCCATTGTAGACAGGCCACATTTTGGAAAAGCCTCTTCTGAAAAAAACAATCAGAAAAATGTACGCAAATTATGGAGCGCAATTTGTGAATCTTTTTCCAAAAAAAAACTTCAGTCTAGACATAGCCTCAGGTGAGTGCCCTAACCAGTGGGCTCTAGCACTCTCTCTCTCTCTCTCTCTCTCTCTCTCTCTCTCTTTCTCTTTGTGTCTCTGGCCAAATTGATATTTAATTATTTTATATAAAGTGCAAGAGCACAGATTGAGAGAAATATCATTTGGTTTTGGCCAGCTCTACATTTCATTGGTGTGATCAAGTAGTAGTAAGCAATGGGAATTGACACATTATTGTTTTATATCCAACTCGCATCATTATGTTCCAGTTCTACAAGGTGAAATTTGTTTTTGCGAGTTCAGAGTTCAGTCATTAGAGTTATGCATTAGGATAAGCATGCCCAATTCCATACCACTACTTTGCTTTCAGGTTCATAATGGGGAAAGTGGTGTTAATTCATGCACAATCTGTTTCAAACTTTGAATCCTGTGAACCGTGCAAACCAGGTTTTCTACAAAACTTTGTGAATCCATTTGGCACTGAAATTGTCAGTTTGCACAGCTCTTAACAAATGGTCAGGAATTTTCTAATGAAACTTATTTAGGAATAAAAGTACTAATTCACTGAACCAAAATTGATTGAGAAAGGATCAGTTTCAGTGACTCTTTTGATTAAAAACATTTTTAAAGGAAAGTTTTGAAATTGTAAAAACATCCTGTTTGACATTTTCAAGTATCACTTTTGTTTTAAAAATTTAGTTACTTTATGGTAAAATGATTTTGCTTTTTTTAAAAAGTCAAAACCTGAATGAAATATTTCATAGTTATGAAACAAAACATTTTGATTAACCTCAACCAGAAATTTTTTCAAGATTATCAATTTGCAAAACTGAAATTTTTAATTTTTTGTCCAGCTTTGGGACACAATTTTTTTTATCATCTCAAAAAGTGTTGCAATATTGAAAAATATTCACCATCCAGTTCCATACAGAAATATTATAAGCTATTATGGCCTAATTATCATTGTTTCCAGTGAGATTACCTCGACAGATTATAACTCACTGTGCAAACCATCATATCCCCATTAGCAGAAGAGGACTAAAAATCATAAACAGTGTCTCTTTCCTTTTCACCTACAAGACCCTTCTCTTGTAATATTTTTTCCTGATACTTTTAGTTTTTTTTAACAAGAGTTGGAATGAAGGCAGAAAGATCAGATATTGATTTGAATTTCCCCAAAGTTTAAAGGTATTTGTATGCAGAGTGTTGTTTTGTCCCATTTATTTAACTTTAAAAAAAATTAAACAAAGAAGGGAATGTAAGGACAGTATGTATGGGATATATAGGCAGTGTTATAAACAATCATTCTGAACTGGTAATGTCAGGTTTAGTAATGCATATTGTTCTTATATAATTACAGGTGCATAAATTGCTGTCATGTTCATTCTTATTCCTACTTTGTATCATTTTCTTTGAATCCTTAAGCCAGTCCAGTTGTCATAAAGTAACTGGTATTTCTCAAATCTAGTGGACTAACATCTTAAGGACAGTGGCTATGACTGCACTACCAGGTTATTTTTAAATAAGTTATTTCAAAATAATAACTCCTAAAATAACTATTTCAAATAAGCTCATTCCTCTTCACAAGCGGAAGTTATTATTTTGAAATAACAAGCCCATTATCATAAATATAGTAGCCCAATGTCTGTGACTCTGTAACGCTGTAGCGTTACAGTCTTGCCTCTGGGGTGCGCTGTTGCCTCCCACCGTGGCACTCGGCTGACTTCTGCACCGCTCAGTCGGGCCGCCGCGTGGGAGCAAGAGGAGCAAGCAGCCGTTTGGGCTCCGCGGTCCCTGTGCTGCATGGAGAGCGTGGAGCCCAAACAGCCGCTTGAGCTGCTTGCCCCCGCACGGGGAGCGCAGAGCCCAAACAGTTGTTTGGGCTCTGTGGTCCCCCGAGTGAGAGGCAGGAGGGAGAGGAGAAGAGAAAGGGAGAGTGAGGCAGGAGGGGGAGAAGAGAAAGAGAGACGAAGAGAGAGGCAGGAGGTGGAGGAGAGCTGAGAGAGAGGGGGGAGGCAGGAGGAGGAGAAGGAGGAGTAGAGAGAGAGAGAGACAGATATGGAGGAGAGTCCTGAAAAATCCCGTTGTATGACGGGTTATTGGCTAGTTTCAAAATAACAGCCTTGATAGTGTGGCCGCTCGCTTTGTTATTTTGAATAAGGGCCGGTATTTCGAAATAACTCCCCAGTGTAGATATGCCCAGTGAGAGTACAACTGCTAAATTAAGATCAACCCACAATTGATTTATATATTTGGCAGCACATGAAAAGAAACTCAATGAAGTAAGATAGGGAAAACAAATTCAGATCAGATGTAATCAGATTAGAATTTCAGATAATCAGGTAAAAAGTGACAAATGAAAAAGAACAACAATCAGAAAGACTCCTAAAGAGCAAAGATAAACTGGTTCCAGTAAGAACAAAACTTTCCTTATCCCTGGAACTTCTCTGATGGTGCCTCTAGATAGCAGCACTATTTTGGGATACTTCTAGTATCCTGAAATAGCATTTTCCATGTCTTGACAGTGTGCCTGTTATTTTGAAATAGCTTTCAAAATAACAGGTGCACTATTCCAACATCCTTGTAAACTTCACTCCACAAGAATTAGGGGATGTTTCAGAATAGCTCTCTATATTGAAATTAATTTCAAAATAAGCTATTTCAAAATTAACTCAAAATAAGCTACACAATTTGCAAAGCTCAAATTGCATGGCTTAATTTGAGCTAAAGGTGCAGTGTAGATGCACCTTGAGTTTGTGCACTGTTAGACTTCCTAGATAGTGCTGACATAGGACATAGATGATAGTGGAGAGAAATTGAAGCTAATAACATTTGAAGGGTAACAACATTTATACCCCAAAGTAAGCTCATCAAAAATCTACCAAACAGTATAATTATTCTTATATCATACATCTTCTCATGTATACATTTGTTTTCATTCCCATTTACATCCTTATGGAAGGTGATAAATACACATTATATATCTCTAATCATAAGATGTGTACTATTCTGTCATCTCATTTGATTTGCATCTGTTGCAAATACAGTTTGCCCTCAAAAGGACTTGTTTGAAATTTTTGGTTGAAACTATTTTTCAACAAAAAGCTGGGTTTTCAATTCTTTCCTCCCTTCCCCCCCTCCCCAAATTATTGTGTGTTCTTCATGGAAAATTGTCTTCAATTTTTTTCTAACTCTCCCCCAAAATCAGATTTCTGCTGAAAACTGAAAAAATTGCCAGCTGAAATGCTGCCACTTTACCCCATTATCTAACTTGACCTCCTACTATGTGTTTGCTATCACATTTTCACTTTGGTAGAGAACTATGGTGAATCGGAGGGCTTTTATGAGCTGAATTGTTGAAATGAACCTGTTTCCACTCATCAGTGTGAGGCTCAGCTACAGTCCTTTTGGTTATTGAAATGAAATGAAGCCAGTTCTCAACAAATAGTGAGTTTTGTTAGCTGGAAATAATGCCACTGGAATAGTTTTTGAGACATAGAACTGTTCAGTGTCAGCCACAAGAGGGAGTTATAACCAAAAAATAAATAAGCAGTACAATATTTGGTTTTGTGTGTTGTCATGTTGCTTGATTTGTTACTCAGTTTGGAGTTTTAGTATGACTGTGTTATCTTAATTATTTTATATGTATTTTAGATTATATTTGATATCTTAGATATGTAAGTATAGGTATTAGTTGTACAAGTCAAAATATATAAATACCTTCAAGTAATTCTACTCAGAAATCTAGCCATTGTCATCCAGCCATATATAAAAAATCATTCATTTTTTTCTAAATTCAGTCTTATAAACAGTGGATTTGTTGAAGTACCAGTAGGCTGACAAAATGAATTACTTAGGGATACCTTCTCATGATGATATACAGGTAGTTACAAGATGCTTCATTCTTGTTCATAGTCAAAGGTAGCATACAGTTCAGCAGAAACTTGGCCTTAAAATGCATGTACACACATACATGCACACAGCTCAGTGCATCTATGTATTATGTACAGAGCTCTCTCTGGCTATGTCTACACTACAAGGTTTTTGTGCAAAACCAGCCTTTTTTGCGCACAAACCAGCAGCGTGTCCACACCTCAAGCACATTTTTGCGCAAAAAAACCCCCAACAACAGTAAATCGACAGGACAGAGGGCTTTTGCCGATAGAGTTATTCCTCTCCCAATGAGGAATAACTTTTTGTGCTACAGCTCTTGCACAAAAAGGCATGTGTGGATGCTCCACAGGGGTTTCTTGCACAAAAAGAGGCTATCAGAAAAAGCACAGGTGCTCTGATGGCTATTCTGTTAATGGCAATCAGAGCTTCTTCACACACGAGTGTCCATGCAGTGTGGACGCTCTCTTGCGCAAAAGCACATCGCTTTTGCAATGCACTTTTGAGGTGTGAACACGCTTTTGCGCAAGAAGTTTTTGCGGAAGATCTCTTCCGCAAAAAGTTTCTTGTGCAAAAATTCTGCAGTGTAGACAAAGCCTCTATGGCTTGAAAGCTTGTCTCTTTCACTAACAGAAGTTGGTCCAATAAAATTTATTACCTCACCAGCCTTGTCCCTCTGTTATGTCTAATGCAAACAAAGACATGGACGCCTATCCACACATAAACACACATGCTTTACGAAATAAGACTTTCAGAACTAAATCTCCATGGGTATGTCTATACGAGCCCCCTAGTTCGAACTAGGGAGGCTAATGTAGGTATTCGAAGTTGCAAATGAAGCTCGTGATTTAAATAGCCTGGGCTTTATTTGCATACTTCCCGTCCGGGTGCCATTTTTAAATCCCCTTAGTCCAAACTAACTGTCCGCGGCTACACGCAGCAGTCAAACGTTAACTTGAACTAAGTCCTTAGTTCAAGTTAACTGTTACACCTCGTGGAATGAGGTAGCTTATGTCAAAGATTGACTCAGGAGAAGTAGTAAGGACATAAAGATATGTCCCAGTCCATAGCTGTACGGACATCTGTCATCAGTGTTAGAGCTATTTCTGTGCTGTGTGACCCAGTCTGAATTTTGATTAGGGCGGCTTCCTGACATTGGTGGGGGGTAGTTGCTGCTAGAGCAAGGCTCTTAACATTTTTTTAATGATTTTTGCCTAGAAATGGAAGGTTGAAGACACCACAACAATTTTCAAGGTCACTGGAATTCCTTATTGGTTTTGTAAGAGATGATTGCACTATTGCATGCTTCAGAAATGTGGCTAGATGAGTTTGCCAAGAGGAATAATAAATAATTTTAATCAGCAGAGGCCCTAACTGGGTCCTGTCATTGGCAGGGATCCTACATGTATATTGCATGTTCCTTGGAGCTTTTAGTTCTTGTATTTGTTAGATAGTCTAAATTCTCTGAGGCATGTTGGTATGTCCACAGCTCTTTAAGAAAGGATTTAAAAATAATGTATTTCATATAATGTCTCTAAATTGATCTTGGGCATTACATATTTTGCTATTTAAATTATGACCAGTGTATATTGTGCACTATCATTACATGAGATGTGCTTCACTGAAGGTGATCTGAAAACCAATGAACTGCATTCCTCCATAGCAAACACTAATCATGGCCATTTACACTGGGGCTCAATTTGTCCTTATGATCCCATTTATTTTTGTAGAGAATTAGTTTTCTTTGAATTGTTTTGCTTAGTAAATGATCAGATTACTCTTTTTATTGTGCTTCAGTTTCCAAAAGTGATTGTTTTGTTGTTGTTTTTAGGAGGCCACGCAGCAAAATTTTCCATAGCAAGTGCATGGGGGAAGGCCTACCTCCTCCCACCACCATGTGAGTGGCAGGTGGAGCCTTGCAGGGAAAGAGGCCAAGTGGGGTCAGGGCCTCAGGGGAAGATGCTGAGCAAAGGCATAGTCTTGGGCAGAGCAGCAGGCAGAACCTGAAGGGAAAGAGGCCAAATAGGAGTGGAGCGTAAGGGCTGGACACTGGCAAAGGGGTGTGGGAACACAGAAGATTAATCCATCCTGCAGGAGTTGATCACCCCCTATTTTTTCTGTGGGTGTGTGAAACCTGGAGCACCACAGAGTCAGCACCCATACATGGGGGAGTTTCTGAACTGCAAGTGTTTGAGTTTTATTTTAATATCTTGTACTCTTTATATACATTTCCATTCATTTTGTTTCTAAAAATAACGGCGACTATCTTATTTTACAGGGGCAAATCCTGTTCTCCTTTGCACTAGTGTGAATCTTGTGTATCTTTTTTGACCTCAATATGGAATGGAATTTGGTTCAAACTATGTGAATTATATTGCTCTGCAAGCATTTTCCTGTAGATTAAAAAATGCCAATGTGTATAAGAGCATAGGATGTCTGGTTGTAGAATACTTCTGCTTCAGTGTTTCAGTGGTTTTAAACAAATGGAAATGCATTGAGATGACAATGCCGACCTGAATTTATGACATCCAGAGATGAGATTAGATAAAGGTCCTGAGGCAGGAATAATGACATCATTATTGCTTGTGGACAGTGCAGAATTGAAGCTATTTGGTCCTGTAGCGGTTTCGGCTATTTCCTATTTTAGTGATTCCTACTGGCTGACAATTTGGAAAAAACAAAACAAAACAAAAAAGCCTTGCTGTGTTTCTCCTTGTAATTTAAGCATTTGCTTTATTACTGTCATCATTTAAGATGGTGTCTTAGTACCAAACAGACCCTCAAGTAAAAACAGTTTGTTAAATTGAACTTGGCAGATGTAAAAACAAAACAGAAAACATGATTCAAAAGTTGAAAAATATGCATTGTCATAATTTGACTATGAACTATATTACTTAAAATGTTAAGCAGCCAAGACCAAAACTATTTTATTGAGGGGTTCTCTCTGAATAACAATATCATCCTATGCTATCCTATAATTGGATTCTATATTCCCAGATCATTAGTGTATCCTACACTGATTATATGTACCTCTCTTCAAATTACCACTTGGAAGTTGTGATCAGGTAGTGTACTATGTGCTAATGGATATTATTTCTACTAGCTGTAGCTGAACGGGTTGGACCTTCCTCATCCGGCACCCTTGGGACTGGTCAATCCAGATGATAGGTTTTGCCGGACCAAGGGTGGTCATTTCGGGATCCCTGCCACTAGCCCTATCTAGCCCTAACCCCACTACTGGTTTCCCGGCTGACTCCGCACTCTCACTGGCCCCCCACTGCCTTGCCAGGCGGCCCCGCTGCCTATGTGCCCCTATTCCTGCTGACGCGCCGGCAGTCCCACTGCCTCTGTACACCGGGCTTCTGTGGCCCTACTGGGCAGCCCCACTATCATGCGTGGGGCTCCCACTTCCCTGCTGGGAAGTCCCTCTACAACGCCTCAGGTTGCCCCTGCCCTGCGAGCCTGCAGGGCTCCCAGTGTCTAGCTGTCCACCAGGACTCTCTGCTCCTGGAACATCTGTAGTCCAGCGAGACTAGAGAGTCCCAGTTAAGAGAGTTTCAACCTGTACTTACAACTGATTTTTAAAAAAATAATCAAATTACACAGAATGCTAAATAAGCCAGATCAAAGTCATCAAGTGAAACAAACCTGAGGTACAGGAAGGGAGCTTGTTTCAGATCAGTACAGAGGAGATGAGCATGCACGTCCAAATAAATTACAGAACACATGTATGTATTTCTCAGCACCCTACTTGGAAAGCGCACCCTTGAGAGTTCTAATAGCATTCATTACATTAGAAGCAAAGGGGAAATGGCAGTACATAATTGCCTCTATGCTCAGAATGTGCTGTCTCCAATACTTAGTGCATTCTGCAGCAGACATTACTAAGTGAAGCAATTGGAAATTATAAAATGTTCATGGTGTGACAAAATTGAAAAGAAATTTTGCTTGGTTTCTAAGTTTTGTTGCCAATTCAAAACTCAAAAAGAATCACAAACATTTTCATGATCTTAGTCTGAGTTTTGAATTGGTAACAAAACTTAGGGTATGTCTACACTACAGCACTAATTCTAACTAACTTAATTTGAATTAGTTAATGCGAACTAAGCTAATTCGAACTAGTGCATCTAGACCTAAAAACTAATTCGAATTA
>JANRFK010003679.1:41877049-41893938 GCA_030068395.1 Apalone spinifera | reverse complement strand
GTTCTCTTTACCTAGCTTACCCTAAGCCAGCAGAAGACCCTCCATGTGAGCTCCACAGTCAGGACTCTGCAAATTTCTGCGAATTAACATAAAAGGGAGAGTCTGTCTCCATTGAGTATCTATTTTCTGTGGCTCGCTTCAATTGGACTCAGCAGTTTTCTCATTGGAAATCTGTGCGACAATTAATTCTGCTAGAATCAGTTTTACATCTTCTCACTGGCTATTAACTGTGAAGGGAAATATCATTCCAAGAATGGTCCAGTATTCTTTGGAGGAAAGCAGAATACTACCTCCTAGAATCCTGGTCATCATAGTTTTCAGACTAACTGAAATGCTGGCCCCATTGAAATCAATGGGAGTTTTGTCATTGACTTCAGTGAGATCAGTTTTTCAACCTGTGCTGTCTACTCCTTCCCTAAATCTTTCAACGGTGAAGGAAGCATGCAGCTCCACACAGAGATTTTGGAGACATTTTGCCTCTTCATGGGTTTTTCCAAAGTTTAATCTATAGTTAATTTTACTCTTAAACTTCTGTAAGAAAGAAAACACAGTTGAGATACAGAGAATGGATAAAAAGATAGTTAGAATGGACAACATGAACCATAGAATACTAGTATGTACTAGAAAAAATAATATGGTCACTGAGTTAGGAGCATTGTAAACTGGATGGAGTGATTCAGGCCACAATAAATATTTTTCCAAGAATTGATTTCAATTATTAAAAATTGTTATGTCTCTGATTGGATGTGATGTCTGTACCAAGAGTACCTTTATGCAGTCCTAGATTCTGTAACTCTATAATAAAGTATTTAAAAGGTGTAGTAATTCTAAGTATATATTCTAAAGACTACTGTAAAAAGGTTGTCTAGAAAAGGGAGCTATATATAAGTAAGATTAAGCACATGTCTAGAGGAGGAAAGGAATTCCATGATATGAATGAAAATTGAGAGAGACACTTAGTTAAATGGCAAGAATAAGGGCAATTTTTTCCCCAAAGAAACATGAATTATGGGCAGAGTGTCAGCCTAGATTTTCTACATTTACTGTACATTTCTGGCTTGAGTAAGCTCTTTGCTGATTTACAGTGTAAGTATTCTCACTTTAAATTCCATATTTTCAGATAGCAAGTGTTCCTGCATCAGTGACCCAGAGATCTGTAATAAAAAGTAATACATGTCAGCAGCCAGGTTCTTGAAAAAGATTGTTCTGCTTCCATTGTTTCATGCTCCACTGTACTTGCATATCAGTTTAAATTATGCATTTTGTTGAGATCTCGTTTGGGGTCAGCACAATACACAACGATCAGATGTATTTTATACCAATGAGCCAGAATCTTACTATAATTCTTATAGATGCTTTTTTTCAAAGCAGTGCAGGGGGTTTAGTCACACAACTCAATTAAAATTTAATGGAAGTGGTGACAACTGCTGCACTGTTTAGAAATTTCAGTGTGCATGTCCACAACAAAAATGCCCAGAGAATGAGTAATAAATATATTCAGTTTCAGTTTTCAAAAGTTGATGCCTAAAATATATATACAGAGCCTTCATTGACATATGCAAATGCACATTTAGATGTGAAATTACTCATTGTCACCAGAGTATTTATTGTGCTCTTTAGAAAATTAATTTTAAAAGTTGGGCCTTTTGTGAATATACCATAAATCACACTTTATGCATTGATCCCAGTTTGCACAGAATTTTCATAATGTAGTTTCCCAATCCGTGAATTTTCAACAAGTCAAATTGTAACATTCATTTTGTGCTATCTGTCAAAACGCTGTATAGTCAAACTCAAGTTCTTCATGGATTGGGGCAGAACAGACAGCCATCTGTGCTACATAATGGGTTCTAGCCATGTACATGTTGCACACACATTAAAAAAAGAATGTTTCTGTAGAGTACAGAAGTTAAGAACTGATTTTAGAGACTCATGAAAGCCCTACAAACTCAATAATTATAGGAGAGAAACAGTTAAACTACTTTTCTTTTCTGAGGAAATAAACTAACACGATGTATTCCCCATATTACTGGAAATATACAATAAACAGTAAAGTAACATTACAAATTGCTTGCTATACACAATACCGTTAGCTTTCCTAAATACCATTACAAGACCCATGGATTTCTTTCAGAATTTTTTTCTTCTAAAACAATCTATAGCCAATTCCAAACTGATTTCATTCCAAAAGGGAAAGAAGTCCACATTACAGGAGCTCATCACAACAGTCAGCACACATAAAATGTTCATATATGTTTTGTTTTGTTTTGTTTTGTTTCTAAAATGTTGCATAACAAGCATCTGTCTCTTATTTTCCAGTCCCCATGTAGACTGTTTCCATCATCATGGAAATGTAAGTCCATCTCTATGGAATTTTGAAGCAGCCTATCTTTACACTGGACTATTGCGGCCCCAATTTAGGACAACACTTAAGTATGTCCTCAACTTTAGCCACCTTCTGATGGCTATTGATTTCACTAAGACTTAACCATGTTTTAACATTAATCGTGTATTTAGTTGTACAAATTGTGTATTTGCCTCTGTTTGTCAGAGGCTGGAGAGGGATGGCAGGAGACAAATTGCTTGATCATTGTCTTCAGTCTACCCCCTTTAGGGCACCTGGTGCTGGCCACTGTCGGCAGACAGGATACTGGGCTAGATGGACCTTTGGTCTGACCCGGTACGGCCATTCTTATGTTCTTATGTTCTGTGCTGAATAGAAATTCTTTTCTGAATTGGGGTCTAGTTCTGGAGCTCTAATATAGCCACAATGCTGCATTTAAGAGGAAAGAAATATAATTGGAATCTGTAATTAGTTTCTAAAGCCTCTGATTATGGGATAATTGCATCTGAGATACAGATTGTACCTCCCTAATCCAGCACACTTGGGACCTGACCAGTTCCAAACCAGGGAATTTGCCAGACAAAAGGAAGTCAATGCTGGCCTCTATGCTGCCACTAGCTGCAGGATTCTGTCTCTCGTGGCAACAGAGGACCCAACACTGACCAAGCAGGGACTAAGAGGGGACACTTGGGAGAGGAGGCAGAGTGGCTGTGGAGCCCTGGGGCCAAAGGCCAGGAGCACAGTCTTGCAGGAACGCACCACGCCCTACCATCTGGAAGAGACTCACTGCTCTGTCGGAACAGGAAGCTGCCACTGTCACTGAAGAAGGGTTCCTCCCCCAGCTAAGGAGCAAATCCTGAGCCCCTGACTGGGTAGGGTCTCATTAAGCAGCTGTGGAGCTGTGCTACTGCGCAGTTTAGAGGGAACATTGACTGTGAAATGTCTAAACAAAATTAAATTAAAATTTGAGTCCAATATTGAAGAGGTGAAGAATTGTCTCAAAACTGAGCAAAATAAGAAGGCTGAGGTTGAGCAGCTGATGAGAAAAAAGGAAGGTGAGAGATAAATCAGATGGAATAGAATGATCGCACTACTGATTCCTTTCCTAGAATTGGGGAGTTACTCTCATTCTGTCTTGCACCTCTTGGCTGTTCATAAAGCTCACAGCCTTGACCAGTTTGTGTCTATATGGGACCTTCATATCATCGGTAAGTCACAATCTGGCTAAGTATCAGCTGTTTGCCTGCAACTGCATCATCTCCTTCTTTGAATGCAAATATAGCCACCAGCTACGAGAGGCCACTTTTCTACCATAATCCTACTTTAAGGTTGTTAACTATGACTGTGATTTGACATCAACACTCTAAGTATTCATATTAAGCATACCCTGTAATCCAGAGTTACTCCTGATATACTACCACTAATTTCATGAAGTTACAGCAGGGATGAATTTGGGCCAACGTTTTCTAAACTGCAAAATTGCTATGTCTTGGTATGGAATTATGCATTATTCTTGGAATAAAACATGCTGAAGATGAACAGAGCCAGTGAATCATACTCTGGTACAAGCATTACAAACCAAAACCATATAGTCAGATTGCTGTTATTTGATGATGCATGCATCCTCAGTCAGTTTTAGCAACAATTCTTTTTTCTGTTCCATCTTTCATCACTGCAAGACAGGGTTATTATTAGAATGACTCTAAAATATTATTTAAAAGAAAGCCATAGAATCATAGAACTGGAAAGGACCTCAAGAGGACCTCAAGTCCAGTCCCCTGAACTCTTGGCAGGACTAAGCATCTAGATCATCCAAACAGGTGCTTCCCTAACATGCTCTTTAAAATCTCCAGTGGTGAAGATTCTACAACCTCCGTAGGCAATTTATTCCAGTTCTCACCTACCCTGACAGTTAGGAAGTTCTTCCTAACATCCAACCTGAACCTCTTTTGCTGCAATTTAAGCCTACTGCTAATTGTCCTATCATCAAAGGTTAAAGAGAATAATTTTTCTCCCTCCTCCCTGAAACAACCTTTTAGGTTCTTGAAAACTGTTATCTTCCCTCTCCATCTTCTCTTTTCTGGACTAAACAAACCTAAGTCTTTCAATTGTCCCTCAATGGTCATGTTTTCTTGACCTTTAATCATTTTTGTTGCTCTTCTATGAACTTTTTCCAATTTGTCAGGACTTTTTCCAATCTTTCCTGAAATGCGATACCTAGAACTGAAAACAATACTCTAGTTGAGGCCTAATCAGTGCAGAGTAGATCAGAATTAATTTTTTATTTCGTACTTATAATACTACTGCTAATACATGCCAGAATGATGTTTGCATTTTTCCAACAGTGTTACACTGTTGACTCATATATAGCTTGTGGTCCTCTATGATTGACAGATCCCTTTGTGCAGTACCCTCTCCTAGGCAGTCATTTCCTACTTTGTGTGCAATTGATTGTTCCTTCCTAAGTGGAGTACTTTGCATTTGTCCTTATTGAATGTTATCCTATTTATATCTGGCCATTTCTCTAGTTGTGTCCAGATCATTTTGAATTATAATCCTGTCCTCCAAAGTAAAGGCAACACTCTCAGCTTGGTACCATCCACAAACTTTATACATATATTTTCTATGTCATTAGCTAAATCATTGATTAAGATATTGAACAGAATGAGACCCAGTACTGATCCCTGCAGAATTCCACTCATTAGGCCCTTCCAGCATGACATTGAACCATTAGTTACTACTCTCTGGGAACAATTATCCAACCAATTATTCACCCACCCTATAGTATCTCCATCTAGGTTGTATTTCCCTAGTTTGTTAATGAGAAGGTTATGCAAGACTGTATCAAAAGCCTTTTTAATGTCTAGGTAGTACACATCTACCACTTCCCCCTTATCCACAGTACTTGTTACCCTGTCAAAGAAAGCTGTCAGGTTGGTTTGATATGATTTGTTCTTGACAAATCCATGCTGACTATGTCTTATCACCTTATTATCTTCTAAATGTTTACAAACGGATTTCATAATTATTTGATTCATTATCTTTTCTGGCACAGAAGTTACATGGACTGTTCTATAATTCCCTGGTTTGTCCTTATTTTTTTTAAATAAAAACAACAAGTTCAGTGGCACCTTAAAACTAACAATTTTATTATGTCATAAGCTTGCATGAGTTGCAACTTCATCAGATGCATGAAGTGAAAGAAAAAGAACAGATAGCGGGGATACAGAGATGGGAGCTAATTCAATACATCAGATAGTGGGGATACATCAGAGCTAATTCAACCAGGGTAGATGTGGATAAAATGGTGAGAATAACTAAAGTGGAAAAATAAGTATTGTAATGAGAGAGCCATTCCCAGTTCCTGTTCAGACCCATTCTGATGGTGTCAAATTTGCATATAAACTCCAGCTCAGCAATTTCACATTGCAGCCTGTTTTTTAAAGTTCTTTGCTTGAGGATGGCAACTTTCAAGTCTGTAACTAAGGGTATATCTAGACTGCTTTCCTCTTCTGAAAGAGGAAATGCAAATAAAACACTAATTAGCATATTCTCGACCTTCATTTGTATATCCTCTTCTGACCCTTTTTGCAGAAGAAGTTTTTTTCACCAAAAAACACAGACTTGATGTGGCTTTTTTGTGAAAAAAAAACCCCTTTTTTCAAAAGAACCAATAAACCTCATGTTTTGAGGAATACAGGTTCTTTTGAAAAAGAGGCTTTTTCATGAAAAAGCCATGTCTACACTGCGTTTATGGTGAAATAACCTCTTCCGCAAAACGGATTGGGAAGAGGATATGCAAATGAAGCACAAAAATATGCTAATCTGCACTTATTTGCATTTCCTCTTTTGGAAGAGAAAAACAGTCTAGATGTACCCTAAGTGTCCAGGGAGTTTAAAATATTTGATCTTTTGCAGTCTCCTGGAATCTCTCATGTATTCAATCACTTTTCAAAGATAATAGCTAATGACTCAGTTGTCTCCATAGTCAGCTCCTTGTGTAGTGCACAATGCATATTTTCAGGTCCCTGATCACTTGAAGACATCTTTCTTGTCTAAGTAATTTTTAACTTGTACTTTTCCTATTTCAATTTCTGGACATACCCTATGGTCACTGGCATTCACTATAGTAGGCATTCAATCACCACCAAACTTCTTGGTGAAAACTGAAACAAAATCATTAAGCATCTCTACCATTTCCACATTTTCAGTTATTGTTTTTCACTCCAGTGGACCAAGACACTGCTTCCTGCAGCTCCCTTTGGCTGGAAACAGTAAACTGCAGCCAATGGGAGCGATGAGGCTCCGTAGCTCTGTGACTGTGGAATTTTAGAGTAGACAAACTATTGCAGGCCCTGCCAGGGGCTTTCCCTGTTGGGTTCACAACCCAAGTTTGAAAACCCCTGCCTTAAAATCATGAATGCTGTCATTCATGATCATTTTCACACAAGCTGCACCTTCTACTTTCTTGCTTAGGTACTTAGTTGCTACCTGTTTGTCAGAATCAAATGTAGAACAGCTTCCCCCCAAGAGCGGAGTATCGAGAAAGTAGGGCAAGCAGCAGTTGTGTACACTGGCATGCAGCTTGCTTTTCTTCCCATTCCCCTGACAATCAGGGAGCAAGGGGAAAGTACTTGGATTCTATGCATGCCTCTCACTCCTGGCTGGTGAAGGGAGGGGACAGAGGTGTAAGTCATGGAATCCGAGTACTTTCCCCTTGCTCTTATCATGAGAGGAACAGGAAGAAAATCAAGCGACGTCCCAGGGCACATGGCTGCAGCCTCCCCTGCTCTCTCAAAACTCTACCCTTGCTCCCCCCAGTAGCTTTCTCCATCTTCTGAAATTAAAAACTGTCTCCAATACATTCCATGAACCTGTTGGATAATCTGTGTCCTGCTGTGTTATTTTCCTAACCTATGTCTAGGTAGTTGAAGTCTCCCAACATCACCAAATCCTGTGCTTTGTATGATATTTTTAGTTGTTTAAAATAGGCCTCATCCACTTGTTCTTCCTGATTTGGTAGTCTGTAATAGACCCCTACCATGACATCATCCATGTTTTGTATCCCTTTTAGCCGTACCTAAGTCTGTTTCCAATTTCTATTTTAGTTTCAATCCAAGTGTACACATTTTTTCCTGCCTGTCCTTCCTGTCCAAGCTGTACCCTTCTATTCCAGTCATTCATGCTATCTCACCAAGTCTCTGTGTTGTCAGCTATGTCATAGTTGTGTTTGTTTACTAGCATTTCGAGTTCTTACTGTTTATTCCCTATAATTAATCTAAGATGCTGATTTGATCCTCCCCAGTTCTGTCTCATCTCTTCTTTATCCATGTAATTATAGCCCATGCTCCCCTTCAGAATTTCACCTTCTCCTGGTTCTCCCTAGTTTTGATTTACATATTTTGACTAAAATGTTAAATGTTCCCTTTTAAAAAAAATAATGTTATACTGTGTAAATTACTGAAAGATTTTAATGATTTTTTAAAAATCACTATTAATTGACCAAAAACAGCTGTTAAAATGTTACTGATGAGCCTTAATGAATCAACATTATGTCATCTTTTACCAAAAGCATTTTTATAGCGTGGCTGCATTAGATTTCCTCAGGACACTATTAAAAAGGGGAAGATAGGCTTAATAATGCTGCAAGGTCCTATGTCATCTTGAAGCTGCACTTTTTCTGATGGTGTTGCCCAATTCAGAAACCCAAAGGAGTTGAAATTTATTGTCTTCATTTTTATAAGGGTCCATTTGTAGCATAAAGCCTTAAGGATGACTCAATGACAATAGTAAAAAAGCAGATAGCTTCATCATCACTCTTGTTAGTAATTTAAATGAAGTATACAGTGATTGAACCCAGAGTCAGAACTGCCCTCTCATCTAGGTCAGTATCTCATCTCTGGATTAGAGAGAGACAAGCAGTGTTCATTATAAAATGTCATAGCTCCGATTCTGCAATCTAATGTGAGTGGTAGAATCTTGTCGCTATGTAGAGCCCTGTTGAATTTGATGGCACTCCATTAATGTTTAAACTCCTTAAAAACTAATATGCTAGCTATATATGAGAAACACAGATTTTCTTCAAAGGGCTTGCGAGGTTGGATTTAATATTTAAACTCTTGTCCTATAGGTACTTATGCATGTGAATTATATTATGCCCATGAGTAGTCTCATTGACTTCAGTGTGGCTAGTCATGAAAATATTCAGAAGATTAATTGATAATGTAATAGTATTTTCCTATTGAAATAAATATAAAAATATTTTCAAGACACAACAATTATAAATAATTTACCAAAATACCCATAAGTCAATAAACATATTTGCTGATATTTTTCATGTAACAGTATCTCTTAAAAGAAAATATTTAAATACCAAAGTCAAGACTCTTAAACTACATTACAAACACCAAGTCAATGGAGAACTAAAATAGTTGTGTTGTGATCATACATTTCATAGAATCATAGAATATTCGAACTGGAAGGGACCTTGAGAGATCATCAAGTTCAGTCCCCTGCCCTTATGCTAGGACCAAGCACCATCTATATCATCCCTGATAGATGTCTGTCTAACCTGCTCTTAAGTATCCTTATATTTAAGAAGCACAATGTTAGTTCATTTTGTGAGCAACATAAGATCTAGTCTATCCTGAATTACTGATTGCCTCCTTCTTAGGTGTTTGGATTTTATAAATGATTTTTGTTATCACATAGCATCCTTAACTGATTTTTAAACTATTTTTGTTTTGAGAATTATCAGAGAAGTTCATTCTCCACATGTGTCAGTCTGCAAGATCTGAATTGCAGAAATTTTCATGACAAAATCGTTTTCAGTACCTGCAGAGTTGGTTTGATTTGATGTGATATATTTTGGTCTATCCATAATCTTTAGTTTGTTCCTTCCATAGGACCAAATTCTGCTGTCATTTACAGATATGCAAACTCCCACTCTCCGACTACCCTAATTTAGACCAAACAAAACTTCTACTGAAGACAATGGCAATGTTGCCATTATATAATCTATAGGATCATTATTGATTTTTCTATAAAGTAAATAAATTCAAAAGTGCTCATCATTGGTCTAATTTTGCCCCCAGTGAAGTTAATTGAGTTTCCTCATTGTATTGAACAAGCGCAGTTAGGCTAATGGTTGGTGCTTTTGAAAACTTCACCCTAAAGACCTTATTTATGAAAATAAATATTAAAACCGTGTTTAGAAGATACACAGCTCTGGCCTCGTTATGCATTTATTTACTTTAGTGCAACATAGATCAAAATATACTAGTCACTTTGCAAGCATATCATACCTGGCCCAGGCTCCTACAATCATATACTTCTGTTAGTTTAAATGTTTAATATTTAGAACAAGATTGTGTGCTATCCTACATAGCCATGCAGGGTAGCAAGGCCATGAACTTTACCCACTGCGTGACCATGTACAATTTTCTCCGAGTGTGTCTGCAGTGCAATGGGAAGAGTAGGCATGATGGGTCCAGTACTACCAGGAAGTGAACAGAGAGCAAGTGGACCCATAGCTCTGCTCTCCATGTGCCATCCAGCAGAGCTGGCAGTCAAAGAAAGGAGGGAGTACACTGCACCACAGAACAGGCTGTAGTAACCTACTAAGTGCCTTCACACCTACTCCAAAAAGCAACAGGGAAACAGGAGACGCTCCAGACTGCCTCCTGGGATGACACAGGTACACACCACCCTGTGCTTGGGGCTGAGCTCTGAAGGTCAATATATCCCTTAATGAAAGTTAATGAAAAAAACCTCTCTAGATGGTCAAATCATGAAGGGTCCACATAGCTTTCTATTGTAAAAAATATCCCCCTGAAATGGCTTGCTTTTGGAGCAGCCCTCTCTTATCTGGGAGAAGTTCTATTCCCAATGACCTATATATTTTTTCTATGGTGCCATTAGCTATCTTTCAAACTTGGAATATAATTAAATCTCTCTGTCATCAGACCTTTACTGTACATCACTTTGTGTAACTATCCAGGGAATATTTTTTCCCTGAACAGAGATGCCTTCTGAAGACTATCTGTACTATAATGTGGCAGTCTTTTAGTTCCTCTCCTTAGATTTTCTGTGGCCTGACTAGTATGCCTGTGATGCAAAAAGTGTTCTACCCATTACTGTGTACAAGGGTGCGAAAGCTTTATTTTCTCTAGAAAAATCTTAGACCAAATCCTCAGTAGCTATGGCCATTTACGCCACCTTGTCTAGCCTCTTAGTCCACCATAAAAAATAAGTCATGTTCAAATTAAAGTTTTTAATCAAAACCAAAAAGTGAACCAAATTCTGCTCATGAGAAGGCACAGGCACTAGTTTCAGGCAGTCACACATAAATATCAATGGGCTGAATGTGACTCAGAATTATTTTTAAAAAATTGTCTTTAGTAATCAGCTGAGTACTTAAGCCTTGAACATGATGCTGGCCCATGGCAGTTTCTTAATTTTCTAAAGCTTTGTTCTGTTTAATTGGGCACCAGTCCAGCAAGACATTTAATTCTGAGCTTAACTTTAAGCATGTGAATACTCTTCTAGCATTCAGAAGGCTCAAACAGATACTAGTAATAACAAAGCCTCAAAAAGAGGATAAGGCAAATTCCGCCTAGGGATGAGCTGCAGTCATAGGTTCTGCAAGCTATAAAGTACACATAATTATATGGCCAGATTTTCAGGTGGTGTAAATGAACATATATAGCTCTGTTTAAGCAAATGGAGTATTGCCAATTTACACTAGCCAAGAATTGGGCCTGCCATCTCCATTGTCATATATTTAACATTTATAATTCCTCATCTTTTCATTTAGTTGACAACTCCTCTCCTATGTAAAATGAGCACCAGCTTATCTTTATGTAATAAGAATATGATGTTTACATGATATAAATTGGCTCCTTTCACTTTTCGATTCTCAACTACACTGAATAAGTTGCTAGTGATAGGGCAACTATGAGGGTAATAATAGACAGTCTTGTATAGTTTTTTTCTTTTTAATGGAATTCAGTGTTTTCATTTTTTCCAGGATTGATGATTGGGTAGATAGGGACTGAGATTCTTTCCATTCAAGGTCTACAGCAAAAGTTCTACTTACTGCAAAGGGAGTAGACTTGAAACTATGGTGCCCGTATTGTTTCTATAATATTTTTCTGCAGCCATAGTTTCCAGTTGCATACAATAAATAACCCCCTTTCACTGACTGATTGCCTCTTCTGCACCTAGTGATAAGGTGGCTATGGGGTCCATCTCTTTTTATCTTTCATACTTATAATTTTCATACTGTGCTGCCTTTCTCTCCAGAAGAATGAACCCTGCTTGGGCTGAATGTCTCATTGTTAGAATTACTTAATCCACAGCAAACATTGGGATGAATATTTTAACAAGGAAATTGATCAGTAGTTGCCACACAGCTGAGGGTCATTATTACTCCCACTTTCAGTATTATCATTTTTATTTCAAAGACATTTTATGAGTGAATCTGAGGAAAGCTACCCTGGGGATACCAAATGTGTGGCTAAGTGGTAGACATAGGAACACATATTCATGATAAAAGAGGCCATGAATTCTGTGTAGGCTCTTCCAGTCCTACACAATAACTGTTATTTTATGTGGCATTGCATTTGAAACAGTATTTAAGTGAATTTAGCTCATGAAAAGTATTGAATTTAGCTTATGACAAGTTCTGGAGACAGAAATCACTTATTTATGTTCATTGTCTAAAAGTATGCCTTGGTCTAGTTCTGGATGGACTATCTCCAGCTGTTAAAAGGTTGTTTAGTCTCTGTGCTTATTCCATCCTTGGTTTCTTTGCTGAGATTGATGTCAAGATTGCCAGTTAAGGCCAATTATGATACTGGATTTGTTTTGAGGTGTCTAGCCTTTTAAGTAGTTCACTCCTTCACTAACACATCGGATCGAGTGATATTTGGTATGACAGAATATCAGATGCTATCCAGCTATCCAGCTAAAGTAAATTCCTACATTTTCAGTATACCTCATTATCTCTTAGTTATTTCTTCAAAATATTTTTCTTACTTTGTGGCTTCTTAATGTGGATCCATACTAACTATAATAAAATCAACATTTTCTAGATGTACTTTTATTCTCTCCCTGACAAAATGTTTGTATTTTCACACCAGCTTCATAGTCCTCTAGAACCTGTCTTCAGGTGAATGTCTGACTAATCCAGTAAGCCCCTCCTGCCTTCCCTGTCTCCAGTGAGGTTTTCAGTATAGCTAAAAGAGTTTATCTTATGCCTTTGCACACATCATTCTTATTTCAAACATAGATCCTAGCTACTCAGGGGATTTGTTTTTGTCTTTTAGTCAGCTGATGACAATCTGTTGGGACATCATCCTGACTTCATTCTGTAGTTTTGGGGAGGGGGGAGTTCCTCCCTTGAGAAAAGTATGTCTGTTTCTGGCAGCTGTCTCATACTTTCCACTTAGATCAGAGAAAAGAAGACATTATTTTGCGGTTGTAATTCCGATCAATAAACTTCCCTGTGATTGCTTATTTCTACTATTTCCAATACTGTGTTCATTTAGCATTCCTATTACTTGTTTCTATTTTTCCTTAACATTTTTAGCCTAGGATAACAGCATCACACAAAAGAGTTGGTACAAATCATTTCTTCCTTTGAATAACGATACAAATGAAAAATATATATTTTGAACTTAATCTAAAGAAGCAAATAAAGTATTGAGTCAGCTGCTCAGTGTAAGTTGGAATGACTTTACATTATTCAAGATAAACATCCTATTTTTTCCAAAGAATAGTAAAATAGCCCACTTGTAATGCTAACAGTGTCTGTTTCTCTTAGCCATATGGTGGCTTATGCTACTAATGCCTGGTGCAATGTTGCCTGTAAGGACAGATGGACCATCTGCTGAGTGTCAATTGGGAATGGTCTTATCCATTATCCTCCTGTCCTCCTACTAGAAGAATACCAAAGGCAAGATCATGTGAAATGTGATTTTCAGCTCAGGGTGATGTGTTTAAGCAAACTGCTTGTAAATCCCTTTAGCTATAGTATATATGCCCTTGAATTACAGTATTGTAGTGGGATGTACAGTAATATGATAAGTAAGCAATTTAAGTCAATAGTTCATTATCAGTGGGAATTATTTTCCATAATCTTTGATCACTCCTGATTTAAGGTTGATTTTTAAATGATACCATAATGTGTCATCAATAACAAGAGCTCGTTTACAGAGTTATCACTATTTTGCTATTATCCTAACTTCTATAAAATTTTCCAGGATAAATTCTATTTCCACATGTTTATAACCTGAGAAAATCACCTTCTCAGATGAATTTTTCCATATTTGGAAGATGATTTCTATGTGTAACATTTTTGCAAAACCTCCTTCAGCTGTGTTTTGAATTGAACATGGATGAAAACAATTACATTTAAAATCAATAAACAAAAAATCATCTTGCTACTTCCATAGAAAAGTTAAAGCAAAACAGATAAAGGATGACACTTCATTAGTATGGACATGGTCCTCAATGAACACACTTAAATACACCCATTTGCCTTTATGTAGAATTACTTCGGTTATCTTAAGTACACCTTTGGTACTTCTTGTTTCTCTTTGTTATTAGGTTCTCTAAGGATTGTGGTGGTGTTTGGAATTAGAGTTCCAATTGTTCAGACAGAAAAGTGAAGTTGAATACCCACCTTTATTTGTTTTGTATTTCTGAGTTTTGTATCTTTATTTTTGTTCGTTTGTTTTTACCATTCATATGCAACATAAATCTAGTCCAGAAACTGGGTAGGAAGTAGGGATGTAAGCGACTAGTCGAGTAGTCAAGTACCCAATAAGACTAGGCTTATCGAGTCACTACTAGACTACTTACTTCCCCCAACCCTCTGATACAGAGGCAGCAAGGGGAGAGGAGCAGGAGCCAGTGTGTGTGGGGGGGGAGAACCGTCTTAAAATCCAGTTCCTCCCAGCACCATCTCTGCGAGGGGATGGGACAGTGAAGTAGGCAGAGGCACAGCAGGCGACTCAGCGCAAGCCGGAAATGCTTCAATCCCGGCTCATGCCAGGTCCCTGACCACTGCGCCTCTGCTTTTTAATTGTGGTAAGAGCCATCTGGTGCTAGGTCCCCAGGTGTCTCTTACTACATTTGAAAGACAGAGGCCCAGCAGTCCCTGAGCCAACACGAGCTGGGACTGCTCAGTCCCAGCTTGTAGCACTCCTGGAAGTTAACCCCGCTGCAGCTCTTCAGTTTCAATGTAGTAGGAGCTGGGCTGCCTGCACACCCATCTCCTACTGCATTTAAACCGCAGAGCCGTAACGGTGGTAACAAGTGCCCCCCCTCTTACCCGCTAATTGAGTAGTGAATGGAAATTCCATCCACTACTCATTTAGCTAATTAATCATTACTTAACATCCCTACTAGGAAGGGGTTATTCTTTCCTTCTACTAAAGAGATAAAGTTGCCAACAGCAGATCTAGGGCACCTGTGGGGAGCTGAGAGTTAGCCTGCCAGTGAGAGTCCTTGAGAAAGGATCTTTACAAGGAAGAATGGAAAATTTGTGGAGGGGGTGGGATATGGGATTTCTCTTTTTCTCTGGAGCACTGCTGAACTTAACCACATATATCTATTTGCCTTGGCTAAAGCAAACCATGATAAAATGGAGGGGCTTCCCAGCAAGATCCTGGCTATGTGGGAAGGCTGTCTCAATATGGCAAAATTCCAATATGGCATGGAAAATTTAGAACCACTATGCTGCTCTATTCATGTTCTTGGAGGAAAGATCTCAATTATTGGTGGTCTACACTGGCCTTTTTTGTCCATGTTTGTCCATTGTTGCTACCAATGACAGTGTTAGTACAGACAGGACTTCAGGTAGCCAGTAGAATTTTTACCATCGTACCAGCTTACCCTTTTCAGAGCAGGTTTACAGGCTACAGTGTTCATGAAGATGACTGCTAAACTGGACCAGAGTTTGAAATGATGGATAATTTTAGCCAAAAACGTTTAGCACAGACATGGCCTTTGGCAATTTAGGGTCACTGTTTGTGCATTACTAAGGATGCTATGTTGTAGTGCTTCTTCCCACCGAAATGGGAAGCTGTAAGACATTGTGGAAGATATAGTTCAGTAAGATATCATGGTCCATACAGAAAGATGGGTACATCAGAAGTGAACAATTTCCATGAAACACGACAACTGAAAAAAAACCTTTTTGTCTTTCAGACAAAATCTTTTGCTTTTGAGTTTTTACTGAAATCTCAAAAATTTCCATAGAAAAGGACAATGAAAAAGAAAAACATTTTTCATTTTTGTCTAAAATTTCTGTAGGGAAAATATTTGGATCTCATGCATTCATGCTCTGTTACTATTCACCCATTTCCTTTGATCAGAAGATTCCAGAAAAGCTTTTAAACTTAAAAAAGGCAATATATTTTTGATGTGATATAAATTTTTATTTCTGCTTCCACAATGGTGTTATCTAATAACCAAGATCTTTGCATCAAAGTATGGAAGATGTGACATTGTGAGTTTCATGAATATATTGTCTTAAGCTCTGGTTCTGCAAACACTTATGCACATGTTTAATTTTATACATTGTGAGTAATCCCATTTAATTTAATGGTATTATGGTGTGTAGACTTAAGTATGTGCATAAGTGTTTGCAGAATCAAACAGTGATCACTACAAAATTTGCTTAGTATAGAAGACTTTTTTCCTGATGCCAGATCATCAGACTCAACCAGGTAGCCAAGTTATGTTCTTTCTGGCTTGTACATCATCTCCGGTAATAAATATTCCACTGTTGTAAATCTGCCCTAGGTTATACCTGTGCAATCCAATTGACTTTTAATTACATCTTTACATTGTTTTGATTGGAACTTCACAGATTTAATTTCAAGGTGCAATTTGGGCTGATAATGGATTTTAGTTGACCTTTCCTTTGATGAAACACACAGTGGAGAAGAATTTAGTTAATTCTTCCACAATTTACTGGTTCTGCAGTGCTGACAAACTTAAAGTAGTAAAAACTTCTTTTTGTTGTTATGAAATGTTTATAAGTCTTTGCATAAACATAGGTTCTTGAACTGTAAATTGAAGGGTGCCATTTTTACAGTCACTTTAATAATTTCCTTTTGCTTTAGTTCTTTTATGCATTATGGATAAAAATATGAATTGTATACTGCATGAAGTCCATCATATAGCTTCAAAATTTTACATTATCTTTCAATTTTCTTCTAGCAAGAAAACAGCAAGTGGATACAGCCATTTCTAACTGTGGTTTAATTGATATCTATCTAATGCCACCAACAAAACTTCATGAAGTAGAAACACCCAAACAATTTGGACTCACATTACATGCTGATGAGACCATCTTTTCTGTAGTAAATTCTTGTGTTTTTTTTTAATTCTGCACTGCTTCCAAACATTTATTTTATAAATGAAGCTAAGAAGAAAATCTTTCAGAATTTAAATTCTAGAAAGTCCTTCAGAAGCTGGCACATCCAGGCTGTGTCTAGACTGGCCCCCTTTTGCGCCAAAGGCATGCAAAGGA
>JANRFK010003679.1:41862601-41876949 GCA_030068395.1 Apalone spinifera | reverse complement strand
CCTTTGCATGCCTTTGGCGCAAAAGGGGGCCAGTCTAGACACAGCCCCAGTGTATATGTTTCAAATGGAACTGGGTACATGTACTGTGAGCAACCATACAAAAAGGAATGGAATGACAAAGACAGAAGAGGAAATGTGTTTTTTATCAAAATATTCTATTTGTAATGTATTAGCATGTCAAGACCTTCTAAATCAAGAAATGTGAGTTTTGATATCAAAATCTGACTGTACTATAGAAGTAATTCAACTAATTACAGTTGGATAAGATACAGATGCCAATTCTGGGATTTATATAGCTGGTTGAATTGTTTTACTTTTGCATTTCATGCTTACAATGTTTAATGCTAAATGTACAGTTTAATTATGTTGTCTTAAAATATTTATTTGGAACAATGACAAACAATATAACCACTTTCTAGCTGAGAATTTACTGAACTCTGACTAAGAAATAGATGGATTAATGTTTGATGGAATGTACTATGCAGGCATCTATAAAAATGCCTTAAGTTAAATGCCTGACTATACAGACCTAATGTTCCCAGTGAGCTTAGGAATTCAAATGCTGCTACTGGTGTGGATATGCATGTTAATATTTGATGCCCTGGTTAGGAGTTTAGAATACAAAGGCAACTATATTTGAAACTAGTTAGAATACATTTAACTTTTGTTTACTTGAGCCAAGGTTTTGCATGTTGTATATATGTCTAGAATTCAGTTCCTCATCTCCTCATCCCCAAATAAAATATTCTTAAATTCCACTTTTAAAAAAGCTAAATGCACAGGACAAAGTAGTATGTAAATAAGTGATGCTATTTATGAAGATGTTAATGTTTATATGTAAAAAAAAGTAATGTACATAGAAAAGAAAAAAGTGGCTCAATTAATGTTTTAAAAATATTTCCTTTACAGACATCTCATGTTCACATATATGTGCTACATATTTTAAGCGCAGATTTTATTTTACTGTCACCTTTAAATCATTTTGGGCCTGATTCTACCACCCTAATTTATATTGAATAATATTTTATGCCAATGACAGTGTCATTGATGCTATTATGTAAGGATAGCAGTATCAGATTATGTGATTGTTGCTATCTTTTTCTTTTATGGTCTTGTGCACCTTTTAAAAAATCTGATCCTAAAAATATAGGATTACAGGCTGGGGCATTAGCTTAAATCTAGGTTTTCATAATAAAGTGTTTTACTATAAAAATGAAATGTGGAAATTAAAATATAAAGTTTGTTTGAATAAACTTTATTTAAACTGGTGATCACTTATTACTCACAGAAGTAAGTCTCATTGGGCTATTGCCAGTGAATAAGTTTTCACCAATGTTGTTAAGGTTTGGACTACCTAAATCATAATTTTTCTGTGTTTTTTTTAACCTACCCCAAATCTTGTATGTTACTTTCAAATTATTATAAAACTGAGGCCTGGATAAAAATTATAACATTAAGTTGGTTATTAATATATTATTATGGGTAAGTTTTGCCTATGAGAATTTGAAAATTAAGTGTAAATGTATTGACTCATAATAACAGAAATTCTGAAGAGACACTGAAGTAGTCTTAAATGTTCACTGTCAAGCTAACACTAATTATATTGATTGATTAGACAGCATGTGCATTGCAACACAAATGTTTTTGATTATGTCTAAACTAAAATCCATTTGAATTGTAGCTTAATTTGTTGACAGCTGCATTTTGTGTATTTCAGGCCTATACCTATTGTTCAAGCTGTTGAAGGACTGTGGCTGTTATTTAAAGTGTTCAACTCTAGTAATATCTGTAGCCTTCAGTATATCCTTGAGTGCCTTACACAGCTTGTTAACATAAACACTAGTAGTTAAGAAAAATATTGTACCTGAAAGTCATTCTTGGTGGATTGATGCCAAATTGCTTTTCATCTATAATGCTACCATTAAAACTTATAATAGGTAGTGTGTTTTAGCACAGTAATGGATTTAGTTTAGACTCAGGAAATCATATTGTGAATATGTGTATTAAACCATGTATTTATTTATTGTAAATTTTATAGAAAGGTCTATTGTAAATTTATGCAAAATATAAATTATTTAAAATGTTTTCTCCTATGGCAACTGTGCCATGAGTTATTTGTGTTCTCCAATGTAATCTCTTAATAACCATATTCTAAATATATAATGGTTGATTCAGTGCTGAAATGGTAATTGACAGGCCTAAAACAGGGCTGTATGTTGATCAATTACAAAATTTTACACATATTTTTGTATTGTGATTCATATGATATATATCAAGAGACTTTCTATTCATTTGTAAAATACATAAATGATTGTACACTTTTAATAAAAAAGTCTGTTTTAAACCAACATATAAAATGTGTTTTATTATTATTGTGGTGAGAACAAGGAAGACTTTGAATCTTTTATATTTTACTTACTCTACTGCAATATTATGAAATTATCACCTTAATCTCTTCCATGGTGACATCATAAATGAAGAACTATTCTAAAAATACATATGCATGTGAATAACCTTACTACCATTGCCTTCCATAAGGCTCCTCGCATGAGTAAAAGTTAAACGCATGCTTATGAGTTTGCAGGATTGGCCCCTAAAAGCCTTTCCACTGAATTCAACGAATATTATATCAGGTCCTATGTTTGATGGCCTAACTCTGTTCAACTCCTTTCAGAAACTATAATCTTACCTCAGCTCATTCAACCTAGATAAAGTTTTACAGAATGTGACCCATTTGCAGGGCTGAGATCAGACGATATCTAGAGATAATTTAGTGTGTGTCTCTAAAGTTATCCGTATTTTTCCCAAAATTAAAATATTATTCCAGTTAGCAAAGAAGGTTGATATAAATTACCATTGCAAATTCTTTTCAGACATGCATAAATATTATTCTTTTGGCAGGATAATAATGCAAGAAATTAGAGTTTTTTACTGAGGAAAACCAGAACTATTCACTGGAAATAGATAAAGAGACTGAAACTTTGAAGGTCAGTACCTAGAGAAACCTGCAAATTTAATTCAGTTAAAAGTGGGTGGCTTTGACATAACTGATAGTTTACATCAGGAAATGCTATGTTTCAGAAGAGGCATTTGGTGTTTAATCACTGTAAAAGAATCGTGTTGAATGTTTAACAGACATGATAGATTCACTATTACAAATTTGTGATAGATTTACAAATTTAAAGGACCAAAAAATAAGCTGAAGATCAGTTTGTAGGGAAAAGGCCTTTCAGCTATTGACTCTCAGTGTTGGAAAACAGCAGGCACCCTCCTTATTATTATTTAAAGGAGCTTATATATCGCTTCACTGTCAGTGCAGCCCAAAGACACATTTCCTGCACAGTGGTGTGGACTGGGGTAACATCGAAAGCCCTGCATGCATTTGCCAAAGGTCAGTTGGTTCCAGAGGGGAAAAGGTGACAGGAAAGGTAGATTTAATTGGCTGAAACAGGCAGGCAGAGGCTAAGGGAAGCGGTGACACTGTGAGCACAGTTATGGAAAGGGGAGGTGGCTATCGAAAGATTCAGCTTTTAGTGAAGCCACCCTACCACAAAGGTGCTTTCCAGCGACTCTTTCCTTAGCAGCTCGAAGTCCTATGTGGGCTCTCCCTGGGATGGCCTCCTCATGAACCCCAGTGGCGTGGATGCTTTCAGCACCGCCACGTTGGACAGCTCCTTGTCAGCCAGGCTCACAGGCGAGCCCAGCGGCGGTACCTGGCTAACGAATCCCACGCGACAGGAGTCTCTCTGCCAGTTCTCCCCCAGCGCTGCGTGTGCAGCCCTCCGGCGGGCCCCGCTCCCCCGCCCCGCAGCCATGGCCGAGCGGCAGCCGCAGCTGGAGCAGAGGGAACCCGAACTGCCCGGGTACTTCGCGGCCCTGGGCTCGGGCAGCCCCAAGCCGCGGCAGAAATTCGGGGGCATGTTTTGCAGCGTGGAAGGAGCCTTTGAGAACAAAACGCTGGACTTGGAGGCGCTGAGCGGCGGCAGCAGGAGAAGCGCCCCGACGCCCGGGCGAGGGGCGCGCCGCCACCTCTCCATCGACTCCGAAGGGCAGAGTGAGGCCGGCAGCGAGAGCGGCGAGACGCCTGGGCGCCGCAGCGCCCCTGCCCTCACCCCAGCCTCTACCGAGCCGTCCTCGCCCGCCGCCGGGGCTGCAGGTGACGCGCCCGCTGGCTGCGCTCAGGTAACTGGGGAAGCGGCCAGCGCAGCGCGCACCTCACTGGGAAGCAGCCCTCTAGTTTGCAAAACTTCGGCGCTGTCAGCATTCCCCCGCGGCGCCCGCAACTCAGCCACTGGAGGGAGTGCTGGGGGGGCACAACAGGGGCCCCAAAGTCAATGGGAGCGGCAGGATGGGAGGGCCCAGCCGTGAGCCGTTACCCAGCGGACAGCAAATGGGAAGGTGGGCAAAGGCTGCTGCCTTTTTCCCGGTGTGCGGAGCTGCTCCATTCCCTGTCCCTGAATCCCGAGCGGCCTCAGCAGAGGGTTTACATCAGACAGTTTTTTGGGGGGAGGAGGGATTCTTCATTTCAGAAGGAGGTTTGAGTTTGTCAGGCGACCAGTTTGCCTTTGCCTTTTAAGTGCAGCCCACATGTATTCCCGGCCATGGGGTAGAAAGCAGCCCAGAGCTGGAACTGCCACCGGTGAGTATGCGGGATACGGAGTAAGCTTTGTAGAGAGGAGCCGCCTAACAACCATTTACCTGCTACCAGCCCCACAAACATCAGTCTAGCCCCGGTGGGGCAGACCCATGGTCCATCTAGCCCAGGATTCTGCCTTCTAAGAGGGGCCGTGCCTGATGCTTCAAAGGGAGTAAACAGAACAGGGGCAATTTATGGCGTGCCCCAGCTCCTGCGGGCCCAAGGACAGGAGCCTTTCCAAGCCCGGGACTCCAGGTTCTGCTTCACATCCCTGCTGTATCGGAGACCAACCCAACTCCAACTCAAGTCAATGCGAGCCACTGGAAAGGCCTGAGTGCTTCATGGCTGCAGAATGGAGCCCTCGATGAGGCCATTAATCGGGTAGAAGTTCCTGGTGCCGACGTGGACAAGCCAAGTCTCAGTATGATTCCCATGAGGGCTGTTGGGCTGCAGGGTCGCAGCGGAAAGAGAGGCCTATTTTGTGCGGATGTGTAGTAAATAGCTGTGAAGCTTGCACTGGGCTTCCCGGGTGACCCCACTGCCCTGCGTACAATCCTAGGCAGATGTCAGGGGAATACATGGAAATCTGCAGGGCATAAATCTCCAGAATTTAAGGACATACAGAAATATGCGGGGAGGAGGGGGGGGAGAGAGTTCAGGCTGGAAACAATGAGCCATTGGCAAGGCTCTGTCTGACATCCACCCTCGCTGGTCCCTGGGGCCCTGCCCAAAGATCCCAGCCATTGCTGGCCTGGCCCAGGCTGGCGCGCTCTCTTGGCAGGCAGGCTGGTGGCGGGGTGGGGGAAGCGGCTTTTGTTCTCTGGTGCCAGGAGAGCAGGGAAGTGGCTGCTGGCTGGGGAGAGGCCCCGGCGGGCTGTCTGCGCGGCTGCCTCGCTGGCGGGGGAGCATGAGCCCGGAATGCTAATCAGGCAGCTGCTCAGCGAGGCTGCGGGGCGGCCGGCGCAGGGGGAGCCACCGAGCTAGCCAAGAACAACAGGCACAAACACGCACAGAGGCGCCACAAAAAGCCGCCCGCTCCGGCCGCTCCGCCGAGCAGAGACCCAGGAGGGACACCCGGCCCCGCAGCGCACCTGCCGCGGGCTAATTCCAGCCGCGGGCGCCCGCTCGGAGGGAGAGGCCGCGGCGGGAAGATGTCGTACCAGGGCAAGAAGAACATTCCCCGGCTCACGGTGAGAGGGAGGCCGAGGCAGCCACGGCCTGGCGGGGTGGCGGCTGGGGCTGCTCCCCTTTCCTTTGGGAGGCAAGTCTCTGGGCCGCTCGGCCTTTTCTCCGCGGCGGGCAGCCATGGCCCGGGCCCTGCTGGCTTTGCGCCATGGCAGGATGGCGATGGAGCCATGAACCACCCCAGCGCCGGGCGCCCTGGTAGCGGCTAAGGGGCAAACGCGCGGCGGCCGGCAGCTGGGAGAAGGAGACGTGTCTTCGGGTCTGGGGGGGATTTCAATCCCTGGTAAGCTTGGGGTGGCTGGGCGGAGAGGCGAGCGGGGCAGCTCACTAGCGAGGTGGGGGAGCGCGTCTCTGCTGTGATTGTGTATGGCCCCTGTAAACCAGTTGCGGGGGGGAGGGTACCTGGCCTTCCCAGATATTTCCCTGCGTACCCCAGACCTCAGCCCAAAAGGTCCCGGGCAGCGGCAAAGCCATCGGACAGTCAGCAAACACCTCAGGGGAGCATGGCCCATGGCGAGGTGGCAGATACCTACCGAGTCCCAGAGGAGACTGAAGGTAGCGGCCTTTCCCGGCTCCGGGAGGAAGAGGAGACTGTGTGTTCATCAGCAACTTGGCAAATCAGCCAGGCCATTACATCTGGTTTATTTCTGCTGAGAAGCTGGTGCTCATTCCTTTTCGGGCCCTAATTTCTCATAAAGGGTTGAAGGGCCCAAAGGACACAGCAGTTTAAGTGAGTTTGTATTTACCTATCCTTAGAACGCAACATCTTTTCTCCCAACATCTTTTCTGTATTGCATTCAGAAAATACAAAATAACAGGACTGGCTTAACTGGGCTATGATAACTTTGGGCTTGTTTATGTGCCTAAAATTAAGTGTTCATTTGAATGTCTCATATTTTTTCTCAGTTTAGGTTATAAGGCCATCTTTTTACATGGTTCTTACATAATTTTAGGGTAGTTGGGAAAACAATGATTATTCATAATCGGTATTTTTAAAATATAATTCTAAAGTGCCATTTTTAGATACATTATTCCTTCAGCAAGAGGGGAAGTGGATTTTAGTTCTGAAATGAAATCAAACCCTGAGAGCAAAACAGGAGGAGGATGAAAGAGTATTCTTGGGGGTCTGTCTTTCGCCTTTGTTACTACAAGCTTCCTATAGAGGCCATTTGGAGAATTAGCATGGTCCTTTGTTGAGCATAACCTAGCTTCAACTCAGACAGGGTTTATGTAGCATTATATTCTCAGGAAGAGGCCCTTGTACAACAACGGGCACCTGCTTTTTAGATCTTGGGTACACCAGCTTATTATCTTTCATACACCAGGCCAGCTAGTTTACCCAAAAGAATACAAATATTGCTTTTAAAAGAAAGCCAGACACATGTATCTTTGAGTCTGAAGGATCCACTCTAAAGGACTGCCACATTATATTTGGAAATTAACAAATACAAACATTATGTTTTACTATATTTAATGGGGTTTTAATGTTTCCTGCCTTTTTTCCCCCCATCAACCATGATCCCCCTGGCCTTCTTACTCCTGGTACATAAACCCACACCATAAGGGCCTAGGTTGTAATCCCCCAATACTAAAAAAAAAATGCAAGAATACTGTAGCTATGGAATCTTGTGCTCACTCACTGCAGTAGGCCTCACTCCATCCACCATCTTATCTCCACTGTATTTTGGAGGAATGTGCCACCCATCCTGCAGATCCCTATCACTGTTGTAATAGGAATCACCTTACCCTGATTACCAGGATTTTTGTGGTGGTGAGGAAGCACCTATGGATTGCATTTTTCCTTACTGGCTGGTGGGCTTTAACGTGGAGCCACATGAGGGGAGAGAGAAATAGCACTGAATCCCCTTTAGTAGTGTTCATTGGCTAGCTGATATTAGGTAAGCCAGAGAGAATCAGCCTGAATCAGTGACAGGCTGTAAAGGGACTCATTGAGTTCAGTAAAAGCCCATTAAGAACATCTGGCATTTTGTGGTTTTTACAGAGTGGGTGCACTTTCAGACCAGAGAGCAGCCTGTATATTTGCATGGTGTAGGAGGCCGACAGACCTCCCAGGAGTCAGTGAATGTGGTGTCTCTTTTTGGCTGGGAAGCAAGAAATATTGTTGAAAAACAGACTAAGGACCATGGAATACAAATGAAACGTGTGAGAGTTTTTATAAAGTAAAATTGTTTAATAGTTTTATTCAGACCTCTTAGACTCAGATTTAAAAAAATTAAAGCTCAGAAGTGGTGTTCTGTAAATGTTTTATAATTGAGCCTTTCTCTGGTCTTGTAACTCACCCTCCCAAGCTGTATTGTCACATGTTGTTACATCCAGCAATTATGTTGACATGTGCATTATAATCCTTAGCAGTGACCATTGTTGTCCTGAGAGTAAATTCTCTAGAGTCACTGTAGAGGTCACAGTTGGAGACATAATTGTAATCAACTATGCTACAGTTTCACATTTAAAAAAGAATATGAGCCTGATCCTACATTTTCTTATGCATCTAAAATACTCACTGGGGAAAATGACAGACACTAACGAAGAATCCTTTGACTAGTGTCAGAACCCTTTAGGACTGTGAAACTTGTGGCTGCAGGAAGATCTGATTTTGAGAACCTGAAAATGTTATAGTTAATCTCCACTTTCTTTTTGTAACAGTGAGTTCCTAGTCCTTTTTCTTGCAAAGAGAACCCAGAAAATATAAACATAGACAAATCAGTTGCTAGAGTTGAAAATTGCTCATTGATTTCCCAAAAAATCACAGCCATTCCATTAGCTCCCCTGACTCCTGAAGCTGGCATTTCAGATTTGTGACACTTATGCCAATAGATTCCTCAATTTCTGGGAGAACCTTTGGCCAGTTGCCATGTGTAGGAAAACAGTATTATTTTGCGTGCTGTTAATATTGCTAGGCCTGCTGCAAGCTGCCTCCCAGCTAAATGTCCGCATATTCAGTGGATCCTCAGCTTAGCAGCCAAAGTGGACACTGGCCACAATGAGAGGTGCCTTAATATCATGACAAGCAGCATGGTCTAGTGGCCTAAGCACAAAACTGAGAGCAAGTAACACTTGTATTCCAATCTCAGTTCTGACACTGACTTCATCTGTGGCCTCAGTCAACCCACTTAAACTTTCTGCTTTAGTTTCCTCATTGGTGACTCAGGGAAAGAAACTATGTTCTTACATTCTTACTTTCCTCAGAAAGAGGGCATAGTAACTTATTTCATTGATATTTTCAAGTCACTTATATAAAAGTGCTAAAATGCACCTGAATGTACAGAAAATTTGCCAGTAACAGCTTTGGAGGAGGCCAAGCAGCCTCATATCCATGGTTTAGTTGCAAAACTGTCAAATGCAAACTCTTCTTAGAGTTTGCACACATATACACACAGACTGTAGCATAAACAACTGGCCTCCACATCTGCAGAAGGAGACTGGTAGTGACCCGTTATCTCTTAATAATATAAAATGAGTCAATTAAGTGTAAGTTTACCAAAAAGGTCATTGCATCAACTCTCTTCAAAACTAGCAGCATGCCCTTGTGTATATTAATATAATCTTAATGGGCAGGAGACATTAATATTGGAGGGTGAAGCAAAAAATGTTTTGCAGAGTTACTCAAAGCTGTGAAGGGAATTGTAGCTTTGCAATTAATGAAAAAAATCAGTAATAACTAATGTGCACTGTTTTATTGTAACTTTGCCGTAATAATTTTTTTAAATCACTCCAGCGTGAAGTTCTCTGCCACACTAGAAAAAACTATAAGTTCTCTGATCTGTGGAAAATATAGCTTAAATCTTCTTTTTGGTTGATTTCAAGATGTTAAAACATGTTTTATTTGTATATAAAATATACTGTTTTCGTTTTAAATACTTTTTATGTGGAATAGTTAGACTTTGATATGAAATAATTTGAATGCATTCTTAAACTATATTGGAAGTACCTGTATTTTTTTTCAGACTGTAACTGCAGCAAGCAATTATAGAGAATTATTATGCATGAAGGCCTGTACTGAGTAAAGCAACTTCTAAATAAAATAATCTTGTAAATCAAATTTTTGCCATTAGAGTGACCGGCTTCTAATCAAAGGAGGAAAGATTGTCAATGATGATCAATCATTTTATGCTGATATCTATGTGGAGGACAGTTTGATAAAGTAAGTTCCATAAGAAATCTTTGGTATTACAATTTCAATACTTAACATTTTTGGTGTAATTTAATAAGAATAATAATTTCCAGAGACCCCTTTAATTTTCTCAGAAATATGTTCAAAATATTCTTTTGTACAAAAAAAATCAATAGTTCATAGGGCATTGGAAGAAAAAGTAGAAAGGATTTTTTCTTTCTTAAGATCTACTTGTGTTCTTTAAAGTAACAAGCAAAATTATGTTAGCCCCTAATGAGCTTAGTTCCTTAGTTGTTACTATCAGATATGCAATAACTATCAGAACCAGTTAGGGAGTGGTTCAGCATTACATAAATGAAGAGAGCTTTGGGTTACATTTGATGCCCTCAAACGGGCTGGCTTGAGAGGCTGATATTGGTGCTTTGCATGGTCACCTAGGAGACACAGATCTGATCAATCCTATCCTAAAGTTGAGAAAGTTTTGGAGGCAGTGCTTTGCCAGTGGAGATGAGAGAGTTTCAAGAGCAGCAATTATGGGTCTGAAAGAAGTTTCATTCAATCTTCCTTTGCCAGAAGGATGGTGACTGTGACATGAGGTCTCATAAGACAACAAGCATTTAAGTCAGGAAAAAATGGGAGAAACTCAGAGCTCACCATCTGAGGACCCCAAATACCCTCCATTTCCCAAAGGAGAGCATAACCAATATGCATTGGCAGCAGTATGGGAAAACTTACAGAAATGGACATGAGCACCCCCACATGCTCACTTTAAACAATGGGAAGTTAAAGTATTTTTTAAATGTTATTTGCAACTAGTAGAACTTCTTTAATACTGTTTTTAGGCAAATTGGAGAAAACCTGATAGTTCCTGGTGGTGTCAAAACTGTAGATGCCTATGGCCAATTAGTTATGCCAGGAGGCATAGATGTCCACACTAGACTGCAAATGCCTGTGATGGGAATGACCTCTGCTGATGACTTCTATCAAGGCACAAAAGCAGCCCTAGCAGGAGGAACGACCATGATACGTAAGTGGCATCTTTGCAATGCCTCTAGGAAGTACATCTTTCAAAAAGCAAAGTAGGTGTGCCACCAGTGAAAAGTTAATTACGGTTGTACCATGTATTAAGTAAGTTCTCGTCAATAAATTCTACTTTTGTTATATGTTCCTTTTTAAAATATAGAGTCTACTTTTAATGAGGCCATTACACCTTTATCATGATAAGCAATAGAAGGCCCCTTTTTACCTTTTAAAATAGGTGTTCAGAAGACATTTCTATTTATATACTTTTCTTTTTGTGGGTAGAAGAAGAAAAGTGACTTGGTTGTAAAATCAAATTGTGCACTAATTTCCAGCTCTGGGATTGTGAGAGCAAATACTGTTGAGGTTCAAAGTAAAAACGATTTTGAGTTACTCAATCTGAGCCAAAGTAGGCTTTATAAAAGCACCACACAGTTCAGTCCAGTTTACACAGTGGAGGCACAGAACAGAACTAGGGACATAAAATTGTATCCGTTTAAATGGTTAACTGATAAACATTACCTTATCAGTTTCCGTTACAGTTACATGGAGGCCAGCAGCCCCACTCCCAGGGATTCGACTTCACTGTGGGCTGTTTATATATAAGCTTTAGATTGCAGAGTCCGCAGTGCATGTAACCACTAGAATTTTTAGCAATTACACGGTTACATTTTTAAACAACTTTTTGCATCCCTAAACTGAACTAGGAAGAATCTGCTGAGGGTGTAGCCAGGTGTAATGGGAAATACAGAACCGATCAATGAGTGCCGTTGTTGCTAATGTCGAAGGAAGCTGTGCACAAATATCTAAGGGCAAAATTTGGCCCATTGCATGTATATGATAGCACACACCAGTCTCAGCTTACTGTATTATCTAGACACAAAGGGATGAATTAAGGTTGTACTATAATCCACAATTTAGAATTGACTTGTTTGGTGATTTTTGACTCAGTCTTAATGGCAATTAAGCTTGGATGTTTTCATAACCTTCATTTTTAATTACAGAATAATTTGCATTAAAATGTCTCCTCCTACCATAGAAAACTGTTAGATAAACACATATTTTATTGACATTATAATAATGTCCCACTGTTACCCCATAATATAAAGGCTGCTGACACACTGCAATATTTCTGCAGTTGACCATGTGTTCCCTGACTCTGGAATGAATCTGCTTACTGCATATGACCAATGGAGAGAGTGTGCTGATAGCAAAGCCTGTTGTGATTATTCACTACATATTGACATCACACGCTGGCATGAGAGCATAAAAGAGGAACTGGAAGCTCTAGTGAAAGACAAAGGTAAGGACAAGAGACAAGTGCTCTACTAACCTAGTTACCATCAATTGTGAAAGCTAGCACAAGACAAAAGATAAGCTACTTTTTAAGACACTATGCATTCCTCTAACATCAAGAAACCACCTTTGGTAACTCAGAACAAAACAAATGGGCCCCATTCTGAAGTCCTTACACAGTTAAGGCTCCCATGACTACACTGAAAATTTATCTGTTTAAGCAATTTCAGAATCATGCCCACAGGGCCCAATTGTGTAATAAAGTGGACAACAAGAGGCTAACTGGGTTACTCAGAGTATTATGGGTTGGAGCCATGCACCATACCTGCTTCACCTCTTGTTTAGTTAGTGAGTGCTTCCCCATTCCCCAGGCACTCTGCAGTTGAGTGGAATAAAGCAGTGCAACCCCAGCCTGCAGTACTTGAAAGTAGAGTATTTCATGTGCACTGAAACAAACACTTGTACCTTTACAAACAGTTGTACCCGTAGTTCCTGTATATAAGAACCCATGGATACCAACCTGGTGGACATTGTCTACTGAAGAACTCATCCACCACAGGATTAGTGCCTTTCACTAATCTGTTACATTGGTCACATATTAGGAACTGTTTTGCACTGAGATACACAGGTACAAATCTAAGTGGCTTCAATGGCAAATGCAGCCATGCATTCAGGGACAGAATTTGTCAGTTAACACAGAAATTGTTAATGAATCTTCCATTAAAATTTTCAGTGGTAGTTAAGAAAATAGCTGTTGAAAGCTGAAACCCGACATTTTTCTTAGTTACTCACAAATAGTAATAAAAGGGAGAGGATATTGTAATATGACTATAACTTGAAAATTAATGTGGTTCTTAGCTACATAAAAACTAGGGATGTTATCTATCATGTATTTCTATAAATGTGTAACTGCTGGAATTTTTAGTGGTTGCATATTTACACATGGGGGATAGGAGGGAGCTGGTGCTCATGAGGAGCTAGCTTTCTGATAAAGAGGCATCAGTACAGGGGGCAGGCAGCTCCACGGGAGCAGAAATGTGTGAGGAACCAGCTTGAAAGTTACTTCTTGCATTTACCGCCTCCCGCTTGCCCCCCTCTCTATCAGAGGCAGCAGCATGATGAGGGGCAAGTGGATCCACGGGAGCCGCTTCTCTGGGGGAGCTGGTTGCCCCCCTGTGCTGCTGTCTCTGTTGGAGGTTAGGTGGGGCAGGTAGCTCCACAGAATCCAGTTCCCCATGCGTGTTAGCTCATGCCTGCCTCCCCTCTCCCCACTGCTTCTGTGGGAGGCAGCAGCGCAGTGGGGAGGCAGTTCAGCGGGAGCCAATATACACAGGGAGCCAGCTTGAAGGCCGGCTTTCCATATGTGCTGGCTCCACACAGTCTCCTGCCTCCCCCCTTGCTGCCTCCTACAGAGGAGGATATACTAGGACTCAACACTAAATAAGGGTATGTCTACACTGCAGTGTTTTTCTGGAAAAACTATTCTTACGTCCACACTGCTATTGCGTTCTTTCGACAGAAAGTCGAAAGAATGGAGAGGTTCTTCCAACAGAGGTAAACCTCTTTCTACGAGGAAGAAACCTTTTTCCGAAAAAGCTTTTTCAGAAAAAGGCATGTGTGGATGCGGAAGAGGGAGTTCTTTCAAAAGAAGAGGCCTCCAGGAAATAACACAGGTGCCTGGGTGGCCACTCCATCCATACTAATCACAACTTAAATGCGAGATAGTGTCCAATCAATGTGGTCACTATCTTTCAAAAAAGCACATAACTTTTTCATTGCACTTTGGCTGTGTAGGTCTCTTCTGGAAAAGCTTCTTCTAAAAGAAGCTTGCAGTCTAGATATAGCCTGAATCAGATTACACCTTAGGCTACGTCTAAACTACACCCCTCTGTTGGCAGAGGGATGTAAATTAGAGGTTTCTAAAGTGCAAATGAAGCAGGGATTTAAATATCCCGTGCTTCATTTGCATAATTCCGTCATGGTGCTGTTTCGAATAAGCGCCATTTCGAACGTGAAACTGCGGTTTAGACATGGTTCTTTTGACAATGGGGCGCTTTTTCGAAAGATCCTGTACTCCTC
>JANRFK010003679.1:41832946-41845891 GCA_030068395.1 Apalone spinifera | reverse complement strand
GGCCCGCCCTCACTCCGAACCCCAACCCAGGGCCCTAAGGTGAGGTCGTCGGACTTCACTCAGCGGAGGGGGTAGTCACCCCAAGCCCCCTGCTCTCGGGTTCTGCGGCTCTACCCTGGGCTATTTATTCTCCTGGCCCCACCTCCTGGGCCTCCCCGGGATCCTCCTACTCTGCGCCTTCCGCGGTCACGTCGGTCTTACCCAGCTCCTGCCTCCTGGCCAGGCTCAGCCCCTGTCTTACCTCCTCCTCCAGGGAGCCTTCCCGCTCTCCTTTTAAGCTTCCCGCCGGCTGTGGGCCCACGCCCCTCCCTTCCGCCACCATTCCCTGGAGTGGCAGCCCCACCCTTCGCGGGGGCACGCCAGTGACATCATCAACCGGCGCGCGCCGGCCGCGGGCCCCGCCGGCTCTTTTAGTTGCCTTCCCACTGAGAGGCCTGCCCGCACCGTGAACGGCATCCTCCGGCCCACGGCGGACTCCCCAGTTCGGGCCCCGGGGTTGGCTTGAGTGCGGGGTGCAACTGCGGGGGATGGCGCCCCATCACACATGGTTAGCTCAGTGTGCAGTTGGGGACTTTTAGGACACCAGGATTCATACACCCAGTTAGTGCACTGTTTGGTAGTACATTCACACCTCAGCTTGCCATCCACTAACTCTTAGGGTACGGCTAGACTGCGAGGATCTATCAGAAAAAGATACGCAAAATATGCTCTGCATTTGTCGGGAGAGGCTTTTCTGAAATTTGGACCATCTAGACTGGGCCAAATTTCAGAAAAAAAACCCTCTTTCAAAAGCTCCCGTCTTCCTTGTGGAACAAAGAATACAGGGGCTTCTGAAAGGGTGTGTTTGCTCTTCTGCAAAAAAAAGCAGACGAGCAAACGCGTTCCCTGGACATGTCAGAGTTTTTTCAGGATACCTGTGGTATCCTGAACCCCCCCTTCCCTCTGCAGTCTAGCCGTACCCTATGCCTAGACAAGCCCTTATTTGTTGTTGCAGGCATAGAGTGGCTTCCCTTCTGTGTTACCCTATCCTCTAGTAACAGGGCTAGCTGTTTTAGGATTAGATTTCCACAGTTGTCTAGGGGATTTAGATGCCCATTTCCCATTTTAATAGAAAGCAGGCATCCAAACCCCCCTACCAGCAAACTCCTATACTTGGGAGTAACTGACATTACAAAATGTTTAACTACTGCTCATCACAATTTGCTTAATATCATGAGTAAAATCCTGGCTCTGTCAACTCTCTTTGACTTTAATGGAATCAGAAGATTTTGACACCATTTCTTTCCTTAGCTGTGTTGTGTTACTGTGAGCAATTCTTACCTCTATCAGGTACTTGCACTGGGCATTCCTCTCTGTAACTGGAATTTACCAAAATTAGGAAGCAGGTGGGTTCCTTAATGTAATGGTTTTATACTGTCATGAGGGAGGGGCAGGAACTGTTTCACCTGTCAGAATTCCTCAACAGCAATAGTGTGACCCTCCAGCTTCATGTGGGAGCAGTGAAGGACCCTCATTCAGCACATGCCTCACTTTATACACAGGGGTAACCCACTGACATCAATTGTGCTGAAATACTTTTCTGAATCAGGACCTTGGTTGGGAAGATGTAGTAGTTTGATTCTTTCCCTGCCTTTTCTCATGCATATTATTGCCAAAGTAACTTAGATAATAATTTTTTTCAGACATGATCTGCTTTTACCTGCAAACATTCAATATTTGTTTGATAAAATAAACAGCCCATATTTTCCAAACTGACTTGTATTATTAGGTGCATCAGTTACTGGGTATCTAATGTGAGACAATGTAAATGTAGATGATCCTCACATCTGTAAATAAGGCAAAAGAATTGCATTTGTTTTGGCAATGGCTGGTGGGTTTAGACGCTATTAATGCAATTAAAGGAATGTGTCCCCCCCAGTGATATACTATCCATCTCTCCAGACACTCTATCAGCGTACTCTCAATAATTATTCCAAACTCTGAATGCATTGAAAGTAACTCACGCTGTCATGAGCAGTGTATCTAACTTAGCATTTTATACTGTAACCCACCACAATGATATCTGAGCTTAAGAAGGGTAAAACAGTCTATTACCAATAAGTACTGGCCTCAATCATTCCCAAAACCAAACTCTATTGGGAAGTCCTACCAAAGCTAAGAATTACTAGCAATTTCATGAATCATTCTTTTTGAGATTTGCTTATTGTGAATTAATGGAGTATGAGTACATGGTAGAGAAAACTCATAGAGAAATGAAAAAGGTATGATTGCAGCAACTTCTTATAGCATCAGGACTTTTATGTGAGCAGGTTGAGGTTTCAAAGCGCTGAGCTTTTTCAGACTGTAATGAAGTTTGGCATTCTAGTAAATATTCACTAGAAGTCTGTGAGCTCATGTACACCCCTGAGAAAGATCATCTGGTGTTTTCAAGTATTTGGTGTGTATGACTTCTGAAACTCATTTTTCTGGGGCGAAAAAAAAAACCCCTTAGGTTTTTATTATTGCCCTGCTTCACCCCTGAAGCTCAAGGCAATTTTTACGTTTATGGCACATTTTTTCACTCCTAAAATATTTCATTTTCCCAAAATACATCAGCTAGGGAGGATAGACTGTCCCTCCACCACACAACACCAAAAAATATACAAGCTCATGGTTTTCTTTCATCTGAACAAGTGAAATAGGGCCATAAACTGAAGAAATAATTCCAAACAATTAAACACTCCAATCAAAGACTATAATTTTGATACATCTAGATAAAATTTGTATTGAAACACTAATCTAAACTGGAAGTTTGGGAAGTTTTCATACATCTTTGCCATGGTAGCAAATGCTGAACTGTTGTCTTTCCTTCCTAATTTAAGATGAGGCAAAAAATGGAAACATGGAGTAGTCTAAGAAAATTAATTCTCAAGACTTTCACTAGTCTTGAGAAACCAGGAAGTCTAGTTATAGAGCTCATTGTAAATCTTGGTATTTGGAACCTGATCCAGTTTCTCTGAAGTCAATAGGCTTGATAAAGGTAGTCAGATCAAATTCAAAGTGTGTGAGTTTTATGATTCATTATGGATAAGAGCCCATAGTAGGAGAAAGTAGACAACGACTAATCAAATGGCCTTATAATTTTGGTGATTTCCAACAAACTTTATTGAAAGCAATGAGCAATAAACAAAATCATAAGTGATTTTGTTGCAATTACATGCATAGTTTTATGGAATGATACTGCATATAGAATCACCTTTACTGTACATAGTGTTAAATATAATAAACCTGTTGTATTAAGCTTTATAAAAAGAGTTCATCAGCTGCAACTGGCTTTCAAATATGCCTCTGCTTAGTACTTGGAAAATTTTATAAATAATCTTTAAAAAACAAGTCTAACAAAAAGACTAAAACACTTTGGAACTTCCACTGTCATCTCTGAGTTCCAGAAATACAACTATTAAAAAAAACAACAACTAAAACTCAAATGCATTAGTATGCCTATATTGACACTATTACAACTAACTCCATGAACATTCAGACGACACGTTGATTTCTTATACTCATGCTGTCACATTGGTACAGAGTGACAATGATTCTCAAGGCATGTTCAAGGCCTGTGCAATGAGATAGTATAAATATATGATTATTGATCGTTTCAACCACAAGATATATAACTGACTGTATTAAAAACATACAGAGTTGAAACTGTTTATCAGTTAAAATTCCTTAGAGTAAAAAGGGCAGTAGCTGTTATTGGAACGGAAACAATGAGCCTATTAAACACAAAATATGTCTTCAGCCTTGTCCTGATTACAAGACAGCTAGCAGCACCACTGAACACATTTTAATGACCTTCTAATTGTTTACATGCATGTGTTAAAGATCTGTTGAATATATCTATTTGAGAGAGAAATATATTTAAAATACCTGATGAGAGTTCTATTTCCTGGGGTATTTTTTAGCCTATTTTCCAATCAGAGACGAATGGGGGGTAGGTGGGCAAAACTGATACAAGGTTAATTTCATCCTGAGCTTGATGGCAGATCAATTTTTTATTTCCAAGGTATCCACTCAACCCAAACTGCTTGCCCTGGCAGTGTGTATTATGCCCATATAATTTCTTATTAAGATTGCTACTTAAGAGCTGTACTTCTGTTGCTTACAGCTCATAAAGCAAGGTGTTCTGGGTGAGTATAAACAAGGCAGAGTCTTTTAAGATACATTTTCTGTAAATGCAAAAATGTTGTTGAAAAATGCAGTTCCCTATACCACCTGCCCCAGTGGAAACCAAGACTGATTTTCAAGGAATACAATACATTACATTTGGAATCCTTACGACAAAGATGTAATATTGGAACGTCCACCAGGGGGTGCAATGATTTTTTGAGCAGTGCGTCTTGCAATATGGTCATCTGCTTGAGATCCTAGAAGAGAAGACATAAAAACTGAAGGACTGAAAACAAAGTGCTGACTCCATTGATTTACATAAAAGTAATTATTAAATGAAATGTTTTTGTTCCTAATGATATATATGTATCTATACGCATGGGTAAATAATAGCAATTTATTTGTCTTTAATGTATATTGATTTGGAAACTGAATAGTAAAATTCAAACACAAATAACTACCTACATTTTTTACACTTTGGGACAACTTTATAAATAAGGTATGCAGCTGTAACATGACCAATGAACTGTATGATCTGTAGATTTTTGTAATTTTTAGTTAAAGTGCTTTTGAACCCTCCTAATCAGCAAAGAAGCTGCACTCTATAGTGACAATTTGAAGATTAAATAATCTTATTATACTTTCATGTTCAGACTCAGTTTTCACAAAACGTATTTCAAGCTTAATAGTGGGGAAACTAAACATGCATAATGAGAATAATATAAAAAGTTAATTATAGGAAATGCTGTCAAATGCAAAGAAAAACTACATTCTGATTGGAAAGAACTGGAAAATTCTAACTGGTTTCCTGGAAATATCTTTTATTTACATGCTGATTCTAAAATTTTTTGTAATGATTTGTTTCTCCATGAATAAATAGCTTCCAGATAATAACATTTTGGAACTCCAGTTCATGTGGCACTCTCAAGGATCTATGGGGTCTTAGCCATTTAAGAGCAGAATGTTAGCAACTGCAGTATAATGTGGCATTTACCTTAAAAATTCTTTTTCGCCATGGCACACAGGTTTATGCACTAAGCATAGTGTGACACTAAGCTGAGCAGTATCACATGCATGATGTTCATATATGACAAATGACTCAAGAAAGTGCATGTGGTACTCCCATGATTCAAATAAAACTCAAAATTGTATCACTGTGGCTAAAATAGCGGTGATATGGCTATGGAAATTACCTTTCATAGTATGATTTTTTATGCATAAGTAAAAAAATTCAACTTTATTTACACCAGGTTTATACCACAATTAACACGAAAGTTTAAACCTATCATAGTAAACCTATTTATGCAGTACTCTTCCCTTTCCTAATGAAAGGAAAAAAAGGGATGACTGTCATAACAACTCGTTTGCATCTTCAGTTCAGGAAACATAGCTCACAGGCAGTACATCTGTGATGTGAGTGTTTTATACCTTTACAGAGATTGACAGTCTCCAAGCCACTGGCTGAAGCATTGCTGCTCAGAGCATTCATCATAAGATCTGGGTGATCATTCTCCTCATTTCTGCTTCCCTCGTTAGCTACTAGTTTAGCTGTGATTCTCCCTTTTCAAAATAAAACCTTGAGAGACCGTCTTTTTCATCTACCCAGTGACTTTCCTAGAACAAGCTAGTGTACACAAGCATTTGTTACCTCACCTCCACTCTAGCCACAGTACTGAATTTGCCCTTTGCAGTACATGTGCTTATTAATTTTCTCTTCTTCCCCTGCTCCTTCTAACTGCTTGGACCTTTGTACTTTAACCATATAATACTAACTGATGCCTTTTCTTAGTTTGTATCCCAGGCATATTCCTCTCATAGGTTTCCTATATATCCAGCCACTTCTATTCTGGAGTTGGCAAAGGATACAATTCAGAGTGAATTCCTGGATCCAATCAAGTCAATAGGAATTTTGCCATCAATTTCAAGGGGGCCAAGATTTCAACCTCTGTTGTCAGATCTTATCATTCTGATGACTGTCCTTGGCTTCTTTGTCTTCTCTGCTTCATCCCCATTGGCCACCTCATTTTTTAATTCAAACTTGACATGCATCCTCTCTGGTAGCTTGTGACCTACATTCTTTAATGTATTTGCAATGACAGCTTTCAACCATCTGGAATAATTTTGTGTTGCTTTTGTATGTAAGATACTATAGTTCTGCAAATTGTACAGTAATGGGAACAGTGATTTCTCAAGAGCAGCAAGGCAATCATCACATAAACTTAGTAGTTAATTCAATTTGTCTTTTGCATTAGCAGACATTACTAATGCAATTCCGTCCCTCCATCTTTTCCTCCTCCTTGAGTAATATACCATAAGCTCTGCTCCTGCCACTGATCTCAGTGTGAATGGTTCCTTGCATTGGTTTGAAGCTGTGTTAACTTCAGCAGGGCTCCTCCTGGGTGTGTAGGTATGTGTGCATGAAGCTCACTGCAAGATGTGGGTCTGGTTTGTAAATAGTATTTGCACTTCTCAGTTAGTCTAAGCCACCCATGTTTACCTCTACCTGCAAATGCTACTGTACCCACTGAGTGAACTTACCAGACAAGCTGAATCCTGACTGATGCAGATTACGGACAGGAAGAGTTGGTATTTTGCCTGAGCAAGGAGCTATCCTTGAAGTAGGAGTGGGGGCTACAGCTTTCGCAGACACAATGACATCATGTACAGGCCCATCATAAAGCCCCCTGGGAACACCATGAATTTCTGCAAGCTGTAGTGAGATAGATGACAAACATGTGAGGTGATTCTGAATGAAATGATAAGAAGGTTGAATGTGAAATCTGTTCCCTTACTGATTTTTCTTCTCTCCATCATACATATCCTGATTTATTAGGGAAGAGTTGTACATAAGTTCAGGTTATTTGTTTGAGAAGTAAGAACATTAAACATTTGCTCTGGGAAACTATTTTACAAGGAGTTATGTAGCTTTAGGCAGGCATAAAAAAAAGACAATGGCAGGTCAGTTTTGGGCTCTATCAAACTTGTCAGTCTCCCACACAAGTTAAATTGGCCATGTTAAATTGGCCATTAGTGATGATGCTGTATCCTGGCTGCCCCATATAACAAAGAGAGATGAAATAGGAAATGTTTGCTGTCACTATGTCTTGGATACAGTGAACATGGTTCTCATTTTATACTAAGGCCCCTTTACACTGTTCTCACTTTAAATTACAATTATACCCAGTTTGGAATTGTATAAAAGGGCCTTTGGGGAAATCAGAATCAAGCCCAGTGTGTCTTCAGTGATCTATTATTAATTTTAGTATTATTAATACTGTTAAAATCTTTATTTTATAGTGCCTCAGTGCATGTGTGAGCACTGTACACTACCATAAAGATATGGGCCCTTCCCTGAACAGTTGATTCTTCAAACCAGTATTCTTCACTTTCTAACATTGAGATCAATAATTGCACTTCCAGGTGCTAGCTCAGCACCTTGCAATGGTTAATGAGAAAGGGGTGGTGCATAATTTTGCCTTATTGGCAAAAGACTCACTGCATTTTCATTTTTTTTTTACACAGAACACACACAAAAGGAATTTTTTTCCAACTCATATTCCATTCTGGTTTTCCTTTGGTATGTTGTGAGTTCTGATGTGACACAACAGAACTTGACATAGCATGATTATAATGTCCTATTGCATAAAGTCTTTAAACTATCCAGTTTCCTGACTGATAAAAAGATCTAAAGGTGATGTTGAGAAGTACTCCATTCACATTATTACCTGTGGATAGCCATTTCTCATCCGTGTCATACAATATACCAGTCATTTTTATAATAAAAAAACTAGAACAGAGCACTTAAAAGTAGAAAAAGGTTTGGATTTGAGCGTAATGAAGTCAGGACAGATACAAATTGTAAAGAATAACTATTCTGAATTTTAAAACAGCATTTCAGTTTCATTGCTAACCTCTGATGCCATTTGATCTTCAATCTCTGTAATACTGAAAACTGAGTAAAGTTGATATCCACTGCAATATTTTTCATATTGAACTTTTTCTGCCTCCAAAAAGCCACTGCTAGACAAGGGACCAAGAAATGTAGTGTAGACAACCAGAATAAATGCCCAGAGTATCAAATGTGGCTGCCAAAATGAATTAACTTCACAAGCAATCAGCAACTACATGATCTGATGCCAAATTATTATTTAAGTCGGAGTCTAGAAACCTCTAGCTCCATGTAAGCAAAAGTTTATATTTCGCAAAGTGCCCTCTTTGGATGATGAAAAATGACACAATGTTTTTACTTTCAAACGTAACAGAAATGGAGTTTGATTGGTAACAGCCTGAAGGCCTTTTGTCAAATCAAGTGCGATCAACCAGACTTAGCAATGGCTTATCTACAAGTTAAGAAGGGTGCAAGACGTGAGGGGAAAATACAGGTAAAAAATTGTACAGGAACAATTCTTATTTTACAGGATAAGTGTCAGTTTCTTGGCCATACCAAAAAGTTAGGAAGGAGTGGAGGTGGGTGAGAGGGCAGGTAATACGGTCACTGCACTGATCATTGCTTCCATGACAGTTTTAAATGAACAGAAATGGCAGCTTTAAAAGTTGAGGCTAGTTGCCATTAACAGGATTTAGAGGTTTTTTTTTTAAAGGTTCTGTCAGTTTCTCTTACTTGTTTGACCTTCCATGATTGGACCTCTATTACAGCAATGAATTCACAGACAGGAAATCACATCATGTGATTATTGCTGTTCTTGTCAATGTGACTTGGTGTGTTTGGGAGAAATGAAGTGGTGACTGATATTTGCCTTCCATACATCAAATAATGAAAACATCCACAAACCACATGGAAAAAATGGAGGCAAGTTGCAGCTAAGCACTGAGGATGTAAAGAGCCACCAAAGAAAGCTAGGGTAGAATAAATCTCATATAAAATAAAGGAACCACTGTAAATATTTCTGAGCTCCTTGTATTGGTACCTTATCTATTAATTGTTTGCATACATACAGAAATAGATCATTCCTGTGACAGAATTGCAATACCAATCCTTTCCCAGTCTCCAGCACAGGAGATATGACTAGCAGATAGGAAGTATCTGTGCATACCAGCAATCCAGGGCAAAATGAGCAACCTAAAGAATAAGTCCAATCCTGAAAAGTACTGGGAACTCCCTGTTCCCCTGCATATCCCATTGACTTTGACATTTTTTAGGATTTACTCCAGTCTAAAAATTTTTATAATCACATGTGCGAAACAGATTTAAAGTGTTTGTCCAGAACATACTAATAATCAATTTGCACAACTGGCAAATTCTTATTGGCTCCAAAAATTCTTAAAAGAACTTTATTAATTTCATTATAGGATATATCATCAGGTGTGGTTGCCTACATTGTCCATTTGAAATGTAGACCTACTAAGCCAGGAGATCTCTAAGGAGAAATATCTACAACAAAATTGTACAAATGTTGCCATCATTTCATAATAACCCATCATCTCATTCAAATTAAATACATTGTTTCATTATTATATATAATCTTTTATCTTTCAAATGTAATTCAGAAGGACCATGTAATGAGATACATAATGTATTTTACATCTTTGTCTACTCTCCTGTAATTAGTAGTCCACTAGTTTACCCATGAATCTCTTGGAAGACATTCCATTTGTCTAAGGAGACACACATACCTTATCAGCCAATATTAAATATTTGATGGAACTGTAAAATCCAATACAATTTTTCTTTTAAGATTAATGTAAATTAAGAGGTGGCATTAGGTGAATGAATTGTCATATAAGCCAAACAATGCACAATAGCAGTTGATAGTTTAACACCTTTTCAAGGCCTAAAAGCAGATAACATTAACATTTTTGTTCCTGTAAAGGCCCCCTTTCCCTTCTCAGTCCTACCTGGATGTTCCGGGATGTTGTAACACAACACTAATAGCAATCTGAGAATAGATATAAATTAGTAGATGGATGGTTTTCTTGCAAAGAAAAGTTCTCCTTACCCTGTTTCTTGCCTTTATTCTTTTATAAACAAAATCAGGGAATGTCTTTCTAGGAACAAAGCGACCAGATCCTTGGGTGACAAAGAGGTTTCCATCTTCCATCACAACTTTTCCTTGACTTATAACCACAGTAGGGGCACCATGGCACTCTATTCCTTCAAATATATTATACTCCACATTCTGACAAATCCAAACCAGGATATTCAGTGTTAGTTTAGGGTTAAAAACAAAAAAGCCCACAAACTACCCAATAATATACACACATGTATGTAATACTTTCTTCATGCATAATTAATCATTCCTTAAACAATTCTTTACATAAGATTTGAAACAATATGAAACTCTATTAGTTTGGTGAGCTAAAACAAACTGGAATGGACAGACAAAACTGATGAACATTTAGCAATGACCTAGCCAACACATTATGCTACTTGTGAAGCAAACCAGAGCCCAGTTTTAAGTATGGATTGCTTAACCTCCATCTCCAGCAGGTTTATGATGAAACTCATCTTGGACTGACAGAATCTTTTGCTATGTTTGTTCGGCAACTGCTATAACAGAACTGACTGAAAAATACCAGTTATATTTTATGGGAAATTTGAAAACATTTCATTTTTCAAAACTTCCTATACAGTATTTTTTTCTTATTTTTAATAGTCTCCCATCTTCAAATGATTTTTTTCAGCTTTCAAAAACAATGTTTATTAAAAGGTAATAATTTTAGGTTTCTGAAGAGCAAAAGTATTTTTTCTGTATTGCATATCAAACTGAAACACAAGCTTTAAAAAACTGAAAAAAGTCAGTTTCCTGTTCAAAGAAAAAAACAGAAAATTTCATTTTCCTCAAAATAATTCATTTTGGTCAAGAATGCGTTGTGTTAAAAATGTTTCAACAAAATAATGTATACCAGTTCTATCCTTTACATTTGACTAACATTACCGGTTGGTTTACTGATAACACTTCAAATGTTACTCAAGTTCCAGATGAATTGTCAAACCCTAGGAAAGGTAGAGTTTGAACAGACAATTCCCCAATGGAATATTCCCAAAGATAAAGTGACAAGGCTATCTGGGACCAGGGAAGCAAAGCTGTGGTCTGGATCTCCAATAAGACTCGTGTTGATTAAAGATTCCCTTTGGCAAAAGGTTTTTGAGAGTGGGGGTAGTTTCTCAGCTAATGAATCATTTTCACAGATAAGAATAAGGAGGCATTCCTTAGCAGCTGGCATTCATCTCCACAAGTTAACCTAAAGTTCCAAATTGTTGAAATGGGAATTTACCTGAGAGAGACTGAGTAAATAGGAACCCAGGATTTGTTCCAGTATGAATGGCTCCTACCCAACTGTTCTAATTGGATCTTGCCTCCTCTTTGTAGTTTTATATTTGAAAGAGCATAGCTCTTGAACTTATCCAACCCTCAGTGAGTATATCAACAATCCCAGTAATTTACTAACTAAAACAAACTTTTAGCTCTATGGTTCTGTTAAATCCTCATTACAATTGTATCCCTTTAGAATTCCACGTTTTGCAAAAAGGGAAGGTTTTGTTTTGTTTTTCCTTTACTGCATTTCAAGGTTATTCAGTAGAATTCAGGAGAAGTGCTTGGTCAGGAAGATGTTAAGGGTAGGACTGTACGTACTCTTTTTCTATGCCTGTACAGTACGGACTAATAGCATCACATTTATAGTTAAAAGAATGGTGTTCATGTATTGTTTTCCTACTTCATGTTCTATAGCATTACTCCACGTTTTTGTGCCATTGCAGTCAATGCCAAGAACAAAAGGGATTTATTTTCCTCTTCCTCCTTCTGAGATTTAATAAATAATAATACCAATATTTTTCCCAAATTCATCTTCTTCTGGGTAAATGTTCCAATTTCTCTCTGATTTAAGAGAATACAATATTTCACTGATACACCCTGGTTGCAAAACCCTATAATATTAAAATTAATTAAATCTCAAAAATGATTTTACCAGATTGTGGGTTTTTGCTGAGATAATTTTTGTAGCCTTGGGATTCCATATAACTAGGTCAGCATCAGAACCTACAGCAATTCGCCCCTTCCTGGGATAAAAATTAAAGATTTTGGCTGCATTTGTGCTGGTCACTGCTACAAAATCATTCTCGTCCATCTTCCCTGATGCCTGGAAATCAGAAAGAAAGGAGATTGGGAAAAGAAAGCTATTACCAAAAAAGGAGATCTTATCAGAAATTATTTTACAATTTTATCTCGACTTAATTATATTTTACCCCTTTGTATACATGGAAGATCACATAATCTTGGACCCAACATTTAATAATAGCTATCCTGTAAAAATGTAATAAGAAAAGCTAAAAAGGAGTTTGAAGAACAGCTAGCCAAAAACTCAAAAGGTAATAACAAAATGTTTTTTAAGTACATCAGAAGCAGGAAGCCTGCTAAACCACCAGTGGGGCCCCTGGACGATCGAGATACAAAAGGAGCACTTAAAGATGATAAAGTCATTGTGGAGAAACTAAATGAATTCTTTGCTTCAGTCTTCATGGCTGAGGATGTTAGGGAGATTCCCAAACCTGACCCATCCTTTGTAGGTGACAAATCTGAGGACTTGTCACAGATTGAAGTGTCATTAGAGGAGGTTTTGGAATTAATTGATAAACTTAACAGTAACAAGTCACCAGGACCGGATGGCATTCACCCAAGAGTTCTGAAAGAACTCAAATATGAAATTGCGGAACTATTAACTATGGTATGTAACCTAACCTTTAAATCAGCTTCTGTACCCAATGACTGGAAGATACCTAAGGTAACGCCAATATTTAAAAAGGGCTCTAGAGGCGATCCAGGCAATTACAGACCG
>JANRFK010003679.1:41758089-41781750 GCA_030068395.1 Apalone spinifera | reverse complement strand
ACATAAGAACGGCCATACTGGGTCAGACCAAAGGTCCATCTAGCCCAGTATGCTATCTGCCGACAGTGGCCAAAGTCCCACTGAATAACAAAGACAGCCTGAATGCATGCATGAAACTGGATTCGACCAGTTATGATGTAAACTTCAAAGAAATGTGCAGAAAGATGCAGCAGCAAAAGTCCCATTAAATAAAGTCTGTACAATGTTTTATTTATGCTAATATTAATCGTTATATCAATTATCAATAATATTAAGTTGTATATTTACAGTCATGCAAATGGGCATTCCTTATATGGCTCTGTGATGACGCGTTGAGGTTTCCCCATCTCCTGCACCTCCATAGTGGCACGAACAGACTCCACCAGCCAGTAGAATAAAGGGAGTTTATTGCTTCTCCAGGGTACAGCACAGCATAAATGTAATCTGGTTACAGGGCAAACTTAGGATGCTTCAGCCCCCCCTGAGATCGGGGAGACTGGGCCCCTAAATCCCAGCCCCTGGCTTAGGCTGGTTTCTCCATGATACCAGACAGAAACTGCCCAACTTCCAGCCCTGCCCCCCAGCCAGGGCTGCACTCCACCTTCCTTCCTTTGTTCCTCTCCCTGGGAGGTAACCAGTAGAACAAGTTACCTCCCTGTCCCATCAGCTACTCGGCTGGGCTGTGGTACAGACAGCAGCCAGTGGGGGTCACCCACAGCCCAAGCCTAGCAACCAGCAAGGTACCCACACTATGTCACAGGCTCTTTGTTCACCACTTGTTCTAAATTTTTATGTAGTTTGCCTATTTGGTTTGAAAGGGTTGCCAGCCTCTGTAATAGAGACTGATTCCTTGAACACCCCTGCCAAGTCTGTCAATGCAGATTCAGCCTGTCTGATATCAGATTTGTGGACCTTTTTAGAGGAAAAATGCCAGTTATTCCTGATGCATCTTTGTGAGTCAAACAATATGTAACAGGGATTAATTTCAGACTAACACATTTAATTTGTGACATAAACTTGGGAATCCAACAGGAAATTTGGAACCTATTAGGGAAAACTATGTCATTGTCAATACACCCCACTTTATTTACCTGTTATTTTTTGGAACCCCTCCCCCCCCCGCTTTATTTACCTGTTATTTTCTGAATACAGTGTTTATTTTATCATTATCACACACTTTTCTTAATAGTAGAGAAGATGTGATTGCGTGTGTCTTTAGGTAATTTGAAAAATTGCTGAATTGGAAATATTGACTATCTGACTTTCATTATATTCTCCAGATTTCAAATGGGGTTTAACAAAAAGGTACTTCATTGTTTGAAATAACATACCATAAACTGTAACAAAGGTTGTGTGAAGAAGCCATTTGAAAAATAGAAAAGCAACTCAAACTTTTAAGCAGCCCAATGCCAATTCCAGGTTGAATAAGGAGGGCCCATCTCTTTCTCTCTCTCTCATCCTTTTTCCCTGTATGGCCACGTCATCCTCTCTCCTTATAACCTTCTTATCTGAACCCAATTTCCTTGAACCAAGCTATAGAGATTTGCCTTTCCCCATGTTTACAAATATAGGTCATGGATTTATTCCTGTATCTTCTAATATTACCTCTTTCATAATGCTTTCTTTGAAGATTCTATCATGTGACTCAATAGTTCTCAAAATATGTTTATTCAGCCTGGATGCCAATGAATCTAATGAGCACTCATGCATAAAATGCTCTCTGGGCATAGTCTCTGAGCATGCAAAATTCAGATTTCAGGGCCGATCAAAGAAGATGATACTGAGATTTACTAATCCCTGCACAAGAGCATGTGTGGTGGGGAGGCAAGAGCAATGGCAGCAGGGGTAACTTGGAACAGGACCCATTACAGGGTCATGAAAATGATGGTGAAAGGCATATAAAAAATTGGTTCATACACACACACACACACACTCTCTCTCTTGCATACTTGCTCATGAAAATGAACTCCTCTGATTTTTTGGGGCTTATTGGATCCTTTTATGTCAACAGCCAATAGATATGTTCTGTTCACAAATTAATAATGAAAATAAGTCTGAATTATAAAGGGATGCACTTTTAACTGACCAGTTTAACTTCTTATAAAGTGTTTTGTTTGCAATGAGGCTTTCAATAATACATACCATACGGCTGACCGTTTGAATAGGCTACTTAAACTATGTCTCAAAAGGAGAACACTAGCTAAAGTATCTAAATTTGAAATTTCTCAGTATTAATAACCATTTAATGTGACCATGTATCCACTGGCAAAGGCTATGCAATAAGTGGTTGACTGTAACAAATACTAATGAATTGATTCTTAATTTTTGCAATGCTTTCTTTATATCACAACTAAAATCTACAAATTGTTTTAACTCATAAAAAGGTTTTTCAAATAGATCTTTGGATGCTCACTGTATAGTGTGAGATGTACTGTGCCACTTGAGCATCCTTATGACCATATTTTATGTAATCTGGCCACCATCCTCACATAGGCCTCCTTTTGTCATCCAGGCTGCCACTGAGGAAGGTACTTAGACATGTGCCAAACTAAAGGGAATATTTAAAGTGCTTTAATGAACTGGGGGTCCTCTAGTAGGGTCCACCTACTAAATGCTTACTTCCAGTGATTCTGACACACAGAAGTCCCATTTACACAGTCCGGTTGCAAGTGTTTTCAAGAATAAGTCCTTTAGAATGAAAGATTCCCAAAACAGAAATCATGTGTATAGCTCCATGAACCTTTAGCACATTGTATCATATACATGTTGCTGACATTATTATTAATTAGTAATTATTAATGTATTTATTAATTACAACTGTAATCTACATTTTGGAGAGCTACCAGTTTCTTTTAACTCTTTAAATTCAAGTTTGTGCCTGATGCAAGAATAACAAAATACAGCATAGTAGACAGCTTAACCCATGTTGCCTGGGTCCTTCAGAGCAGGGGTCTGGCGATGTGGGGGAGTGCAGGAGTCAGGGCAGAGCCTTGGGATGTGGGGAAGCAGGGCAGGAGGCTGGCGGCTGGGGAAGGTGTAAGAGTGAGGATTGGGGGGTGAGGAGGGCCTAGAGGGTCCTATCCAGCAGAGCTTTCTCTTCCCCCAGGCAGCAGGGCCTTTCCATCCACCCAGGCTGCCAGGGGTCTTCTACCTCCTCCCAGGCTCCCTGGCCACCAGGGCCTTCCCTTCTCCAGTGCTGCGGCTAAGAGCTAGGGTGGAAAAGGTTTGGGGTAAGGGGCAAGATGGTGGCGCCCCAGCCCAGTTGGACACTCTTGGTGGTGCAGCTCCCGCCAGTAGCCATTCTGCATATACCCTTCCCCTGCAGGCTGCCTCCAGTAGCTTCTCTCAGTATTGCACCTTTCGTCTGTGTTCCCCTTCCTTTCACATCCCTTCTCTCTCTGCTTCCCTTCCTATCCATGTTATGGAAAACAGTCCCATTCCTGGAACTTCCCATTTGCTTGGCACAACCAATACCTGACATGGCTTTAAATTAGGTTAAGAGGAAGCTGCACAACAAAATCTGTGGAGATATTTAAGAGTAGGTTAGATAAATGTCTAACAGGGATGGTCTAGACAGTATTTGGTCCTGCCATGAGGGCAGGGGACTGGACTCGATGACCTCTCGAGGTCCCTTCCAGTCCTAGTATTCTATGATTCTATGAAATGTGGTGGTCCTAGCTCTTACTGTGTAGGAGGAGTTCTTGAACAACCAGACTCACATATGAACAGACAGACATTTCTATAATATACAGATAGATAATTCATGATGGAAAAAAAAGAATATGGACAGAACCAGAGTGATCAGTATGTCTATATGTATAATACAATAATATATGATTGATTAAATTAAATACCATGATTAAATTGTTGGACTGCATCAAGGTTAAACTGTATCAAACTTTACTTAACATGTTGTATTGAAAAATTATTTTAATATTTAACTTGACAGATTTGAAAGAGAACTTCACAAATTTAAAAAAAAATCTATTCCAAAGAAATCATGTAAAATAATCTATCAAATACATTTTTAAAATGTGCCTTTCCCAGATTCCCATGTTTTCATATAAGCAAGAAATCTATTGATGATATGGAGACAACTCAATAGATTTCTTTCATTGCCCCTTGTTAAGGGGAAACGGACTATGAATGTTAAGGTAAAGTGTTTGTGAATGCAGGCAGTCACCAGAAGTGTAAATTAAAAAAAAATTATATTCACCAGAGATTCACCAAGAATACATGCTCTATTTCCTGCAGGATCTCTAATTCTCTAAACACATTTCGAACTTCGTCTCTTTCGATGCATTGTTGTTTGTTCATGTACTTCATGGCATACATCTTCTCCGTATCTCTCTTTTGTACAATACACACCTAGAACCACACAAAAAAAAGTAGATGACAGTGATAGACCTTTACTTGATGTTTAATCTGACTGTAACTGTATCAATTGGTATCTAGGGTGTGTGGTATTCAGCACAGTGCCAATTAAACTATTTGGGGGGAGGAGGAAAGAACACTCAGCAGAATCAGGCCCATTTTAATTTAGGTTCTCTTTAGACATGGCCTGTACAAAGTTGCCAATTCAGATGCTTATAGACTGTTGACAATGTCTGAAATCTGGACTGGATCTGAATCAGAATTTTAGTTTTGATCCTTTGTAAGAAGCCAAATGAGAACCCCACATCCAAACATCCCCAAATTTTGGAGTGATCAAAATCTGGATCTGAATTTTGTGGTATCCTTTAAACTCAATTGCCATCTATGGTCATTAGCCACTCCTAATACACTCATGTGACTGCAGTCCTGTGGATAGCACACCCAATGAATCAGGAAAGCCCTTTTATTCATATCTGTATGTGTTATTTTATGCTCTAAATCCGAAAAGCTTCCCCCAGGGATCAGAGCCCTATAATGCTCCAGTCCAGACACTATTCTTTCACTGCTGTTGCTTAGCTGTTTTCAGCACTTAGGGTGGGCTGCATGAAATTTCAGACAAATGACAAAGATTCAAATGGTCCATTTAGAAAGAAGGTCCTTTAAGAAAAACTTAATGAGATAAAAGAAATAGACTGTATAACAAATCTAGTATCACACTTGGAAAAAGTTAAGCTAGGCAGGTACATATTAATGGTTAGATACAGTAAAGTAGCTTACATTTCTAGGGAGGGGTTTTTTTCCCTTTTCTCATTTGTGATCCATTTGGTCACCAAGCTTAACGATCCCATGTTGATTATGTTACCAGGTCTCTTTCACAGTCCTCTTCTGCATTTCTGGTTCATTTGACATGATTTGACATGACAAGACAGTTACCTGTTTTCATAACTGGTATTCTTTGAGATGTGTTGTTCATGCCAATTCAGCTTAGGTGTGTGTGCTCGCCAGAAGCATTGGTGCAGGAAGATTTTCCCTCAGCAGTATCTATACAGCTCCAGCACCCCCTGGAGCTATATGGGGCATCTCTGGGTCCCTTTGTTCCCCATTTCTTTCTTGCCAGAAAACTTCTAGAGAGGAGAAGGAGGATGGGATGTTGATTGGAAGTGAGCAACACATCTTGAAGAACACCAGTTACAGAAACAGGTAACTATCTTTTCTTCTTCAAGTGATTGCTCATGTTCATTCAACTTACCTTAGGTGACTCTGAGTAGTAACTGTGGAGGTGGGTGGGAGTTTAAGGATGTGCAGAATGAAGTATGATTCTGCTGAACCCTGCATCCACTCTGGTCTGCTACGTAATGATTTAATGTGATGTGAAGGTATGTACCGAAGACCACATTGCAACTTTGCAGATGTCTGAGATCATGATGTTTGCTAGGAAGGCAGCTGAGGAGATTTGGGCCCTAGGTGAAGTGCACCCTCACCAACGATGGAGGTTGAACACTTTCTAATTCATAGCATATCTTTATGAAGGAGGTGATTCATTTGGAAATTCTTTGTGAGGATACTAGAAGACCCTTCATATACTCAGCATAAACCACAAAGAGCTGGGAGGACTCATGGAATGGTTTTGTCTGGTCAAGGTAGAAAGTGAGTGCCCTCCTTACATCCAAAGTAGTCTTATGAGGTTTCAGAGAGACGACAGGAAGAAGGATATCCTGGCTCATGTGGAAGGTGGATACAACCTTGGAAGGAAGGGCAGATGAGGTCTAAGCTGCACCTTATCCTTAAAGAAGACCATATAAGGGGTTTCTAATGTTTGGGCACAAAGTTCAGATGCCCTTCTAACCAATGTAATTGGCAATAAAAAAGGCCACCTTAGTAGAAAGGAGCAAAAGGGGACAGGAGTCCAGTGGCTCAAAGGGATGCCCCATCAGCCTAGACAGAACCAAGGTCCCACTGGGGAAAGAAATACAGGGGCATGTGGCAAAAGTATCTCAATTCCTTTTAGGAATCTGGCTGTCAACCTGTGGGAAAACACAGAATGGCCTTTAATGGGTTGATGGAAGGCCAAGATTGTGGCTAGGTGCATCCTGATTGAAGCCAAATCAAGACCTGTATGTTTCAGGTGAAGGAAGTAGTCAAGGACCATCTACAGAGGGGCCTCAATGGGACTGATCCTCCTCTGAGTGGCCCAGATCAAGAGTCAAGTCCATTTCACCACATAGGTGGACCAAGTGCTTTCCAAAAGGACTTGCCTCACTTCCTGGCCTCCCCTTGTCTGTTGATGTAGAACAGAGGTGGGGTACCTTTCTGGGACAGTGGCCACTCACCCACAGAAAAAATTAGTCATGGGCCACACACAAGTTGAGAAGCTAAATAAATACATAAATAAACCCACAGATGTGACCCCTGACTGAAAGGAGAAAGATGCTCCCCACATTCCCCTCACACTCCAGAGCTGGGGTATTGGGGGCAGGCTAGTAGATTTTGTGTGCTACTGCACCATGGTGGGGCAATGGGCTCCTCAACTGTATGGGAGGCTTGAGCCTCAGGGACCAGGTCCAGGCAAGCCAGGGGCTGCATTTGGCCCCAGGCCTGAGGTCCCCAACCCTGATGTAGAATATTGTGGCTCTGTTGTCCGTGAGGACTCCAACCACTCTGCACAATGGGAAGGGGGAAAAACACCTTGCATGCCCTTTGTACATCTCTGAGCTATTTGAGGTTTATGTGAAGGTTTTTCTCGCCAAGACTCCATTCTCCCTGTGAGTCATGTGTGAGCAACGTGCCGAGATGGGCCCACCATCCCTGATCCAACACATCCAAAATCAGCTCCCGGGAGTGCCATGACTGCCAGAATGGTATGCCTGCCATGATGTTGTCTGGCATGGTCCACTGTGCTCTGTGGGATGTCGGTGCTCATTTTTTGGGTTCTGAAATGCTAATTGAACAAGTGGAGTGGCTGTATGAATGCCAGCAATAACCTGGCAATTTTTTAATTTCTTCCTCTATTCACTATGCTCATCACACTTCTTGTTGTAGTAGTCATTGAAGTTCCAGATACAGGAGAATTATGTGTCCTGTATTATCAATAATCATAAGAATTTAACTGAGCTGTGCAGGAGTCATACATCTAACAGCGAGATGTCGAAGACCGCAAAGCAGTGAGTGTGACTATGGAAATCTGAAAAATGGCATGAAATTATATCATGGGACGAAGAACATGGGATTATGGGAACTTGATACCTAACTCCCAAATAATCCTTGGTTGAATTGCTGGTATCCCACAAAGGACTGTTAAAAGTATTCTACTGGATTTTGTATCACATCGTAGTGCAGGACACACTGGAATGCCAACCCATGCTGTACAACATTTTCTATCAGTGAAACTATTTGTGATGAGGACATGCAGCATCAACACGAGCAGCCAACTGCACATATGCCAGACTGACATATATAAGATGGCAGCTGTAAACCAGAATAACATATATTGACCAAACTTCATCGTCTACACGTGGATCCAAAGTGGGGTTTTCTGTCTGTCTCCAGATTCACTGAGTTGTATTCAGTTCTGTGGCTAAACAGTTTCAGCATTCCTTTTCCTTTGTCACCTTTTGCCTATTACATTAAATATGCTTTTGAAGACAGAGCCAAACAACTACAGTAGAGACTTTCTGGCCACATTTGCAGCACCCTCACCCAACTCTCTGGCAGATTGTCTGTTGTTAGAAGACCTTCTTTGAGTATGATTAACCTCTTTGTCTGAAAATGTCAATTTAGAGACAGCTCATTGTCTGAACTGCCTTTGACTTTAAACAGTCGTGGCTTATAGAATTCTTAGATTTTCCTTTTGACATCAGCTCTACTCTGTATCAAATTTGAACTGTTGACAAACTTATCTGTCACAGAGTTTATTACGGGTATTCTGTTCCATATATTCTGAAAAAGCATAGCAATCTAGTTCATATCACAGAAAGCAATTGAAATGTGTATTTGCATAATATTTGTGATGTAATGAAAAACAAAGGTTTAACTGCTAAAATACTAAATATACTAAATATATGTTCAAATCACATATTATTAGCATCAACCCTCTTCCTTCAGTACTGATTTCCTACACTAGACACAAATTCAGTCTGAGTTGTTTGCCACTCTTATTTGACTAAAGATTTTGCACACTTAATTCACACTAGCACATTTTAAAGGTATAAAATAAGTTCTAGTGATATGTTTTAACTTCCTTGGATCACACCTGTGATTCTCAGGCTACTTTCAGAATGGGACTATATTTTTGTTGTCAAGCATTCTTATGGTTTAGGGTACATTTCTGTGTTTTCCTTATCTATCACTGATAATTTACATTGTGTGATAATGCATTCAAGTATTAAATGTCACACGGAATAGTGCCTGATCGCAAAAGCCCATAGAAATCAATGGGAATCTTTCAATTGACTCTATTAAGCCTTGCATCAGACTTGATGTGAATAAATAGCAAATGACATATAACAATTGGATGCAATATTGTCTCTCGTTAGAATTTTAAGGTGCTGGATTAGGTTGAAACGTTTTAAAAAACAAAGAACCTCTTACACATATAACAAAAGTTACAAAAGAAGTAGAATATGGTGAATCTAAAAACACTGATCTCAAAGGAAAATGCAGAGTTCGAAAGATACACAAATAGAAATATCAAGTTAAATGAGACTCAAAATGGGTATGTAAGCTGCAGGCAGCATTATTTTCAGCACTCGACATTTAGTACTCTTACTGACTTCAAAGCATTGTGATCAAAGTATTTCTGAAGAAGAATTTGGGAGTGATTTTAACTGAGAGCTCTTCACACATACATCACCTTTCATACATCAAATTGCATGAGCTCTTGTCCTTGATATGTTTATTCAGCAGCAGACATGATGGCAGCAATTGTTGGTATCAAATGGTTAATTTGTTGTATCTCCCACTGCCACCCTCAAGCCCTACGGAATACTGCAAAATCAGTCCACTTGATTGTGGATGTTGACTAATTTTTCCTTTGGAAAGTCTTTCTGTGATTCTCATGTATACTAATGAAACTTTAATGATCAAGTTAACTATTTTTACATGAGCTAATAAAAATTCTACACATGGTATAATTATGTTTGTCCTCCTTTAATGATGAGACATACCTATGATTACAAAGCAGTGTGCACATTTTCTAAAAAATTAATTTGGCAGCTTATTCAAACAGCACCTCAACTGGAATAACAGACTAAGACTGCCCTAAATGTGACTTACTAGAAAAAATCAATATCTTCTTTTGTTGTATTCAGTGCTGTAGCCGTGCAGGTCCCAGGATATTAGAGACATGACATGAGAGAAGTAATGTCATTAGAAAGAGAATATTTATATCATATCAAAATCAACAAGATGTTTTATACATGGAGGGGAAAAAAACAAACTAATACATTAAACTATTCCAAGCTTCCAAAATGCTTCCATTAATAATAATCTGCAAGTACTAATGGGAGATATTATAAAATTATCATGGGCATATTACTGCTAAAAAGAGATAGTATAATAGCTAGTTACAATTAGATTGGTAAAAACATCTGATTTAGGGATTGAAATGAAAATTATTGGTATTATCTTGCAGTCAGAAATATGATTCCTATTGAACAAAAATGTTATAGATTTAAATATTTATGCAAATACCTAGTTGTTAAAAGGTTTACTTTTCAAAAAGATGTAAAACCAAGCTTCTGCTATCTGCTCCCTGTAGCAGCAGATGGGCGTTAAAGGTTATCGCCACTTTATTTTCTCTGATTATTATTTCTTCCACTTGCAACCACCAAAGTTACCAGTTACATGCATAATGGTAATAAATGTTTCCTAATCCTGGGTACATATGACTGCATGATGAAATCTCTCTATTAACTCTAATCTTATTTTCCCAGTATGATACTTGCTTTTATTAAAGGAAACAGAAGTGGAAAAGCTAGTAGTTAACAGCTGCAACTGACACTCAGTTGCTGATATCTGTTCCTCTTTTCCATTTCTTTAGAAATAGAGGTCATGTTGGCAAAAGATATGAAAAAGATTACAGGCCTCACTCAATGTGTGTTATTCCATCTTTACACTGCAGTAAGGCCATTAAGATCAGAACTGAAGAGTAAAATAAGATGACACAATTCACCTGTTAGTGCCAGTAATTGTTAGCATTGTGTCCATTATTGAGAATGAATAGTGATTAAATTATAGCAACTCTGTTGTTAATCTCGAATAACACTGTGATGAACTAAGCACTATATTTTAGATAATGTCAATATTTATTCTGCATGGCCGGTATCATACAGTTGTTATTCAGCTTGATCATTGCACCACAGCACCGATTCACTAAACATCATGAAGATTATCAATGCAGGCTGGTAAATTCTGACAATGTTTCTTTGATTTCTTCTTTGTCTGCTTTAATCATCCACCTCTCTTTTCTGTATGGTCTTATTTTCTCTGGTGCTATTCTTTTTCCTTCTCTGTTTTCACAAGATATTGGTATTAAAGCTTGGGGGTGATTTTGTAATGTTATCCTCTAACAAAGCTCGTTATGTGCTATTTCTGGAACTACCTTCTATTTTAGATCTCAACATAGTGTTGCTTTTAACTGAAATATATTTGTCAATAAAAGATTAGGCATTTAAAAAGCAATTATGAACAAGTGAGCACAAACCAATAGCTTATTATTACTCCTGGAAATCACAGTTCCTTGATACAGAGTCAGAAAACCTGCCAGCAGGCAGCTAACTAAGAGTGGGAGTTAGAAATCATAAAATCAAGATTTCAACCTTTGAAAAATGATGCGCAAATGACTTGTTTACTAGTATGGATGGGGAGAAAAAGGTGAAGGAAACTTGTAAGAATTTTAAGATATCTATAACACCACAAACCTTTTGCTTCATACTGCATTGGGGTATTATGAACTCAAGTGCAAATGAATAGGATTGGCCCTCCGGATCCAGGTGTTTGCTCTCTTGTGATTCTGATAAAAACAGTTTTGCACACACTGCAAGTGTGTGATAAAAAAACAATAATTCATCTTGAAAACAAAACTGTTGAGAATAATAAAAGCAATCTCTTTGCCCAACAAACCCTCCTCTCTGCTAGTCACATTAGTGACATTGTAGTTTACAGACACCTCACACTAGATTCTATCCACTCAGCACAGAAGAGGGCGATATTGAGACAGCTAGTTATGGTTCTCTGTTGCTGGCAGCTGGTATGTGCCAACCCCGGTCAGTCTCAGTGATGCTTAGAGGAGCTGCTGGGTAGAGATCTAAAATGTTGTTTAAAATGTTACCTGGTTAAACGATATGTTTAACAGGTTAACTGGCCCACTGCACAGCGGCTGGGAGCCATAGCTAAGAGGACCTACTGCACCATCCTCCGGGAAGGGGCTGCTCCAGATGGGCCAGGCTCCTGACTAGCTGACTAATCTGGAGCAGCCCCCTATCTACAATGCGTCATGGGTGGTAGCAGCTCTGACTGGGCTAGACACCAGTTAACCGGTTACCTATAAGAACCCCGCAAGGGTGATGCTTACCGGATAACTAGTTACTCATTTACACCCCTTCTGCTGGGCTATTCTAACATATGTTATTAATAAGAGATCCTTAATGACTCCTATGTCCATGGACAGTTGGTACAGTAGAGGCCCTGTGACACATCACCTTCTTTGCTTGGTATGCCACTCTCTTCCCTGATACATCCCCTAAGTTGCAGCAGATAAACAGAAGGGCAGAGAATCTAACAGGCAGTTTTCTATGTAGGGGGAATTTTCTGCTGGCCATTTGTAGACAGCTTGACACCTTTGTGCTGCCTGACAGATACAAAAGGGATAGGTCTCTACTGAGAATCTGATCTCTGAGTCTTACTGGTTATATACTCCTTTTTGAGGGAAGGGAGGGAATACACTTCTTTTTTCCTTTGTGCTGCTCTTTCTGGTGAGGCTCGTGGTGACAGCATGGAGAGTAGGGCAGACCAGACCTCCTTTCCCCCTGAAATAGTTTTCAGTTCCTCCTGGGAGATTCCTCAGCATCATTGTGTCCCAGGTCAGCCTGAGACCCTCCTCCTAGTGGCATGTGCCCAGCTGGGTTCTACAATAGAAGTATCAGTTCTACAATGAGGCTCTCCTGACTAGCTGAGCTCTTCACCTGTCTTAGGCTACGTCTAGACTACATCCCTCTGTCGGCAGAGGGATGTAAATAAAGCACTTGGAAAGTGCAAATGAAGCTGGGATTTAAATATCCCGTGCTTCATTTGTATAATCACGTAATGGTGCTCTTTCAAAAAAGTGCTATTTGAAAATTGAAACCGCAGTCTAGACACGTTTCTTTCAAAAACGGGGCACTTTTTTGAAAGATCCTGTAAACCTCAGAGTAAGCCCAGTCAGCTGTACAGAAACCTCATTTATAACGTTTGTACCTATAATCTCATCCTTTCAATCATTACCCAAAGTTCATGATCATAGATGAGGATGGGGATGTTGATCAATCGATAAATCAAGAGCTTTGTCTGAGAACTCAGCTACCGCTTTGCCTCCCATGGATCAGTACAGTACGTGCGTCACTACACCAATCTGCTGATCAATCTCAGACTTCTGCTTACCATCACTTGTGAACGAGACCCATAGATCCTTGAACTCTTCTAAAAATGGCAGCTGCTCCCTCCCCACCTGGAGAGAACACTCCATTTTCTTTCAGGAGAGGACTATGACATCTGATTTGGAGGTATTGAGCCTTATCCCAGCTGCCTTCACATTCAGCACTGAAATTTCTGAGTGCCCATCGGAGATCACAAGCGGAAGAAGCAAGAGGGACATCAACTGCAAACAGCAGAGTTGCCACCTCTGGGTCTCCATACCAGATGCACGCCACAGTTTGGCTGCTGCACCTTGATGTCTTGTCCATGAAAATCATGAACAGGAATGGGATTCTCAATAGAGAATCTAATCCTTAAACTTTATTGGCTATATACTCTTTTGGGAGGAGAAAAATAAGCTCTTTTGTGAAATTCTTTGTACGTGGTTGTCACAAACGTCTTTCCAGCCTATTCCAAACTCATGAGTTTTCAAGCAGCCTCTCTAATTTCAGACTAAATCTAGAAGGGACCATTATGATAGTCTAATTTGACCTCCTGTATAACACAGGCCATAAAGTTTCACCCAATGATCCCTGAAGGTAGCTAAGTATCTTATGGTTAAATTTTAGCATATCTTTTAGAAAGATACATAATGCTGATTGAAAGACTTCAATGGAGTTTCCAATGGAGACTTTACCACAAGGCCTAATAAGCTATTCCAGTGGTTGATTACTCTATTATTTCCAATTTGAATTAATCAGTATAAGAATGGCTTTCTAGCAGGGTCAGATGTAGCCTCCTGATTCAGTGGGTGGAAAGTACTAAATTGCAGTAGGGGGCACTGACAGAGAGGGAGCCACGCCAAAACTGAGTGGGGAAGCAACTCCATGTATCAGGTCACAAACCACTTTGAAGTGGGCTGTGCCAACAAAAGCTCATAATACCGTCTACATGTTTTGTTAGTCTTTAAGGTGCTACTAGACTATTTGCTGTCTTCCTACATGGTAAGAGCCAGGACTACCAAATTTGATATGCAGCTTTTTCATTTCATAACTTAAAGCAACTTAAGCCTTTGGTTGTGCCAGGAAAATGGAATATGCCTGGAATGTGATTGCTTCTCATAAAATCAAACAGAAAAGAGAGAAAGTCACCAAATCAAGTACAGGCCTCAAAATTGACATAAATTAGCAAATCTTGAAAGAGACAGAGCCAAGATGAGCCATAAAAATAGGATGGACCTGGAATAGGATTGATTCTTAATAAATCTTACAGAAAAAAGCTAAAACAGAGAAATCTGGACTAGTGCTCTCTTTTGGCACAGCTAAATCAATGCTTAAAGTTTGAAAATTAGAAGGAAATGTTATTGCAAACTAAATTGAATCATAGAATCACAGAACACTAGAAATGGAAGGAAACTTGAGAGGTCATGGAGTCCAGTCCCCTGCCCTCATGGCAGGACCAAGCACTGTCTAGATCATTGACTGTAGTCCTTTCTTGTTAAAACATAGTGAATGATAAAGAGTTTATGGGGATGAAGAAACAAAATACACTTAATAGAATTCACAAATAATGGACCCGAGCAATTTTGTGTAAAACTAGAAGACTATAACGAAACAATACTACCCTTATCATTTCCTTACTGCCTATACCACTCTAACCAAAAATAGCCATAGATCTAAAAAGTCCTTAAAAACAGCAATGCTGTGTTATAATATGTAGTTCAGCTGGGGGCTAGACATGAAAATTGAGCACCCACCCTAAAACCAAAAAAACTCTTTCAGTTTAACTCACATTACCGTTTGAAGATCATGGATTTCTCAGTTTGTATTTTTAAGAAGCCGGAAATATATTCTAAGAGTCATGGACAACCTTAAATTAATGTTTTTTTTTATTTATAATAGCTTACTATGTATTTTGTGGTATATTAATTTTATTTACTTCTTGTTTACATGCAAGAAACCAGAAATAGTGTAATGAATGGGAATAGGATGAAAGCTACTTGTACTCTGTAATCATAATAAATAAGTTTTATGAAATGTAATTGCACCAAGAAAATACAAAATCATCCCAATTTATTCAAGCTCTCTAGAAATCTTTGTTCTCAGGCTTCTTGAAAATGTTAATGGGAATTATCTTCATTTAGCCAAGAATTTCATCATGTGGCTGAGGGATGGGCGTGCAAAGGGAGGGGGAAACATGAATTCTGATACGTAGAAGTGTTGATATAATCCTTGTTTCATGCTTTTCCTAGATAATAGCTATTATTCTGAGGTCCAATCTTCTGGGACCTAATCCAACTGACATTAAAGTCAATGGCAGTTTTTTCCATTGACTTCAAAAGGGATTGGATTGGGCCCCTAAGAAGCAAGAGGACAAAATTTTATCCAGCACCCACTGCACTGTTTTATTATTGTAATGGCTTTTATGGCTAATAGGAAGGGTTTGATGCTTCTCTAATCTATGCGTATGGCTAATTCAGTCACTGGTAGCTCCTAGGATTGCCATCTACATCCCCCACATGAATCTGTTACAAGATTTCTCTGATCACACAGACATGTAGCATATACATAAATATATACACCCCCACATGTATCTTTTCTTTTTTATTTCTCTGCTTGCCAAGAGTCCTGTCTATAGTACAAGAATGCACAGTATTTACTTTGTATACAAGTTACCTTATCTGTAAATTAATTTGAGATCCATTATCAAGACTATCTTATCTCGATTATACTGCATAGCAATGGAAGACAGCAGAAAGGGGAGGTACTGCCCTAATTTCCCCAAAATATATTCCCTTATTGCATAGAGATAATTTTTCAGCAATTAAATATGGTCATTAGAAAAACTGTATGTAATTCTGCTAGATTCAGGATGCAGAAGACAGGGATCAGCTGGTAGTAGTTTGCTCAAGACTTTTCATATAAAAGATTTATTAGAGCCCAAATAACTTGAACATTCAGCTGCTGCCAAATGGTTCATATACAGCTGCCTTCACTTCTATTGCATGAAAAAGGATAACGGATTGGGAGATGAAATTACATTTACTATTCAGGAAAGAAAATAATAATTCACATCTCCGATTTCTATCTCACTTTATGGGACTCTGGACAATGACAATGTCTTGCATTCCCATTGACAGCAACTGACACACTATTTTTCAGCTCAAACTGGGACAGAATAAGTCTGTATTCTAAAATATATTGAAGTTTACTGATATATAGGCAGGGAACTGTGAGCCATGTAGTGCTTTAAAAAGTCGGTTGACTTCTCTTTCCAAATGATTCTATTTCTTCAGGCAAGTAGCTTTTAAAGTGTGAATAGGTCAGAATACATGGAAACCCAGTGTTCCCTGTAAGGTGTACACTTGCATGGCCACTCAGAAGAGATTAAAATTCCACCCAGATGATTACCAGAGCACACGCAGCTATGTTTTTTTGTTTCGACTGCTGGTGCACATGTTGTCATGCACATAAACATTATTCTTCACATGGATGGAAAAAATCTGTGAATGGATGGAAAAGATTAGAAGGAACAGATGCTACTAAAGTTTATCAACAAGTTTCCAGAGTCCTTTATGCATCCTACAGTATTAGGAGTAGAATGCAGTAATTATTTGCCAAGAAGGTCTTAAATGCATATATCTAAAATACTGACTTGCAAATTCTCTTCTCTGAAATGGAACCTTCTTACAAGAAACAGGGACTATATGGAAGGAAAAGAAAACTTAGTGGGCACCTTGTACAACTGGCAGCTCTGCTCAAGGAGCTGCTATGATTTTAAGAAAACGGAACTAATGTAGGTTGAAAATATATTTTGTAATACTTGGATATTTAATGAAGCTTTTATACTCCATAAAACCTCTTCCAGATGTTTGGTGCACTTTTTAACTAAATCAGTTAGTAATTGATATGGTTTGTTCTTTTTAAGCTTCAACATTTAGGTACAATATACATTTATATTCCAGTATGTCCGATAACAATCTACTAGGAGAGTTGATAGACAAGTAATTCCGAGCAGCAGACTGTGAAATAGGAACATCAAAACTCTGTGTTATATTGGTACAGTCATGCAAAGTCTTTTGCTAAAACACTTTGCAAACATTAATTATAACCAGAGTCTTGAAGGTACGTGTTATCCCTCTTTTAAAGACTTTTCCCTGTCTTTAAAAGAGGGATAACACGTACCTTCAAAACTATGGTTATAATTAATGTTTGCAAAGTGTTTTGAATCTTTTTGTCCAAATTCCTCTAGGGTACGTCTACACAGCAGGGCTAAACTCAAAATAAGCTACGCAACTTGAGCTACACTAATTGCAGAGCTTAAGTCGAAATAGCTTATTTCGACTTTGGGCACATCTACACAGCAGTTATTTCAAAATAAAGCACTCTTCCTCCAACTTCCCTTAATCCTTGACAAATGAGGGTTACAGGAGTCAGAGTAAGAAGTCCCCCGTCTGGACATTATTTCGACATTATTTTGAAATAAATGCTTGTGTGTAGATGCACACATCAGTTATTCTGAAATAACGCTGCTGTGTAGACATAGCCATAGTGAACCACTTGTGACATCAGTTGGTCATCACTAAACAGGCCCTGGTTTGCCTTTATCATTAGAAGCAGACAGAGAGCCATATGTAATGTATGATTTTTATTTTATGCCTAAGACATTTTAGCCATTAACACGATTTCTTTCTGTATTCCAAGACAGACTCTGCAATGCTTCTCTTTGCCACTTTTGATCTTTCATACAACAAGGCTAATTTTGCTGACTTTTTACTGTGAAGCTCTCCCCATGGTTTCGCTGTCAGAAGTTTCCATTCTCTAGCGCAGACAGCGATCGCATTCATTTAACGGTTCTGAGATAATCAACAAAATGTCCAAATGTCAAGTATACTGGGTACATGAACTGATGCAGCTTGAACAGCAATCTGGTTATACTTTAAATTGCAGACAAAGCTATTGAGCTTGCACAGAAAGGCAATACTGTGGAGACTGCAGAATTACTAGGAAAATGTCAAGTTAATGCCATGGTCCAGTCACGTTTTTTGGAGGGAGCAGAGGGGAAGAGAAAGCTTAAGGAGCTTCCCCTACCATGTGTCCCTGCACAGAAGCCTGGTGCATAATGGCTAGGGAGCACAGGGACTTATGCCCTCAACATCAATAGACTTTCCTCATGAATGGGGAAGCAAAGATTATGATCCTCACCCCACTCTCTACAGTGGCCAAAAAAGCTGGCTGGGAATAGAGAGGAATAGACACTGCACCCATTTAAGGGGAGCTGCCACGCCGGTGTGAGCTCCCAGGATACCATATAAAGAACAGATGCTGAACCAGTCAAAATTTCTCTTGGTAGTCCTGCTCCCAGATTCCTGTTATTAAGATAACATGAGGTGTTGTAGGGCTGTGCCACAGAGCAACAGTTTAGTCCTGTTTGACTCAAGGAGAGGAATCTCCAGAAGCAATTCAAAATTGGTGAACGAATGAGAGAACAGCCTTGGAACGCCAGACAGAAAGTGCAGTGGAAGGTTTCCATTTTCTTTTGTTGCTTTTATTATCTATTTTTATTACCATAGTATTTAGAAGTACTATTCAAGGACTAGAACCCCATTCTACTAAGCACTGTAGGAACACAGAACCAAACAATGACCTTCTCCCCTTGTGGGAAAGAGACCCTTGAAAAATTCCACTGGGATTTCAACAATTTCCACCCCACCATCAATCTCGGCCTGGACCAGTTTACACAAGAGATCCATTTCCTGCATACTACAGTGCAAATTAGTGATGGTCACATGAACACCAGCCTATATCGGAAACCTACTGACCGGTATACTTACCTACACACCTCCAGCTTTCTTCCAGCACACATTACATGATCCATTGTCTACAGCCAAGGCCTAAGATATGACTGTATTTGCTCCAATCCTTCAGACAGAGGCAAACTCCAACAAGATCTCTATCAAGTATTCTTAATACTACAATACCCACTCAGGGAAGTGAAGAAACACATTGACAGGGTCTGACCTGTGTGACAGGGTCTGACACATTGACAGGGTCTGACATCAGGCAAGTATCTAGATGTCACCTACTACAGAACAGACCCAACAAAGAAAACAACAGAAAATCACTGGCTATTGCCTACAATTCCCAGATAAAACCTCTACAACACATCAACTAGGATCTACAGTGCATCCTAGATGATGATCCCTTGCTCTGACAGACCTTGGGAGGCAGACCAGTCCTTGCTCAACGTGAAATACATACTCATCAGCAACCATACACCCTACAACAGAAACTAACCCAGGAAACAATCCTTTCAACAAACCGCAGTGCCAACTCTGTCTATACATCTACCTTAGTTACACCATCATACCAACAAAGGCTTGTTCACCTGCACATCTACTAATGTGATATATGCCATGATGTACCAGCAATGCCCCTCTGCCATGTACATTGGACAAACCAAACTGTATCTATGCAACAGAATAAATGGACACAGATCAGAAATCAAGAATGGCAACATACTAAAACAGGTAGGAGAACATTTTAACCTCCCTGGACACACAGTTACAGACTTGAAAGTTACCATCCCCACGCAAAACAACTTCAAAAACAATGTGAAACTGCTGATCTGGAATTCATATGCAACATTGACACCATCAGAATTGATCAAATAGGGCTTGGGAATAACTCTCTCATTACAAGTAATTTTCAACGTTAGATATCCTCACCAGCTTATCCACATCAACCCTGATTCAATTAACTCTAATGTAGCACTCTAATGTAACACTACTATCTGTTTCTTTTTCTTTCACTTCATGCATCTGATGAAGTGATTGATGAAAGCTTATACCATAATAAAATTGTTAGCTTTTAACGTGCCACCAGACTTCTTGTTTTTGCTAAAATAAACTAACACAGCTACTTCTGAAACCTTCCCTGAAGAGTTTATAATCTAAGAAAACAACAGGAAACTGCAGATACAGGTAGGGAGTAGACAGTGGAGAACAAGGACACAACAAAACAATAGCTATATGTGGGAGTCTGTTTATTGGTATACCCTTGGGGCAACAGACATCTGGAGTACACAGAGAGGATGCAGGATCATGGCTCTTCTAACCCAAATAGCATAGCTGGGTAGTCATAGTGAAAGCACATGCTGCACCTTCTGAAAAATGCACTCTTCCTGCATGCCAATGAACCCTGCACTTTGTGTAGTTCCTGCTGCAGTAGTGAAGCTCTGTATTGTCCTCACAGACAAATATTAAAGATCTTAGAAATCAATAAGAGATTTTGCTATCCTGAAATGCAAATCAAGTTCACTCAGCTTTCTTTTAGTATCTGGAAATCAAAAAGTTTCACAAAAAGGATAGCTTTACCTTGTTTATTATGGAGGATAAAGAGAAGCCTTTATAGCCTGAGCAGCTGGCATAATTATAAATCTATTGTTAGTGAAATGAGCTCATTATTATTTATTTTTGCCAGCTGATGACTGATTCATGGACAACATACAGAATTGCTTGGTGTGCTAATCTGGAGAATCTATGTTCAATTTATGAATTCTGTTCGAGATTATGAACCAGGGGCTTCTGTGAAATGTAATGGCTACTTTTAGATGCCTCTGTTCTTATTAGAAAAGGTCACCTACTGTCCTAACTCCCATGATTAATGTGAGCTCCAGTACGGTTATGGGATATATCTGCAAGTGGGATATTTCAGACTTCACAAATTTCATTTTCATTGTAAGATTGTTCTGCCTTCTCTGCTGCCTTTTCCCTACTTTATTTTGAAATTCCAAGAAGTTCCAAGAAATTCCAAGACAGGGGGAGGAGCTGAGCCTGACTTAAGGGGTCACCTGACAGAAAATAAGAAGAAACCAGACTGAGAAAAAAACTGCTTGCAGGAGTCAGATCAGAGATAGTTTTGGAGAAGAAGTCAAAGAGCTGCAAGATGGGATCCTGAACACCACTGAGGACTCTGTCTAGATTCCAAATAATGCTCAAGATTGATGAGAAAACTAAGGCTGGGGACAGCATACAGCTATTTATCTTCTGTGTTGTCTCAAGTGAAGAGTGACTGGGGAAGAAACCTTGTGCAAAGCCTGTGTCTTTTTGTTTCAACTGTCATGTGTCCCTGACGAAGTAAACTGTAAAATGGAGTGTCCACAAGGTTGGAGCCCTGGGAAGGGATGTGCTTAAGTAACTGGGAAATCTGTAGAACTAGTGCTCGTTTTAGACCCAATGCTCCTGGACCATAGAATCCCAGTTCTCAGAAAGAGGGGCAGGGGCCTGGAAACGTACAGTTAGAAGTAATGTCTGGCCTCGGCTCAGAAAGCTGCAAAGCACACAGGTCCAATGTGTAGGACTCAAACGCATCAGCCTAGCTAGTGACCAACAAGGGCAGTTTGACCAGGTCTGTGACACTTGAAATTTAAAATTAAAAGAAAACCAATATTAGGAGCAGATGAATGCATAATGTTTGATAGTGATGAATCATTGACTCATTCAGCCCCTATTGCTAGAGATAAACCTAGTCCTGCAAACTGTCTGTGGGTGAAACTTGCCAAAATGAGACCTATGCACCATTTAAATCCCACTTATGTTCTCAAAATGGGGCTTGTGTGGGTGTTTGGTGCATAGGTCTAAAAGGATTAAAGAATCTGCATGGTCTTGCTTAAGTCCAGAGGTGGGTGGAAACACACATTTGTCATGAAGCTGACAAGTGAGCAGTGGCAGATAGGAAGCCCATAATCTTCAGCACTATGGTCCCTCAGAGGCTCTTATTAGGAATTATGGGGTCTTTTTTCTGCCCAGGTTATTCACAGAGCTACTGCAATAAGTGCAAGAATGTTTTCCAACTCCTCCCACAATTCTGGCATGAATGAGGAAGGAAATGGAGAACTGAAATCCAGATGCAGCATCAGCCTTCTCTCTCCTGAAGGTTTATAGGATTAGGGACAAAGGACTATCAGATGCTCCCAAATGCATGATGAGTTATTTCCTTGTCCTGCCCTTGCCTTTTTGTGTAGTCTTTTTGTGGAAATTTCTGGGAAGTTTTTGTTGTTGTTATTTTTCTTTTATCCACACAGGATGTTCAGTATATTTTCTTTCTCTCAGTGCTTGTACAGATGCCTGAATTTTTTCAGTACAATTTACCAGCCAATTACTTATAAAAAGTAGACTTTGACTTTTTTTCTCTAGAAATATAACTCTTTTGCCTTGATGGTTTGCAGTGTGCTAAAATCCCTACTTTAGATTAAAGGTCATCTAATCATTTAATAATGTAGCCTGAGTTTTCTCAAACTAATTATACTGGAACAGCAAATTTATCAATGGGCTAAAACTAAAGCAAGTATTTTGTATTCTACACAATGTCCATGAGGCAGATCAAATATTTGAGATTAATTGCTTGATCTCTGCTGTATAAAGTAATCTTTTTTTTCCTTCTGCAAATTCAGATGCCATTCCAAATTGAGGCACTCATGATCCTGCACTTCTCTGCAAATTACTGTCACATTTGATGCAGATAGCCACAATTATGATAAAGGGATCTTCCTTTTGGTTTTGAAATCTGAGGGGAAGTTTTCTTTCTCTTTCTTTCTTTCTTTCTTTCTTTCTTTCTTTCTTTCAACCTGTTAATGACTTCTACTTTTGAAAGACTACATAAACGCATGGCAGTTCTTATACACAAAAGTTTTATTGACTTTGGCAGACAGCCATCAGCAACTTTTAATATTCAAATTTGGAATTCACTTATTTGTTTTAGAGCAGAGGTCTATAGCTAGGATTAGCAACTGTTTACCTCTGACATAAAAAATCTCAAACCTACATGACAAAGAACCAGAGCCAAATTGTATTCCAGTTTACAGTGGTACAAATCTTTGACTCTTAGATCAAGGAGACTGATTCACTCTTGCATTTCTGTTGGCAAACTGCAGATTGTGGACCCAAGATATGGAAAACCTATCGAGACAAGAGAGGATGCCAAAGCAGCATAGATGCCACGTTGGCCATTCCAATGCCGGGCTGGTGCTGGAACTGCATTGAATGTGGGGGGATGCTGACAATGAAAGGAAATGGCTAAAATGACTGGTAATGCATTGTTTCCATTGGCAGATCATAGACAGTACCCAGTGATACTTTAAACCTGTTCTCTCCACCCAGAACCTAAGGAGGGAGCATCAGTGCTAACACTTCAGACCTACCCTGTGCTCTGGGTAGCAGCACCTACCCAGGGCACAGGGATTTTCATCTGTCAAGGCTGAATCAAGCCCAGTAAGGTTACTCCAGATTTATGCTGGTCAGAGCAACAGTTGAATTTGTTCCTTGGCCTTTTGTCCATTTAATGTGCTGTCAAAGTCACCTTTGATATCAGTTCTTTTTTTAATTACTAGATTAACCTACAGATAACATACGAATAAACCACTATGATGGAACAGAATGCACTCTGTTCTCGTCAGCACAGTTTTTACCATTGCTTTCAAGTGCCTCAGAATTCAGTTTGAAATGTCACAGTTGCTTATTTTTTCTAATAATACACATGGAATCTTTTGTATAGGTCAAAGTACTGAACCCAGCACCAGAGTCTAGAAGTTATTTCAGGTATACAAAGTAGGAGAGAAAAATCTCTTCTCAGAATGGCCAGTGGTGGGAATAAAAGAAGCAGTGAGGGACAAAAAGGCATCTTTTAAGAAGTGGAAGTCCAA
>JANRFK010003679.1:41746530-41756616 GCA_030068395.1 Apalone spinifera | reverse complement strand
CCCCCCCCACAACCAGCCTTGCTTCCCGTCGGCCCCCCCATCTCCCCGGTCCAGCCCCATTGCCACACGCCCCATTCCCCTCCCGGCCAGCACTGCTCCCCTCCCGGCTGGTCCCTCTCCCCTCTCCCCATGAAGCGTGTCCGGTATTTTTTTTTTTATGACTACCTGGTAACCCTACAGACAGCACAGGTAGTGATGCACATAGCTAGAGTTGCCCAACACTTTACATTATAAGAACATGTAACAAGGAATATTCCATCCCCCCCATGCTCTCTGAGTCTTATTGATTTATATTCCCACCAGCAATACAGTCCTGTGTAACCAAGGGTTTACAGTGGTTTTGCCCTTTCCCACAGAGAGTAACAAAGTTTTCCCTCACAGTCCCCTCCTCCACTTCCTTCCTTAGTTGCATATTGACAATCACCTTTCTCCAGGGGAACTAACTGATACCTAAGGGTATGAGTATACAGCAGTTAACTGCCCATAGCTGGTCCATGTGATCTGACTCAGGGTCAAGGGGCTTGGGCTGTAGGGCTGTTTCATTGCTAGGCAGACTGCCAGCTCTAGGACTCTGCAAGGTGGGAGGGTCCTAGCTCCCTGGCTACAGTCCAAGCTCAGAAGTCTAATCAGCAATGAAAGAACTCTACAGCCTGAACCCCTTAAGCTCACATTGGCTGGCATAGGCCAGCTGTGGGTATGTAGTTGATACTGTAGACATACCCTGAGGGAGGGAGGGATGGCTCACCTGCTAGCACAGCGCTCTATCACAGCTCCTCTTTTCAGTTACTTATAACAATGCCATACTTTAACCGTTTGGGCTGAAATTTCTCTACCACATGTCTGTCTCAAGCTGAAGTCTTTGGAATAACATCAACAAAATGTTCCAACCATTCCTCAGAATAAAGCCTAAATAATCATCCTATGCGTAACTATTCACCTGCATAAAAAGTCTGACTGATGTTAACTTGGATGATTATGAAAATGTGCTTTCAAATTATATTATTCCTGAATTGCACTAACCTTATTTTAATATTTCTCTATATATTCAAGTATAATTTTCCTATGACTTCAGAGAGTTAATTTCAGATAGTCAGATCACAATCCATAACTCTGTGCTTCAGAGACAATGGAACTTTCTACAATAAGGATAAAGCTCATCTGTGCAAGGACAGCTTTCTTGGAGGCAGGTCTAGAGTATGAAATGAACTCCCCAGGAACTAAAGACTATAAAAAACCTCATCACCTTCTGTACTAAGTGCAAGGCAAGCACAATTCAACCTTGTCTGCTCTAATATAAACACACAGCAGCATGTACATTAAAGAAAACCCACCAAAGCAAAATAACACAGTTCTCTCCCTGGGGAGAGGAGGAGAGAAAGAATAAACCAGATGAGACAGATGGTAGTCACATTACTTAATGCACTACTGGAAGATGCTCACGTACGAAACCTGTATACAATAAAAGATTATTTAAATGATTTTTCTTCTGTTTCTTTGTTATGGTTACTTTCTTTGCTGACTCTCCCAGGTGAGTTATGATCTCCACTTCACAACCATGAGCCTCATTATTGACTTGAAACTTGGAAATAATAGGAAAAAACTCTAGCTCCAAACTTCTCATGTATTGATGGCCTCTGGACTTCCGAGATCAACTCAGTAAAAGAATACATTCTGAAGAAGCGAGTCATTTTGGGGATGTTAATAAAAGATATGTGCAAGGGCACTGGTTCTACATCATTAAAGTCAATGTGAATTTTCCCATTGACTTAAATGTAGGATCAAGCCCCACAGTGCTTAAAGATAAGAAATAATATATAGCCTCTTAGAATGTATTACATCAAACCAGTGCATGCTTCCTGGAAAATCACATCCAGTTTTGATCACCAAACCTTTACTAAGATACAGTTTAAAGTGTAAAGGTCTGGGAATGTAGAATAATCAGTGGGTAATATGGCCTTGATTCAGGAAAGCGTTTAAGCATGTGCTTAAATCCATTTCTACTCAGTATAATACCGAAGCCTTTGGTTAACTTCAACTTGTGTTTAAACCCATTGGCTACATTGGGATTTAAGGACATGCTTAAGGGCTTTCCTTAACAGGATGCTTTTCTGAATCAGAGCCTATGATGAGTAATAGTAAAAGCTGAAAATATTTAGTTACCTTTTAAAATTAAAAAACAACAAAATTGCTGACAATTTTCCATGTGCTCGAGGAACTTGCAAGGTGTTATATTAATGAGAGTACAACAGATCTGATATAGGTTACTGAAAATTATGCGTTACAGATGCTGTTGTAAAAATATCAGATTTTTGACTAGTTCTTCCCACTTGCTCCATCTTTAACAGTTCTGCTGGTAAATTAAAATAAGCAGCAAATTATTCCATTTCTCTGAATGCTTTCTCGTCACACACATTTCTAGCTGACTGACTGAAATTAAATCAGGATTATGCAAAATTGGAGAGGACTTGATTGAGGTAATTAAGATTATGAAAGTTGGAATGGAAATGTATAATGAGACAGGATAATAATGAACGATACACCACCAAGGATTCACAAATGCAGAACAAACAATGGGAAATACTCATTCTCTCAGTATTAGAGCTGGCCGGGATTCTTCTTTCAAAGTAATTTTTCAATGGAAAATGCACTTTCCAGTCAATCAAAAATGTCCATTGGTAACCTTCAGTTTTTCAAATAAAATTCCTATTTTCTAATGGGAAAGCTTTTTATTTTCCATTGGAAAATTGAAACAACAATATTATGTTTTGGGTATACTTTATCTGAATCAAAATCATCACTTTCACTACCCCCAAAACCTTTCATTAGGAATCATTTCAACATTAAATTGCATCTCTCTGTTGTGGGGAATGCATTATGGGAGCTGCTGTTTTTCTCTATTTTCTCCTAGGCTATGTCTACACAGCACCACTATTTTGGGATACTTTAGTACTAAAGTATCCCAAAATAGTATCCCCCATCATAACAGCAAGCCTCTTATTTCAGGCTCACTATTCCGACATCCCTGTAAACCTCATTCCAATGTAAGGGATATTTTGGAATAGTGGGTTATTTCAAAATTTGGCACTGTATAGACAGCACCATATTATGAAATAAGCTATTTTGAAATAAGATTGAAAAGATACGCTCAAACTGTGTATCTTATTTCGACCTGTGGTGCAGTGTAGACACACCCCTATTGTCCAGGTTCCCTACTGGACTATATTTTCATAAGGAAACTAGGATGTCTTCTCCAGCTGCGTGGTGCATCATGAAAGTCATATGACTACGGATGCATCCTGGGAGAAGCCTGGCATATAGGGAAAAGAGGGGCATTTTGAGACGGGGCAACCATGTCTGCAATACACTATTCAAGATGTGGGCACACCGTGGATTTATATAGAGGCAATATTATATTTTCTGTCTTATCTATCCCTTTCTTTATGATTCCCAACATTCTGTTACTTTTTTGTCTGCTGCTATGTTAATTTACACCAACCAAGGACCTATGATCTAGTGTTTCATAGATATATATAAGTTCTAAAACCAGAAAAGACCACTAAGATTATCTAGTCTGATCGCCTGTCTATAATAAGCCATACAACTTCCAATTTGAAATAGAGCATATATTTTAGAAAAGCATCCAGTCTTGATTAAAATTCCCATTGAAGGAGAATCCACCAAAACTCTTGGTAAGTTGTTCCAATTGTAATTACCTGCCCCGTTTTAAAAAACCAAAAACCTGTTTCCAGATTAAATTTGTCTAGCATCAATTTATGACCATTGGGTCTTGTTATAACTTTGTCTTCACAGGCATCGCAGAATTTTCTGCATGTATTTTCATTTAATTATTAAGAAATCAGTCCTTTGAGAAGGCAATAACTTTGCCACAATCTACTATCATGTGAGATTGAGAGACTGTGAGGGAAATCTATCTCATCTTCTCTCCCCCTTGCTGGAGGTGTCAGAATTCTGACAAGCACTACTGAGGTCAGGCCACCAAAAAGACATAGTCCTCCAGATGTCTAGAAAGGCCAGGAGCAGACACTGACCAAATGAAATCCAGGAATCCAGTTAAGAAGGTGCGCAGGGGCAGAGCTAAGTGCGTCGGGGACAGGGAAGGAGAGTTAGAGACTTGCTTTCAAGAACTGCAATTGAGAGGTTGCCTTGTTTAATGGCACAGATAGCTAAATTCTGAATTTATCTTTATTCAACCATTTGCAGACTGAATTTGAGCAGGAAGTCACAATTTGAAGACTAATGCAGGGAGCACCTACAGTACTAACTTTGCAGCTGCCACATCTGTGACAAGGGGCATACAGGACAGTTTGTGTACAAATGAATTATTTCCATTCAGACAACAAATACCTGTCCAGGAAATTTCTGATAGAAACAAAGACCAATGAGCATCAGTGCTTAGGTACAATTCCCTGGATTGTACCTCCAGCTCCATTTGATGACAAGGAACCTGCCATATGAAAAAACAAACAAACAAACAAACAAACAAACAAACAAACAAAACCCTTGCATTTCTGGGGATTGTTTGGGGGTGCTTTTTTACATCAAATATCATAATCACTACTGTTTCATATTAACACAATACTTACATTGGCATTGTTAAGAAGTGGGCGCTAAATAAATATGTACAGTGGCCAATATTGACAAAGATATCAGTTAGTTATGAAGCATTTTAGCCAAACCAAAACATTCCATTCAAAAATTGTCAAGGCAATAGTATAGGTAATTTGAGCATCTGTGCATCCTATAGTGTGAATAACTCAGTGAATATTGTATATGAACATTACCAAAAGCTGTTGAGCAGTAAATAAACTGTTTGTTTTTGAGAGAAAGCAGAAATGGTCACAATGTTAACATACGGATGAAGAAGGAGATTGAAAGCATGGAGTCTACCTATTCCTGCCCATAGAAGTTCAGGAAATAAAACATTTTGAGATGCCAGCTGCTCAGGTTTTCCCAATATGGCCCTTTTTTGAGGTAGCTCTCCTGGAAAATCTGTAAAAGGGCTCATCACCCATCCCAGCTTTCCAGTTTTATGGGTGCAGAGTAAGGATGTTAAGGACAAGTTGACTAGTTGACAAGCAAATGCTTATCAGAAAGTTGAGCTGACTAGTGCCTCCCCACTTCCTCTACCCCTGCTGCCTCTATTACATAGAGGCAGCAAAGCAGGAGAAAAAGGGGTACTTTAAAGTGGCAGCGCTGCACAGAGTCCAGATCCTGGGCTCCATACGGTGCTGCTGCTTTGAAACTCCACCGCAGCATTTCAAAGAGGCAGTGCCACACAGCTGATCCTGGGCTCCCTGCGGTGCTGTCTCTTTGAAATGCCATGGCGGCACTTCAAAGGGGCAGTGCTGCAGGGAGCCTGGAATCAGTAGTGTGGTGCTTGCCCTGGGCTCCATGCAGCACTACCATTTTGAAACGTTGCAGTGGTGTTTCAAAGGACCAATGCCACACAAAGCCCAAGATCAGCTGTGCAGTGCTGCCCCTTTGAAACACTGCTATGGCATTTCAAAGTGCCAGTCCCATGTGTAGCCTGGGGTCAGCTAGGAAGTCCCTAACTGATCCCAGGGTTGGTGCAGTGCTGCCCCTTTGAAATGCTGTGGTGATGTTTCAAAGGGGCAGCACTGCCCTGTCGACTAATCCAGGGATGGGCAATAATTTTTCACTGGGGCCACTCTAAGATTTTGGAAAGTAGTTGAAGGCCGCACTCTTCCATGATATTAATGGAGGAGATGCGGGATCTGGGATGGAGGTTGGGTGCAGAGGGGAGCTTGGGGTAAGGGACTGGGATGCAGAAAGGAGGGTGGGGTCTGGGAGAGAATTTGGGTGAAGGAGGTGGTTGTGACCTACAGCAGGGGACTGGAGTGCAGGGTTTGGGATGTGATCTAGGGTAGATGGGGATTGTGATCTGGGGCAGGAGAATGGGGTGCCAGATCTGGGAGGGGGTATGTGTGCAAGAGGGGGACAGAGGATTTGGGTATGTCGAGGGGGGGAGCAGAGTGTTGAGGCAGGGAGGGCCTGGGGTGCCAGAGGCAGGATGTGGCCAGGAGACTTACCAGCCAGCCTGCCTGCAGAGCTAAGGCTTGCAGGACTTAAAACATTTCCCAGCCAGCCAGCCTGCCTGCTTGCCTGGCCATGTGATTCAGTGAATCATCTAGCTGATGAGAGAGGGTGTGGTTCTTTTTGGCTGCCTGTTATTCAAACAAGCAGTTCCCATTGGCTGGTTTCTGGCCAGAAACCAGCCAATGGGATTGTGCTGGGGGCTGGGGTGGCTCCTGAAGCTTCCCCCTCTCTCCTCCAGTTTTGAAACAGAAACAGGGCCCGTTTCTGAGCAGTCTCCGGGGCTGCAGGGCAAGCCGGGGAGCCTGCCTGGGGCTCCGTGCTGCCTCCCAGTCTGAAACTGGTGGCTTGGTGGGCTGGATCCAGTCCACAGGCTGTATTTTGCCCAGGCCTGGACTAATTGAATAGTCGATGTAGAAATGCATCGACTATTCGATAAGTGAATTACACTATACTTAACATCCTTAGTGCAGAATCATCCCAGATGTTCCAAGGTTTTGTACCTCACAGGTGGAGACTGTTTTAGATGCCAGGGCTCACACAATTTTTTTACATTCATAATTGGTACATCAAGTCCAGAGGTGGTAGGTCTCTGAGTTGCCAAGCTGAGAGGTACCAGAGCTCAGCCCTGGCATAAATTAAGCTCTGGCTGCCCCATCCCTTGTAGAAAATCCACAATGGAGCTCAAACATTTTACTTACTTTACTTCATTTGAATCACAATTATAAAAACAATAGGTTGAACTCTCCTCTCAGTATCACAAGGAACACGTCTCTGGCTTCCGCAAGGTTGCACCAATAACTGAGAGGATAATTTTGCCAATTATGTCAAACCCATAAATTAAAAGCAATCACCAGCGGTTACTGGAAATATAATGCATGGGTTCTTATTACCAACTCTATCAAAGTGATTAGTATTGAAACAAATTGGCCATTACCTATCCTAAAGCAACAGCTGATGTTATTATACGCAGTATCAGCTACATTGCTATTTTAAAGCAATCTATCTCCACTTTGTTTTATGATTGCATTAGTAGTAATTGATAGCTAGTACTTCCTTAGTGATAAATGGCTGTGTTAAGCTTGTAATTAAAAAGATAACATTAAATTGTTCTTTCTGCTCAATAAATATTATGGAAAAATAGCTAATCAGAACTTTTATTAAGCAAAGCCCATATAATGAAGGTAAGCTATCCTGTATGTATCTTTCCAATGAACTAATAATAAATACCATACATTCTTCACTTACACCAAGATTGCATTGTTCTGGTTAGAAACTGGAAGTATCTCTGTTATAGGGAAGCTGTATGAATGGCTGGAAGTTAATCCTTGCAACATTTTGAATACAGTTAACTTCTAGCTCCAGCTGACATGTAAGAAATGGCAATTCTGCCAAGGTTGTAAATGTTTCCACTTGAAACAGCATTGCACTCCCTTGTTTATGCTATAGTTAGAATGCTTATCAATTACTGCCAGCTAACAGTTCCCAATGGAGTAGTGTGGTGAAGGACATGATATTCAGTCTATAAATAATGTGCTTCTTCTGGTACCAGAAAACATAATTTTCTAGGTCAGCCTTGCTCAATCTGTGGGTCATACCCCCCACGGGTCAGCATAATTGTCCAGTTGGGTGATAGCGTGCTTCAAATTCATGTTTCCAGTCCTCCACTGATGGGATTTACTCCATCAATCTGAGCACCCATTAATCATTGTGTTTATTCCAAAGGTGTCTTCTTCTAAAAGGTGATGGAAACCTATGGAAGGACATGAGAACCAGGGCAAAGAGTTATAGGTTCTCCTGGGACGCCTTGTGTCAGGTATGAAAAAAGTGAGATTCTCCCATTGCAGATCACCCCAAATTAAAAATCATAAATGTAACAACTATCTTGGAGGACTTCACAAAGGAGGACACTCAGCTATGGGAACATCTTGCTGGTATAGACTCTGGATTCTATAATGATGCTGAGTTTTCTCTTCTCTTTCTTATAACTGTTTATAGTGACTTAGATTTATTTTCTAGAGGTGACGAAATAGGGGATGGAATGGAGAAGAAGAAAGAAATAGTAAAAGATGATGGTGTGGTGACAGGAGCAGAGCAAAGGAGGGAGGATATGAAGATCAGATGGCTGAATGGGGCAGGGAGGCAGTGAAAAACAAAGGGTATTGATAAAAACATTTTCAAGTAAGCAGATGGTGGTAAAGTCAGTTGATGGGGAACTTTAGGAACTGGGCTGGAGCAAGCAGCCATTGTAACCCACTAAGTATTCCTGCAGCGAGAAGAGACCTTGCAAAAGTGACTGACAATCTGAAAGGTCAAGACTCAGAGAGATATGAGTTGCTCGGAAGTCTATCCATAAAATCTCTATATGGATAGAACTTCCATGCTTGAATAATAAAACCATAGCACTAAGAATATACTACCAACCATTGGATCAGGATGGTGATAGTGATTGTTAAATACTCAGAGAGATTAGAGAGACTATAAAAACAGAAATGCCTATAATGGTGGGGAATTTTAACTATCCCCACATTGACTGGGCATATGTTTTTTTCAGGATGGGGTGTAGAGATAACATTTATAAGCACCATTAATAATTGCTTTTTGGAGCGCCTACCTAGAACCCACAGAGAGAGAGACAATTCTTGATTTAGTCTTAAGTGGTACACTGGATCTGGTCCAGCAGCTGCATATACCTGAACTGCTTGGTAATAGTGATCACAATGTAATTACATTTTACAGTTTTACATTGGGGGAAAAATATTAAAGAAACCCACCACAGTAGCATTTAAGGCTAAAAGAGGAAATTACATGAAATAAGGAAGCTAGTTAAATGGAAATTAAAAAGAACAGTCCAAAAGTGAAATGTCTGAAGGCTGCATTAAAAGATTTTTAAATCTCCATAATTGAGACTGAAACAAAACATAAACCCCAAATTCAAAAAGCCAGAAACAGAACCAAACCCACTCCTCACAACCATGACTGAATAGCAGAAAAAAGAGGTAGTTTGAGACAAAAAGACACCCTTTAAAAACTGAAAGTCAACTCTTACTGAGCAAACTAGACTAGAGTATAAATTCTGGCAAGTCAAGTGGAAACATATAAGTAGGCAGGGCAAAAAAAAAATTTGAAGAGCAACTAAAAAAAAAGACAAACTCACAGAAAAAATGTTTTAACGACATCTGAAGCAGCAAGTCTGCCAAACAATCAGTGGGGGCCACTAGCTGATTGAGGTACTAAAGGAGTATTCAGGATACATCTAGACTGCAAGAATCTATCAGAAAAAGATACGCAAAATGTGAAGTGCATTTTGCGTATCTTTTTCCAATATTTTTGTCGGAAGAGGCTTTTCCGAAATTTGGCCTGTCTAGATGGGGCCAAACTTAGGGAAAAAAACCTCTTTTGAAAGCCCTCTTCTTCCTCGTGGAATGAGGAATAGAGGGGCTTCCAAAAGAGCGAGTTTGCTCTTCCGTAAAAAAAAAAGCGGAAAAGTAAATGCGTTCTTGGTCACGGCAGAGTCCCCCGCTCTTCCCGGCCGCAATCTAGTCATACCCTCCAAGAAGAAGACAAGGTCATTGCAGAGGTGCTAAATGAACTTTTGGAATCTCTCTTCACTTCATAGGATGTGAGGGAGATTCACATATAAGAATATAGCAGTAGGGATATATTATCGACCACCTGACCAGGACAGTGATAGTGACATTGAAATGCTAAGGGAGATTAGAGAGGCTACCAAAATAAAAAACTATAATAATAGGGGATTTCAGTTATCCCCATATTGACTGGGTACATGTCACCTCAGGAAGAGATGCAGAAATAAAATTTCTCAATAGCTTAAATGACTGCTTCTTGGAGCAGCTGGTATAGGAACCCACAAGGAGAGAGGCAATTCTTGATTTAGTCCTGAGTGGAGTGCAGGATCAGGTCCAGGAGATAACTATTACAGGACTGCTTGGGAACAATGACCATAATATAATAACATTTAACATTCCTGTGGTGGGAAGAACACCTCAG
>JANRFK010003679.1:41727905-41738108 GCA_030068395.1 Apalone spinifera | reverse complement strand
TTCCGGAAAAGCGGCTGATTTTCCAGAAAAACTTGCCAGTCTAGACACAGCCCCGCTGTGTAGATGTGCCCTATGGTTGGAGGACCCTGGAATGAATAAATAAATGTCCCTCAACAGCCTCTTTACAGGGAAAGTGTCAGCAGTATTACACTTCCCCTCCCTGAGGATGATTATCCTCAGATGGAAGTCACAGGACAATAGTGAATCTTTTTCCTATTACACAGAATGATAACATTAGAGCGGTCAGTGCAGCTTTCAGTAAAATTGTACTGGCCTGCAACTCTGTATAGTCCCTATTTGATTTAAAAGAGAAAGAGATGTGAGACCTGTTTTAAACAGCATAAATGGCCTTCAGACTAAAGCAGCAAGGAAATTAAAAGCTGATGCTGTCACTCTTCTCTTAACTAAGTGTGGCTTATGTTGTAGCTCATATGGTATGTAAGATGACCCTCTCCTGTGAGACCTCCTGTAAGTACTAGGGTATCGGAGCCATGCAAAAGGGTGACTCAAGGACAAAACTGCCCTGATAGTTGGAATTGTAGATTTCCAGGCTTCTGTGGGTTGAAGTTAGATTGTTAATGTTTATTAATCGATGTGTGAGTATGTATTCACTGGAAATAATTCAGTGTGTGTGCACAATTAAATGCTTTCAAAGGATATAAATATTGTAGTGATACAATTTACTATAGTTCTGTAGTTAATTCTTAAGCTGCTGCTATTTATCCACTTTACTCGTCAAAGGAATGTAGTAGGAGGGAGCTTATAGGAGGTCTCAGAAGCCAGAGCATAATTAGAAAATAGAGCTAGTGTCCGAGGGTTGCAATTCAACTCTCAAATAGACAATGGCAAGTTATGTGGTGATTCTGTGATGGGCAGATAGTTACTAGGGACTAGCATAGGGATGCTACTGAAACAAGCGTTCAGTCTGTCCTTTCTTTGCTTGCAGGGCATTTAAAGGATCATCTAGTTATTATGGGCCTGATCACTTAGTAATGTTGTATACCCTCAAAATGTCACACCCATAGATTTTTGTCATGCAGGACACAGGTGCACTTCCAGATGAGAAGCCTGCTAGGAATGTGCACACACAGCTGGATGTTAAGCTGGGGACAAGCAAGTCTGGCAACAGACTTCACCAGGCCCTGTGAAATGTGTGGGGGGGGGGAAGGGAGTTGGCTGCAGGCCCCAAGAAGGGGTGGAGCTTTGAGTGAAAGGGGCAACGCTAGGTGCAACCAGTCCTCAGTGCCACCCAGGCTGCTTTGCACCTCCCCGAACCAGGCCTCACCACCCACATAAAGCACTTCATGGGGCTCAGGTGCTGATTTAAAGGGTTTGGGGCCACTACTGCTGTTGCAATAGCTCCAGCCTGAAGCCCCAGACTCTTTTAAATTGCTGGGCTGTGGGGCAACTGTCCCCTTTGCCCCTCTTCCCCATTGGCTGCCCTGCACACAAGATATACTCTTGATGCAGCTGAACAGGAAGAGGCATATGTAAAATTGCTTTCAGTGGCTTTTGCTTATCCTTGGTCCTGGGGAGAGAGGCAGTCAGGGATCCTTCCCAGTCGTTGGCATAATGTAGCATTCTCAGAACTGCTCTAAATTAGACTCAGAGGGCTACAGTCCCAAGCTAGCAGTCTGGTAGTCAGTCATCACTGCAGCTTTGAATGCCTCCTTTTCCCTGGGAATACCTCTATCCAGGGCCCTTGATGGAGGCTATATAGATCCAATTACAATAGCTCTGCACCATCTGGTGATTATCTTCCCCCAGGCTGAGGAGATCTGCTGGGCTTTTGCAACTGTTCTGTACTACTGAAGTGGCACTAAGTAGACCAAAAATGTCTGCAGAGCTACCTCAGAGTATTCTAACATCACAAGGAGTTTTCTGGGTGACTTCCTAAATGCTCCAGCTTCCCATGATGTTTAAAGGCAGAGGTGAAAGTAAGGTGGTGCGCCCTACTATGCTGCTCCATGAGCTCTGCAGGGGTACTCCGCTCTGCTGCACTGCGGCAAGAGCTGGCAGGGTCGCTGCACTGCGGCTTGCGGTGCACTCTCCCAGCGGGGTTGCTGCTGCAGGGTGGTGTTGGTGGCTGGCATACGTAGCCAGGTAAAGCAGACGGGCTAAAGGGGCCAGCTGGGGGAGCGCTGTAGGGAAGGGGTGTGCGCTCCCAGCCGGGCTATTGGTGTGTCCCTTGTCCTGCTGCCCCTCAGTGGATGCTGGGCAGGGCATATGCAATCCATGTCATGCGCTGTTGCCAGCAGCCCTGGGAAGAAGCCAGGGAAAGTGGGCACCAGCAAGGGAGTCTCTTGCACTGCTGCAAGTTTCTCTGCAGCAGTGCCCCCACACAGCCAGCCTACAGCTCCCTTGTGGCAGTGTAGCAAGCACCAGCCAGGTCAGGAAATCTGGCCCCAGCGCCCTCCCTCCCAGGTTCCCCTCCAGTGCCAGCCCTCCTTCCCTGCCTCCCATAGGCACAGGAAGTAAGAATGCACTGCACCAACCCCAGCTTGCAACTGGCTTCCCCGCACTTGGGGGCCAGCTCTGCTGCCAGCTCCTCCAGCCCTGGGGTCTTGTCACCCATCTGCCCTGCCATTAGCTCTGCCGGCACTGCCAGACCTGGGGTTCTGCTGTCAGCCTAGGGCTCTGCAACTGCACCCAGCTGTGGCCCCAGCCTGGGACATGAGGGTTGCTAACTTTCCCAGAATTGCAGCACCATCAATGGAATCTGGTCCATCCAGTCAAGTTGACAACCCAATCTCAACAAGACTAAGGGGGAGGGGAGTGCACCTCAGTATCCCCACTCCAAAAACAGTTCCATGCTACTGCTGATTCCTGCACTCCAGCCCTGACTCCTGCACCTCCCACACATACCCCCAGCCACCTGCTCTGATTCCTGTGCTTCCAGCCCCCTGCTCCTCCACCACATTGCCCTGCTTCCTGCCCTGACTCCTGCACCCCCTCATGCTCCAACCTCCTGCCCAGAGCCCCCACACTAACCCTCACACTTGTATTTCTTACAAGCACTGTCTTGCCGCAATCCCGCCCCCCTTGTCCTGAGGCCCCTCCCCCATAGGGAGGCAGGTTGCGATAGGACAGTATCCATAAAAAAAAAAGTTACTTTCAAGGTCCTAGTTGCTCTGAATTCCATTCACTCTTAAAGATACAATGACTTCCATAGGCTTTTCATGCTTCTTAACAGACAACTCTAACTGCTGACATAAGAAAAAAACAATCTCCTCTCTACTAATGTTGTGAGCAGGTCCCCAGAGCTCTGAAAATCTTATTCAGAGTCCAATGCCCCATTAGTCAGACCTACATTATAGATTATTCTTAGCCAATGACAGCAGTAGAATGTCAAAAACCTAATGTTCCGCTCAATTACACATGTGAAAATCAGGATTAACTCCACTGGAATTAAGGAAGTTATAAATGTGTAAGACTGGGATAAATAGGAAGAAACATTGGCTTTTAAAAGTCTATATCAGTTCCATCTGGGGAAATATTCAGGCTGGCAGCATCACAAATCATCTTCCAAAAATCACTTTAGCACAGAAGTTCAATATACAGTTTGTTTCAAACATTTCACCATGTTTCTTCTGAAATATTTCTCAAGAAGTCGTATGACCTTTATTTTTCTTGCAATAAATATTAAAGCTATAACTTTGCAGAAAGTTATGCTTTCACCCATAACTGAAGGAGAGGTTCATAAAAATGATGAAATCATTAGTCTTGTTAGCCAATCACTGATGGCATTTGTTGCAGTGAAATCATAACAGGAGATGTAGAACTTTTATTATAGTAAGTCAGTGATGTATATTGTTAACGTTGCCAGTATTCCATTAGAATTCATTTTTTCCAATAGTTTATACCAGCCATAAAAATATATTCTGACCTAAAATAAAACTTATAATTCAAGCCTGGACTTCACTGTGTTACATAGCCATAGCCCTGTGTTTTTAAATTATGGAATGCAAAGCAAAAAAGGTAAAAGTGTGTGTGCAGTTCCAATCATATACAAGGTAACTTGGTACATTTTTTTTCCAAAATGAATCTTAACTTTCCTCCTGTTTAATGCCACCTAAGACATGACATAACCCGCAATCTGAAGTCAACTCAAAAATCCTCTAACAGCATCTGCATGCAGTGAATTGGGATTACAATTCTTCTCATTGGCATCGATAGTGAAACTGATTTCAGTTTTCTAGCAAGGATGCTTGATGGGAAGAGACCAGAGCACATGAATCCAAGTCATATTCCTCCATATGATTTATAGTAATACTCTCTAGTTACTGATTAAACATTCATTGTTCACTATAACATAATATCTGAAACAATTTTGTTATACTGAACCATGAATGTTCGATCAGATACTAAGCACAGAGCTTGCTATGGTCCATGACTGTTTTTAGGTGGTGATATTACTTACCAGACAACAAATGGCTTCAATAAATATGCTGACTTCTTCAGTATATCAAAGATGTTTCTAGCCAAACACACAGAGATAAAATGAAGGATGTTTCTGTATCTACATCTATAAAAGCTGAATACAAAGGAAAGTCCTTCCTTGGATTTTGCTAATATTTTCCTCTTACGCCCTCTTCTCTTCACCTGCCTGACATATTTTTTTCATTTCATAAAAATTGGAAGCAATCGGGATTCCTGGAGACATATCATCTTTATTTTAGTCTCTTTTTAGGGCTAGACTTTCCCTTTAGACACAGCCTTCAGCAAGCACCTTTAATATGAAATTGCCTAGATTTGGCGATCCCTGTGGACATGCTGCATCTGTTCTGTAGAGATTCTGGAGGGGGCTGACAGTGTATTTCCCACAAAGATGGAGGAGAGAGTAGGGCTTTTAGCAGGTGAAAGGTTAGAATCGTTACTTTAATGCTGCAGTTTTACTGTAGTAGTAAGTATGTGTTAGAGCACCCATAATTTTAGGTAGGCACCTCTTTTATTAAACAGAAGTGAATAAATGAGCCTGGTGTAGCCCCAAAATGACTCACAATCAGTTCCTCTCCTTCCTCCTGGATCCAGCAGGATGGTAATTTGACTCTGGTCTAGACAAATGTAAAATTATAACACTCCTGCTGCAGTTCAGCTGAACTGGCCAGCAAACACAGGTGCTGCCAAAACTCTGCTCTTTTCCTTCCCAGCTCTTGCTCAGTGGTACTATGTGATTTACACGAGGATCTGCCCTCAAATACACAGTACAAAAATTAGTAGTGTGTTTTTCTTAGGTGGACATGGGAATCTATCCATCATTACATTATCCCATTGCTGGTTTTCATCGTATCGGTACACAGTGTTCCAGAAGGTTTTGGCAAATCCTATATTCAGTGTAATCATTCATTATACCAATAATTAGCTTATGTGCTATTGTAGAAGCGTATGAAAGAGATTAGCCAAGCCATTTCCTAGTTACATGTACGATAAAACTGTGGAACAGAGAGAATCTAATTATTTCCAGTGAAGAACGCAGGTTTTTTTTCCTTCAAATGTAAATTAATGTTGACGTTTTCCATGATCCCAAGGCAATACGACTCTCTATACTATTAAGAACAATTCAATTGCTCATCTTGAAAGGATGTTGCCAGGCAATGGCCCTGAGGGCTCTGTAGTCTACAGCCCTGGTTTTTACATTGCAGCTGTAACATGCCCTGAAGACTTTGTGAAGGTTGCATTTTTATACTGTAATTTAAAAAAAATAGATATACTATTCAACAATGGGAAATAAGGCTTACTTTTAAAGTAAACCTTAGTAAGAATGAAATACAATCTGCACCAAATGCAGTATCCTTCAGCAGCAGAAACTTCACTATGTTAGATGAACCTGCTCACTCTGTGCTGATCCTGCAAAGGAACCTGGGACTTTAACTCCATCACAGAGGCTTACTGTAATCAATCAGTCTCTCTGTGAGAGTAAAAGTCTATGCTTTCTAGCAGCATGTTCTCTGAGTAGTGCATAGTACGCAGAACAACTATCATGCTATAGAATGTTGCATTTTTGATACCAGTAAATTATGCACAATAACTTTAAGTTCAGACAAGCTTAGAAGCGTCTACTTATTTGGCTCACTAGCAAGAGCTGCTGTTAGCAGACCAAGAGAAGATTCCAAACTTTATCACCAACTATTGTGTCTGATGGTGAGAAATTAGAACAAGCATAAATTATTATGATTAGAGTCCTTTAGTCAGTGGCTAAATTTACCTTGCACCTCCAGTAAAGCTATTGCCTTTGGGAGTTCTACAGAAACCTTCTTGGTCCAAATCAAGTGGAATTCTGGCTAGGCTACCAGTCTGTCTGCTCAGATTTTCTCTTCATAATTATTGCATTATAATACCCAGCTTCTCCTCTTCTGGGGAAAAATTACTTTTAGGCCTTACAGACTTGGACTAAACATAGAAGTAATTTCTCAACTAATACTTTTATCCTATGCCAAGATTTGCATCACTGAAAATACCAACAACAGAAGATTAGATTGAGAAAGTATCACAGTGTAAAATTAATAAGAAATTTTATACTGAGGATGAGGAGTGATCTGGGTTCTTTGGTTAGGGATCATTTAACATATATAAAAATAATCTTACTAGCCTTAGTGGAATTTTGTTTGTCATCAATGTAGAAAAAGAAAATTATCTAGGGTCATCATTGGGACAACACCCTAAGTGATGTTCTAGCCCTCTCCACTACATACACACAAAAGGATTCAATGGAGAAATTTGAGTTCATAATGTAATACCTTCTGAACCCAGCACCCAAGAATTTTTTGTCATTGTTTGTTATAGTTTTGTTTTTGCTTTTGTGCAAAAACTTGCCAGCTGTCTACACTGGCCACTTGAATTTGCGCAAGAGCACTGACTTTGTAATGTACAAAATCAGTGCTTCTTGCGCAAATACTTTCATGCTCCCGCTCAGGGATAAGCCCTCTTGTGCAAGAATACTTGCGCAAGAGGGCCAGTGTAGACAGGCACCTTAATGTTTTGCACAAGAAAGCCCAATGCCTAAAATGGCCATCGGAGCTTTCTTGTGCAAAATCGCATCTAGACTGGCCACGGATGCTTTTGCGCAAAAGCACTTTTTGCGCAAAAGCATCTGTGCCAATCTAGATGCTCTTTTGTGGAAATACTTTTAACGGAAAAACTTTTCCGTTAGAAGTATTTCCGCAAAATCATGCCAGTCTAGACGCAGCCAATATGTGTTCAGTCCTTAGTTCCTAATGCTCTCCTTTTCTTCACTATTATCCCTCTGACTAGTCCCAGCTGGTCTGATTCTCATTGAGACACTCTGGTGCTCCCAGAAAACCCTTTCAACCTTTCCACTCCCTTCCTTTTCTGAAGCTACTCTGAGAAAAGGGCCAGAACCAAGTCAATCACCGAGATTCTCCTGCTAACAATCTCTGTTTTCATAAATTGTGCAGGCTGTTTCTGGACATGGGTTTCACTGAACATTGGTGTATTCTCACTCAGGAATAAATGAAGGAGTGATGCAACCCTACCAGCATGACTTCATTTTTGTAAGAAGTTCATAAACTAGCATGAAATGACCACCACACCAAACCTGATTACATAGTATTTAATTATGCTTTATCACTACAGCAGTAAAGAACAATATGTAAATTAGCTTTTCAATGTTTAAAAAGTTTCTTGAAAACTCAGGAAATAGGAAGGAGCACTCGCAACTGCTGCCATCCCATTACACAGCTATGGAATTTTGTGCCTTTGTTAATTAATTCTCCTGTGATACCCATAGCAATTAAGCAGTTTAATGCTGAGTGATAAACTCGGCAACCCTTACATATACTTTAATGAGATTACTCAGGTGAGGAAGATTTGCAGAATCTAGCCCTGTGAGAGAAACAACCAGTTATATGACAACGTCTAAGTTATTTATTTATTAGCAAATAACACTTCTTGTCAGGGTTTGGGATGGAATATACCAATAACTAAGCTGACTGCTGTCACTAAATAATGGAATTTGATAGAGGTCTAATTTCTAGAGAGTGCAATTGATTTAAAACACTAATCAGAGGAATTAAAAATCATATTGAACCTATTAGGCATTTTGAAAGGAGAGATTTTTCTATTAAGTATGGTCTTCATTCATTGAATACCTGCTAGAGGAATAAGCTTGAGGTCTATACTTTTTGTGATAAACCAGAAGGTATAAATATAGGAACCAATACTGTCCCTTTTCTTTATGCTGAGCAAAATTTACTCATACAAACACTCCCATTGACTTTGCCATCTCATTTATTTGTTACAGCTATAACCTTAATTTAAAAATAAGTGGTAGTCAGCAAGCTTCAGACCTGATAATACTGTTATGCTATGTAACTTTCTAACACATTAACTCCTTTAATGGGTCTCCTTGCATGAGTAAGTGCTCTTCAGAATGAACAGGGATGGCAAAACCAAGCCCCAATTTTCTTTTTAATGGCATTTATTAATATTAGCCCAGCTGCTAAAGTAGTCCTTTAGAGGAGTACCATTCAGCCAGGTACAGCTGAAAGGATGGTAGCTGTGATGAAAGGCCATGAGGACAAGGAATGAAGAAATTAAATCAGAGAAGAAATATGAAGGGATTTTCAAGCTTGCTGTTCAAGAAGGACTCAAGAGAAGCAAACAAAATGAAGTTAATATTTATCCTTGAGGTTTATGCCTGACTTTTCAAATACAGATGTCCAACGAACACTAGCCACTAACTTTCCAAGGAAATAGTCAAAAAATGAGGTGACTTGTTCTCAGAGGAATTGATCAAGCCTATTTAAGGTTAGAGGAATTGAATATAAATGTTTTACATTTAGACTAAACTGCCCAGCTTTCCTGTTTCTGTTCATATTGCAAACTGATGCAACAGAATTAGACTTGGGGGCAGTATTGAATGAGATTATTGCAATGGAAGAATATTTCTTTTCATTTATTAGCAGAGAATTTCTCCCTGAGAAAAGAAATAATCACTGATAAATGGGCACTTATACTATCTAATAGATTCCTACATTCCAAGGCCAGATTGAAGAGGCCATTATCATATATTTGTTCCCTATGTATTTATAGACAATAATAACATCACCTCTTTTCTTCTCTTTGTTGAGCTACATAGATTTTAAAAATGAGTTTTCTAAGCTTTTAATAAGTCTTGTAACTCTTTTCTGAACCGTCTCCAGTTTAGCAACATTGTTCTTGAACTGTGGACAGCAAAACTGGACATAGTATTCCAACAGCAGTGGCATCAGTGCCAAACACATACAAAAAATACTCTTTTGGCCCCAGCATCATCCTGGGAGCTCTTGTTCAGGTGATTATCCACCATAAATCCTTTTTGGAGTCACTGCTTCCCAGGCTAAAATCCCCATCCCATAAAAATGACTCAAATTCTTTGTGCCTAGATGTTACATTTACAATTAAGTGTATTAAAATGCATATTTTTTGCTTGGACCTAGCTTACTAAGTGACCTGCTCTCTTGGTTATTTATTACTCCTCCAATTTGTACATCATCTGCAAACTTTATCAGTGATGATTTTGTGTTGTTCTCCAAGTCACTGTTAAAAATGTTTAATAGCATAGAGCTAGCAACAGATACAGTTCTCCCATCTCATTATGACAATAATATCTGACACTTTAAAAGCATTTTAGAGCTGTTCAAATCTTCTTGATGAATATAGCTTTGAAGATTGCTTTTATTTACTAACATGATTTTAAGGACCCCTATTTTGCAGAAAACATTATTTTAGTTGATATATTAATAATATTTTTTAAAAATTTTTTGAATGGGTTTCCACATATATCCTAATTAGCTGATTTTAAATGGTACATTTCTATATATACATTTTAGAGTCTGTCCATAAGTCTATTTGTTTAAGAACTCCTCCTAAATGGTCAGAGGTAGGAACACCAAATTTGGTATTCAGCTTCGTCTCCTAATTTAAAGCAAGGTCAGGGTTTGGTTGAGCCAGGACAACTGGATGCCCTGGGAAAAGAACTGTTTTTCATAACATGCAAAAGGCTGCTGTTCAGAGGGACATGATATGAGAGAGGCCACTGGGAGCAGTGAGCCTTAATGGGAGAGCTATCCTGCAGTGTCTGCTGGGGGCAGTTATACCACCAAAGGAATGGCCAGCAAACCATCTTGCCTGACAGCACACCAAATCAGTAGCCCTTCTGCCTCTCTTGGCCCTTGGCTGCAGCACCAGAGATAGGGGTGGGGG
>JANRFK010003679.1:41682597-41718166 GCA_030068395.1 Apalone spinifera | reverse complement strand
TCCTTGGGGTGGAAGCTCTCCTGCAGGGCCTCCTGGATCCTGACAGCCGCCCGATTGACCCGCCCCGGATGGCAGCCTGCAGCAAGTGCAGCCGGGCTGATGGCCGAGTGCTGTGATGTGCCGAATGCGGGCACTCAGGGCACTCCAAGACAGGACTGCTTTGCTGTCCCTCATCGAGGTAGACAAGCGAGGGGGGAACCCTGAAAACTGTCTGTCCGGGGTAGGGGTCGGGACCCTTTAAGCACAGCCCTCGGCTAGCCTGAAGCAGCAGCTCCACACTCTAAGTCCTGGTTCCAGCCAGCCTTAACTTCGGTTCAGGGTCCATTCAATGTGGACATGCTAGTTCGAATTAGCAAAACGCTAATTTGAATTAGTTTTTAGGTCTAGATGCACTAGTTCGAATTAGCTTAGTTTGAATTAACTAATTCGAATTAAGTTAGTTCGAATTAGTGCTGTAGTGTAGACATACCGATACTGTTGCTGACATTTCTAATATAGAGGACAAACTGAAAGTCTCCCTGACTATGGCAGAATTACAGAAATAATATTAGAACAATGGCTTCTTTCTATCTCCAGTAATTAGACTTAACCCATTCTTTTATTACTCAATGTATTTTTATCATCAATGTACTAAAAGTTCCACTGTCAACTCAGTATAAGTTTGTGCATATGGGGCCAGATTCTGATCTGATTTATACTATCACAAATCTGGAGAAACTGATGGAGACAACAGAGATATTCTGGATTTGCACTGGCATAAATGAAATTATAATCCATTGACAGGAATCCATGCATCTTAGTTTTCTTTGTAGCTTAGAACAGACTCTATAAAAAGATTCAGAGGGGTAGCCGAGTTAATCTGTACAGGATAAACTTAAAAAACAACGAATAATCTGGTAGCACTTTATAGACTAACAAAACATCTAGACGGTATCATGAGCTTTCGTGGGCACAGCCCACTTCTTCAGATGACCGGCTATATAAAGAAATCATTAAGAGAGAAAGAAAGTCATCTTAGTGGATACTTCAGATGTTATTTGATTACTTTGAAACTATGATGCTGTCTTTAGTGGCAGGAAAGGTGAATCCTATATTTACCCAAGGAAATCCAAGTTAGAGTTGTTTTGAGGGATTACTAGAGAACCTAGAGTATGCTATGCTTTTAAACATACTTAAAATCTCGATCAGATGGCACTTCACATATTGCAATTTGTAACTGGACCATCCTGTTGCAGACATTAAAAACACATTCCAAAGGCGCAATCATGCAAACTCACATGCTCAGATTTCCACAATCACATATAGGATTTGGAGACCGAGTTCCTGTTATGGGGAAGTGAATCCCCTATGAAGCTTCTAAGATCCAAGCCATAGTCCTTATTCACAGTCATTATTCAGGTAAATTCAGTGGAGCTGCTTGCATGACTAAGCATTGTGAGCACAAGTCCACATGCACAGGCAGGCCCTCAGCATAGATTTTAAAACTCTCATATAAGCAATAATCAAAACCATGCATCTAGTGCACTAATGATCCAGGTCCAAATCCTGGTCCCATTCACAACAATGGAAGATTTGTAATTAACTCCAGTGGGATCAGAGTATGGCTAAAACTGGGGATTTTGATTGTTTAAGATGAGGGGTTTTTAATTACAGTTATAAATTATTAGAAAAAAATTCTAAACTATTTTCTGCTTTTAAGAAATTCTGTTGTACTGCAATATGATGTGGTGATAGTGCTCATGATAATGTGGCCTTTGCATTGAGGAGTGATATACAAAATGCCACTCCTGAGAAAATATACATTGCTCTTTCAACACTTTTTATTGATGACATAGTTGAACTGGACATTCATATTAATGCAATGACTTAAGGATTTTCTGGCTATGGATTTTTTTTCCCTCAGTTATTTCCTCTGTTTTTTCATATTAAGATTTTTCTTATAATGGGAGTGATTGAAAGAGACTCTTTTGGCTGGTGTATCAAACACATTTCTGTGCCTTTTACAGAGCTTACTGCTTTCAATCGCCCTGTCCTGAAAATGCAAAGGAGCATCTTGCAGTGAACACATTTTGTTCTTTGGTGAATGAAGAACAAATTGCTACTACTTACATGATCAGAACACTGGCAACAACAGCAGCTGTTTTAATGTTACATGCTATGACTGAGGTAAGAGAAAAGGGCTGGATTCTCTTTATGCTGATCTTTTTTTATTGTTAAAGGGTAAAGGAAATGAAGAAGGAAATCAGAATAATGACAACAATTGTGGTTCTCAATGAAAACTTGATACAACGATGAAAGGTCCTGCTTTTGCTCCTCACATCTGGAAGGCACCTTATTAAATTCAGTGATATCTTCATAGCTGTTTTCTTTGTAGTCATGCCACTTAACATGGTTATATCCTGCCATATTCCTATTGATTTTCTTGTGAAACTTTCCAAATTGAGTTTTACAGTTCAGCCAAGACTTGTCTCCTTCTGAATCTTTAATTCCTCCTTTCACTGACTCAGCCCTTTGGATCCCAAACATTTGTTTGCTTCAAAGGTATCTGCCATCCAGCAGACAACTCATTTCTAAATGCACAACAGCTTCCCATCAGACGGTTGCAATGGAGGTAATAAAAGTGCCCACTGCAGACTGCATGCATGCCCTACATATAAGAAAGATGTTGCTAGAACTTAATGTTGATCAAGTCACTTTCTGATTCTCTGGTAGCCAGACTGCTTTGATGTATATTTTGTAATATATACAAAAATAATACTAAATGAGACATGCTTAGCAAAATTATTACTGCATAGATAGACCAAACATCTGGCTGATTCACCTGCTAATGCAATTTCTGCTCCAGTACAAGGGGGTCCTGATTCCAGTGCTGAAAGCACGTTCCTGAAAAATGCAAACACAGCAAATCCAGCTACTATATTGGAGATAATCATAATTGGTTAAGTCTGCATTAGTGGCAGACTTAATCAATCAGGGGAATTGTTCATCAGCCCTGTAGTAGACTCTCTGTCCAGTGAAGTGCCACTGGGGTCTATTTTGTCATCTCCTTTCCACAGTACGTACAAGGGTTTTTAGTGAAATAATTAGGTAGTAGAAGCAGCACTGACTTCAGTATTTGACACCATCAGTTTAGGATTAAACAAAGACTGTGAATGGCTAGCCAAGTACAAAAGCAGTTTCTCCTCTCTTGGTGTTCACTCCTCCACATCAGCTGCTAGAAGTGGGCCTCACCCTCCTTGACTGAATTAACCTCGTTATCTCTAGCCTTATTCTGGCCTGCACATTTATACCTGTCTCTGGAAATTTCCACTACATGCATCTGATGAAGTGGGTCTTTGCCTACGAAAGTGTATGCTCCAATACATCTGTTAATCTATAAGGTGCCACAGGACTCCTTGTGACTTCAGTATATCATCTACATCACTTTCACGCCCAGACGGTACAGCTGATGGGTTCTCCCAATGGCTGTCTGGGGTCAGAGTATGGATGAGAGCTACTGAGACTCAATCCAGATGAAACAAAGGTAATGTGAGTAAGATGAAAAAAACCATCAGAGCACATGAGGGAAAATATTTCCAGATACGTATTTCTTAATGGGCTCCCTAGTGTAAATTAAACATCTAGATAAGCATTTGTGATTTTTTAAATGCTTATCCAAACCCTAAGTTGCTGAACTGTATCCAGCGCTAAATCAATTATGTGAAATGTGACTCAGTAGCATATATAACTATGGCGACATTTATTTATGAAAACCATGTATATGTATTAAAGAGTATCCTTTGTTTTATAAGGTGCTGAGAGAGGGTGAAGGGCACTATTGACTACAAGTGAACAAGGCAGTACTGCCTACGCAGGTGTGTCTATAATAGTGGCTTTGAGGGAGGGAATGGAGAATGCCTAGAAAAGTCTGGCTTCATATCCAAGATCCATTACATCACGGGACTGAGTTGGATTCAGCGTTGAAGACTTTCTCTTGTTTATTTTCTGATTGTGTTAAATTATTTTACTTTCTTGTTATAAACACTAACTTCTGAGGAAAGGCAATGCTGGCTGTGACTGTCTAGTTCTAGTCATTCCACCCACTTCTGCAAACATGATGTGACCTTTTGGCAGATTTTTCTGTCTGAAGCTGCCAGGTAAATGATGACCTCCAATTCAGGGATCACAACATTGAGAGGGGTTATTTGGACCTTCCTGAATCCATGGGCCAAGATAAAAAGAAACAGTATTTGGAAGTCTACCCCTTTTAGCCTTTCCAGAATCACTAGCTAAAAACTGTTTTGGAGAAAGCTGAATTTTTGCAGGCTAGACTCTTCCAGGTTCTTTAACAGATTCTTTAAATATTAATAATTGTAAATAAAAATGTGATTAACCATAGTAAAATAGTTTAAAATATTCTGTTCTTAACTTGTCCGAAGCTGAATGTTGTACAACATATGTTTTAAACCAATAATTGCCAGTGCTCCAGGCATACAACTCCCAAGAAGGCAGTAAGTTTACATATATTTAAGAAATAAATCTGAACTCACAGTTCCCTTCTCTAACCATTAAACTGTACAGCCTCTCCTGTTTCCATTGGTGTATGGGGCCTATTTTTATGCTTTATTTATATAAGCTGAGTAGTGTATTTAGCCAGAGTGTCATAGCAAGGCTGTTTAACCAATTCAGTTGTCTGAGATTATATAACCCTGTTGCCATAGAAATGACTATGTGCTCTTTTCTTCCTCTGCCGAGGCACAAGGTGTAAATATTAGGAATTTATATGCTAGCCATTAATTCTCTCATACCAAGGTCTACACAAGTAAAATGTCACACTCATCTTCCTAATTTACATCCAACTTACAAAACTATTAATTATATGTTCTGCAGTTGGATTATGTTAGAAAAACTGACTTTGTTGTTAAAAAGAAACTATAAACATGTAGAAACAGTTTTGAAGGAAGAAAACATTATTTGATAAAGAAAAGTCTAATGCTCAAAATTTCAAGTGCAATCAGCTCACTGATTACCCCAACTATTCTCCAAACTTCTCAGTGCTGCCAGGAATTATGTCACTATTTCTTAAGCAGGGAATATTCTGTATTCAAAGGTTGCTGAAGGGATCCAAACTCATAGCCTGGTATTTGTGGCATACCCAAAGACATTTTGTTGTCAGTGCTTACTCATTTTTAGGATTTAAGCAGTAGTGTGCATTGACAATGACAATAAATTTCTTTGGAGATTAATACAATCCTCAATCAGGAGACCCTTGGAAAATACTCTAAACTTCTAGTAAGCTTTTCCCTGGTTCCAAACTCCAATTAAGTCTATTTTAATCTTTCATTTACTAACACACACTACAGTGTAGAATGATGAATATATAGTTCCTAAAGAAACATTTATCATGCACCAATGAAGTCAATTACAGTTTTCTTACTGACTTTGAGGCTACGTCTAGACTGCAGTGTTCTTTCGGAAGAAGCTTTTCTGGAAGAGATCTTCTGAAAAAACTTCTTCTGAAAGAGAGCATCCACACTGCCAAAGTGCATCGAAAAAGCGATAGCTTTTTTGACAGAGAGTCCACACTGAATGGATGCTATCTCGCATGTAAGGTGTGATTACTATGGGAAGAATGGCCACCAGGGCACCTGTGCTTTTTCCTCTTTCCTCTTCTACCGAAAGAATTCCCTCTTCCCCATCCACACACGCCTTTTTCCAAAAGAGCTCATTCAGAAAAAGGCTTCTTCCTTGTAGAAAGAGGATTTTTCCTATGTTGGAAAAATCCCTCAGTTCTTTCAATATTTTTCGAAAGAATGTGATTGAAGTGTGGACATAATTGAAGTTTTTTCGGAAAAAACGTTATTTTTCTGAAAAAACTCTGTAGTGTAGACATACCCTGAAAGGGAGCATGATAAAACCATGGGTTCCTAAAGAGAGGGACCGGTAGCACCATATCTGCTGCATCAAAACCCTCTGCAATATGAAGGATTTTTTAAACATCAGTGTCAAAATTGCAAAACTATTTTTCAAAGCCATTTTTAATAATGTGCAACCCTTTACAGTTCTCCCCAGATGGGAATATTTTCATGTGTTGCTATAACACTTCTCTTGCCCTCTAGTGATTGAACAGCTGTTTCACAGAACAGAGGAGGAACAATTTGTTAGTAAAATGAGTTTTAGTGTTGGGGTTAGGGAGGTGATATGTGATATCTACACTGAGAATTTTCAATGCTTCTGTCACTGTGAGTACTGTACTAATGCTACTCCATAGGTGGTAGCAATGGTAGAAGCATGAGTATACAAAGGGCAGAGGAATTTTACCACTTTGTTAACTTATCCTGCTCAAGGCTTGTTTTGAAATAGATTCTGGGGAAAGGCTCACATCAGAGTTAGATAACGGTGCTAAAAGTTCCTGTGCTCAGTCTAAGCTAGGTGCACCAAAGCTAAGAAAATCACAAGGAAAGTGGTGTTGCAGACTGAACAAGCATAGACAAGCAGCAGCAATGCAGGCTTTCTCAGATTAAGCCCCTAATGTGCTTCAACCCTCAAGATACTGGAGGAAGCACTTGTAGGAGCAGGAAAATAATTCATTTTCCATGTGCATGCTCTCTCTGGCTTTCTGTTGAGACTACCTTCAAAGCTTTGGAATAAACCAACCATGTGACAGTTCACACCTGACTCCTAGAACCCTGCAATAAGACCACTGGCTCATTTCACACAGGCCATTGAGCAATTACTAGCTAACACTGAAAGTTGGGCACTATTGACCTAGATGAGATTTGTACCAGTGACCTGGAGGTGAAAGGATCCTTATCCCATTACCAACCCCATGAGTCGGTCATTCCCTCCAGAAATTTTTTAAATTGCTTGTATTACTTTATTGCAAAACGTCTCTAGGGTTAACAAAATTCTTTTCTCTTTCTATGTAATATTAGCTTTTTAAATGCTTCACAGATGTTCTAAGATTACAGGAAAAAGAAAGCTTGTTTTGAAATGGCTCCCAGAGGAAGCAGCTGGTTTTATTACCGAATGACACAGATGAACATTGCTCGTAAAGTTAGCCAGCAGCCAAATCTTTCTTCCCTGATATGAACAAAACCCCCTGGAAAACAGGCTGACAAGAAACACAATGGTGGCGAGGAAAGAATGAAGAAAATAAAACACAGGAGAGAGAGAGAGAGAAAGAGAGAGAGAGAGAGAATGAACCTGTGTTTTATTTTCTTCATTCTTTCCTCATCACCATCCGTTTCTTGTTGGCTGAAATTCCCTATATATATCCTTAATTTTTCTGTCAGTTAATAATGTTACAAATGCTAATGAAGAGTTTGTAATTCCACCAACATATGATATATAAATAGTACTAGGACACTGATGCCAGCACATCCCAAGATACCATTGTTAATACTATGACATTTTGAATTAGTGCATCCTATCAGGAAGTCTTGATTCATAATCCCTAAGGCTGACATCCTACTCCAATGGGAGGCATAGTCTGCTTTTAAAGAACACATTGATTTTGCTGCCTTGCTCATTGATTAGTGTAAATGACTGGCTGCTAAGATAAGAGAGGACAGCATTAGGGACAAAGCTATAGAATCACTCATAGAGTGTGTCTAGACTACAGGGTTTTTTCGACAAAAGTTGGCTTTTGTCAACAAAACTATACCTGTGTCTACACTACCACTGTGTTCTGTCGACAGTAAGTCGACAGAACGTAGCAGTTTTGTTGACAGCAGTAAACCTCATTTTACGAGGAATAACGCCTTTTTTCAAAAGTACTCTTTTGAAAAAAGGCGCTATTGCATGGAAACTGCTTTTTTGAAAGAGCATCTAGACTCTCTTTTGAAAAAGCAGCTTGCTTTTTCGACAATACTGATCGTAGTCTAGACGCTCTTTTTCGACAGACGCTTTGTCGACAGTATTTGTCGACAAAGCCTCTGTCGAAAAAGGCGTGCAGTCTAGACATAGCCATAGTCACTACTCTGTCCATGGGCTAAAGAAATCATTTTAAAGAAAAGAGATGTCTATTGTGATATGCATTGGACTGTATTGCAAAGCAAGTCCAGGGCATTATGGATCTAGTATACTACACTGACTTCTGGATTCATAATATCTGCATTTTAATAACTAATACTGACTGCTTTTCTTCTAATAACAAAACTCCAAATATATTCCAGTGCTGGAGAGCTTTGATGGTGAATGGCAGCTTGACAAGGGAAAATGATAGAATTTCAGAAAAGGAGTAAAGAAGAGCTTCCCCTGCCCGCTTTGCAATCAATATTATGAAGAGGCACATTTCTTAATTATGGGGAAATCAACTGAATGAAAATATTTTATGGGCTGAAAAAGAAGTCTTGTCATCATTTATAATTATTATTCTGAAGTTTTTCAGAATTTGTGAAGCTGTTAGCTGCGTAAACCCAGCTAACAATAACACTGTGCTACAGTATGTGCTTTCCACAAATTCTACATCCACACTCAGCTTTTGTTCTGTGTGTCCATTTTCTATTATAGGCGGCAGTTAAAGAAGGTAGGTAAACAAAAAAAGCATGTGGGTATAAGTAGGAAGAGCAACAGAAATAGGAGGACAGACTTACTCAAGGAGTAGCTTGTCTGAAATCAGTAAGAATGTCAGCCAGTGGAAAGACTTGCATGGACTTTACTGGGCTTTGGATCAGATCCTATTTGAGGAGTAAGGTATTATGAAAAAGAGTGCTAGAACCTGGCCCATAAAGAACATGAAACTAGACTACTCAAAACAATTTTGGCATAACTGTTTCTTAATAAGACTCTGAAAAAGACAATATATCTCTTACTATGTTAGTGAGCCCTTACTCGCATGAGGACTCTAGAGAACCATCCATGTGAGTAACAGCTCAACAATGTGAATAAGATGCAGCAGACTGTAGCCCCTTGCTACAGGAAGGTTATAGAATTAGGCTTATTTAATCAAAGTGCAAACGTGGCACTAGGTAATGAGAAAATCACCAGCTCTTGCTGTAAAATACTATCCTTTAAAGACCAAGAGATCCCTCAGTCACTTTGAAGCAACATTTTATTGTAGGAACAGTTCCATGGACTCCTGAACAACTGGATCCACTGTAGCTGAAGCGTCTCTTTTCACTGTAAATAATTTAACTACACTTTCTGCTCTATAATTTTACTTCAGCCTCTCTCAGAGCAGCAGAGCTCAGCAGCAAGTCACGTAGGATTGTCAGGTATCCAATATTCACACGGACAGTCTGGTATTTTCGGGGACCTGGCAACCATTCAAATACTTAGAGCCCGGCCTTCCCCCTCGGCCCCCAACACCCCCAGCCCGCATGCTTACCTGGTTCCCCAAGGCTGCCGGCACAAAATGGCTGCTGGCCAAAAGACTTAGAGGAAGCAATGCTCCCCTGTTCCCTGCACTCACTCTTAAAGGGGACATGGTGTTTTTTTATTAAAAAAATGTTTTTTTTGCCTTAATAAATCCTTGGAGTCGTCCCCCTCCCCCCCCCCTTTTTTTTTTTTTTTTTGCTCAACAACTTTGGTCTCCCCCCCTCCCTTTTTTCCCCCTTCAACAGAATTTTTTCCTGGCGGGTTTTTTTTTTGCGGGGGGGAGGGGAGAGGAGTGTTCAGTATTTTTGTTTCAACCATCTGGCAACCCTACAAGTCAGTGCTAGACAAGCTCCTTTGTTTGACCTGAAATTCTTTTCAGTTCTCCTCCCTTTTGGCATTCATCAATTCCATACTTACAGGAGAGAGCAATACTTTGGGGCTTTGTCCTTTAACAGCTTCTGGAGAACAAAAGCAACAAAGTTGTAACACCAGTGACTCTGACTGCATTTAGGCCCTATTTTTGGTCTCTGGGTCAAGCCCTAGTAAAAGAGTTTGGCACAGTGTGGGGTTGAGCCTGTGGAATTTTGACCCCTGGATTGAAGAACCTGCAGTCACATCATTCTATGTCCAGTATTTCAGCCTTTGGATGCCAGTAATCTCCTCTGTTGCTGTGCCTTTGCACATATGGAGCTGGGGGGCTCTCCAGCAGCTACATAACCAATGATTGACATGTCCTTCTAACAAGTTGCAAGGGTAGAGAAAGTATGTGCTTAATATACAGCAGAGACATGAAAGGGATGCAGACACTTGAATGGGCTCCTTCAGCCTGCCCTAACATGCCACATTAATTCTTCTGCATTCAGAAGCCTTTGAAATCATAGAGGGTAGGAGGACCTGTATTTATTACATTAGGCAGAAAATCCAGTCCCATGTTTGTCAAAATCTTATGTTACTCCATGTTACACTGAAGGTCCTTCTCTCCTTGTTGGACAAGTACAAATTCCACACAGCATCTTTCACACCAATGGTTTGTCCAGAATTTTGTACTCAGAATGCTTGCCTTTACACTGGTTTTGCACTAGTGTAATTACACTAACTTCAGCAAAGTTATTCCTGATTTTCTTAGCATCACTAACTGCAATGAGTGGTAGTTTGTGGCACTTTCACAAGAGTAGGGATGTTAAATGGAGTGTTCTTTCTAAATTCCAACTTAAGCAAATGCATTACCCCTTCCATCTCAGATGAGATAAAGGATTCCATTTGACTTCCTCACCTGGTCAAGGAGCTCTAGGTACAAGATCTGAGGTTGGGAGTAGAGAGGCTCTAAGCAAGTTCACTACTTCCCCAAACCAAAGGAGTTACATCCAGGCCCCTGGTGTGCCCCTTTGCAGAGAAAGGAAGTGAGTGAACTAGAACTAGCTATGAAGGCTTGACACCAACCATGGATTCTCATATGTCAAGGGAATGATCCTCAGCTGCTCAGCTATGACAGCTATGCTCAGCTTTATAGCTGTATACTAATGTTAAAGAGGCTGAGGATCTAGCAGGCTCCCTTTTTAAACTATGCATCACTGTCATTATTGCTGCTGTGTCACATCTCAGAATTGGAAGCATTCTGGTGCCAAATAAGCAAATTTCAAGGTGTGTGTTATGTAATCATGGGACAGAGATATAGACGTTAGAGATGGCAGTAGCCTATTAGGTCATCTAATTCATCTACCTGCCAGCAGAAGACTATTCCCTATGTTGCTTTACCTAGGCTATGTCTACATTTCAGGCTTTTCCTAGGCTATGTCTACATGCAAGACATCTGTTCTTGCACCAAAAGTTGTGGAGCGTCCACACTACAAGCCTGTTCTTGCGCAAAAAAGTTTACAGTAGATCATAAGAAGAGAGGGTTTTTTGCGTAAGAGTTATTCCTCTCCCCACGAGGAATAAGCCTTTTTGTGCAAGAGCTCTTGCGCGAAAAGGCTAGTGTGGACGGGAACAGGGGTTTCTTTAGCAAGAAACCCCTATGGCTAAAATGGCCATCAGAACTTTCTTGCACAAGAAAGCGTTCACACTGCCATGGACACTCTTGCGCAAAAGCACATCTCTTGCGCAAAAGCAGATGGCAATGTGGACGCGCTCTTACGCAAGAACTTTTGCGCAAGAATTCTCATGTTAAAAGTTCTTGCGCAAGAAGCCTGCAGTGTGGACATAGCCCTAGTGTTTGGGCCAATCTAGTTTTAAATATTCCAGGTGACAGGGCTTCCATCTTTATATTGTTGCCTAATGCATGTCGGAGTCCAGTTTTTTACTAATGCTCCCTTTCTCAGTTTCATTCCATTACTTCTCTTATAAAATACAAAACAGCTTTGATGCTGTCAAGCACCTTGATTGTCATAAAATATTACAGCAAAATAGCTACATATCTGCTTAAATCTGTCCATAACGCACACTTGACTACAACCACATTCCAGAAGGGAGTCAGGGACTTGCAGCAATGGCAGTCTTTGAATGTGAAAATGAGAAAGGACAACAATGTCACTCTCAGGAGTACGTGTGTGTGTATGTGTGTGTGAAACCCTGGCCTCACAAAGCTTTTCCGGTAGGAGTTCAATGCTTAGGTATTAAGCCTTTTTACAAATAAAGAGAATAACAGAAAAAATATCCAGGGTTTTAATGGGTGGAGATGACAGTCTCTGCTTCCTCTCTCCCATTCTCAAGTCCTCTCATTTCTATGCCGTTCCCCCTGCCAAATATATTTAAAATTAGCTCTAAATGAGAAGAAGAAAACAAATTTTTTTATTTCAAAGAGTGATTTAGATGAGAATAGACGTAAAGTTATTTTAAAGGCATTGTACTTGTAGTACATCTACAATATAGGCCTTTTTTACTTTTATAGAATGGATTAAAGGTTTGCCATACCCAGATACAGGCCTTATGGATTATTAAAACAATGAAATAATAAAAGTTAAACAACTTCTACAAAGCAAAGGATTTTAAAGGTGAGCCTTCCTCAGCAGGAACACTCAGAAGCCATCTTCCATTGAGGGGGCATGAAATCTACTGCAGCTACACTGAGACAGGGATGTGTTCAATAGTTTCATACAACATGTGAAAGTGAAAATATAACAAAATGCTGAAATAAAAATGGAATGCCATTCTACAAAAAGTTGTGGAACTGTGGAGGAAAATGTATGTTGAGTAAAAGCAAATTCTGAATATGCTAACAACTAATTATAAACTTGGATAATTGTGTTCTATGAACTTTCAATAAACTTTAGTTATCTGAACTTAGCTCCATCATTACAAATATGAGTAGAAAAAAAAGCAGCATTCCTTTCTCTTTCTGTCTGCATTGCTTAATAAGTTAATAAATTTCAGTTTGTTTAGTTTGGTCATTTCCTTTTCTTGAACTAGTTGATTTGGCTGATAGCCATCTGTGACTACTGTGACCACTCATAGTAATTTATACCTCTATTCTAATTGTTATCTTGTTTCAGGAGTGCCGCCAGCCTCCATGGGCCCCCAGGCAAGGTGTGGGGGGCCAGCTCTACACTCCCAGAATGGGTAGGGCCTCGGGTAGAAGGAGTGGGGCCAAGGCAGCCAACCTTCAGAGCTGCCCTGAGTGTGGTGCCCCTCACATCTTCCAGAGCTGCCCAGAGCATGCAGCATGATGCTCCAGCAGCGATTTAAATGGCCCAGGACTCTGGCTGCCACCACTGCTGCCACAGTAGAAGTGGTGGTGGTTGGGAACCTGGAGCCCTTTAAATCACCGGGCCCCAGAGTAGCTTAGCCTCCTTTTATTTCACCTGTTGTGTAGATGATGATAAACCTAGTCTATTTTCTTACCAGGGAAGTGACAGTCTCATTTGCACAATTCTAGCAGAATATGGGCCTTGGGATACTACCACATTGTTATTATGAATGATAATGATAATAATAATAACAATGTATTTATTTATTACATTAGTAGTAGAAATAGTAAAAATGCAATTGGAAAAATACATTCTGTACATCCATATACTAAAAATAAATGTAGTGAATCAAAGAGAAAAATAAACTATGCACATATAGGAGATGCAACTGTATCTTTCCTGTTCAACTGAGATCAAAGTTTTGTTATTTAATAGACAAAAATGTATTTCTGTCTGTTCTACAATATCTACCATTTTTTTCTACAGTGCTTGTAAACCAAATATCAGCGTATCACCATAATAACTATGCATTGAAAAGTATAGTTTTCAATGCATATGGTGGTATGGCAGCAGTTCATAAATGCCTGTCAATCTTTGAAACCATTGGTATTTCTTTTAGGTAGTCTTGATTTTACCCATAAAAAGTACCTTTTAACATCTGGAGTATTAAAATGTCACTAAACTTCCACTTGGAGAAGGAGCATTTTCCAAAATGACATCAACATCTCTTTTTATCAGGCTTTGTGAAGGAGATAAAAAAGTCTGTCTAACGAACACTCAGCATATAAATATATGCACTGTAGGCCAAATTATGCACAAGCACATATGTGGAATGCCATTGCAATCTATAAGGCTAGGTAAATGTATCTATATTTCATCATTAATATGGTAGTTCCCTCTACTAGCTGAAATAGGTGTCAATGAATCAGGCCTGAAAGTTCACTTCTCAGCTCTGCCACTAACTCTGAGATTATTGGGCAAGACACTTATCCTCTCAGTGCTTCAGTTGTCCGTTTGTGAAATCATTACTATAAAGACTACCTCTCTACACTATTCTGAGGCTTAATTAACATTAGTGAAACCTTGTGAAGTTTTGCATGAAAGGTAAATGCAAAGTGCTATCATAGTGCTAGCCCCTAACAAGTTGGCATTTGCCACCAGCTGTTACACAGTGGTATCAGAGATTCCATATTCCACAGGAAATCATTGCAGTAACTGTGTGGATTCTGTTGGCAAATATTGGCATTTCATTGATGACCTCTGCATGCAAGTGTAAAGAGTTGGGCAGGTGAGAGAATTTGCTCAAGAAACAGAGGCTACTGGTGAGGGACAACCTGAAGAGAGGGGGTCACTGACTATGTAATCTCCTCTAACTCAGGGAAGGGCCAGCACAACCCCCTTCCAACTGAAGCCCCGCATCGGCCTGTGCCCTCCTCAGCCCGCTCCGCTTTCTCCCTGCCTCTTCCCACAATTGAGGCAGCCTATGGGACTAGCAGTCCCATAGTCCAGCACCAGGACTCCTCCTGCCCCCACCCCCGTACTCACCAGCAGCAGCTATGGATGCGGAGCAATGCAGTCCCAACTTGTTTCACTCTGTCAGCTGTATCACTCCGCTTCCTGCTGGGGAGTGAAGGGGTGGTCTTGCCCCTCCCCTAAGCAGCACACCAGGAGCAGAGCGAGCTGTGGCCACATTGTCCTGCTTGATCCGTTGCTACTGGTGAGTTTAAGGGGGCCGATCCCTGCTGCAGGCACCAGGGCCCTCCTCCCAGTCCCGTCGCTGGCTGCTGGACAGCCCTTCCCACCCACAGTGTTTGGGGGCATGTGACTACTAGCAAATATTCCCCATGTGTTACCCCGTCAAGGAAATTATACATTCAAAATTGTTGTGACTTAGTTTTAAAGCTCCCAGTTTGCACAGAAATGACACAAGAAGGCTAATATCCAGCTGACTAAATTACAGTCCAGTAGTCCTTAAACAGGCATAATGTCCAGAAAAGACAGTAGGGTTTATACCCGAGTAAGGACATTGGATGAGGCTCTTGGTGTCCTGAGCTATAAAATTACAGCATATGTGATAGCAATGCAAATTCTGGGTCATTTTAAGAAAGACACTCCTGCATTATACCAGTGTAAATGAGCCAAATGCAGGCCCACAAATCTTTAGGGAGCATTAATATAGGGCTGTCCATTAACTGCAGTTAGCTCATGTAACTCAAAAAAAATAATCATGATTTAAAAAACTAAACATGATTAATCACAGTTTTAATGGCACTGCTAAACAATAAAATCTTAATGGAAATGTATTTCATGTTTTAAAATATTTTAATATTTTTATATTTTATTAAATATTTTGGATGTTTACCTACATTTTCAATTATAACAAAGAATACAAAATATATAGTGCTCACTTTATAAGAATGCTAAACAAAAGAAATAATATTTTTCAATTTACTTCATACAGGTATTCTGCTGCAATCTCTTTATTGTGAAAGTGCAACTTAGAAAAGTAGATTGCTTTGTTTTGGGGTTCAGTTAAGTAACAAAGAAGACTCATTGCCTGCCATGGCCCCATACTGCGCTTAGAAGTGGCCAGCACCCACAGACCTGAAGTTAGGGGACAGGGAAGGCAAGAGTCTTTGCAAACTGCTTCTGCCTGCAAGCAGTGCACCCACAGCTCTCATTGGCCTGGAAGGGTGAATGCAGCTGTAGAAAATATTTACAAATATTGTAATGGTATTCTATTATTAACAATGCAATTAATTGTGATTAATTTTAATCACTTGACAGAGATTAAAAAATACCATCTTTGCTCTAACCTTGATCTGACTGGTGGTCAGTGTTGTTTCTATTTAGCATTTCAGTGAACTTAGTCAGAAATTACTTCATAAAAAGTATAGAAAATACTTTTATGATATGACCATGAATGTCTGTATAACTGTGCCTGTGTTAAGTGCGTATTTTGATCTATATCTCAATATACAACTTATGTGCTTGACTTCTTAAAACGACAATGAGGATCAGAGAATTTGAATACCCTACAGGGGAGGGACTACCGAAAGGTCAATAATTATAACCACTGAGACTGAAAGGGTCTATCCACCCATTCAGTGGAGTGGCCATTTTGGAGACATTCTCCCAGATAGGCCCTGTTGGATTTTCCAGCTGACAGTTTCAGGGCTTGTCTGCACTTACAGTACTGCAGCAGCTCAGTGCTCAGTGAAGATGCAGCCTACACAGACAGGAGGGCTCCTCCCATTGGCATACACACTCCAGCTTCCCAAGAGGTGGTAGTTATCATAGAATCATAGAATAGTAGGACTGGAAGGGACCTCGAGAGGTCATTGAGTCCAGTCCCCTGCCCTCATGGCAGGACCAAATACTAACATAAATACCTGCTAACATAAATACTGTTATGCCAATGGGCGAAGCCCTCCCGTTTATACTGGGATTTAGATCGGTATGACAATGTTGCTCAGGACAGTGGAGAACAGCCTAAATTATAGGAGTGTCTGAGCTTATTAGAAGAATGTAAGTTGGTTTTGTTCTGATCCTGTAACTTAAAAGAGAAGCATATACAACTTAGCTTGTGGCAAAACATAACATTAGATGGAATTAAATATTCATAAAAACATAAGAACAGCCATGCTGTGTCAAACCAAAGGCCCATCTAGCTCAGTATCCAGACTTCTGACAGTAGCCAATGCCAGGTGCACCAGAACAGAAAAAGCAATCGTCAAATGATCCATCCCCGATCACCCATTCCCAGATTCTAGAAGACAGGGACTTGGGTCATCATCCCTGCCCATCCCAGGCTATCTTTCATAAATTTATGAAGTTCATTATAGAACCCTGTTATGGTCTTGGTCTTCCCAACATCCTCTGGAAAAGACTTTCAAGGTTTGACTGTGAATTGTGTGAAGAAATATTCCCTAATGTTTGTTTTAAACCTGTTGTCTATTAATTTCATTTACTGACCTCTAGTTCTTTTGTTAGGAAGTATAAAATACACTTCTTTATTTACTTCCACCATACCAGTCATGATTTTATAGACTACTATTGTATCCCCTTTTAGTCATCTTTTTTCCAAGCTGAAAATTCCCATTCTTATTAATCTCTCCTTATACAGAAGCTGTTCCTTACCCCTAATCTTTTTTTGCCCTTTTCTGAATCTTTTCCAATTTTAATATATCTTTTTGAGATGGGGAGACCTCATTTGCATTCAGTATTCAAGATGGGGGACTACCATGGCCTTAAAAGATAGTTTCTGTTTTCCTTTCCTAATGATCCCCAACATTCTGTTAGTATTTTTGCCTTCCTCTGCACATTGAGTAGATTTTTAAGTGAACTATCCACAGTGACGCCAAGATCTCTTTCTTGACTGCTAACAGCTCATTTAGATGCCATCATTATATAAGCATAGTTGGAATTATGTTTTGCAATCTGCATTATTTTTCATTTATCAGCATGAACATGGACTATTGTCCAGTCACTGAGTTTTATGAGAACCCTTTGTAGGTCTTCACAGTTTGCTTGGGACTAACTATCTTTAGTAGTTTTGTATCATCTGCAAATTTTGCCATCTTATTGTTTACCCTTTTTTTTTCCAGATCATTTATGAATATATTGAATAATACTGGCCCCAGTAAAGACCCCCTGGGAACATCACTATTTACCACTAGTGTGAAAGCTGACCATTTTCTACCATTTTTTCTTATCTTTTAGCCAGTTTCTGATCCAAGAGAAGACCTTCCCTCTTTTTCCAGGGCTTTCCCTCTTATTTTGCTTAACAGCCTTTGATAAAGGACCTTGTCAAAGGCTTTTTTATAATCTAAGTACACTATATCCACTGGATCACTCTTGTTCACATGCTTGCAGATCCCCTTAAAGAATTATTGTAGATTAGTGAGGAATGATTTTCCTTTACAAAAACCACTCTGACTCTTCCCCAACAAATTATGTTCATCCATGTATCTGACAATTCTGTTCATTGGTATCATTTCAACTGGTTTGCCTGATACTGAAGTTGGGTCCGGTACTGGCCTGTAATTACTGGAATCACCTCTAAAGTTTTTTAAATATTGATGTTCCACTATCTTCCAGTCATTTGGTACTCATTACAAACTACAGTTAATAGTTCTGCAATTTCACTTATGAGTTCCTTTAGAACGAATACCATCTGGATCTAGTGACTTATTACTATTTAATTTATGTATTTGTTCCCAAACCTCCTTTAAAGACACCTCAATTTGAGATAATTTCTCATATTTGTCACCTAAAATAAATAGTTCAAGTTTGGGAATCTCCCTCACGTCCTCAATCATAAAGACCAATGCAAAAAAATCATTTAATTTCTCCACAATGGCTTTATGGCCTTTGACTGATCCTTTGATATCTGAGGGAATGCCATGTGATAAGAGGGAAGGTCCTTTTGTGGAACAGGAAATGGCTAAAAGATTTTTAAAGAAAGGGTAGAAATAAATGGTCAATTTTCAGACTACTGGTATTGTCCAGTGGCCTCAGAAGTTCTTTAGTAGGCTTCATGCTTTTCATGTACTCAACAGTTTTTTTATATTACTTATTGAGTCTTTTGCTAGCTGTTCTTCAAATTCTTTTTTGGTCTACCTAATTATATTTTTATACTTCATTTGCCAGAGTTTTTGCTCTTTTTTTCTCTGTAGGATTTAACTTCCACTTTTTAAAGGTTGGCTTTTTGCCTCTCACTGCTTCTTTTACATTGTTTAGCTACAGTGACCCTTGTTTGCTTTTCTTACTATTTTTTTTTAATTTGGGGTATGCCTTTAAGTAGAGCCACTATTATGGTACCTTTAAAAAGTTTCCATGCAGCTTGCAGGAATTTCACTTTTGGCATTGTATCTTTTAATTTCTGTTTAACTAACTTCCCCACATGTGTGCAGTCCCTTTCTGAAATTAAATACTACCATGGTGGACTGCTGTGGTGTTTTCCCCACCACAGGGATGTCAAATTTAATTATATTGTGGTCACTATTAGCTGGAAGTTCAGCTATATTCATCTCATGGGCCAGATCCTGTACTCCACTTAGGACTAAAATCAAGCATTGCCTCTCCTCTTATGAGTTCCAGAATTAGCTCCAAAAAAGCAGTAATTTAAGATGTCAAGAAACTTTTCCTTTACATCCTTTCATGAGGTGACTTGTACACAGTCAATATGGGGATAGTTGAAATCCCCCATTATTATTGAGTGCTTTTAATTTGTATAATCTTTTTCATCTCCCTAAGCATTTTGCAATCATTAGCACTCTCTTGGTCAGGTGGTCAGTAGTCTATCTCTACTGCTACATTTTTATTATTCAAGCATGGAATTAATAACCATACAGACTCCATGGTATAATTTAGTTCATGTAGATTTTTTATTTTATTTGATCCTATGATTCCTTTCACATATAATGCCGCTCTCCCATCCGCATGACCTTTTCTGGTCCTTCCGATATATTTTGTACCCTGGTATTACTGTGTCCCATTCATTATTCTCATTCCACCAAGTTTCCGTGGTACCTATTATATCACTATTCACATAGGCACTCTATTCATGTAGGCCATTTGTTATTTTAAAATTCTTTTTCTCTCATGCTTTGTTCTAACTGCAAAATGGTTACTATCACTGTCAGGAAACACAGGTGCCTTACAGCAGTTGGACATCCAGGGTGATAATGGTTGGAGGACATGGAAAAGGGGAGTTTAGTACCAGACTAAGGCCATGTCTACACTAGGAAATAATTTCAAAATAAGTTAAATCAAAATAATAACTTGCGAAATAACAAAATCGAAATAGTGTGTCCCCACTACAGGGGAGCATCAAAATTGTTCACAATTATTTTGAAATAGCACGTCCACACTGATTAGAGCCTGTCTCAGATATAGAGCCCCCAGAAGCACTCCAGGGAGAGCATCAGATGTTTAGTGTGGATGCTCCACATGCTATTTCGAAATAAGGTGGGTTATTCCGAAATAACTCCCTAGTGTAGACTAGGGCTAAGAGTGAAAGAATTGCAAGATTACACCTTGTGTCAGATGAGAGCAAGAGGCCAAATTCCTGAGAGGAGTGCTTCCAGAGAAACTAAAAAGGGGACAGAGGCGTATATTTTGATCTGCATCCTAAATTGCAACTTATGTTTTTGACTTCTTAGAATGACAAAGAGGAGCAGACAGTTTCAAAATCCTACATGCAAAGGAAGCTTTCAAATACATGGTATTCTACAATTGTAAATATGGTTACTCTAATTCACAGAGGTGTGTGGGTTATAAAATGCCTGCCAACTGCCTTTTCCCAAAGACAGCACTTAAACTAAGTAAGCTGGTCTCCAGACATTAATGAATTTAATTCAATGCCTGTATTTATAGAATGTAGCTATCTTCTCTGTCACAGCTTTCAGATAACTACATCTATTTGTATTTGTCATCCTGGATGATGCCTCTCAGTTTCCTCATTCGTAGCTCTGCACTTCTCCAATTGCTAAACTTAGTCCATTAAAAAGCAGAATTTTTTTTTTCAAATTCCCTCTCAATGGACCCTCTCCATTATAAAAAGCTTTTCACTGTAACAGTTTCCATTATACCAAAATGTAGGCTAAAAATTATAGGAATGACTACTTGTATTAATAAAAGGGGAGTGAAAGAAAGAAATGTGCCCACATTGAAAACTGTCCCTGACTGGCCTTCTATTGTCAAGATATGTTTCTTCTCTCTGTAATATTTCATTTCAGTATTGTTCCTCATTCCAACCTGGATTTTGTGATTTAGCCTCATGCTTCAGCAGCTGACAAAGTAAGGCTTCAATATGTGTTGAGGAACCCCTGACACATTTTCCTTTTTTCCATAGCAATACATTCAAAGTAGAAAAAGATAGATTTCCCAAAGCCCTAGGCCACTTTTTCCATTTAAACTAAAGGAAGAGGCATAAACTGGTTTAGACTGGATAAGGCAGAGGGAATGCAGAGGAAAAGCAATGTAATCATCAGTAATGTTTTCCACACTGGTCTGGTATTAGAAAATATAAAACACAGCAAGATTTTAAAAGGCATTGAGCTGCCATATGATGAAAAGAGCCACCTACCGGGGTTTTCAAAAGCACCCGAATGCCTAGATCACAATGAGATTTGGTGGTGCTTAGGCGCCTTTGAAAATTCCAGTAGGTGCCATCTGCATATCTAGGTATCTAAGTATCTTTACAAATCTTGCCTTGAACCCTTAGGAAACGCACCACTTCCCAGGCGGACACAATTTGGGAACAAGCTAGTTTTCCAGTTTTAGAGAGGCTATAGTGGGAGTCTCTGAACCTTAGTATTGCATAGCTGTGTGCTGTTATGCTCCCTCCACCAAAAAAAAAATAATAATAACAACCCTAAATCTACAGAAGGGATGAGTGCAGGGGCAGCAGCTGCCATAACAGTCTATGTTGGAGCATCCGCAATTGTGTCCTGTGTAGACCATCAGGGAGAGGATGACATTATCATGCTCTTTCTGTAGTTTCTGGAGTGACTCTGATGTTTAAAGTGTGGTTTTCACGTTTGTTAGCAGATCAAGCAAGAGCATTGGTAGCTATAGCAGTGGTATGTTGCTTTCCCCTTGCAGCTAACAATTGATTATTTCTGTCCTCTTCAAAGGCTTGGAAAACTCAAGGACTATATGTTGCCATGCTGATCCATTTGACACAGCTTTCTCTAGATCCTCTGTTTTTTTGTATTAAAGTGTATACTGTTCTTGATGCTTTCCTTATAGCACTTCCTAGCATGACCTTTATTCCTGTGTCCTTGTGCCAATGACGAATGGACATTTTTTCTGGGGAGTCAATGTCCAGGTGCCCTAATAATGTGTCCAACCCAGCATAGCCGGGCTTTTCAATATAACCTCAAAACTTGTGACATTTGACTTTTGGAGACCCTCCATGTTGGTAATTTTGCCTTGCCAGCAGATCCCCATAATGGCTTGTGGAGACCGCATATGGAAGGCCGCTCACTGTTTCATTTGCCATTTTAATGGTGTTCAGGTCCTAGAGCCATAGATGTGAGCACAAAAGCATTGTGAAGTTTTATTTTTGTTCAGAGGGTTACGTTGTGGGATTTCAGGACTTTGTTGTTCAGCTTTACTAGTAACTGAGAAGCTTTCTGTACCCTGTTCGTGATCTCTTTGTCAAGAGATTCATCACTGGAGATGTTGCTGCTGAGATGGGTAAAATTATCAACTTGCTTTAGCTAGATTCTTCTAATAGATGTGCTAGGGGATATGGCATGGAATGGTGTATTTATATGTAATACAAATAGTAGTTTCCCATTCCCACAGGGGCTCTCTGCCTCATTCAATTCCAACAATCCTCTCATTGGTACCAATGTATTTTCTTACTCTGCAGGTGGAGTCTGAAAGTCAATCTACTCAGAAGAGAGCCTCTGAGAAAGAAATCAATTTAGTGTACATCTACTACATAAAACATATTATGCTTACTTTAAAATAATGTAATTTAGGCTTAGTTAATATCTAGGGCAAGACACATTTTTGTTTAAATATGACTATTTCAGTAAATATGACCTTATGCATGATCACGGATGGACTCATAATACCCTAAGAACAATTGAGCTCATACTCAGCATATTTGACCATATTTGAATACATTTGACCTAGGTATGTCAGGTTATTCACATTTTTGGGTCTCCTTGTGCTTTGCCCAGTACAAACTGCCCCTGCACTGGGGAGTTCACTGTCTCCAGAGAAAAAGACCAAGGCTAGGTGGAGAAACAGTGGCACTGAGAAGTGACTTGCCAAAAGTTGCACAGGTTATTGACAGACCTGGAAATTAAACTCATGTCATTGGAGGTTTAGCTCAAGGTCTTATCCACTGGACAACACTGCCTCACATGATGTCATGTGAACAGAAACACAGTTCACATATTAGCATTTGCATTGTGTAAAATGCAGACACATTTAAAAAAAATAAGTGTAATGATATCTTTAATATTTTTAAATATTAAATCTAGGGGTTGGTAGTTCTACAAGGTACATAAATATATATAACAATATTTTCATGTAAAATAGCTTTGCTCTGTACCTTGAGCAATTGAGCATATTGGCATATTCTTAAGAAAGCTGACATATGAATCAACACAGCATGTTGTTAAAAATACATATAAAATTCTGATGACTGATACGTTACTCTAGGTTTGACTTATTTTTCTTTAAACAAGGAAAGCTCCGCAAAAGTCAAATGTAGTATTGCCTTGGGACAGCATATTTTTATTTTATTTTATTACATTTTAAATTTGATTAATTACTGTCACTGATGTCAGAGTCAATCTGTTTCTTTGGAAGTGGCTAGATTCAGAACAGAGGGTGAGATCTCATGTGAATTGTGCTTGAGAGGTACCGACATGATTTCCCCTCCCCCTCCACTAGGGCAGTTATAATGTACATGAAAGAGTGTACTGAGTATGCCGGCATGGAGCATGATGAAGCATGTGTGTAATAAGGAAATATGCAGTGTAAAAGATTAATGTTGCACTGATGGCTTTCCAATCCAAGATAGAAGATTCATGTTTCCCAGTATTCCCCGGTCATCTTCCACTCCACACCACCCCAACTTCTTTAATGATTTTAAATTGAGCCCTTTCCTTCCCCCAACAAAAAATAACTGAGGGCCTGTCTTCACTATGACTATGTCTAAACTACATTCCTCTTTCGAAAGGGGAAAGTAAATGAGGCTGATCGAAAATTCACAGATTTAAAATCTCGTGCTTCATTTGCATAATCGCGTGAGAGCATTTTTTCAATAAAGGGGTTTTTGAAAAGGAAACCACAGTCTAGATGGGGTTCTTTGGAAAAAAAAAACTCTTTTTCAAAAGAACCCGTATACCTCATTTTTTCAGGAGTACGGGTTCTTTTGAAAAGGGGTTCTTAAAAAAAAAACCTATCTAGACTGCAGTTTCTATTTTGAAAAACTCTTTTTCGAAAAAGTGCTCTCACACGATTATGCAAATGAAACGCGAGATTTGTAAATCCGTGCTTCATCTGAATTCATCTGAATTTTCGGCTTCATTTACATTTCTCTTTCGAAAGAGGAATATAGTTTAGACATACCCTATGTGGAAGATCAACACTGCTGTGGTCAATCTTCTGGAGTTTGATTTAGTGGTTCTAGTAAAGATCTATTATTATAGTATTATAGCTGCATTTCCAACATATATTATTTAATACCTCCCTTTTTATGGCTGCTCATAGAACCTGGTGTTTAATTTAATTTTACCCATTCATTTTTCTACCTTGTTGCTACAAGAACCCAAACCTTTTCTTCAGTTTCCTGAACTGAATAATAACGTTTAAGAGCCTCTGAACTGCAGCCTGGTTCCTTCATTTTCTACAGTACCCGGAATATTTACAACCACCACTTCAATAAACAAATGCAGTCATTCTATTACCTGCTCAGAGCTGGGCTGTCCAAAGCATGGCCCATTGGTTAAGTGAAACCTCTAGGGTTCTACAAAGCACCTCCCAACCACCATCCAACAAGTAGAAAAAATGTTTATATCAAGACAGATGACTGTCTGCAGGTCCAGACTTTGATCTCAGTTACACCAGTAAAAATATGGAGTTAACTTCACAGCAGTGAGAGTGAACCAGATTTCCACAGGGATAGCTGAGATAAGAATTTAGCCTGTAGCCTCTCAGGGTCTGTTGTATGTTTGAACTCTTAATCTTCATGAGTCACACCTTGATATCCAAAAATGATCTGTTCCATTTTATGCAGCTTACTAAAGGTGCTACCCTCAGGCTCTAGGCAAGTTGTCAAGACAGCCCTTTGTTGGCCAAGTTTGGCTGCTTCTTGCCCTGAGCACACTGCCCAGGATAAAAAGCACTAAAATAATTCCATTCTAGTTTCAGATACAAGGGTACACATCACTGGGCAACAAAAGGAATGTAAACCACACAGTGAAGCCTGGCTTCCCATCTGAGATTCAAACCATGTCCAAAGTTTATGTCCTGAAAGTGAAAATCCAGTGTCACCTAGCTGTGAAAATTCCTGCCTGTGTAGCTCTTAAAGACAGTGTTACTAAAACCATTTGGTAAGCAACCCTGGGCCAGATTATTGGGTGTAGCATGGCTGTTGGCAGCAAATTAGGAATATCATGTGTCAAGTCATCCCAGTGCAGCAGTGAACCTGCAATGGTATCATCTATATAGTAGCCCAATGTCTGTGACTCTGTAATGCTGAAATGCTGGCTGTTCCCTCTGGGTGGCACTGTTGCCTCCCGCCATGGCACTCGGCTGACTTCTGCGCTGCTAAGCCGGGCTGCCGTGGCGCAAGTGGTGCAAGCTCCGCGGTCCCCCGAATGAGAGGCAGGAGGGGGAGAAGAAGAGAAAGAGAGAGACAGAGAGAGAGGCAGGAGGCAGAGGAGAGCTGAGAGAGACAGAGGGGGAGGCAGAAGGAGGAGGAGGAAAGAGAGAGAGAGAGAGAGAGAGACGGAGCGAGAGACTGGAGGCTCAGGAGAGAAGACCGATGTGGAGGAAAGACCTGAAAATCCCGTCTTATGACGGGCTAATTGGCTAGTTCAGTAATAATAGGTGTTTGTATGCTGCACTTTTTCCCTGATACCAACTTGTTGTTATAATTATTGTTGTTATAAATATTATTATATTGTTTTACTGTAACATCTAAGAACCCCAGTCATGGATCAGTACCAAACACAGAGCACAAAAAGACAGCCTGTGCCCCGAAGAGCTTACAATCTAGGAAAAACAGAGGGTTGTGACAGAAATAGGATGTATGTGATCAAGATAAATTTGTCACATTCTGTGGACATTAAGGCCAACATACATTACAGACTTACTGAACCTGACCTTGGCATGACTGCTGTGCCAGAGCCTTCTAGAGAGGGCACAGTAAAGCCAATTACATCAGTTCTTTGATGCTTTTCCATCAGGGAATACTTTCATCACCCACTGTGGGCTACACATACTGCTTTCATAAAAGCAAACTGAATTTGAAAGCTAAGGACCCAATGCATCATTTACCATGGCAGCAGGCTCTGATGATAAGCTGTTCACAGCCTCCAGAATCAGGAAATTGCTCTACAAGGAGAAATATCTGTTAGCAATATTACTTGATGTTCTCTTCAGGGGCAGAACTGAAGACACTGCCGGAACCTATGGATTTAAATCATTGAGCATATTATAGGCTGCAAGGCAGACATTTTGTTCTGCCTCATTCTCTACACAAGTTAACAGGATAGAGTAATCAGAGGACGTTTATAATACCTTTTATGGTCAAAGCATGTGTAACTATTTCAGCTCCTCCCTATCTCTGATCTTTGGTAACAAATTGAGGGGCTACATGGCTAAATTTTGCACTTGCTACTAATATACATGCTAAGTGAAATCTAAATATTAAATCTACCTATTTAGTAATGCAGCCTAAATGCATCTTCAAATGTCAGAATGTTGTTCAAGAAATTTAAGACCTTTATAGCCCAAGTAAATTGTTGGCCCCTCCTTTTACACTAAAAATATAAATCTCTTTGTCTCACTCATTTTGCCTTGCTGGAAATTCTATTGTCACTATGTCTGTAGCAGTGGTGGGTACCTTGAGGCCCAGCAGCCACATGTGTCCCATTGGGATTCTATGTATGGCCAATGAGACATTTTGTTAACTGTTGCCCACACACAGGATTGCCAAATTCTGCTAGTTTTCATCCACATAGTTTCCCCCGTCCACCGGTATTTCAAAAGTGACGTGCTTAAAGCAAGGGCACATGAAGTGGGGTTCTTGTTGGTTGCACACAACATTGTGAGAGCCGTGCATTCCCCTGCATCCAACCAAAGTGCTGCTACAGTTAAATTGGCACCTCCCTCCCCCACCCAAATTCTAGGTATGCAAATGCAATTAGCAAAACTACCTTATCTTGGGGGACCGTCTTGGTTATGACAATCTTTTGACCCAATTAGATGAAGGAGGGCCACTCATACAGCCCACACACTAGCATAAATTGCCCTTCACTGGTCTATAATAATTAGTGAAGGAGGGCTATGGACATAATCATAGAACATTCATGCTTCAAATTCTCTGGCATAGTTCCATATAGCTAATAACTGGGGTTTTCTTGCTTTCCTTAAAGAATTAGGACAATTAAAATTACTGTCTTTTGACAGTATAGGAGATTTTACAAATATTAGATAGATTTTATTTATCACAAAGTAACTTCATCTAGTCTCAAAGACCATAATTTAATATCAGCTATAATCACCCAAAAGATTAAACAACCATAATAAAGTAATATTATTTCAAGATTGAGAAATGAAAGCTAATTAAAATGCCTTGGTTAAAACATTAATGAGCACTCTTAACCTGCTGGACACTATTTTCCCCACTGTTTGTAAAAGCAAGACATACTTTATATAAAATTCTGGTTAATTTATTAACATTTTTTTTATAATTTATATTGAAAAAGCACCTAAAGGCCCCCACACTGCTGTGCTGATCACTGTATAACAAAAAGATGATGCCTTCCCTGAAGAATTTACAAAACAACTGCAGGAAACACTAAGTAACAGTAAGTTAAGTATGATCAGTGTCATAAGCAGTAGTTCCTGCTGCCTTCAAAGAGGCAGTGATAAAACCGTTAGTCAAGAAAACCTCCCTGGACCCACATGACTTAAATAACTATCGCCCAATTGCTAATATTCCCTTCTTGGGCAAGGTACTTGAGTGGGCGGTGGCGCTCAACTCCAAGCTTTCTTGGAAGAAACAAACTACTTAGATCCATTTCAGTCTGGCTTTAGGCCTGGTTTTGGAACTGAAACAGCCTTGGTTGCCCTGGTAGACGATTTACATCGGGAGATAGACAAGGGGAGTGCATCCCTGTTGAGTCTCCTAGACCTCTCAGTGGCTTTTGATACCATTGACCATGATATCCTTCTGGGATGCCTGGCAGAGTTGGGTATTGGAGGCATTGTTTGCAATGGTTCCGGTCCTACCTGTCAGGATGCTTTCAGAAGGTGGAACTAAGGGGCTGCTATTCGACCTCGTGGCAATTGTGATATGGGGTCCCACAAGGTTTCATCTTGTCCCCTATGCTGTTAATATCCACATGAAGCCACTAGGAGAGGTCATAAGGAGTTTTGGAGGACGGTGCCACCAATATGCAGATGACACCCAACTCTATTTCCCTGTGACATTAGAACCAGGTGTGGCAGTGACTGATCTAAATCGGTGTCTGGAGGCAGTGATGGTTTGGATGAAGTCAAATAAGCTGAAGTTGAACCCAGATAAGACTGAGGTCCTGTGGATCAGGAGGCCATCTGTTCGTGAATGAGGAATGGCACCTGTTCTAGACGTGGTTGCTCTCCCCCTGAAAGAACAGGTACACAGCTTGGGAGTCCTTCTGGACCCTTTTTTAACATTTGAAAATCAGATTTCTTCAGTGGCCAGGAGTACCTTTGGGCAACTTCGTTTGATCCACCAGCTGCGACCCTTACTAAACAAACATGACTTGGCCACAGTGATCCATGCTCTTGTTACATCCCGACTGGATTACTGTAATGCACTTTATGTAAGGCTGCCTCTAAAGAGCCTTCGGAAACTTCAACTGGTCCAGAATGTGGCTGCTCGAGTTTTAACTAACACTAGTTATACGGAACACATTATGCCAGTGCTTCGGCAGCTGCACTGGCTTCTGGTATGTTTCCAGGCACAATTTAAGGTTTTAGTTATGACCTATAAAGCATTAAATGAGTTGGGTCCAGGGTATCTGAAGGACCGTCTTCTCCCATATGAACCTGCCCGGGGATTGAGGTCAGCTGGGGAGGCTTTGCTTCGTGTTCCCCCACTTGTGAAGATAAGATTAACATCTACGCGGAACAGGACATTCTCAGCTTTTGCTCGCAGGCTGTGGAATTCTCTTTCTCAGGATATTCGCATGGCACCAACGCTAGCGTTGTTTCGGCATCAGGCTAAAGCCACCCTTTTTACTCATGCTTTTATTCATGTTTGAGTCTGTATGTGTGTGTTCCTCCTCTCTATATGTTTTTAGCTGGTTATGTCCCTCTGAGGTCTCATATTTTAAATTTTTTATATATTTATATTTTGTTTGTTTGTTCTTGTAAGCCGCCTTGAATATTTTAAATAGAAAGGTGGGGTAAAAATATTTAAATACATAAATAAATAAATAAATAAGCAGCAATCACAATACTTTAGCTTTATAACGACTCCGAACTGCAGAGGAATTTACCTGAATGTTGTACAAATCTATGGGCAGTTCCTCAACTGGTATAAGTTGTCATTGGTCCTTTGTCTTCAAAGGACTTATGACAACCTTCACCAGAAGGGGTCTTCCCACTAAAGTTTTTATTCATCTGCCAATGTTTGTAGCACCATCTTAGAAACTTGACATTTTGCCTCTTCCCACTTATTCTTTTCTGCTTGAGACATTAATTATTTTTAATTATTTAAACTCTAATCTAAATTAGAGTTTAGAGTTTAAAGTGAAGCTAGATAATTTCATGGAAGTTAGGTCTATAAATGGCTACTAGCCAGGGGATGAAATGGTGTCCTTGGCCTCTGTTTGTCAGAAGCTGGAGAGGGATGGCAGGAGACAAATTCTTGATCATTGTCTTCGGTCCACCCCCCTCCGGGGCACCTGGTGCTGGCCACTGTCGGCAGACAGGATACTGGGCTAGATGGACCTTTGGTCTGACCCGGTACGGCCATTCTTATGTTCTTAATCTATGGCAGTTTTCGTTTCAGAACAACCTCCTCTATGGCTTACATAATAGTTCACTATGATGAAATATTGTTACTAGCCCCCATCCCATGTGGACTCACAATGAATCTAGGAGTCCATGTGAGTGGATCTGATCCTTATTATGCCAGAATGATGGGGTTGGTAGCTCTCATAGTTGGTCAATGGTCCATTTCAGTGCATCCGCAGAGGAAGCAAAAGACAATGTTTTTGTTTTAATGTCTCCCAAGAACAGATGCTTTGTTTCGTTGGGTTGATATAACTTTTGTAAATGTATTGCAAGTTGTGCCTTGTCTCACCAAAGCAAATGTTAGGGGGTTTTTCATTCTCAATTGTTTTCTCTGGCTTGCCACTCTGTAGATTTTAACTATTTTAACATATAGTTTTAAAAATCTGTATGAGAATCATGGCCATATTAGCAAAAATGGCACCCTAATAGTGTATCAGGGAAAGAATTCCTAATTTTGCCTCTGCAGAGTTCAATCGCATTACTGAAGCTTAACGAGGGCAGAGCTTGGTATACACAGACGATTATACTTCTGGTTATCCACATATAGTATTTGTCCTGTATTATTGAGCTCAGATACTATAGTAATGCGGGGGCAATAAATAATGTAACAACAGTTACACAGCAGGTTTCATTTTAAGCGCCATATTTTGATACCTTTATTCACACTGCATAGAACTTAATTCTACAAATAGTCCAGTGAGGTCAATGGAGATATTCATGGAGTAAAGTGCTAACCCAAATAAGATAGTCAGAATCTGACCCTCTGTATTTGATGCATAAAAAAGCAGAACAGCTTCCTTGCCAGTGGTTGTTTCCTACGATATTCTTAGAAGTAGGTGAAGTTGGTGACACATGTGTTGCAGTATTCTTTGCTCATCTATTATATGCTTTGCAACAACTTCAACATTTTACATTTTGCAAAACTTCAAAGACCCATTTATCTGCCCTCATCCCCAAGAAACCAGCTGATGAAATTCACCTTTGGCACAAAGCTTCACACTTGCAAGCTGTCATGTTGTGGTCTATAGCAGCCATATTTGGCAGGCTTTTTCAAAGTGTTAAAATTACTGCTATTACTGCTACTCTTTTTCTTAATTGTGAGAAGATGCCACAGTTGATCAGAGGAGATCTCAGAGGGCAGATGCCTTTAGGACAAAGTCAATTAAATACAACGTAGACAGCAGAAGAAATATCAAATTGTGGCACTGCAACTAGCTCCTGTAAGATCAAAGATAGAGGATGGATGCCCTTAATGCAACAACACATATATGGTGTATTTCATAAATGTGGTGAAAAATAAATTGTGCAGGACATAAATGTCAAAGAAAGCCAGTGGCCTAAGCTCACATCAATGAAATTCAGTCAACACCACAAATGTAATAACTGTCCAGGAAAGAAGGAACACACTCACACATTATTTAATAATTAATTTATCTATCTATTTATTCTATCTATATTGGTAACAAAGATATATAAATTAGGAAACAAAGTAAGCATCAAATACTAGTTCTGTTCTGATTTTTAAACTTGCTCCATACATATTATTATTATTTATTTATTTATTTATTTATTGCAAAATAATAAACAAATGATTTCCTTAACTACAACTAATTGTTCAGAGAAATAGAGGCCAAATAGCTTCTGAGAACCCTCCTGATCACATGGCAGCTCAGCCAGTTAAGAAGCCAGATCCAGTATCACGTGACTTATCATAGAACTATAGGGCTGGAAGGTACCTTTAGAAGTCATCTCCATTCTCCTGTACTGAGGCAGGACCAAGTATACCTAGATTATTATGACAACCACAACCAACAAATCCAACTTGAAAACAAAATATATAATACATATATTTGCCAATTCAATTATTCTAGTAATTAAAAAATGAATTGCATGAAATATGAAACTTAACATCCCCAAATGCCACAAGTTTACAAATGAACCAATGTCAATGAAATATTTCCTGAATAAAAATGTGCACACCTCTACTTACCACTCACTACATAAGAAAAAAAATCACTTTCAGGATTATTTTTCTTGATACAATAAATAGTTTGTGCATAATTTGTTTTTAGATACAATTCACGTTACAGTATTCATGATTAAATTCAACTTCTAACTTACCTTGCCAAAGCTTCCCTTCCCAATTGCTCGGAGTATCTGGAAGTGGTCAAAATTCACTAGAAAGTAAAAACAAAAGAGTTTTAGTTTCTCAGTTCTGGATATTTTCTTAACAGTGCTTAAAAAAATTGAAAAAAGAAAAAAAGGAAGAGATAAGTGATTTTTAAAAGTACACTTCACCAACTGGAGAAGTTGTTGCCAAGTTTAAAGATCAGTATTTCCAGAAGATTTTTGTTTAAAGAAAGATTTTTTGTTTAAAGAAACCAGTGGGTTGGGCTCTTTATATCAGCTTTAAAGTTGAGTGCTTTTGGGACTCAATCTTCCTTATCCTGCTTATACTCAGAATCTTCTAGTTTCTGACTCCTGAAATTCCTTTCACTTCTGGTTCCTGCATGTCTCGTATAGTCTATCTACAAAAATAAAAGGACACACAGGTAGGACCCCACAGCTAGGAACCCACTCTGATACTCTTATAGGGTACGTCTAGACAGCAGTGATATTTTGGAATAATACAGCAAGCCATTATTTTGAAATCATGTTGAAATGGAGGACGTCTTACTCCAACTCCTGTAACCCTGATTTCATCAGGAGTAAGGGAAGTCAGAGTGTTCTTCCTTCAACTTCCTGTTGTGTAGACAGTGCCAAAAGCTGAGTTAAGCTATTTCAACTTCAGCTACGCAACTGATGTAGCTGAAGTGGTGTATCTTAATTTGATTTTTGCCCTGAATCATAGATGTGCCCGTAATTAGCAATATCTCATTCCATGTAAAGCTGATTTCAATTAAACTACCTGTGGAGCATGGCTATGTCAACACTGCCGCTTTTTACCGGAAAAAAGTGCGCAAATTGCACACTGCAATTTGAATACCTTTTTCCGATAGTTTTGTTAGAAGAGGCTTTTCTGAAATTTGGCCTGTCTACACTGGGCCAAATTTCAGAAAAACCTCTTCTTTTAGAGGAGCCCTTCTTCCTTGTGGCATGAGGAAGACAGGGCTTCTGAAAGAGCACGTCTGCTCTTCTGTAAAAAATATCGGAACAGCAGACGTGTTCCCTGGACATGGCAGAGTTTTTCCGTGTTACCTCCAGTATCCCAGAAAAAACCCATAGTCTAGACATAGACTATGTTGGTATCACAGAACATTTGAACCCTAGTGGCTCTGACTGGCTTCCAAAGAGTCCTTTACCAAGTCTTCTTTCTCACCTGACATTGTTTGACTTTCATCCACAAATTGCACAGAAAATGCTTTCTAGTATAGTTGCCAGTGTGTTTAATTTTTAAAACATTCTAAATATATAGAGAGATTTAAAAAAAAAAACCCAAACAACTATTACTCAGTTGGTTTGAGGATAATGATGCCCACAGAGTACGAGAACAGTCATTTATAGATATGTATAGAAATATATAAATAAGAGTTGAGTAAGTTACATACCACTATTAAATTAAAAATAAAAAGGAAAAGAAAAAACACAAAAAATTAACCTATTACAAAAAGCAGAGTGAATGAGTGTGTGTGTGTGTGTGTCAAGGTATGTATAGAGGGAGGCCTCAGGGACACAACACAAACAAGTCTCACTGCTAAAAATATCATGCACATGAAGAGCTTACTATTGTGCATGCCTGCTCTGCAGACTGTTTGACTATTACCAGTGCTATCAAGAAGTCAAGATTTTAAGGATAGGCCATTGACTTCTATTCCCTGGATTTTTGTAACTATCTGTACTTTACCTGATAGTGATTTGAGGCATAATGAAAAGTAAGGGGGAGAGATGAGCGTGTTAGTCTAATACTAAGTGCAATATTGCTATGTCAACAGCCATACAACTGTACAATTATTATTACTAAATTATTGCTTTGATCTAGTCTCTCAAAAATTAATCTCAAATGGAAGGTGCTCTGTAGTCCTTCTGTCTGCATAGATAGCAAAATAATCCCCAGTACCCTAAGTACCTTGATAACATTAATAAATATATAATTGATTATGATGATAATGATGGTCTCCTCAATTTCAAGTACATTTTTGACAATCATAGTTTTGTACAAATGGGTCTTGCTTGACTCCATAGACTGGTCCAGGAAGAGCAACATTACCCCACTGACAATGGAGCCATTTTGCCTTTTTGTGTTGACTGAGCTGCATATTGTTTCTGTGCTTAGAGTTGTGTTTTCTGCTGTTGCATGCAATTTTTTTCAAGCTGTGGGTGCCCACCCTCAGGGCATGGTATCATGCAATACAATTAAGTATCAGTTGCTCAAAGATTGAATCAGAAATGCTCATTTTAGATTCTATTTCAGAATACCTTTGAAGCATTTCAATTGACCTCCACACTTAGAATGTTTAGAGCTTAATTCAGAATATCAGAGTTGTATTGATAAATGGGTCTCCAGCATTTGAATTATCTGGCTTGTCCATCTCAACTGGGCACAGATCAAATGAGCCTCAGTGTTGACCAAACCAGCTTTTACCAGGACTGCAGTGTTGGAAATGTGGTCCTGTCCATTTGATGTGCAGAATCAATGTAGGTATTGCAAGCGGAGCTTCTCATGTTTTTTAATATGTCATTGAAAACAGTTCCATGTTTCACATTGTTAAAGCAATATCCCAAGGACATCATAGACTTTGTGTTTTGTCTGTACACAGATTCCATGTTACTTCCAGATTCAGTGATAGAAGCAACTGTGCATGGTGCTGGCTTTTTAAATTTTTTTCAATTGCCGCTTTGTTGTTCAACATGCTGTTGAGATAAGTAAACTGTGTGACAGTGCGGAGAGTGAGACCTTCTACTCTTTCTGAAAGATCTTGGTAAGGTTGTTTTCATTCAGCCAGTGATTGGGGCAAAGTCCTGAGGCACCACAGCAAAGCAGTTTACAAGATCTAGCAGTGATGCCTCAGATTGCACCACCAAGACATAATTATCAGCACAGAGCAGTTCCTGGATGAATGTTCCTATCACCTTGGTGTTTGCACACAGACAGGAAAGACTGATGAGCCTAACAGCGCAGAAGTGTATAAAGACACCATTTGAAACATCACAAAGGTTTTCTCTAGCATCACAGAAAAGACAAGACAAAATGATGAGATGCAAGGCACCCTCCTGCTTCACCCTATTCATGATTGGAAATGTATATGTTACATCACCATCAGCAATAACTCTTCCAGCCAATGCCCATACTGAATTGCCAAATTATGTTAATATATTTTTGTGGACATCCAGATTTAGTCAGTAATTTCCAGAGGGCAATTCAGCTGACTATACCAAATGCCTTAGGGTATGTCTACACTGCAAAGTTAATTCGAAATAACAGCTGTTGTTTCGAATTAACTTTAATAGCATCTATACATGCAAATTGCTATTTTGAAATTAATTCGAAATAGCGGAGCACTTAATTCGAATTTGGTAAACCTCATTCTATGAGAAATAACACCAAATTCAAAATAGTTATTTTGAATAAAGTGCTGTGTAGACACTTAATTCAAAATAGGGGGCCTCCAGCCCTTCCTAGGGAGCCCTGGTGGCCACTCTGGGCACAACCAGGAAAACTTACTCTCTTCTCCCCCAGCCCCGGAGCCATTAAAGAGGTAGACCCTGGTCACAGTGCCTGTGACAGTTCCAAGCCTGCCAGCCCAAAGCCAGCAGTTGCCACCAGGGCCCCGACCCAGTGGCCCCAAAACATGATCCAGCAAGCCACTGGCAGCCAGCCC
>JANRFK010003679.1:41618923-41655241 GCA_030068395.1 Apalone spinifera | reverse complement strand
TCAAGTGTGTCCGTTTTTTTGGCGGGGTCTACCTGGTAACCCTACTCCCAGCCAGCAGCCCAGCAGGTTTCCTTAACCAGTGTCCCTGCCTTCCACACTCCTGTATTGCTCACAGTAGCTACAGGAGTTATGTTTGCTATTGCAAACACCGTGAGCCCAGGGATGAGGGGGAGGGATACTTCACATGATGCCCGTCCTGCAAACAGGCAGCTCCTATTGACTGGAAACCAGCACCGGGAGCTACTGGGGGCAGGAGCAGTGTGAGACGCCTCTGCCCCACCCCCTACGTTCTCAGCATTCAGAGATGGATATGGCCCCGTAGCAGGGCTACACTGAGTGCCGAGTGGAGATGGGGCGGGCAGAGAGCTGGCTGAGGCTCTTGCAGGCCGGATCTGGTGGCTTGGTGGGCTGGATCTGGCCCACAGATCATATTTTAGCCAGCCCTAGTCTAAACTGTCCTTAAAAGCCTCCAATGCTGGAGATTCTACAACCTCCATAGGCAATTTGCTTCACTGCTTAATCAGTCTGGCAAGAAGTTTTTCCTAATGTCCAATTTAAAATTCCCTTCCTACAATTTAAGCCTATTGCTTCATGTCCTATCCTCAGAAGTTAAGAATAATATTTTCCCCTCCTCCTTGTAACAACCTTTTAAGTATTTGGAAACTGTTAACATACCTTCCTCCCCTTCCCCCCAGTTTTATCTTCCCCATACTAAACAAACCCAGTTTTTTAACTTTGTCCACATACTTCCTGAAATCTTGTGTCCAGAACTGGTCACAGTATTCCATCTGAAACATTATCAGTACAGAGCAGGGATGAAGAATTAAATCTTGTGTCTTTTACCCTTACACAGACTATGCAGCTAAGAGGGGCAGCACTGGGTCTTTATGTCCACCCACCCACTTCGTCCTATCCCTTCACTTCACTTCACTTCCTCTGGAGAAGATCTAGTTAACTTAAAAGTGGAAAAAGCCTGCCAGAACTATTATCAGAACACTGAACTGGTGAAAGAGCCTTTCAAGTAGTAAAGAAGCCATTTTAACAGATATTTGACAACCCCAGCTATATACTATCAGTTTCCGAATGTACTGTGCTAGTCCACAGGACCTTAGTTTAAAATATGCTATAAAAATATTTCATTAGTGTGTTGCCAAATATTATAAAAAAATTATTCCACCACCACCACCCCTGCTGCCGTTGGGCACAGGAGCACCAACTGAATAGCACTGTGTAGGTTCATATTTAGGTATAAATCCTAAGAATGGCCCAGCTCCGGCTAATACATCCCAGAATGATGTTTGCTTTTTTTGCAACAGTGTTATACTGTTGTCACTCATATAAGCTTGTGACCACTATGATCCCCAGATTCCTTTCTGCAGTAGTCATTTCCATTCTGTATGTGTGCAACGGACTGTTCTTTCCTAAGTGAAGTATTTTGCATTTGTCCTTATTTAACTTCATCCTATTTACCTCAGATCATTTTTCCAGTTTCTCTAAATCGGGGGGGCGGGGGTGGATAATAAAATGGTGGCAGTTTGCCAGGTAGTTTGCCATAGTCCTTGATGGGCCATGATTGCAACTCCTATTGGCTGTAGTGTAGATCACCGTACCCAGCCAGTGGGAGCCGTGGAAAATAGCGCAGACAGCAACACTGCTTCCTGCAATTCCCATTGGCTGGGAATGGCGATCTGTGGCCAACAGGAGCTGCAATCACTCATACCTGAAGAAGGGCAGATAAATATAGTAGTGGCAGCCCACCAGAGGCTAACCCTGGGGAACTGTATCCAGACCATGGGATGGTATTTGCCCATTCCTGGTCCAGATCATTTTGAATTTTAATCCTGTTCTCCAAAACACTTGTGACCTCTCCCATCTTGGTACAGTTCATAAACTTTATAAGCATACTCTCTATATGAATGCACATTTCTATTATGTATGCTTCTCCAGGGGGTGGCTTCAAAGGGCTGACTAGAGTAGAAGGTTATTAGCACCCCCACCCCCCTCATTAGAGAAGGTACATACAGTGCCACAATAACACACAATTGCATTTTTAATACAACATTACCCCAAATATATTAACCCTAATTCAATACAGTTTAATTCAATAATGGTAATCTTAATTTCATAAGGTTTGTTCAGTATATCATTTGTCTGTCACAATACTCTTAATGACAATTTGCAATAACTGATAAACTTGCTATGTACACTGTCTCATATCTGCAGGAAAAAGCTTTAGAACATTGTGACATTTCTTACTGTGTCCAACTCAAGCAGTAAAGGGCATAAACAAAAGAGTCTTTTCTCCTGCACTTTTCATCTTTAACGCTGTTCTTGGCCTGTCAATTTGTTTTGACTTAAAAACAAACAAACTGTGTCATCTTTTAAGTTCAGCCCTGCTAGGCAGTGAGGAAAACACCTGTTTGTCAGAGGTGTGGATGGTGAGGAGCTGACAAACACACTGTACATTATGTGAAAAAACAATTAGAATACCTAGAGTTGCTAGCAACCTAGGAAAGAACAGTGAGGAGTGTGGGGGGAGGAAAAGATGTGGATCAGTTGGGAAAGTGCAGAGAGGATGGGAACTGTCAAACGGAGCGCAGCGGGAGTACGGAAACTGTCAGGAAGAGCATGGAGAAAAGATAAAACCATGAGAGGCAAAGCAGAGAAGGCATCAGACAGGTCAGCAGGAGCCAGTAATTGTAAGGTGAAGCGCTTGAAAAGGATCATAGTGGCCCTAAGGAGTACAGAGAAAGCATGAATATAGCAGTTAGAGTTCAAATAGGTCATCTAAGTGGCAGTATAAGCAGACAGAGAAAATTAGAGAACATCAGCAACATTGCATGAAGAAAAATAGCTGTTTTAATCAGGGCTTTTATACCTTACATGTGGATGTCAACTGTCATAAATTAATGAACCTATAGTATAGGGCGTCATTTTCCCTTGCCCTTTGGCTCAGAGGGAGGCCATACCACATCAGTATATCACCAGAATAGCGGCCTACTCATGGGGGAATTAGCAGAGTAAGAGCAGTGTCCCAGCCTTTGTAACAGGGTTAATACCTAACCTTTTGTACTTCCTGCCCCCACTTCTCGTCCTCTAGTTGGAGAATGAGGCCCAGTAGAGAGAGTGGTTCCTTCCCTTGTGGCTTGGAGGGTTGGGTTACCAGGTAGATTTAGAAAAAATACCGGACACACTTGATGGGGGGACCGGCTGGGAGGGAGGCAGGGCTGGCCGGGAGGGGGGAGCGGGGGCAGCGTGGCTGGCCACGGGAGATGGGGGAAGCTGGGGGGGGGGCGGGGCTGGTGGGCAGGGGATCGGGGGCAGCGCGACTGGCCAGAGGAGATGGGGGCGGGGCGGGGCAGCGCAGCTGGCTGGGGGAAATGGGCCGGGGCTGGCGGGCGGGGGGTCGGGGCAGCACAGCTGGGTGGGGGAGATAGGAGGGGCGGGGGGCAACACGGCTGGCCCGGGGACTTGGGGGAGGGGTCGGGGGCAGCGTGGATGGCCAGGGGAGATTGGGAGGAGAAGAACCGGCTGGCAGGAAGCAGGGATGGCCGGGAGGGGGACTGACCCAGGCACATGCAGATCCCGCACACGGTCCGGAGAAGTGCGAGAGAGTCTGGCTGCAGCTCCACCACACGCTCAGGGGCAGGGACAGGGCTTCTACTCTTCCTCGATGCATCAGACACAGCCAGGGCTCCTAGCACCGATTGCACCCTGCCTCCCAGTCACTCCCCCTGCCCCCGCCAGGCTTCCGTCCGGCGCCCAGCCAGAAATCCAGGAAATACCGGACACTGCACATGTGCAGTATTTTCTGGAATTTTTTACCGGACAGAGGGCTCAAAAACTGGACTGTCCGGTAGAATACCGGACACCTGGCAACCTAAAGGGAGGCCACACTGCCTCACTACAGAAGCCCCACTGATTTCAATGGAGTTATGCTGATTTAACCACCTGATGTCTTGTATATATAGTCTCGATGATAGTGTGAACATGCTTGTTCAAAATGGACAAGCAGTGGGGAAAAGGGAGGAGATGTTGCATTATAAATGAGGAATATATAAACTTGTTCTAAGGTCCAGAAAGAGGAGAGAGGCAGACCAGCTAAAACTGCCTGGGTGAAGATAAAAAAGGAGAGGTGATGTTATGATAGGATCTACTTCTAATCACCTATTTGGGCAGAAGGGATTAATGAAACATTTCAAGAACAAATATCCAAAACACACAACCTGGCAGTAAAGGGACTTTAACTATCCAGACATCTGGTTGAAGAGTAGAACAGTGAAACACACTATCCAATACATGTTTGGAATGCATTGGGGACAACTTCTTGTTTCAGAATTGGAGAAAGTAACCAGAGGAACAGTTTCGATTAATCTTGATTCTGACTAACACAAAGGAATTGCTTGTGAATCTTTAGGTAAAAGTTAATTTTGGTGCATGTGATTACCAACATGAGCATAGTCCCACATGACATTCTCATAAGAAAATTAGGAAAATGTGTTATAAATGAAACTACTATAAGGTGGGTGAATAAATAATTGAAAGACTATTCAAAGGGTAGTTATTTATTAGTGGTTCACTGTCAAACTGGGAGGACTTATCTAGTGGCTTCCTGATAGGGTCTGGTATTATTCAATTTTTCATTAATGACTTAGACCCAAGGGGGTCGCGGCTGTCTTCCTGGGAGGGGGGTCGCAGCGCTTCGGCTGGCATTTTTTTTTCTGGGTTGGTGTTCAACGTACATATGGCGGGGACGGGGGGAGCGGCAGGGGAGCGGACTGGTACTTTAAATTAAAGGGGCTGTAACAAAATGTTCCCGGTGCTTTTTTTTTTTGGTCAACAAAAATTTTCCCCGCTGTGGGGGGGCACAAATGAAAAAAGTTTGAACACCACTGACTTAGATAATCGATAGACAGTATCATTATAAAATTAGTAGATGACACCAAGATGGAAGTAGGCACAAGCACACAGGAGGTCAGAATTGGAATACAAAATGATCATGACAAATTAGAAAATTTGTGTGAAATCACCAAATGAAGTTCAAAGATAACAAATCAAATGTACAAATACAAAAGAGGAAACAACATCTAGGCAGTGGATTAAAAGGATCTGAGGTTTATTGTGGATCCTAAACTGAATAAACACTGAGAATGTTATGCAGTGAAAAAGATAACTATAATTCTAAGAGGCATTCAAAAGATAATTATTCTGCTCTGTTCACCACTAGTAAGGCATCAGCTGGAGTACTGTGTCGAGTTCTAGGTGCCACACTTTAGGAAAGGTGTAGATATATTGGAGAGAATCCAGAGGAGATGAACAAAAGTGATAAATGTTTTAGAAAACCTGACCTGTGAGGAAAGGTTAAAAAAACTAGGCATATGTGACGGGGTGCCGAGGCACTGCACTGGCCCGGGAGGGGCAGGCGCCCTACTGGCGCGGCCGGTGAGCATCTACTGGCCGTGCACCACCTGCTCCCAGGCCGTGGCATGGAGAGAGAGTGCTGCGGCGGCCACCGGAAGGGAGCAGAGCGGAACGTCCAGCTGGCTGGTGCCTGGGGCAAGCCGGGCGCTGGCTGCTCCTAGGTTGCAGCACGGAGGGGGAGTGCCGCAGCGGCCGCCAGACAGGGGAGGGGCAGAACGCCCAGCTGACCGGCGCCGAGGGCGTGGCGTGCGTCAGCGTCCAGCGCGGCGGGAACTTTAAAACCCGTGGGGCCGCAGAGAGAGGGGGAGGCAGGCAGAGGCGAGCAGACTCACCAGAAGGGGGGCAGAAATCCCAAGCTGCCTCCTCAAAGAAACGGTCACACCCGGTAAGCGAGGGTAGAAGGAAGAAGGAAGTAGCCCAGGGCAGGGCGGTGAACCAAGCCCGTGGTCTGGCGCGTTTGGGGCACGACCCCGTCAGCTGGACTAGGACTGCCGTGTAGTTTAAGTCCTTAGGGCTCTGGGCTGGGGCCCACGAGTCAGGGTGGGCCCAGGCCCCCCTTCCTCCTCTGTCTCTAGAGGAGACCAAACTCTACGTGACGCTCAGACTCTTAACTAAGGTGCGCGGCCGAAAAGGGGCCCACCAAGTGGATTTCAGAGGGCCAGACGTCCCAGGACTAGATAAGAGTAGGGGTGGACGGAGGACATTGGACTCGTGACCTATCCCCCTGTCTGGGGCGCGGTCATAGCATGTTTAGTCTTGAAAAAAGAAGTCGTCCCCCCTCCACCACCACCCCCGCATAAGCCTTTAAGCATGGTAAGGGCTCTTATAAAGAAGATAGTGATCAACTGGTCTCTATATTTACTGAAGATAGGACAAGTAGGAATGGGTTTAATCTGCAGCAAGGGAGTTTTAAGTTGGACATTAAGGCAAAGCTTTATACTAAAATGAAAGTAAAGCACAGGAATAGACTTGTAAATGGAGGTTTTAAGAACTGGTTAGACAGTACCTGTCAGGGGAGGTCTAGAGTCTCAGAGGGCTACGTAGCCATGTTAGTCTGTAACTTTAAAAACAACTAGTAGTCCTGTAGCACCTTAGGCACTGATATTATTCTGAAATAACAAAGAGCATGTCTTCACTGCAAGCCATCATTTCAAAATAATGGCGAGCTGGAGGACTTCTGACTTCCCTTACTCCTGTAACCCTCATTTTATAAGGAATAAGGGAAGTCAAAGGAAGACTGTTCTTCCTTCGTCTTCCTTCTGTGCAGACAGCGCCAAAAGCCGAATTAAGCTATTTTGATTTAAGCTACGCAATTGACGTAGCTCAAGTTTTGTAGCTTAATTCGATTTTAGCCCTGTTGTGTAGATGTATCCTTAGAGACTAACAAAATTATCAGATCATGAGCTTTCATGGGTAAGATTCACTTCATCTGATGAGTTGAAATGGAAATAACAGAATCCAAGATATATATAACAGCAAAAGAAATACCTGACAATTGTAGGACCTATATTAAGCTAATTACGTGGGCTGGATGTGTCCCATTGATAGCTTTTGATGTGAAAATGTGAATGTCAAAGGCAGGGGAAATTGGCTTCGTAGTGCATTAACCAGTTAATGTCCTTAGTCAAGCCCAGATTTGACAGTGTCAAATTTACAGATGAATTCCAGTTCAGCAGTCTTTCTCTGTAATTGGATGGTGAAATTTCTTTGTAGAAGAACGGCTACTTTAAAATCCATGATAGCGTAACCAGGCAGGTTAAAATGTTCCCCTACAAGTTTGTGTGTTACCACTCCTGATGTCTGATATGTGTCCATTTATCCTTTGTCATAGAGAGTGTCCGGTCTGGCCAATATATGTGTCAGAGGGGCATTGCTGGCACTTGATGGCATATATCACATTAGAGTATGTGCAGCTGTACAAGCACTTAATGTTGTGGCTTATGTGGTAAAGTCCTGTGACAGTGTCACATAAACTTCAACTTCTCTCAGTGCAGAGGGATAGACTAAATGACATCTCAAGATTCCTCCCATCCTTACATTTCTATAATTTTATTCAGAAGTCAGCAGGCTTGGCTCTGATCATATTTACATTGATGTATATTAGGAATAAAGCAGTTAAAATTAGTGAGGTTACACAAGTACAAAAGAGGTGTGAGTGAGATCAAACTTAGTCCCAAGGGTTTTCACCAATTCAACAGCACTCTGTTAGCACAAATTTTGCCATTTGGTTATTCCATCATCATATCCCCTGGGGCCTGAGCCAAAGTCTAACTGGATTACTGGAGACTATTTCCATATTTCCGAAAATGTTGCTGTTCATGTGATGCATCATCAACAGAATACACTATTTACAAAATGAATGTATGAAGAAATCAGAAAGCTGAGAAGTAGGTTAGGTGAATTTTAATCCTGGTGAAAAAATCCAGACTGCCTCAGTGATTGATGTAATCAGTGTATCCGTATCCATGTAAATACATACGGAACAAGCAGAGACAATGCAAGTTTCACTTCTTGGACACTCTGCTCAGACTACTTACCTGTCTACCTACCTATACAGGATTGGGAAGGTGTTTTGGGAATGTAGATGTTTGTTGCTTAGTAACCAAGATCCTCAACTCTTTTCTTATTGCCATCCAGATTAGGAATGCAAAATATCATTAAATAAGTTAACTGGTTAAACTATTATGTTTAACTGGTTAACTAATTAAACAGGGAAGGGCCCACTGTAGCCCACTGTGGGCAGGGACTTCTACAGCCCCTGCTGGTTAATCGTAACTGGTAAGCATCATCTAGTAAGGTGTTGATGTGTGATGCTTACTGGTAACTGGCTAACCATTCAAATCCCTAATCCAGATGTACTTTTTGGGTGTATTTTCTTGCTTGTTTATCAATCTGAGCCAGTTTTGAACTGGCACCTTAGAGGTAAAGGGTTTGATATTCCATTGGGATATGTCTTCACTATAGAACAAAGTCAAATTTTGATACACAACTTCAGCTATGTTAATTGTGTAGCCGAAGTCAAAGTAGCTTAACTCTGCTTTTGGTGCTGTCTACACTGCAGGAACACTCTTCCTTTGATTTCCCTTACTCCTCGTGGAAGCAAGGTGACCAGCATTGACTGGAGTGCCCCTCTAGGTTCAAATTAGCTGTCTTAACTAGACCACTAATTTGAAACCTGGAAAATCAACAGCATCAGCTTCCATCTTCCTCTGTAGAGTATACGTACCCTTATAGTTCTGAAAGATATCAATTTCCCAATCACATGGTAGTTTATTATCGAAAGTGAGCGTCACTGAAGTATCAGAGTTATGTGACCTTCCATCAGGCTTTTAAACTGAAGTTGAACTTTCTAGATGGCTAGTCATTTTTTTTTAAAGGCACTGTTTCCTTACTAAGAAAACTTTAAGTCACTACAAATGACTTCCCAAAGATTAATAATGTACTGATGGCACTTGCTCAATGTAGTATAAAATTAGCAATAAACATCTACTACATGTTTTCTAATTTTTTTTGCAACATATGTTACAAGTGATAAATGGATGACTATAGGTGCTTGATAAAATATGCAGGATGCATCATGCTACAACTGTTACAGAATTCATTGAAAATATTGTGAATGGAAAAGTAAAAATTATAGGTATATTCAGCTATAAGGTTGAAATCTTGACTGCATTGAAGACAATGGAAAAACTCCCATTGACTTAAATGGGGTGAGGATTTCACCCTATGTCATTTATAATGAAGGAGCAACATTCAGCAAATTGTAGTAACTGTTCAGTAAGCCATTCATCATATATCACATAGAATATGGAGTACAATAACGTCACATACGCCAACCTGCCATTTTTCCTTTAAATATTTTTGGCCTAGATTCCAATTTCTGGTTAGCATTTGTGCATCGGCAGTTAACAAGGTTTCTTCTTAAGATGCCTGCATTTGTAGGTTTTTCAGAGTAGGCTGCAAAGCCAACTGCATAATACCAATTCAAATCTAGCTCCTGACTTTTTAACTAGAGCTGGTCAAATATTTTCTGAGCTGTTTTTAATATGGAAACTTGGGATTTTGACTGCACAACTTTTTTTGAAAAAAGTGTCTGCCTTCCATGGAAAATTTTGTCTTGTCATCAAAATATTTTGTCTAAAACATAAAAGGTTTCAGCCAAAGCAGAAATTATTTTGGCCAAAATCATTCAATTTTAGTGAGAAATGAAAATTTCTGTGGAACTTTTACAAAAATGAACTTTTTTCATCAAAAATTTCATGGGTGAAAATCTGAGACTATCTCTATTTTTACCATATAATCTGGGCCCAATTAATTTGCTAAAAGGAGCAAGGAGAAGGATAAATTTCAGGGTCTTGGAACCAGTTGCTTTAGCCTCAGTTCATCACTGACAGCTAACCACAATTCAAATGTCTTATGTAAGTATTGTATGTCTTGTCATTGCTGTTGGTAAGGTGTGTTTAACACTTTGCAGGGAATATTGGACTTGATAGATTTCTGCTAATGGATGGTTGAAACTTTCAGTAATCCGGAGTATGATTCAACCACTGAAAAAATTCCCAGAATGTTGGCAGAAGTGTAGTGCTGCAATAAATCAGTTCCAATTCTCCAAGTTTTAGTCTGCTTTGTGATGTGCTGTTGTGTTACCAGCAGAAGGCGTGGGAGATAATAAAAGTTTCATAACTAAAATGTGGGGGGTATTGATTCAAGAACACACTGCTTAATTATGTGTATATCAAGGAATCATCACCAGGACAACTTTTTTACAGTTTTCATTAAACACAGTATAGATTATACACTCTTTGAGCCAGAGTCAATTTTTTGTGTGTACAGTGTCTAACATGATATGATCCTGAATAGGTTTTATTCACTATCACAATACAAGCAATAAATAATAAGAGTTTGAAAGAGTAATACTAGAAGTTTATGCATTTTTCTGCCTGCAAAACACAAAAAGAGTGACATTTTAAAAAAAGACTTGGTAAATGATTAGTCCTTAGTACGGTCCGGCACCCTTGGTTCCACTGCTTACTAGGCTCATAGAAGACATTTAGAGGTAAATTAGAGCTAACGAACAGCATAGAACATTGAGTGCCAAGGCTAGTGACTATAAACAAAATTTACGGGACTATGGAAAACTTGGCCACACCTATGATAAGTGGAAATTTGGCTAACTAAAATCATGCCATACCACAGATGTTGCTGGACCAGAGAGTGCCAGACTACAGAGGTTCAACATGTACTGTTTAATTGTTAAAATATTTTGAAAATGGAAAATCAAGGCACAAGGCTGTATCATGCTGGAAAGCATCTATTCCACTTGTGCTTCCATTAGGCATTGTATGTGGGTGTATATTTAAAAATGAGTATGAAAAAGATATTAAATGTAATACCAAGTTATGCAATTGACAGATCAACAACATCCCTTAGACTATGATACCGCACTGGAATCTGAGCTGTTATGACATTTAAAGCATTTCAACTAAAAATAAACTAGATTTTTTTTAAACTGCTTTTAAATAACATGAAACTAGTCCAGAGTAAACTAACAATAGCCAGCTAAATCAGGGTGAAATGGTGGTTTCACTGAGATCAATAGCAAGATTCTCACTGACTTCACTGGGACCAGGATTTCACATTCAGTCAGGGGTCAGTCAGCCTCTCCCTCCTCCTCAGGCATGCAGGGCCCTCTTGCAATGGAATCAGTGCAGTTCCTCTGCACAACAGGTCATGATTTAAGGAGGCCAATCAGCATGTGCACTTATGTAGTGTGCTGAAATAAAGATGTTCAGATATACAGACATACAGAGTCAGGAGACATACAGACTCAGATTGCATAAGCATCCAGCTCCACAGGGGTTCGCTGAGAGGTAAGACCTCCACTAATCATTATCACCTGCACAAGGGATGCACAGACAACCCACAGGCTATTTCGGGCTGGGGGAGGAGAACCAAACTCAGAATGGATCCACTGTTGGGATTGCAGATTCTCTCCTTTGATTGGCTGTCTGCATAACAGATTAGTCTGGAGTCCAGATAATCCCATCAGGACAGAGGTTCTGATCTCTTTTATGGAGGTCAGGCATGAAATTCTGCAATTCCTTGATCCTGTGGCTTGTCACTACATTGTGTTATTAGGATTATTCATTATCAATTTCATGATCTTACAAGTTCCTGACCACTAGCATCAAAACAGACTGCAGAATGAAAAACACACACCTCAGGAGAAAGCATTGCCAAATTGATTTAGATTCTAGGAAAACAGACTTCAGTAGTCAATTATGCTTTCTTCAGTAGGCAGAATTAATTATTGATTTTTAAAGTAGCCACTAACTAACTCTGCTCTTTAGCTAAAGGTATTCTTGCTTGGGATTGTACCTGTGTAGCTAGAGGTATTTTTGAAGGTAAACAATATCTCCCTGGCTTTTATATTTTCAGAAATATGTTGGCATGGTTATACCTTTCTGACTTTGTCTTTGGGTATGGAATGCAAGAATATGAACGTAATAAACGGAGGAGGCAGACAGATGGCAGATGAATTTGGGACTGGCACATTTTTATGCAGTGCACAGAAAAATAGTTTGAAATGTAACCTATTTTTCCTATTTTTTTCTCTTTCAGGGAAAGAAGTAGCCTCATATTCTTTTGACACTACCGTAAATCAAAGTAATTTCGTTAAAGACAATAGAGTTACAGAAGTATGAAACTGAAGAGAGGGCTTCTGTTCCAAGTTTCTCTGATAGTGATCTCCCCTGCTTTCATAACTGTTGTCCCAAATCATACCCAAAGAAACAGAATGGAGATGAGCTGCAGCGTTCTTCTGCAGTTTCCAACCTTTCTCTCTTTTCCCTGCCCCACTCATTATCCTCCACTGAGCTACTTTGTTTATAAGAGATATTAACCATCTCATGTACTTTGCTTTAGTATGGCCCGTTTCATCTTCCATGAGCCAGAAAATGCTAGCCCTCAGGGGAGCATCATTATTGAGATACTGATAGGAAAATACCTCACCTGCCTGACCCCATAAATATTTTTGATATTTTGGATCCTCACATGTTTTTAAATGCTATTTGTCCTGATCATATACAGAACAGACTCGTCTCTCTCCAGGATTCTCCACGAATCTAACTAGTTCAGTGGTCACCAGCCAGTAGATCGGGATCTACTGGTGGATCTTACAGCCTCTGACAGGTGATCCTAACTGGTTTGGCCCCATGGCTATCAAGTTCCAGCACTTCAGCTGCTCCTCCTCCCACACCTGTGCATCTCTGGTCCTTTGCCTTGGAGCTGTTCCCCCAGGAGCCTCCTGCTTGTTGTGCAGGGCAGGGGAGGGAGAGGTGGGCACTGATGTCAAGGTGCTCCCTTCTCCCACCCTGTATCCCATCTCCACAGAGCAGAGGGGAGGCCCAACAGGACTAGAGATGGAGTTTGCTGGCTACTTTTGGGAGAGGGCTAGGGCAGGGGTAAGCCTGCCTTATCCCCACTGCACCATCACCCAGGAGCCACCTGAGGTAAGCAGTGCCCAGCTGGAGTCCACATCCTGAATCCCTACCCTAGTCATGAACACCCTCCCATACCTCAACCCCCTGCCCTACCCTGAGCCCCCATGCATCCAAACACCCTTCCAGGGCTGGTACCTAACCACCCTGCAACCCAACTGCCTGTCCCAAGCTCAGCTCAGAGCCCCTCACACTCTAAATCCCTTAACCTAAGACCAGAACCTGCACACCAAATCTCTGCCCCAGCCTGGTGAAAGTGAGGATGGGGGGAAGGGGAGGAGGAGGGAGGACAGAGTTAGCAGGGGTGGCGCCTCAAAGAAAGGCAGGGCAAGGAGCACAAAGGAAATGGGGCAAGGATATTTGGTTTTGAGGTAGATCTTGGATTGCACTTAAATTCAAAAAGTGATCTCGTGCTTAAAAAGGCTGGAGACCACTAATCTAGTTCATGTTCTCAGAATAGTTACAATATAGTGCAGCTTCGGAACTAAACGTTGCATGTTTTGAAGGCTCTTCTGTTCAGAGGAGGATTGGTATATTCAAATATATACATTCAGCATAAATCTATATTTATGCCACCTGCTACCCCTTCAGTAAAAAGCTTGGAAGAAATGTCCTTGCTCTCTCATAGGCTATGTCTACACTCACGGCTTCTTGCGCAAAAAATATACAAATGAGGCTAAGCGTGGAATATTGCCAAGCCTCATTTGAATAGCTAATGAGCCACCATTTTTGCAGAAGAGGCTCTTGTACCAGAAGAAGCTGTCTACACTGCCCCTTCTTGCGCAAGACAAACCCTCTTGCGCAATGCTGTTATTCCTGAAAATAATCATCATAGAGGCACGGCCAGCGGCAATTGCTGCCATGTGCAGGGTTGGGGTTGGAGAACCCTGGAAGCAGCTGAGTGACACAAAAACTCTGCAGTGTAGATGTAGGGTAGGTGTAAAAAAGTGGTGTGAAAGCAGAATCAGGGCCAACAATTACCAAGTTGCAGGTTATTGTTATTATTTCAGATTTATTCTGTGGTAGTGACTACAGGCCTCAACCAAATGAAAACCCTATTGTGCTAGGTGCTATACAAACATTTAGTAAAGACACTCTTTATTCATAGTAAACAAAGAACAAATCAGGGAGAGTTAAGGCAAGTTTACAAACGATTGCTGTTAAGTGTAATTCTTAGCCAATCAGTAGCAATAATCACAACTCATCATTTATTCCCATTTTCTGAGCAATTCACACACAATTCAGCTCTCACTCATGCCAGTATAAATCTGATATTCCATTAAATTCAATGGATTTAGACTGTGTTTACCCCCATGTAAATAAGAGAAGAATGTGTGTTGTTTTAGATGCTGCTTGTAATTATTAGAACTGGGAACATTGGCTGTTGGGAGTCTGGAAGCACAGGAAACAGGAAGGAGTGGGGAGAAGATTGGCAGGGGCTGAGTGAGAGCTACTGTGGGATGCAGTAGCTTTGTAAAGGCTCCACTTTAGGTAAATAAAGTCCTGTTGAAGTTTGTTAGTATCTTGCTTGCATGATACAACAGAATGTTGCTTTAGAATGTCACTTATATCATTATTTACTTCACTATCATATTTAGCTCAGTAGAGCTACTTGAGTAAGCCAGGTAAGAAAGGTTGGCCACATAATGATAATTTTAAAGGAGATGTTATTCCTAATTTCTCAGAAAAGCCTCTTTGGGAGTAAATGTGTGCTGTGGGTTCTAAATATTTTATCATTGTTCTAGGTAATGTTTCTTTATAAATAAAATTATTAATATATTTATTGTGAAAAACTCCCATTTTATTAAGGGGGGAATCATTACCTTAAAGTTATGTCAAGGCCAAGATTTCACAGACCGTTTCTGTTGTAATTGCAATCGTTATTATAAGTATGAGTTGTCATAGCCCCCATTCTTTATGAAAATTGACTTATGAATATGCATAATTCAGACATTTTATGCAAAATGCATCATGTGACATTAATTTTAAAGTTACAGTTTTCTGAATCTGTAATCTTATTTTTGTACATGTATCATTCTTATATTATGAAGTTAGAAATATGAAGTGTGAATCTGGTTTTAATTCTAAATCTGGTAATGAGGGCCATCAGGGATATTTTAGGTTCTTCATGATTCAGTACCAAACCAACGACCTCTGAATGATCTTGTTTGTTCTGTAAGCCCAAACTGTAGTTGGTCCTAGGAAGATATGTGATCATGTCTCTTGTTACCGGAATCCATCTTGAACCTGGTATTTTTCAATGGGGAGTACTAAACAAAGGGTTCCTGCTCTGAACGGGAAGTCTCTTTAAGGAATGGAAAGCAATAAGTTTTTATCTTTAGCTGTCCTTTAAAATTGCCTCACCCACCCTAAGAGGATACACATTAAGAGGTCTGGCAACAAAGAACTCAAAAGAACTCTGAAAAGTTCTGTAGACCCCTACTAGAGTAAAAGTCAACTCTGACTGAAGCATTCATCTGAGATCAAATCAACTGTTCAAATGTCTCATAGGGGTAGTCGTGTTAGTCTGTAACTTTAAAAACAATTAGTAGTCCTGTGGCACCTTAGGGCATGTCTACACAAGGAAATTATTTCAAAATAACTTATTTTGAAATAATAATTCCCAAAATAACTATTTTGAAATAAGCTTACTCCCCAAGGAACGCAGAAGTTATTATTTCGAAATAATCAGCCCCTTATTTTGAGATAACAGGCTTGGTAGTGTGGCTGTTCTGCTTGTTATTTCGAAATAAGTGCAGAAAACCCACTTCTTCAGATGAGCTGGAGTGGAAAAAACCAAGAACCCAGAATCAAGAGTAAGAATGTGCATTTAACAAGTTTCTTAGTATATTAGAATTAGCTGGCTTTTTTGTTTATTTTAACTTAGTAACTTACTTTGATTTGTTTTCACTTGCAACCACTTAAATCCTATTTTTTATACTTAAAAAATATTTTTGTTTATTATCAAGCCTGGTGTAAATAATTGTCTCCTGGGGGGAAGGGGGAGAAGCATTCACTTTCATTGATAAAGGGAGCAATCAACTTTACAAGCTTTCTCTGTGTAAAATTTTAATACAAAGTAACACAGATTTATTTGGGGTTTTGGTCCTTTTTGGAGGTTGGTTTCCTGGGTGCTGCAAATAATCCTATAATTCAGCTCTCCCAGAAATGAGTTAGTCCAACGTCCGTGTTACTCAACAGGGAGGCCGTAACCCCAATTCTGTCCCTTGGCTGGGGAGACCAGAGCTGGCCCAGCAGGACAGGGTGGAGGAGAACCCCAGCAGGCAGGAAGGTGAGTAACAGTAGCTTGATCAGCACACTGGGGAATATCCCTAAAGGGATTTCTGTGATCCAACCTGTCACATGGGTTACTCCAGAATTTTTATTCCACTCTGAATTATATTGAAAGGTCTGATCTTTGTCAAAGCTGTATGCAAATTGCTTGTTTAAGCTACCTCTTGCCCCAGAAGACCGGTTACAAAGAGCAAAGCAGCAATATTGCATGCTTTTAAACCTCCTAAGATAATTGTTTAGCCTTATTACTTGTTAAGAAGGCCACCCACTCAAAATGGTAATTTTTGCTGCAGCTTGTTGCTGTGGTTCAGTTTTAGCCATCCATCAATACTGGGTACTTGCTGTTCAGTGGTCTTACATTTTCCAACACAGTTCTTGCTGTCTCAATCTGTCCTAGTTCTCTTAATTTTGTTTATCACATAAACACATCTGCCATACCAGCTTAATCTTAAATCCAAAACCTCAAGGGCAGTATTCCTTACATCTGGAGAGATTCTGAGCACCTGCATATCCCATACAGCAAAACTGTACTTCACTTCTGCCAGCCTTTACATTTACTGAGCCAAATCCTAAAAATGTTCAATGCCTATTGGAGTCAATGGGCATAATCCAAAGGTCTGATGTGAACTCCTGGTTCTGTTGAATTGAATGGGGGACATGATTTTACTACCTAACCTCATAGGGATAAATTGCTCAGATATAACTGTTTGCAGAATTGGAGCTCATATCTGTACACAGTCTAAAATGTACATTGACTAAAGTGAAACAGGAAATACTTGGAGCATTGTAAAGATATTAAAAATTCAATTAAAATGTCATCAAACCTTCTATGAAAAGTTCTCTTTCATATTTAAACCGTTTTATTTTCTGTAACTGAAATAAATGTGAATTAGTTTCTGAGGAATATATAACATTAAGGGTAGAACTACCCTGCAGCTGGGAACAAGCTTACCAGCACTGGTGAACAGACATGCACAAGTTGGCTTGAGCCACAGTGCTCAACATAGCAACATACCTAGGGGAGGGGACAAAGTAGCATGGGTGGCAGCTCAATCTACCTGCCTGAATGGGCCCCGGGTACACATCTGCAAGGGAGCCAACAGCCTCTGCAGGCCTGTGGGCAAGATGGGGTGGGGTGGGGTCTGGCTGTGCACTCCTTGAAGGGACGAGGCTTCAAGTGGAAGTATTGGGGACATCTGAGCCATAGCCCCCAGAGCCACACAAAGTGCACCACACGATGCTCCAATGATAATTTAAAGGGCCTGGGGCTCCAGCTCCCATCAGCTGCATTGGGAGTGGCAGTAGCTGGGACCCAGGGACCCCAGGACAACAGCCCTCTCTCCCTCCCCCCACTTCTCCCCATCGGTGGACCTGCATACTTAGGTAACTAGCTCAAGCTTCCACCTGTGTTATCCCAGCTACTCTGCTTTATTTAGTGTACTTGTTTATTTATTTACCACACATCTGTCTACCTAGCTGGGAAGCATGACCCTAGCTACTGTATAAACGTTCCCATAAAGTTGACCGCTTATTTGCATCACATGATCATTCCCAGGAGCTAGCCTATTAAACTATTCAGGGATTCAGGCAGTGAACTAGGCTCAATAAGTAATAACATTGCTAACACTTCCTAACAACTCTCTTGGCAAAAATAGCAATACAAATAGAGAAAAACACCCTTGCATGTAAACTGATGGGCAATGGAATCACAGGTATAACAGCTACTCTGTCAAAAAGGAGTGTACAATAGCCATGAAAAATCCAGGTGACTGAAATGAGTTCTGCAATATGCTGCTTGTGCAAACATTCAGATGTGAAATTTTCTCTGCTGCAGTGGTAAGCATAAAAAAGAAGGAAAAACTAAACAAGGAAAAATGGACTGCACCGTCTATCTAGGACCCTAGTTTACTCGGTAGGCATGCAGAGTACACATTATATGGCAGCCTACTTGTACATAGGTTATGATACATAACTGGTCAGATATAGGGGACAGATAAGGCAAAGGATCCTCCACAGCAGTGACAGCCATTTCTGGGAGGAGGGAAGTGTGGAGAGGCTCCTTCTGGGTAAAAGGTCCCTCTGGGTGTGCCTACACTGAAGCATTTTTCCAGAAAAATGACCATTTTCCCGGAAAAACAATACTTGCATCCACACTGCCATTGAGTGATTTTGACAGAAAGTCGAAAGAACAGAGGGGTTTTCCTGATGGCGGTAAACCTCTTTCTATGAGGCAGAAGCCTTTTTCTGAAAGAGCTTTTTCAGTAAAAGGTGTGTGTGGACACGGAAGAGGGAACTTCTTTGGAAGAAGAGGCCTCCAGGAAATAACACAGGTGCCCGGGTGGCCACTCTGTCCATACTAATCACAACTTAAATGTGAGATAATGTGGAACTATGTTTTGAAAAAGAACATTGCCTTTTCATTGCGTTTTTGCTGTGTGGGCACTCTCTTTCAAAATAAGCTTTTCCCGAAGATGTCATATGGAAAAGCTTCTTCCAAAAGAAGCTTGCAGTCTAGACATAGCCTCAGATTTCAATCCATCTGACTTTCTCCTTTGCTTTAATTTCCCACTTCTACCTTTGCTTGTTATGTGTAAACATGTACATTCTTCTTCACATTCTTCCATTTGTGCTTTACCTGAACTCCTGCCTCAAGCTTCCCATATCTCTTCCAAAGTGAACAAGCAGCTAAGACAGCCCAAGTGGCATTACCTACACAATTGAGAGATATAGAAGAGGAGGCCGGAGGCAAGTTACAATTTGAATCAACTAATGGAGATGGCCTTAGGTATTCTAAGCAAACAGGAATCCAAATAGCCTGAAATCACATGGAAAAACAGTTGCTGACAACTTCCCAAGCAATCATCTTTACAAGGATGAAAAGGAGCTTGGCAAAACCATGATAGAAATCTCTTAGAGAGGCAATACCTGCCGTTTCCCGTCTGTGATTGGTTGGACATGCCACACATTGATTTAGGCAGGGAAAGGGTTAATTCCCAAGGAAATGAGAGGCACAAAGGCACTGCCAATGCCTTCAAGACCTGCTATGTAAAGGGTGTGTTTTCAGAGAAGCTACCTCTTGCAATTTTATCATGTGTTGCAATATCTGGTCTTTAAAGCCTTACTCTTGGACTCAGGTGATTACATGAGATTTCATCTTTAATTTAAGAAATAGTTTTTAGATCTACTGGTTGAGGAGGAAAGCTTGAAAATGTGCCTCAACTGTACCCTGAATGAAAGCTCAAAAACCAGAAAGCAAAGAGAAAGAACCCAAAATTTATTTTTTTAATCCTCTTATTTTTTTTAATCCAGTCTCCTGACTTTGGGAGGCCCAAATTATGATTTTGGAATATGAGGGGTCATCAACACTGTGTTTGCAGCTGTGCTTGCCACAGAATCTATCTAGGAAAAGGAATTTAAGAACGGAAGTGTGGTCATACTGGAAAAGACCAATAGTTCATCTAGCCCAGTATCCTGTCTTTTAACAATGGCCACTGCCAGATGCTTAGGAGAGAATAAACAAAACAGATAATCTTTGAGTGATGCATCCTCTGTTATTAACTTCCACTTCTGACAATCAGAGGCTAGGGACACCCAAAGAATGTGGTTTTGCCCCGACCATCTTAGCTAATCTTCCATGAACTTATCTAACTGTTTTTTGAACTGGTGGCTTCAGGGGGTAGCCAAGTTAGTCTGTACAGGATAAACTTAAAAAACAACAAATGGTCTGGTAGCACTTTATAGACTAACAAAACATGTAGATGGTATCATGAGCTTTCGTGGGCACAGCCCAGTTCTTCAGATGACCGGAGTTTTTTAGATGACTCTGGTCATCTGAAGAAGTGGGCTGTGCCCATGAAAACTCATGATACCATCTACATGTTAGTCTATAAAGTGCTACCAGACCATTTGTTGTTTTTTAAGTTTATTTTTTGAACTGTTATAGTTTTGATCTTCACAATGCCCCAAGACAAGGAATTCTACAGACTGACTGTGCAATGTGTGAAGAAACACTTCCTTATATTAATTGTAAAACTGCTGCCTATTAATTTCTTTAGGTGATCCCTAGTTCTTGTGTTATGTGAAGGAGTTAATAACACTTCCTTATTCACTTTCTCCTTACCATTCATGATTTTATAGACCTCTATCATACCCCCCTTAGTTATCTCTTTTCCAAGCTGAAAAGTCCCAATCTTTTTAACCTCTCCTCATACCCCTTATAATATAGATATAGATGTAGATATAGTCATGCAGTTTTCAAGATATATTTCATGGATTTATATAGTTATGATATTTTCTGTCTTATTAACTCTCTCTTCTCTAATGGTTCTTAACATTCTATTAGCTTTTTTGATTGCTGCTGCACATGGAGGCTATGTCTACACTGCAGCAGTATTTCGGGATACCAGAGGTATCCCAAAATAACTATTCTGAGTCTTTTGAGTGTGCCCATTATTTCAAAATATAATGGGCTCTCTAGTCGGATGTTCCTGTAAACCTCATTCCATGAGGAGCAAGGAACATTTCGGAATAACAATTTATTTCAAAATAAGTGCTGTGTGGACAGCACCAAATTTTGAAATAAGCTACTTTAAAATAACCTTGAAATAAGATACACAATATTCGGTAGCTCAAATTGTTTATCTTATTTTGACCTATGGTGCAGTGTAAATGCATCCTGAGTGGATGTTTTCAGAGAAATAAAATGCCAACATCTCTTTCTTGCGTGGTAGCAGCTAACTTAGACGTCATCATTTTGTATGGATAGTTGGGATTATGTTTTCCAGTGTGCATTTCTTTGCATTTGTTAATATTGAATTTCATCTGCCATTTTGTTGCCCGGGCACCCAGTTTTGTGAGATCCCTTTGTAACCCTGTGTAGTGGGTCAGAGTGGCTGCCCACTGAGCCGGAGGAGGAGGAACCCCTCCGGACGCCATGTTGGGCTGAGGCTAACCCTGCCCTGTCACCTGACAGGAAGCCAAGGGGTGGGCCCAGGACTATAAAAGCCTAAGCAGCAGCCTCAGTCAGGGCTGGGCCTGCCAATAGGCTAGAGGCCTTCCCCGACTCCCAGCCTGGAGAGTGGAGACTGAGGCCTGGCCAGAGCCCCCTGCCTACCAGGGCCCCGGGGAGGACTACCCTCTCCCTGCGTGGGAGGCAGAGGCCCCATGTAACCAGCCTTTCTGCCCAGACGCAACGGCAGTGCTACAGGGCCAGCCCGAGTCTGTCCCTCAGCCCCGGCCCAGAGACTCGGAGAAGCAGCCCCAGCTACCTCGACCGGAGGCACCGCTGGGGACTTCCACGGACCCTGACCCAGAGGCCTGGCTCCACCGTCCAAGACTGCCGGCACCCAGAGCCCCGCTGAGCCCCAGTGACCTGCAACGGCAGAGGACTGGACCGGACCGCCCCGCTGGGACAAGACCCTCCTGGACTCTCTGCCTCTGCCGCCCGGCACCAGGTATTGCCCAAGGGGGAGAACGGAAGTGGCCCAGGGATAGAGGGAGCTGTTAAAGGCCGAACTGTGCTCTTAGTTTTCTGATTCATCAAACTATCAGCTGCTAAATGTGTTCCTGAAGCAGGTAAATCTGTAAAATGACTAAAAATACCTTCAGAAAACTACTTTTATTACAGAAGTAGGTCAGAAATGCTGAGGAAAGCCTGCCTAAAGCCAACTGCACTGGTATCAGTGCTGGCCTCTCCTTATAAATAATGAAGTGAACATACCCAAGACACTGTGGAGTTATACTTTGCTTTCTTGTGGCAGTATAAATTCCAAAGCATTAATTAATTTTCAGTATTTTTATTATAACTAGGACTGCATTTTGCATTGTTACACTATACTATATTCCTGTTTAAGAGTATGTCTACACTATGGGATAAGGTCAAATTAAGATACGCAATTTCAACTACGTTAATTGCATAGCACCTTAACTCGACTTTTGGTGCTGTCCACACTGCAGGAAATCGAATGGAGAACACTCTCCCTTTGACTTCCCTTACTCTTCGTGGAAGCAGGACTATCGGCAATGACCAGAGTGCCCCTCAATTCGAATTCGTGTGTCTTTACTAGACTAGCTAATTCGAACCCTGGAAGATTAACAGCAGCAGCTTCGATCATCTCTTTAGTGTAGACATAACCAAATAGAGCTCTATCTTGCCATGTTCTCAATAAAAGATTAAGAAAAACTAGTGTTTTATAAGAAGTAAATTGTATTACTTATTCTGCTTATCTTCTTTATTTAGCTCTGCACATCATATATTTTCAGCTGTATCCAAGAAATGAACCTAGGAAACAACATAAAGTGTAAGGTTCATTCTGTTCTCCATGCAGGTAGGTGAAACCCAACACTATGCCTTTGGATCAATTCAAACTGGAAATTTAATCAAAGTAATAAGTAGCTTAGGAGCCTCACTTGGATTCAAGAGGGTGTGGGTACACCTAATGGTGGGCAAATTTCACCCATGTCCTGAGGGCCTATTTAACCTTACTGTAAGACTATGCCTAAACTGTGCCCGTTTGGCACAAGAAATATGCAAATGAGGTGAAGCATGGAATATTGCTGTGCCTCATTTGCATAATTAATTAGACTCCGTGTTTGCGCAAGAGGCTTTTGCACAAAAAGGAGCTGTGTATCTTCACTCCTACAAAAATAGGTCATCCTTGCCCCATATATGAATTATCAGTGGGTTTCAGTGGATTTTTTCCAGCAGAGATATTATTTTATACTTTATTTCAAGAGATGAAGGACTCAAATAAAATCTACATTTTTCCGCATTTTTTTCAGGAAGAACAGCTTTTGCCCAAGAGGGGTTTTTTGCACAAAAAAGAGCAGTGTAGATGGCTCCTCTTTGTGCAAAAGCCTCTCGTGCAAAAATAGAGCCTAATTAATTATGCAAATGAGGCATAGCCTCACTCAGAAGGTCCACAGCACCTTACACACTAGGGTTAGTTGGATATGTTAATCACTTTTAAGTTACTAAATTATTCATTGTTCAGGGAACACGCTTTTAGTTGCTGAGTTGGCAACTGAAAATATCTTCACTCCTACAAAAATAGGTCATCCTTGCCCCATATATGAATTATTAGTGGGTTTCAGTGGATTTTTTCCAGCAGAGATATTATTTTTTATTGTATTTCAAGAGATGAAGGACTCAGATAAAACCTACATTTTTCATCGAGTTCCGGTGCACTAAATCTATGTCCTCACAATTTGTCATTTTAATAAGCTGCATCCACAACAAAATTAATAGACCTGCCTTCATCTTGTTTCAGAGTAGGGCCTTGTTATCAAAGCTAAAATTAATTTCACATCATCTATATTGTGAATTTGACTTTCTGAAGTTTGCAACTCAAGCACAAAAATTCACTCTGAACTGAAATTTAGCAAGTAAAGATGCAATCAAGAAGCCTTTTTATTTGCTTGTAAGTTTGCAACATAAAATCTTTGTTTTATTAAAGATTAATATATTAATGCAGATTTACTGGTCTCACTTGCACTGCTTTTTTTCTACTTCTATAAATCAAATGCAGCTGTACATTTTAAAGGCTGTCCTTCAGTAAGCCTGTCTAATAATGGCCCTGTGTCAGTTTTCATTGAAGTTAATATAATTTTTTCCTTTGACTTCAACTGAGCAGGACTGCACCCAAAATACAGCTAGTCCGTTTGTCATTTTAATACTTTGTATAGTTGTAGGTAGCATTTATATATGTTCTGGTTCATGGAGATTGTATTGGCATATCTAGCCGCCAGGAAACTGAATATAGGAGAGGAGATGGTGGATGAAATAAAAGTACTTTTGCATATAACAGAGCCCTAACCAGTTCTCAATGAAATCGGTGGAAAAGTTCAAGATCAGGCTCAAATAATTAGTGGAGAAAAAGCTAATAGACAAGTGTGGTGAATGATGAACCAGTTAGGGACAGAAGTGTTGTCCAGAGTATAGGAATTAAGAGACCATGTTTTATTTCTCTCTCTCTCTACTGTATATCTATGCTGAAGTTAAAAAAACCCACAGAGGGTCACTATCAGCTAGCACCTTTCTCTCTGCGGAGCCCAGACATCTACACTGCAGTTTAATAGCCTCATAACCCATGCTAGATGACACAGACCAGCCATTGGTGTTTAATTGCAGTGCTTACTGACCTGCTGTGTGATCTAGGGCAAGTCACTTCACCTCTCTGTCTTGTCTCTTACTTTACAATATAACTACTTCATGGAAATGAATGGCTAAGTCTATGTTGTATGTACAAATCCTAGTGCAATGGAAATCTGTTCTCAATTGAGGCCTCTTAATGCTACTGTATTAAAAAAATACAATTTACCAAAACCACAAAATAACAAATTTTACTAATACTTAGAAAGATCTTGCATCTTAGGGGAAAAGCAGCTGACACACAGATACTGAAAAGCCAAGCAGTACCTTTGGGGAGCTCTGTATTAAATGTGTGGATGCTCCATGTATGATTGTGTTCTGCTCCATGCAGAGGGGTACCACAGCTCCTCCAGGAATGTAAAGTAGTATAGGGTGATAAAGGCAAGTAAGTCACTACGGGTATGTCTACAACTAGCCCCCTAGTTTGAACTAGGGAGGCTAATGTAGGCATTCAAAGTTGCAAATGAAGCCCGGGATTTAAATATCCCGGGCTTCATTTGCATCTTCCCAGGTGCCGCCATTTTTAAACCCCCCTTAGTCCGAACTCCGTACCCGCGGCTACATGCGGCACGGAGTAAGTAGTTCGAATTAGGATCTCTAATTCGAACTACCGGTACACCTCGTTCCACGTGTCTCTGCTCTGAGACGTGTCTCTGCTCAGAGACAAATGATAGCCAGAGGTCCAAGACCTGATTGGGCACTCCAAATAGGGACCATGAAGGGGAAAGAAAACAGATTCAGTCACCCCTGAAAATGTGACAAGTTTTTACCAAAGAAAAATAATAGAAAGAGAAAGCAAGGAAGGATAAAAGTCATATAAGAGACTTAATCTAATAATTTTAGTATTAGAAATTATGTATTCAGTTATTACTATCTACATTTTTAGTCCTGGAGTCCACCATTGAAAACTCAAAGTTTAACATGCAGTCCCCATGAAGTCAATTGGCTCCAAGGTTACACAGACCTTGCATTTTTTGAAATTTGCCAATATGCATAAAAAACTTGCAAGTCACAAAAGTGCACCAGAAGTACACAATTTATTTTCTATTATTCACAGTTTGCTATTATCCTGTTATTTTCAGCCATCCAGTCAAGGAGTAGATATAGTACTTGAACAACCACATGTGGGTCAGGAACTGTGAACAGATGAAGTCAGCAATGCATGAACAACACATTGCATAAAAACCATTTACCCAGACTAACTGGTGAAGAGCAGACTCAAAAATCGGGAATGCTTCATAAATTATTTGCAAAATCTAAGAAGGCCCAATTTCACAGACTAACCCTATTTTTAAAGGCCTTTGTAAACTTTGGAAGCAAGATCCTAACTCTGCTGACATCAATGGGGCTATGTCTACACTATGGGATAAGGTCAAATTAAGATAAGTAACTTCAGCTACATTAATTACCTAGCTGAAGTCGAAGTACCTTAACTTGATTTTTGGCACTGTCCACACTGCAGGAAATCAAAGGGAGAATACTCTCCCTTCAACTTCCCTTACTCCTTGTGGAAGGAGGACTACCAGCATCAACCGGAGTGCCCCTCTCAGTTCGAATTAGCTGTCTTCACTAGACCCGCTAATTCGAACCCTGGATGATCGACAGCGGCAGCTTCAATCTTCTCTGTGGTGTAGACATTGGGAGTTTTTATGTTGACTCCTATGATGTCAAGATTTCACCCTTTTAAGTTGTGTCTACACAGCAAGTAGACACCTGTGGCTGGCTCATGCCAGCTGACTCAGACTTGCAAAGCTTGAGGTGTGGGCCTGTTTCATTGCTGCGCTCAGACTGGAGCCCACTCTCTAGGACACAGCAAAGTGGGAGGGTTCCAAAGGTCAGGCTTCAGCAAGGAAACAGCCCCACAGCCAAAGCCCTGCAAGCCTGAGTTGGCTGGCATGGGCAAGCCATGGGGTTTTCTTTTTTGTGTAGATACATAGCTGAAAGCATGGACAATAATGCATAATAATGTATCTTGTGTTCTGGTTTGCTCTGAATTTCAGCACAGTAAACATAAGGTAATTTGCATTTTTAACGCTTTTTCACGGAAACAAACAATAGGTGAATGGCTATTAGTATTAACTGCTAAAATCAATAAATGTCAGCAAGCCAAGTAGCATTTCTTTAGGTCAACTTTTAAAACCATTTGAGATGTACAATGTCGATCACTGCAAAATCATCAAAACTTTGAAGGGGATATTCATGCAGATTGAGCTTTTGAATACAATAACTTCCAACTTTAGTTCCATGAGACATCTTGGATTGGACTCACAAATGGTTCACTCCAATCTTAGACTATGGCTAACGGGGGTGTAAATCTGCTGGCTGCTCTGCACTAGATGTCTGTATTTGTCTTACTGGCAGGTTCCAAAAGTTCTCTATTGCACTTTGATTGACCCCACTTTGAAACGGGAGTAGATAAAAGCACATTATCAAACTTTTAGAGCATGTCAGCAGGGATCACATGGGTGTGCAGCAGGTGAAATTGACACCCTAGCTTGCCACAAACTAAGTGTTCCCATAGACAAGCCTTAACCTGAGTGTGTAATTCCACTGACTGACTGATTTTTAAATGAAATTATATTGGTACAAAACAGATGTAAAGGAAGCGTTGAACCAAGCCCCTCAAGTTTAAAATGTGCATTTGTGTCTAGCTGACTTGGGTTTCTTGGCAAACACAGGTGACACTGATCACTGAAATGGAAGCTGCACAAGCCTATGCAGTAGATCACCAACTTGTTTTTGTTTTGTTTTGTTTTAATTTCTGCAGCAAGTCAACAATGATCATTATCATCTTAGTGCAAAATACCACCAGGGTGCTAATAATAGTATCACTTGCTACCAGAGTCTAGCATTAAATTTCAAACCAATTGTTTAGCTCAATAGTCACGGGCTTACATTAATTCCTTCTCAGGCTTAACGTTTGGATAAAGGGAAATACAGAATTCATATTGAAACGGTGCATTCTTATATTCAGCGAGATTAACTCTTTTCCTTCTAAACTGTATTATATATGGTTGTAGTCAGATGGCACTTGATGTTACTTCTTGCTTAGTTAAAGCTAACAATACACTTTTAATGGCTTCAGTGTGCATATGTTGATGAAGCTAATTAGGGCTCCTGTAGTGCTGATCTCAACTTTTTTCGATCTTGTCTAAACCGAAAACACAATGTTCTGGAAGTCATACTGTGTGGTTTAGAGTCTCTACAGACAGCTCATTTCTGTACAGCTGCAACAACCCAGCCTAATGTTTATTAGGCAAAAAAATAGTTTTATCATCTCAAAAGAGAATGTACACATTAAATGTTCTCATTACCGTAGATCCTTTCTAACAGTCTCACAAAGGACTCAGATGTGAAGTCGATCAGATCAAATTAGGAACACATTAAAAACCATGGATTATGCAAAAGACTGAATGAAACAAAAGGTCACTTTAAACAATTTTCTTTGTCTATGGTCCTGTCTTGAATGGGCGAAAGGAACAGCACGTTAGTACAGATGAGTTAGCCTCCATCTGCACAGGATTTTTCAATTATTTTGCAGTAACACACTTGATGCTATGATAACAGGCTCAGATGTAATCTAGACTTATGAATTCAAGCTAACCAAGGAAGTGCTTAAAAAAAATGAAGTCCAAAGTTTATGAACAATCTCTCCTGGTTTTGGTCATGCTTCAGGTAGACAGAGCACTAAATTCATAAACTCTCCTAGGGATACATTGTGCTTTTATAAGTAGTCCTGGGTAAAAGGGGATGTGTTGCTGCATTGTCCCAGGTGAACTCCAGGGACAGAATAATTTCCTTTCTTGTTTCCAGGGGTGGGGAGTGGGACTAACAGCTGGTCCATACTGAAAATTTACATTGGCATAGATACTATCTCTCAGGAACATGAAAAATATACACCCCTGAGACAGCTATCCCAATTGAATTTAATTCACCCAGCAACCTAGCTGCCACTTCTTGGAAAGGTGGATTAACTACAGCGAGTGGAGAAGCCCTCCTATCACTGCAGTGAGTGTCTATAGTGAAGTATGGCTGTAGCATTTTAAACGAAAGACATAGCTTTATCAATTAGGAGGTTGCTACCTCTGATCCAGTTCCATTATGTTCTTCTGACATTGGAAGGACACAGACAGGGCCTCACACCTCCCCTCCATACATCTGCACAGGAATGGAAGTGCTCAGCATGTAATGCTTGTCTCAGGGATGTAGGTGGGCTCTAAGTACCTGCCACAAAGCTGTCCATTGGGCACAGCAAATCGGGGCAACTGCTCTGAGCCATGCACTTTGGAGAGCCCTATAGTATGGTGTGACTGCCCACTGCAGTCAATCTCAGAAGACATAGGCTCAGGAACTAGAGGTACCAGGTGGGCTGCAGCACCCCAGGGTCACAGCTGCTGGTCCCATGTGTTTTATTGTCTTCTGTCCTGGCTGGAGCCTGAGCAACCATGGCACTATGGCCAACAATAGCCCCTCTGTGCTAGGTGTCTACAACTGCCAGCACCAGCAAGCACCCCAGCACCAGGCAGGATCTGTCCCAGTACAATGCTGAATCTATCCCACTGGCCCAATTGCTGATGCAAAGCAGGGTTCATAAGCCAGCGGTGGCTCATTTGTTCCAGGCCCCACGCTCCACTACAGACAGTCCTACCCCAGCATGTCCCTGAGTGTTCTCCTATTACTAGTGGCCAGGAAGAGGTAGATACGAATGAGTGACTAGTTCTTATTTCCATCATGTCCTTGCACGAGTCCAAATCACAGCGTAGTACTGAATATTATTTCAGGACCATTAAGTATAGAACTTCATCCTGTTAGTAATGCAAGGGCCCAATCTAGCAAAATCATATTCACCTGAGTAGTTTTATTGAAGTCAGTGGGCTCAATTATTGCTCAGGTGAGTAAAGGTTTTCAGGAGTGAGTCTAATATGAATATGGTAGAACATTTAGCAGGCTTCCAAGGGCTAGTAAAGGTGGAATTATTTGGATCAACATAGTACTGTATGTCAGTGCTAATAAAAATGCAGATTTGAAATTAGCAATTGGAAATTCTACTTTCTGAGTAGTTGATGGACATAACTACTTATCATTTCGTTTGAGGCTCTGAAACAGAAATAGTTGAGACCATTGAAGTTATGTCAAGATATCTCTATGGACACTATCTAATAAAACAAATCAAATTACCAGATATCCTAGTGTCCCTTTTACAAGAGGCAAAAATGTTTGGCACCATTAGTTATCTTAATTTTATGTTCTTATGGGCTAAGGTTTTCCATGTGAAAATTACTTTGTTTCTCGCATCCGGTTTGTAAAAATGCCTTAGGGTATGTCTAGACTACATCCCTTTTTCGAGAAAGGGATGTAAATTAAGCACATCAATATTGCAAATGAAGCCGGGATTTGAATTTCCCGTGCTTCATTTGCATAATAGTGGCTGCCACTTTTTTTCGAAACAGGGCTTTTTCAAAAAAACACCTGACAGTTTAGACAGGGATCTTTTGAAAATAAAACCCTTTTTCGAAAGATTCTGTAAACCTCATTTTTTGAGGAGTACAAGATTTTTCGAAAAAGGGTTTTATTTTCGAAAGATCCCCGTCTAAACTGCCGGGTGGTGCATGTGTGTGTTGGTGGGGGGGGGGGTTCCCCCCCCGAAAAAGTCCTATTTCGAAAAAAAGTGTTGGTCGCCATTATGAAAATGAAGCGTGGGAAATTCAAATCCTGGTTTCATTTGCGATATTGAGGTGCCTAATTTACATCCCTTTCTCAAAAAAAGGAATGTAGTCTAGACACACCTCATACACATCTTTCTTTATAATACATTGTTTTAAAGAAAGGACATAATTAGACAATTTGCCAGTCTCCTCAGATAAAAGTTTATTATTCCCAATTGCTATCAAATGGATTTTTATCAGCTCAACTCCTTGAAAATATCTTTGCACACTTTACTCACTACTAAAACTGTACTGCAGTCTGAATTGTGAGACACAGTGAATCAAACTGGAAAAAAGAGTCAGTACAACAAGCTCAAGCTTTTTTCTTTTAATTAAATAACATTTTAAAATTAACAGCATTCATGCCTCCATTTTTTTGAGGAGCATGGCAAAGAGTCATACCAGACCCTGTCAATTAAGCCTGAATTCAAGTGCTATCTTCCATGGTTAGTGACTAGAAGCTTAATGAAAGCTGACACATGCAAGGTCATGTAACACAGAGCATAACGTTTTACAAAAGAACTGTTTCAGGAATGTAGCAGGTCACATGGTATTTAAGGGTCTTCCTTAAATCACAAAGTGATAAAAGTAAATAAAAACCTGCCATTTTCAGTAAATAATCATTTAGTATTCCTTTATTCTTCACAAGAATCAATGTTATGTGGAAGAAACATTATGGAAATAAATGAGCTGACCAGAGGTCATGACGTATAATAATTACATTTTCACAAAACGATGTATTTTTTTAAATAACTTAAAATTGCTTTTTACAGTATTTAGTATAGGCTCTACAGAACAGAAGGCTTTTTAAAAAAAACTATAGTAAAAAATAAAAGATATACAGTGAAACTCCCTAAGTTCATGCAAGTAAACCAAGCCATATTAAATAGGGATGTTGGAGTGTAGTCGTTTACATGATTAACCGACAAGCCTGAGCTTATGCCCATATTCATCTAGATACTCCCAAGTAATGTGACTCACCAAATTAAATTCAGTTTTGAAAATATTTATAACCAGCTCTGTTTTACGTACTGGGCCTTTTAGGGAAGAATAAGAGGTATATTATAAGTTTATGGACATTCTTCGCATTGGGAAAACTTTGCAATTAATTCTTACATAGAATGATTGTTTTAAACACAAGGAATTAATCCTGATAATTTTCCTGACCACTGTAGGTTTTTCTTCAAAGATTTAGCATAGAGAAAAGTACTAAAATATACTGGACCTCTAAAAAGTATTTATCTGGTATCATTTACATGTTTTCTGACTGTAAATCCTTTAAATGAGGTTATTTTTATTATGCATACTCCATCGTGGTATGGTTATTTGGTTGTCTCTACAATAATTAGAGAACACTAAAAAGCAACTTCAAATTGTGATTCATTAAATGCTGCCATGTGGCTATGTTTTAATTCTTTCCCCAGCCACTCATTAACCCTGTGCATTTCACCCTTTGACAACTGTATATTGGGTTTTAATATGAGTTGCTGTATAGCTACTGTGACATAAATTGGATATGGTTCTGATTCTTATTTATACCAATGTTCCTTTACATTGCACTCATATTATAAAATAGAGCTGGGTGACATTTTGCAGCAAATAATGTATTTGCCAGAAAGTGTATTTTCAGGGCACCAAAATTACTTGTGAATTTGGGTCCAAGATGATGAATAGTTTCAGCTGATCATTTCAAAACAAAAGTGTTTCATCTTTCCATTTTTTACAATAACATTTTGTTTTCAAATTCAACTATCTGCTTTCTAAAAGGAATGGCAAACAAAACACTAATTTTGTTTTGGGTATTTTTTTCAATCCAAAACTTTTATTTTTTATTTTTCTAAATTTTTTTGGCAAGAAAAAAGTAAAAATTTCAGTTTAATTTCAAAATTAACCTTTTTTTAGTTCAGAAGCCACCAAACAAAATAAACCATTATTTGGCTCAGTTTGTCTACACTACAGAGTATGTCTACACTACAGAGTTTTGCCAAAAAAAGGCCGTTTTTCTGACAAAACCTGAGTTACGTCCACATTGCAATCGTGTTTTTCTGAAAGTAAATCGAAAGATCAGAGGGTTTTTTCCAGCATTGATAATCCTCTTTCTATGAGGAAGAAGCCTTTTTCCTAAAGACCTCTTTTGGAAAAAGACATGTATGGACGGGGAAGAGGCAGTTCTTTCGAAAGAAGAGGAAAGAGGGAAAAGCACGGGTGCCCTGATAGCCACTCTGTCCATAGTAATCACAGCTTCAATGCAAGATAGTGTCCATTCAGTGTGGTTGCTATCTTTCAAAAAAGTAGATCACTTTTTAGATGCGCTTTCTGTGTGTGGACGCTCTCTTTCGGAAGAAGTTTTTTTCAGAAGATCTCTTCTGAAAGAAGCCTCCAGTTTAAACATAGCCCCGTAAAGAAGGGGAAGGCAGGATACAGTGTAAATGAAAATGAGGCCCTAGATGTTCATTTTAGACTTTTATTTTAGAAGTGCTACTGTTCATATATAGTCTAGAGCAGATTTTATGCTTTTTTGTACATTTGTTTGGTTGGTTTTATTTTAGATGTTTCTTTGACATTAACATATAATCATTTTAAAATGCTCTTTTCCAGTTCATGAACTTCCCTTACATCTTCGCTACCTTCTTATTTAATGGATATTCAGAAAATACACTTAACTGTTCCAGAAACTTAACAATAATCAGGAAAGTAAATATCATCAGGGAATGCAAGAACAAATTAAATAATCCCTACTGTCCAAGAAATAACTACCTCCTATTGTGAGAGAGAGATCATACACCCACAGGAATGATTGCTAACAACACAAGAGTAGCAAAGGGGAAACAAATCTTCATGCACAGAGGAAATGAAAAGAAGCATATTCAACAAGGAATAAAGCTTCCAATGACTCATATACCATTCTAAACCATATACTCTGAAATTTGGGGAGAAAAACAAAGGTAAAGTTTGCTGAGTACGCAAAATAATACAGGTGAGTTTTGACAAGGGAGGGGCATAAGGAACTCCACAAGAATCTAACAAAACAAGGGACTAGGGTAGCACAAAAAAACCATGATATTCAACCTCCATGATGAGGATAATAGTTGCAATTTGCAAGAAACAATTTAAATTACCTAGACACCAAAGAGTTTTTAATAGAGCCCTACCAAATTCTGAGTTAATTTTGGTCAAATTTATGGTCAAGAATTTTTAAAATAGTACACTTTATGATTTCAGCTATTTAATTCTGAAATTTCACAGTGTTGTAATTGTAGGGGTCCTGAGTAGGAAAGTAAAGGGTAACCAGTTAACCAACAGCTCAGCTGGGCTAGAGCAGTGCCTAACCATGGCACAAAGTGGTGGGCCCAGCCCATCCACAACAGCCTCCACCCACAGTGCAGTGGGTTTGGCCCAGCCTGACCAGAGCAGCCCACAGTCCAGCCGGACCACAGCAGCCCCCCATGGGCCCACCTGTGTGACGTTGTAGGAAGGGGGCTCTTACATGATTAATTAGAGTGTTTAACTGCTGTACTTTTTAAATAACAGTTTACATCCCTAGTCCTGACCCCAAAAGGAGTTGGAGGTGGGGGTTGCAAGGTTATTGTAAGGTGGGGCTGAAGTACTGCTATCTTTACTTCAACACTGCTGCTGGTGGTGGCTCTGCCTTCAGAGTTAGGTGGCTGGAGAGCAGTGGCTGCGGTCCAGGAGCCCAACTCTAAAGGCAGAGCCACCACCAGCAGTAATGCAGAAGTAGGGATGGCAAGGAATGGTACTATATTTCCACCCTTAATTCTGCACTGCTGTTGGTGGGGCATGGCCTTCAAAGCTAGGGGCAAGGCTAACAGCCACTGCTTTCTGAGAACCCAGATGTAAAGTTACAGACAAGTTCAAAGTGGCAATAAGTGATCTCCCCACCCCAAAAATCCCTTTTGGATCAGGACCCCCAATTTGGGAAATGCTGGTTTCCTCTATGAAATCTGAATAGAATAACGTAAAAGCACACAAAAGACCAGATATCATGGTCTGTGACATCTCTTACATGGCCATGAATTTGGTAGTGATGACAATGTTTGCAAGGTCCCTGTCTCTCAAAATACCAGCTCTTTAAACCAGGATGCCGTGCATGTAAAACTAAACAAACACACACATAGAAACAGGGTATCACCACAGCTTCATTTATAGGCAAAGAGGTGCTGGGACTCAAGCAATATTTTTTACATTCACTGGTGGAGCAAGTGCGGAGATGCCATGGCTATGAACTTCCAAGCCTAGAGGTGTTGGGGATCAACCCTCAGAAGTCCTGGAACAAATTAAGCACTGGATATCACATCTGGTGGGCCTCTTTAAATGATGTGCATCCCGTGCCCCTGTGCCATCACAAGTGTGTTCCAGGTTGATCTGAAGAAGAGGATGGGCACCATCTGAAGCTAATAAATTAGAGGAAGCCAGTTGTAGTTGAGGAGAAGGTGTTAAGAAGGCCATCCATGTAGAAAAGCTGAAGCCCAGCAGAAGAAGTTGACTCAGAGTGCTGTTGAGTACTAGGAAATCAGGGGAGGAATAATTAGATGACCTTTCCCTGGCAGTGGCTTGGAATCTAGAAAGAACCCCAAGAGAGATCCTACGTGGAGAGGTTGGGATGACTGTTTTGATAAAAGAACACATAGAGATGGAAGGAGAGACCAGGCGAAGCAGAATTTGCTAAAGGTGGGGGTATGAAGTGTATTGATAGACCAGGACTGGGCAAGAAAAGGCCTGGGGTCTAGATCTGGCCCGCCTAACACTTTGATCAAGCACACAGACTGCATCTGGCTGCTTTCTATTCATATCCTGCTGCCCGTGCCACTGAATTTCCAGGTGGTGGCTCAGGCAGCAGAATCCTATATAAATGGATCACAGTTCACAGTTGTGGTGCTTCCCTGGCACAGGCCAGAGCTATGAGCCCTTTAAATAGCTGCAGCAACCCCAGGTGACTGCCAGGCAATGGAGTAGCAATGGGGCTAGGAGCTGCAAGCCCTTTTCTGTTTTTAATTCAAAGCCTCTGGCCCCAGAAAACTCTGGTGGGAGGCTAGTCCATAGCCCCACCCCTTCTGCCCCAGGCCCCACCCCTTCCGTGGGTGGAGCTGGCCTGTGACCATGTACCAAAATTCATTAAGTGGCCCTGCAAAAATTATTGCCCAGTCCCCTGTGACGGACTGAGTTTGGAACTTTTATGGACTGTATGTGTAAATGGACTGCATTTGGAGCTTCCAGGCCCTGTTTATACTATGTGGGATATTAGGACAACCCCAGTTTTGGGGCAATATTGGACCTAAAAAACACCTGTGCTGAAGTTTCTAAAGAGTCTGATAGGAGAAATGAAGACAGTAATTCTGACATTATTATATCCAGGCACAAGGCCGTGCTTGGGACAATGGGGAAATTGTCATAAGGCCATGGTGTCCAACATGCTAGCCACTAGCCACATGTGGCTATTTGGCTGGTTGAGTGTAGCTACTTCTCTATAGCAATAGTCACTATACTGGCTACTGCTTCAGAACTGGTTGGACACCATGGTATACATGCCTCGAATCATCCCATATAACTGCAGTGCTAACACTACTAGCTGCTGACCCTCCATTATCTTAGCAAGAAGGATAGGATTACCAAACAAACTTGCAGGGTAATGTACAAATGCAGCATTTTGCTCCCAGTTAGAAGTGTTCTCTCCCTTACGTCGCAATCCTAGAGATATAGATAACTGAGATATCTAGCAGTCTGAATAATAAGACGAAACAACAAGCCAAAATGCAGCTATATTAAGAAAAAAATCTTAATCAATGTTACAAGCACAACCAAGGGAAAAATCATGCCAGCTGGAATCTGCTGGCTTTTCCATTTATTCATTACTGCATTTTATTTTCCAGATAATCTGATTGTGGGTGTACTGGATTTAAAGCAACTGTTTTAAAAATAGGATGTTTTCATAAAGCAGCTAAACATTACAATGTGTACATTTTAAATTATAAAAGGATTTATAGAGGAAACTGACAATAAGAAAGGAAAATATGCAATCCTAGGTTGTGTTTAAGTGGCTATTAAGTAACTTCATGCAGCTATCTGAGCAGAAATACTATGTCTGGGTCATCTGGCTGGTAAATTAGAGAAAAACCAAAGAGATATTTGATAAGAGTTAAACTCTCTGCTTCCTGAGAGTTACTCGCTTCCTTACTCTCTTTCACAGGCCTTGGGAGGCAGACAAGTCCTTGCCCACAGACAACCTGCCAAC
>JANRFK010003679.1:41599044-41617193 GCA_030068395.1 Apalone spinifera | reverse complement strand
ATTCTTATATTCTTATAGTAGCCCCACCTAGGATGTATTTCCCTAATTTATTGAAAAGAAGGTCATGCGAGATGGTGTCAAATGCCTTACTAAAGTCTAGTAAACCACATCCACTGCTTCTCCCTTATTCACAAGGCTTGATATCCTAGCAAAGAAAGCTATCAGATTAGTTTGCAATGATTTGTTCTTTACACATCTATGCTGGCTGTTACCTGTCATCTTATTATCTTCCAAATGTTTGCAGATGAATTCCTTAATTACTTGCTCCATTATCTTCCTTGGCACAGAAGTTAAACTGACTGGTGCGTATTTTCCTGGGTTGTTCTTATTTCCCTTTTTATAGATGGCAACTATATTTGCCCTTTTCCAGTCTTCTGTAATCTTTCCCGACTTGCATGATTTTTTGAAGATGATGGCTAAAGGCTCAGATACCTACTCTATCAGCACCTTGAGTATTTTAGGATGCATTTCATCAGGCCCTGGTGACTTGAAGACATCTAACTTTTTTAAGTAATTTTTGACTTGTTCTTTTTTTATTTTAACTTCTAAACCTACCCCATCTCCACTAGCACTAATTATGTAAGGCATCCTGTCACCATCAAACTTCTAGGTGAAGTCTGAAACAAAAAAGTCATTAAGCACCTCTGCCATTTCCAAATTTCCCTGTTATTGTCTTTACCTCGTCACTGAGCAATGGGCCTACCCTGTTCTTGGTCTTCCTCTTACTTCTAATATTTGTAGAACGTCTTCTTGTTTCCCTTTATGTCTGTAGCTAGTTTGAGCTCGTTTTGTGCCTTTTCCTTTCTAATCTTGCCTCAGCATACCTGTGTTGTTTGCTTATATTCATCCTTTGTAAATTGACCTAGTTTGCACTTTTTATATAACTCCTTTTTGATTTTTAGATCATGTAAGATTTCCTGGTTGATCCAAGGTGGTCTCCTGACAGCTTTCTATCTTTCCTATACAGTGGAAGAGTTTGCTTTTGGACTCTTAATAATGTCCCTTTAAAAAACTGCCAACGCTCTTCCAGTTGTTTTTCCTCTTAGTCTTGCTTCTCATGGGACTATCAGCTCTGAGTTTACTAATATCTGCCTTCCTGAAATCCATTGTCTATATTTTGCTGTCCTCCCTTCTACCATTCCTTAGAATCATGAATTCTATGATTTCATAATCACTTTCACCTAAGCTGCCTACCACTTTCAAATTTTCAACCAGTTTCTCGCTATTTGTTAAAATCAAATCAAGAATAGCTTCTCCCCTAGTAGCTTTCTCAACTTTCTAAAATAAAAAAGTTGTCTTATTGGGTAATCTGTGCCCTGCTGCGTTAGTTTTCCAGCATATATCTCAATAATTTAAATCCCCCATCCACCTCTTCTGCCTGGGTAGGTGGTCTGTAGTAGACCCCTAGCATGACATCACCCTTGTTTTTACCCTTTTTAATCTAACCCAGAGACTCTCAACAAGTCTGTCTTCTATGTCCATCCTCACCTCAGTCCAACTGTATACATTTTTAATATATAAGGTAACACCTCCCTTTTTTCCTTGCTTATCCTTCCTGAGCAAGCTGTACCCTTCTACACCAAGATTCCAATTGTACGTATTATCCCATCAAGTCTCTGTGACACCAAGTATGTCATGGCAGTGTTTATTTAGTAGCATTTCAAGTTCTTCCTGCTTGTTCCCCATACTTCTTGCATTTGTAGATAGGAATCTCAGATACTGATTTGATTTTGCCCCCCAGTTCTGCCTTGTCCCTTCTTTTTTCTGCTATTATAGCCCATTCTCTGTCATCTCCCAAGTGTCCATGTTTTTCACCTTCCTGTGGGCTTTGGTCACTTGCCCCCATCAAACCTAGATTAAAACCCTTCTCACTAGGTTAGCCAGTCTGTGTCCAAATACTCTCTTTCTCTTTCTTGAAAGATGAACCCCATCCGTGCTTAGCAGTCCTTCTTGGAACATCATCCGTGGTCAAGGAAGCCAAAGCCCTCCTGGCAACACCAACCTCACAGCCAGACATTCACTTCCAGGATGTACCTCTCTCTGCCTGGGCGCCTACCTTTGACAGGAAGGACTGAAGAAAATACCACCTGTGCTCCAAACTCCTTCACCCGTACTCCCAGAGCCCTGTAGTTACTCTTGATCTGCTAAAGGTCACACCTTGCCATAGCGTTTGTGTCCACATGGACGAGTAGCATGGGGTTGTAGTCAGAGGGCTGGATACTCCTTGACAATGCCTCCAGAACATCTCAGATACAGGCCCTTGGCAGGCAGCATACCTCCTGATATGACATGTCAGGGCAACAGATGGGTGCATCTGTCCCCCTCAGGAGAGTCTTCAACCAAAACCACCCTACCCTTCACAGTGGTGGCTGCACACCTCCCAAGTATAAAGTTTCTCCTCTTCTGCCTTAAGGGATGATTCTTTATCTTCTGTATCCAGAACAGTATAACGGTTCTCCAGAACCCCACAATGGGAGGGTTGGGAGCAGGAATATTGCCTGCTCCCAGAAGTGATGACATAAATGACCTCAGCTTACACAGATGAAAAAAATCATTCATTGTGATTTATTCCTTGGGATCATTCCTAAACATTGCCCTGAAATACATCTTAAAAGATCTACAGAACTTCTGGCTCCATTGAAGTTGATGGGGAAACTTCCATTAACGTAAGCAATCTAAAATGGCAATATTGTAGGTTTTCTCAGCTTTGTGTTATCAGGCTGTAAACAGTTATCATCTGGTCCTGTTGCTTCTTTGCATCACCTTTACCCTATTGTTCCCTCTCCATCTCTTTTGGGCTCTGTTTATCTTTTTAGAATATAAGCCTTCTAAGGTAGTAGTTCTCAAACTTTTTGGCCCATGGCTCACCTGGCTCAATGCAAACCTTTCCACGGACACCAGTTGCTAATGAAAACTCACAGGTAATTACATAATTACACATGAGCCATTTTGCTAGTGCTACAGCTAGGGAGAAAGGTTTAATTTAACCAGTAAGAAAGGAAATACTAATTTAAATTATTAAACAGATTAAACACTTTAACTTTCTCAGGTGTTTATCAAACTTCATTTTAAATAAAATAAAATATTAATTTATGTCCAACACAAAAGGTTTCAATGTTTTCTTTATTCATGGTAGGGCAGGGAACCTTTTTTGAGTTGGGGACCACTGAGCCACAGAAAAATCAGTTGGGGGTCACTCAAGTCAGAAGTGAAAAAAACCCACCAAAAATCCCCAATCCTCACTGATATATGGCCCCCAATTGGGACACCTCACTCCTCTAGCATTCCAGCCCCATGGGAGAGGAGGGATAAGATAGAACTAAGGTTAGGGTTTTCCATAGGCCAGATTTACTCTTCTGGAGTTCCAGGGTTAGTGGATTTTGTGGACCCCTTTAGGCTCTGGGATGGGAACAAAAATGAGGGGTTCAGCATGCAGGATAGGGCTGCCAGCAAGTGAGATGGGGTAGGAATGCAAGATTGAGGTGGGAGGTGAGGTGCAGGAGAGGGTGAGGGTGCAAGGTCTGGATGGGAAGTAGGGAGCAAGAGTAAGCTGGGAGTAGGTGTCTGGACAGGGGGGAGGATCTCCCCACAGACAGAGGCTGCTCTGTGGCAGCAGCCCTGTCCATGGGGGGTCCAAACGCCCCATAGACAGAGGCTGCTTAGGTGCAGCCTCTGTCCGCAGGGACCTTGGACCACCCTGCGGACAGGGGCTGCTGCCCAGGCCCACTGTCTACAGACAATGGAAAATTTCTACCAAAAAAACTGTGAAAATTCTCTGTCAGAAAGCTAGTTTTCAGCAAGCTGAAAAAAAATTTTGATGAGAAATTTTAACCAGCTTGATGATATTTAAATGTATATTTCAGATATGTTGCCACAAGGTTGATTTTGCAAGTACATTGTAATTCTCCTTTCTTCTATTCAGTCTAGGTGTATACTGTAATTTACATTGTAATTATTAAATTTTGTGGGTTACTTTTGCAGTTTCATTATTACCACACACGTCTCTTTACACTGTTCACTCTTTACATAATTCACAGTTATGAACTAATGAAGATTTTTTTCTTTAAAAAGGGTGCAAAATATCTGCCAAAGTAGTTTTACTGTGAAATTTGGCATTGTCTGGCTAGTTTTCTTACAGCTCCACACTACATTTAAATTGGTTTTATTAGTGGTAAATCAGCTAAAAGTAAGACCACTTAATACTAACTATTTTAAAACTTTCTGGGACATTAAGTTCTAATAGGCCATTCCAAGCAGCTCTAAGTATATCGGTTAGACGTCATCTGGCTGCTTATTAACTATTAATCCTAACTTCACTAATTCTGTTTGTAGCTATGTCTACATTGCAACAGAAGCCAGATGTTAATGCATTTACACTATTACTTGCCCAAAGAAACATGAAAAATTACTTAATTTATGCTTTAAAACTACTTGTTAAAAATAATAGGCAAAAGTCAGGGGTCTTTCCATCGGTGTACAACATATTTTCAAGAGAATGTCTCATTTTATAACAAGTATTGCTTTGTTCTAAACAGAAATATGGATGCTGAAATAAGCCATGGTAGAATCTACATTCTGTAGAACTAGATGAGTGTTAATCCTGAGAAACATTTTGCATAGTTAGGCAAAATGTTGACAAGTCTGCTAATAAGGGTCTTGAATGCTGCAGAGAAATTTTCCTGTGCATCATAAAAGTCATTTATCTGAAGGACTAGGTACTGAACTTTTTTATGTAAGAAAATAATGTGACTTGAAGTGCTATTCAATTATAAACTGTTCAGCCTCATTCATTCAAGAAAAACTGCACAGCAGTCCCCCAAAACAGTTATAAAAGCTATGGTATTCAAGAGCTAATCATATTTTGAGGATTAAAGGCACAAATGTCCCAGTATGACATAACTTGTGAAAATGTCTTAAATATTGGTACTAGCTTGAGATATAGCTTAGTTTGATTAAAAGAATGCTGCTATAATTTATTTTGACTACAACATAACAATGTTTATACATAAAAACTTCCCTTTCTTTAAATATAAGATGCACATCAGCCATCTTGCACCTTTGGGGACTGATAACGTGTTTTTAGCCAGAGAGGTCTGATTGAGAGTTGCTCATCGAAATTTTCATCACAGCTATGTTGAAGATTATCTCCTTCTAATGATTTGATTCTGCCCTACCGCAGTCAATAGGGTGTATGCATACCTCCATTCTGTTTTGGGAGTTCACAAATGAAAAAAGGTTGAAAACCAGTGCTCTAGAAAGAGCTTCCAATACAAATACTTACCTGAGTGATGTAATTGCTCCTTGGAGGCTCAAGGCTTTAAATTCCAATAATTGCAAAGGATAACTCCATAAAATTATCAGTGGCTACAACTGTGTAACTTTTGGGGAAAAAATTACTTGAAAGTATCTGCTTCAATTTTTAAATGACTTTCTGTGTGCCCTTTGGAGTTGTTGGACACCTGAACATGAAATTCAGCTTCTCCACTGAGACTACCTCTGTGGAGGCTTCAAAAAACTGCAGCTAATGTGGTTATTCAATATGGTTGTCTTTTTGAGGACAGACAAATTCAATAGTGGTCTCTAGAGATAGCAAGATAAACAAGAGAATCCTAGCTATAGAGAATAGCAGTTTAAGGTACTTTGCAAGTCTGAGTGGTAGTCTAAGTATCAATACTGCATACTAAGCCTGGGATCTGGTGCAGATTTGAGCCCTAACCCCCCTTCTGTTTGCACACACGTCAGTTCTGACTTAGGTCAGCAAGCACTCAAGACCGGGATTTTAGGACCCTGATGGGTGAAGGGTGAGCAGAGCTTAAGTCGTGCTGCATCTCTGGTCCAACCTTTGTCAGTTAGTTGTGTATACTAAGTCAGACCTGAGTCAGAAGGTGTTTATTGTGCAGCATATGGATATAGGAGCATGGTAATGAGACACAGAAACAGCAATTGTAAGTTCAGGTTTAAAATGCAGTGTGGATGTTCAAGCACAGGCTTAGAAACAGAGTCCACAAGTCTAGATCCCCCAAGTCTGGGTTGTGCAGAGAACCCCAATGTAGTTGTTCCCAAGAGAATGAGACCTGGACTTCAGACAATGACAATTGCCAAACCATAATAAAAACGAAAGTCTTCCACTGACACTGAATCAGTTCCTTCAGATGTTCAAAACACAACCCAAATTCAATAGACAATTAGGGGAAATGTCAATATGCTAAAGTCTTTTCACCAAAATCAGTATGCATCTCTGTGGGAAATCACTCTACGTTAGAGTTCATCAGGTGAGATTATGCAAATAAACCACATTACATTAAACAATATGAAAAGAAGTTACTTCACTAGCAAAGTTCCAGTCTTTTAAAGTTAATATTTGGTATGTGACTTAACTCTCCCCCTCTACCCAAAAATAATTTCTGAGATAATCTTTCCATATCAGCATTGAAAATGAAATATTAAAACATGGAATTAACATGATTTTATTATATAGATTTAGGAGGATAGAATAAGTTATTAAATCTGCATGGAAACCATATTCTAGCACACAGAGCACCAGGTCAACTCTCCATTTTCTCTGTTCCAGTTTTAATATATTGTAGATCACCATACTTCTTCACTGAGTAATGTTTTTATACCATCCTAATCTCCTTGCCTCCCAGTCCAGCACAGCATTGATTTATGAGCATCTTATGCTGAACTATAAAATCCTTGTAATAAATATCTACTTCTTGATTAACTTTCTTTAATAGCCACTTTGTTATATTTGTGGTTGTCTGATAAGCTCCAAACATGAAGGAAAGCCTCTAAAACTATGCTCCATGTTTGTGTAGACCAATATTTCTGAGTGTTTGGCAGAATCACTCTCAAAAACACATTAACTGGCCGCCCTGGTTTGTTTATTTACTGATGCCAGAGCCATGGAGCCTTGTGGCTCCCATTGGCTCCATTTCATCTTTTGCAGCCAATGGGAGCCGCAGGAAGCTGATGAGGACCGTACCACTGCTGAGGTGTTTTTCCTACCATAGGGATGTTAAATTTCATTACATTATGGTCATTACTTCCTGCTTTAGAACTAAATCAAGAATAATCTCTCTTCTTGTGGGTTCCAGAACTGGCTGCTCCAAGAAGCAATCACTTTAGTTTAAAAACTGCTCTACAACCTTTTTAATGTTAAGTGCCAGCAATCTGGTTCCATTTTGGTTTAGGTGGAGCCCATCCTTCCTGTATAGGCTCCCCCTATCCCAAAAGTTTCCCCAGTTCCTAATACATTTAACCCCGATCTCTACACCAACGTCTCATCCACACATTGAGACTCTGAAGCTCTGCCTGCCTACCTGGCCCTGTGCGTGGAACTGGAAGCATTTCAGAGAATGCTACCATAAAGATTCTGGATTTCAATCTCTTTCCTAACAGCCTAAATTTGGCCTCTAGAACCTCTCTCCTTCCCTTCCCTATGTCATAGGTACTTACAAGTACCACAACAAACAGCTCCTCCCCAGCACTACACATAAGTCTATCTAGATGTCTTGAGAGATCTGCGACCTTCGCACCAGGCAGGCAAGTCACCATATGGTTCTCCCAGTCATCACAAACCCAGACACAGACATAGATATATACTAATGATCAAATCCCCCATTTCTATCTCCCATTTCTAACACCTGCCTTTTCCTAATGATTGGAGTTCCCTCCGTCATAAAGGTAAAATGATGGGGTGTACATCAGCTGTTAGCACTCAAGGCAGATCTTGGAGTCATTGTGAATAGTTCATTGAAAACATCCACTCAATATGCAGAAGCCATAAAAAAACTAACAGAATGTTGAAAATTACTAAGAAAGGGATAGATAATAAGACAGAGAATATCATATTGCCTATATATAAATCCATGGCATGCCCACCTCTTGAATACCGTGTACAGACGTCACCGCCCATCTCAATAAAGATACAGTACATTGCAATTAGAAAAAATTCAGAAAATTCTGAGGTCTATAAAATCATGACTTGTGTAGAGGAAGTAAATAAGAAAATCTTATTTAATCCTTCTCATAAAACAAGAAATAGGGGTCTTCAAATGAAATTAGTAGGCAGAAGATTTAAAAGCAAATCAGATTTCACAGAACAGAGTCAAGGATGTTGTGAAGGGCAAGACTGTAACAGGGTTCAAAACAGAGCTAAATAAATTGATGGAAGATAGGTCTATCTATGGTTCTTAGCCAGGATGGACATGGATGGTGTTGTAATCCTCTGTTTTCCAGAAACAGGGACTAGGTGACACAGGGTGGATTACTTGATGATACCTGTTCTGGTCATTCCCTTTGGGGCACTTGGCATTGGTCACTGTTAAAAGACAGGATACTGAGATAAACAGACCTTTGACCTGACCCAGTATGGCCATTCTTATGTTCTTATCCCCTTAATACGCCAACTAGCTTGAGTTTAAAGAGCTATTTAACATGGCTACAGATTTTTTATAGGGTAGTTAGGTTGGGGCTCATATTATACCTAGGGCTAGCATTGTATTAAAGACAAACTCTTTGGCTTATCTGAGAATTGGACACAGGCCACTGGCATACCAGTCCACTGCACAGTGAACCAGACTATTCTTCCTTCTGTTCTTTGCCCTCATTTTATATTTGTGTAAATTACTAACACAAGGTACAGGGCAACAGAAGATCAGGTCCCTTGGGCTTAAAGCCTTTAATTACAGTTCACTATGGAAAAACATTGTCTTCAAGTTTATGCCCATTTTTCCCACACCTACTCTAAAGCATCTGTTGATGGACTAATTGATAAATGAGAAACATGGACACAGACAACATCCCTACAATTTTCAAGAGAGATTAATGACAGGAGTAAATTATCGGAATTGGTACAAGTCAAGAATTTCTCTTTTAAAAAAAATCTCACACACAATGTGTACCTTGACTCTTGCATAAAAGATGTATACCAGAATTGAATAATTTCTGCTTAAATCTTCTATTTAAGGAAGTGAGCTTTCATCTCATTTTCATTTGCAATGCACTGAAAGCCTGTGATTACCATTTCAATGTGCACAGCTTTCCTTAAAAAATACAGCAAGCAAGAGAGAGAAACTATGCTACAAATGTTTGTTTTTAAGTCCAATCTCTTTTATGACCAGAGATCATGACTTGATCCACACCCAGATGACATCTTGTAAAGAGTTTCTTGTTGTTTCCTTTTAAAAAGTAACCCTGAAATATGCCAGAAATCCTTCAATTCATATGAGTGACTGGATAGTCCACACTGGCAGAACCCCTGCATCACATAATTCATGCATGGTGTTTGGGGACGTCAGCAGAGTGGATGTACAGGGACTGAACTCAACTTTTGGGTGTAAATATGGAAGAGGTCACTGAGTATGTCTACAAAGGGTCAGGAAAGTCATCATTTTGAGTTTGGTGGGAGAGAAAACACAATACAAGATCTACAATTACTTACTTACAGGAAGAAGAGATTTCTGATAACAGATGGCACTTTATTTTATTCCTGACTGGTTGTGGTGGATTTCTTTTCACCCAATCTCCACTTAATTTCTCACACAAAACCCAGTTAGGATATATCTATACTTAACCCAGGCTCTCACCCAAGTTTTAGCCTTTGCTCCCCTATCATTCACAACAAAACCTCTCAGCTGAGTTTGGAGATGCTTAAGAACAGGTTACATGACTCAACTAGGGATGTGGGTTAGAACACACTGTTTTAACTTGTGATGGAACCTCCCCATTCTGCAGTGAGGACACAGGTTAAATCACTGAGTTGCTGATAGACCACCAATGCACTTCCCATAGTTCCTTCAAAAGACAGACAAGTTCTCCTACAATTAACAAAACTGACTGGGAAAGAATTTTAGAACATTTCAACACAAGGATCCATGGGATATGTCCTCAGACACACAAGTGAGTGCATAACCATTGAGATATAGTCACTCGGGTAAGGATTCTAGCACTCAGGTTAGGTTAGCCCAAATACTGATCTTGTAGGTTAACTTTGCTCTGGTGGAAAGGTGTGTTTAATCTAATGTGTAAATCTCATTCTATGAGAAGCAAGGGATGTTTCAGAATAGCACTTTATTTCAAAATTTGGCACTGTGTGGACAGCACCAAACGATGAAATAAGCTATTCTGAAATAGCATCAAAATAAGACATGCAATTTGCCTAACTCAAATTGCATATCTTATTTCGTGTTAAGGCGTAGTGTAGAGTATAATGTTCTACAGTTGGCAAAATAATTGTACAGTTTTAATTACTGATAATACTAATGTTCTAGATAATGTTGTGTTATAATTTTGTGTATCCAAGGAAGTTTCAGTAATCTGAAGCACTCTGATACTAAAGGGATGCCATCAATTTGAAATCTAGTCAATTACCAAAAATTAAAAAAAACCTAGCAAAAAGTCATTTTCAGGTCCTATGCTTGCTAAAGAGTTCCGCCTGTCAATAACTGTTGGTTTTTACAATCACATTTTCCACTTTTTAAACACGACTTTTTCATTTCCACATAGCCACATGGGAAAACACACATCGAGAAAAGGGGAAACTTTTCTATGACTAGATATATATGGTAACGAGCAACCTGATGAGATGCAAAGATCTGAACAGTACAAACTAAACAAACGAAGAACCAGAGAAAAACAGATGTGTTTGTTTGTTATTTAAATTATAAAACTCTTCTAGGATGTTTGAGATTAGAATTCACAGGTCTCTTATAAAATTTAGCATAATGCACTTTAAATTCAGACACTCTCACAAAGTCATGCATTTCTTTAGAAACCTTTGGGAAATATTGAGGTTAGATAAAAATACTATATCATTGACATATTAAGCTACTTTGATGTGTTCCTGCAAGTTTTATTCTGTGATAGTCGTTGCATATTCTCACAGCAAAAGTCTCCATGGCTAGTGCAAAATGTAAAGGAGACAGTGAACATCCCTACTGCGCAGTCTTTCCATGTAATTGAAGGCTGGTCTACACTACCACGGGAGAATGATATAAGTTACACAACTTCAGCTATGTGAATAATGTAGTTGAAGTTGACGTACTTAGATCTACTTAACATGGTGAAGATTTACTTAACATGGTGTCTTTATTGTGATGTGTCAGCAGGAGATTATCTCCTGTTGACACCCTTTATGCTTCTCACTGTGTTAGAGTACTGCCAATGGAAGAGTGATCGGCAATTGATGCTAGATCGATTGCTGCCCCGTTGATCCATCTGGTAGTGGAGACATGTCCTCAGACAGGAGAGACTTAACCTCATTAACTAACACAGCTGCTTTTGTGCTGGTATAAATAGCAGCTACCCATTTAAAAAACTGGGGGCGAAGTTCCATATTGGATAGAACATGGAACACCACTCTATCAAAAGCTTTTTCCACATCAGGTGATATTTTTTTTTAAATGATCTTTTCTGGATCTGACATTATGGATGATTCCAAGTAGTTTCCAAATAATGTCCAAATCTACTGATCCTTAACTAATCCAGTTGATCTCGATTTACATAAACTGTGAGCAGAGACTGCGATTGACTAGTTTGTTGTACCTTTCCTAAAATCTTTGTCATGATTTTACAGTGATACCGGCCTACGAGAGCTTCAGAAGGTAATGTCCCTTCCCAACTTAGGGAGAACAACCACAGTAGCTTCTTTCATAGGTTGTGGAAGCTCCTCAGCTAATAGAATAACAGTGAAGGTGCCTCCTAGAACTCAATAACTTTCCCAAAATATCTTGTAAAATTCAACTAGAATTTTTACCTGGAGTTTTTCACTTTTTATACTTGCTATTACTTCTAAGATTGTTTATCAATTTTATTTTTGACAAGTCTACTTCTTCCAGATATTTCAAAATAATTTTAGAGCATGGAGCATCTCAGGAACAGAACTTTTAATAATATGTACCAAAAGTAGCACATATCCATTAGGTTCCGTAACCTAGTTTTTGCAGCTAGTTTCTAATTGCTAGAATAATACATTGCTCTTGAGTCCCTTTAAGCTTTTGAGCTAAAAGTTTATCATATTTATTTCCTTTTTTCATAAGAGGTCTGCAGTGAACATTTTCAGTGGCATATGCCATCAATAAAAGGCCTGTGGGGTAAAACTAAGGGCTTTTTCAGTGGCATTTGTCATAAACATATGTAACTTCCCCCCTAATATTAGTGAATTTTAACCTGTTTTTATGAGTTTCTTAACCTTTTTCTTTACATTCCAGTTTTGTTTTAGTCTTGAGCTTTTTCTTCTTTTAGTTGAGAGGCTCTATTTATCAATTGGCACCACTAAATTTTGTTTTATTATCTCCCAGAAATGTCCTCTTTTTATACTGTGTTTGTTCAATATTTTAAAAAATAATGATGTCCTCTTGAATTGCTGCAGCCCAATCTCTGTTTTAGAGAAAGAAGTATGCAGTTCATTTTCAAAAAAGAGTGATCTTTAGGATAAATACCAGTTATCAATATTGCTTCCAAAGGTGCATGATCTGATCATTTAATGGTGCCAATTTTTGAAAAAACTTTCCTGCATCATTAAGGCTTTGGCGATCTAACATTCAATCTTTTCTAGCATATGAGGATGGCGTAAATAGAATGTGTGATCCTGTTCTCCTGGGTGCAATTCTCTCTAACAATCTGAGCCTGCATTGTTGACACAAACAAAAAATAATAATGCTTCATCTGCTTTCCTATCCACCTTGTTTTCAATCTAGTTTGTTCTAGTAAGGACTGAGAATGCAACTATAAATTTCATCCAGGTATAAGTTCTCCTTTCCCAAAATGTTGCAGTATTTTAAAGAATACCTTATTCATTTCATTATTTTTGTTTTGTTTTTAATTGGGGTTATATACTAGGGATGTAAAAGTTTAACCAGTTACATCATCCTTAATTGGTTAATGGTTCCAGTTAACTGGTGGGAGCTGGAACAGCTCTCTGCCCACCATGGACAGGGGGCTGCTTGAGACCCCCCGGGGCCTGCCGCAGACAGGGGCTGCTCTGTGGGCACTGCATATCACAGGCATGGTCTGCTCCGGTTAACCAATTATACATGATTTTTACATCCCTAGTATACACCGAGACCACTTATTAATAACTCAGCATTTGTGCCTTTCTGTAAGATAAATCACATTTTATCCTTAAACTTGCTCTTTAACCTGATAAAGATATGTGTTTAGCAAATATTATGCCCTCTCCTCTTTTCTTTACTGTGTCTGGAGGGGAAAATTGTCCGAAACCAAATGCTCCCATTTTGACATTGAAACGTTACTTGAAAAGGAAGAGCCAAAGAGAATATCTTAGTTTATTAAATAACTTGAAATTATTGTGATTCTTTGGTTGTTTGATGGCACAAACCCTTGTATGGTCAATGTTTCTTATTTCTAGTTATGCACAACTGTGTACTTGAATAAGGCTTACTTTCTTTCATAGCTCTTTTGTTTTTAATTCTCTCTAGTTCTCTCCCCAGTCCTGCTTTCCTTATAGTGTTTTATTTTTAAAATGTAAACTAATATAGCATATAAATCAGTCCCCAAATAACCCTAAACCCCAGTACTCTCCAGTCTCCATCTCTCCCAAGAACAAATGAACTACATATATTGCAATCCAAAGAAGATACATTCTCCACTTGTAGGACTTTAACACTCACCCACAGGGATATATTACCCCCACCTGGCCATTTGAGTTACATGGAGAGGATTTCAACTAAACCCAAACAAGTTCTTCCCAACATCTTTGTATTTTCTCCAATCTCATACATCTTCCCCCCTTCAATCCACTCCCCACTTGCTTCCTTTATAGTCTCTATTTCTTAAGTTACAGACTACAACTATCTCCACAGTTAAAGCATAGGTCATACTATTTTCTTCATATCACAAGCATAATTCCTATCCATTCTTAATAATGCCACAGAAGTCCCTTCTAGTTAATCTTTGGATTACACTTCCACCTTGTTCAGCTTCACCTCTGCTATTAACAGTGTGGTCTCTAGAGACATTTGTCTTGTCTGCTCCTTTCTTCCTTTCCCTGGGTTTCACCATCTGTCAGGAGATTTCAAGCAGTTTATCCTTAGTTACTACCCCTGGAATATCCTCTTGCATCTGAGTTTTGGCTTTCTATCCCAAGCCGCTGGGATGCATTTTTCCTGGTTTAAAGTTATTGTATAATACTAATTTTAGAAGCTGAATGAGGGTTAGAATAGGAATCTGCTTCTGTAGCAGAATCTTCCCCCGAGCGCTGCTGTAATTTCTCCCAGCCCTTGTATTTTAAGTTAGAGCAGAGGGGTCATGGAAATGTTACTGCTTCTAACCTTGAAGTATGAGCTCTGAATGTTCTCTGGCTTTATTCATAATTAAATTTTTCTGCTGATCATAAAATTTCACAATTACATCTCTGGCTTTCTGTCAAGGCCCTAGCAGGGGCACATGCACTTTCTCTGCTTCTCTTTCTGCCAGTGAGCTCCCATTTGAAGTGTTTACATATTGGACTGGGCTTCCTCCTGCAGCGTTTTCAGGAATCCCATTAATTCTGATGTTTCTTCTTCTTATGTTCTATGTCACCCAATTTAAACTGCACTGCTTTCTGTTCTCCATCAATGCCATGCAACTCAGTAACTGGCTCTTTCACTTGCCTAAGAATGTAAGAATGGCCACTCTGGGGCTACATCTATACTGTAGTCTTCTTGCAGAAAAGCATATACAAATGAAGCGTGGCATGGAATATCGCCGTGCTTCATTAGCATAAATAATGAGCAGCCATTTTTGCGCAAGAGGCTATTGCCCAAAAACGAGCCATGTAGACAGCTCCTTTTTGTGCAAAAACCCCTTCTTGCACAAGAGCCATTCTTCTTCATTTTGAGGAAGAACGACTCTTGCGCAAGAGGGGGTTTTGAGCAAAAAGGAGCCATCTACACTGCTTGTTTTTGTGCAAAAGCCTCTTGCACAAAAACGACTGCTCATTACTTATGCAAATGAAGCATGGTGATATTCCACGACATGCTTCATTTGCATATGCTTTTCTGTAAAAAGGCTACAGTATAGATGTAGCTGTAGTCAGAGCAAAGGTCCATCAAGCCCAGTATCCTGTCTTCCATCAATGGCCAATGCTAGGTGCTCCCAGAGGGAATGAACAGAACAGGTATCATCAAGTGATACCTCTCCTGTTGCTCATTCCCAGCTTCTGATAAACAGAGGCTAGGGACACCATTCCTACTTATCCTGGCTAATATCCATTGATTGACCTATTCTCCATGAACATATCTAGCTCTTTTTTGAACTCTGTTGAAGTCCTGACCTTCACAACAACCTGACCTCTCTTAGTCCAGCCTGTAACACAGTGACTCACTCTTCCAGGTCAGGAATTTCCTTCTTTACTGATAGAACCTTGGTTATTCAATCATTTCTTATGGCCTTAACTATTAACTTAACTCTAAAATGTCCACTTTGGTAACTATGTGGCCTTTTTTAGCACTGGCATTTCTCCCTGGGCATCTGAGAGGTCTCTCCATATTGTGAGCAAGAAACATTCTTTTAATGATTTTTTTTCCAGGAGAATCCATCCTCCATATATCTCAAGCAGTGAATAAAGTCAGAAGGCCAATGGACCCTGGAGTGACTGTTATTGACTGGACACAATGGGAACTTGGAACGCAGGGAGGTAGACTGGAAGCAACTCAGCCACACAGACAGAGCAATGTACAGGGTTTAATGAAGTTCTATTTGTTCATCCTAACCTGTATCCAGTATCTCTCTCTTTTCAAGTGAAATACCCTGTGACACCTTATATGGGGGGGGGACAGTGAGTGAGTTTAGCAGATAATTTGCCTCTGTTAATAAATCTACTATCTCCACTGGTTGTAAACACGTTATTCTAGCCCCCTGCTGATCTCCCCATCTGTTTTTTATAGAGGGATCAATGGGTTAAATACACAAATGTAAGGATATATATAAAACTGGCTGAAAGCAAAGGAAGCAATTTGGATAGCAGATCAGAGCTGCACAACTGCTTCATGCAACAAGAGTCACTTTTACTCCTGTAGGTCTTGGATATAAAATAATGTGCACAAATCTCTCCGATATTAGATAAATTTGCTTTATCAGCTATCATCTCTGAAACAGTAAGGCCCTTTTCATAGGGTAGCATCACCCTTTTCCCAACTCCCCTCACTTTGAGTATAGTGGGTTGTGTTGCTATAGTAATGGTGAGTGATAGCTTTTAGGGTATTCTCTAACACCCGCTACAATAGCTTTCAGCTCCAAGTTTTTAGACACATGAGTGTCACTAATGGTGAAAATGAGCATCCTAACAGTGTATTACAACTGGATCCCTAGATAATAAATAAGAAATCATTAACAGAGATGGTAGCATTTCTCATAATAGGCCTATGAGCACCCCTGAACTTCCCTCTCTAAACACCGCAGGACACAGAACATACAAAATATAGTTGAAACTATGTCCATCAGTAAGTATTTATATTCCTTCATCTATGTCTGGGCTCCCAGGTGTCAGCTGTGCAACACATTAAGCAATGTGGTCCCACTCTAAAACTCTCAAAGTTCATGTGTTGAACTTTAAGCTGCAGAGTAGTCTCCATCACATGAGGTGGGAATCCTCCTGTGCTTACACACATAAGTATTTACACATAAGTATTTACTTAAGTAGCCTGCTGGTTTAGAGCCAGACTGTCCAGCACCTTGTGGGACTGAGCCCCCAAAGTGCTAACAATATCCTCCACTCTTGGCTTAGAAAATGGAAAGGTCCAGATCTTCAGAATTATTTGGGTGCCTAACTCCCATTTCTTTCAATGGGAATTAGGTGCCTAAATAACTAGAAGATCAGGGCCTTAAATCATCCTACTTTATTTGAATACACAAGCCATGCAATGGAAGATGTGCAGACTGTGAGCTGCTGTATGAGATTACGTTTATCCTAGATGCTTTAAAACATTTGCGGATTTTCACACTAACTGTAAATGCATGTGTGATATGATTACTGTCCTTCAGAAACAATTCTTTGTATAGTGACAGTATTTAAGGAAGGTTGCATACCATATCATGTGAATTATTATTACTATTTTATATTAGTAGACTCAAAAAAAGAGTCATATGCTAATCTATACTATGTTAGATGCTATACAAATACATAAGAGACAGTCTCTTCCCTAAATGCTTTCCAATTTAAATGACAAGAGAATGGTGGCGTGGAAACAAAGGCAAATGGAGGTGAAGTCACTTGGCTAAGGTTACATAGCAAGTCAGTAGCAAAACTGGGAATAGACATCAGGGTCCTGCCTCCCAGTCCAGTGCAACATTTCCTTGTCAATAGTTCATGCAATTGTAATCTCTGCAAAAAATATCCCAACCCTTAGCCAATGAATCAAATGCAAATGACACTTTATTGATTATAAGTGTTTAACGCTAGGAAGAAAATAATTTTATTTTCTTGTGACAAAGGGTAACTCTAAAAGGAAATAAAACAGAGTTAAATATATTTTAACATGTGCATGTGGTTTCCACGTGGGGAAACTTTGTTCATAGAAACTACTGTTGGGGTATGTATGTTTGGAAAAACTACACTTACGTCCACACTGCTATTGCATTCTTTGGGCAGAAAGTCAAAAGAACTGAGAGGTTTTTCTGACAACAGTAAACCTCTTTCTACAAGGAAAAAGTCTTTTTCCGAAAAAGCTTTTTCGGGAAAAGGCGTGTACGGATGCGAAAGAGAGTGTTTTTTCGAAAGAAGAGGCCTCCAGGAAAAAGCACGGATGCCCTCGTGGCCACTCCGTCCACAGTAAATCACAACTGAAATGCGAGATAGAGGCCAATCAATGTGGACTCTATATTTCGAAAAAGTAGTTCACTTTTTCCTTGCACTTTTGCTGTGTAGACGCTTACTTTCAAAAAATGTTTTTCTGGAAGATCCCTTCTGGAAAAGCTTCTTCAAAAAGAAGCTTCCAGTCTAGACGTAGCTTCGGTCTCATCTCTTTTAGTCTCACGAAGTTAGACATCTGTGGCCTATCCAGCTTATTTTAGCTCTTACTCCCTGATATTCTTTATAATCTTGGTCACCCACAGTCTATCAGTTGCCCTCTTACTTAAAAAATCACATATTTCATCTAGAATAGTGATAGAAATGTAGCCGTGTTAGTCTGGTGTAGCTGAAACAA
>JANRFK010003679.1:41571398-41598944 GCA_030068395.1 Apalone spinifera | reverse complement strand
ATTAAACCATCTTGTTAGTCTTTAAAGTGCTACATAGTCCTGTGTTTTGTTTCATATTTCATCTAATTATCTCAAACTCCTCAGCAACTTTCCCTCACTTTGGACCCAGTCCTGCTCCCACTGAAAGCCTTGGTAAAACTCCTACTGATTTTAATGGAAGGATTAGGCCCTTTATCTCCTATCTTTCCACCTCCAACCTCTGCGTGATGGCATTTGTCTTTGCCTCCTCTGTACTATACGCTTAAAGTCCTCCATCAGGAAACACATTCCTCCTTTGCCTTTGAAGAAGGCTTTTTGTGTCATGTATCCAGCAAATCAAGTCACAAGCCAACAACCTCTATTCATCATCCTGACTCCCACACAAGTGACAGTGACTGGAATATAATTTAAAGGGTAGCAAGATAAGCTGAAGAAATAACATTAGCAGGAATAAGCATCAGACTTTTTTTATCCTCACAATGCCCTCAGACTCTTGGCTTTATTGTAACTTTACAATCTATTCTTGCAGCTCTGTAATTTATTTCCTCCTCCCATTTTGCTTGGGCATAGGCTGGAAAGAGGGTGAGTCACTTCACCTTTTTTCAAACAGCAATTTACTACTTTTCCTCTTCTACTGCAGGACAGCACTTCACGCTAGGCAGTGGGATGGGGAGATGGAGGTTGGGCTCCTCCCACTCTATACCCCTTCCACCCACTTTTTGGCAGGGAGGAGCATCAAGCAAGTAATCCCTGTTTTCTCCATTGTGGACAGTTGCTGTCTGTCTGAGCAACCCTTACTTGGTCTAGGAAGGACTCTGACATTCTAGCCATTAGTAAGTATTAGAGGACCTTTGGGTAAACCCAAAGTAGATTCACAGACTGTGATATGTATAAAGATTTGAAATACCTGATAAGCTTAGGATATGATGATGAAAAGAGGTGTACAAAGTTTTCATTACCCCAGAGAGGCTAATTGATTTATCAGGAAAAAGGGATTGCCATGAATACTAACATCAGCTATTGTTTACTAACTACTATAACAGATTTCACTGTATAGAAGTGCCTTTACAATGTGATCTTTTGTAAAACAGCATTATTGAGCCATATTCCGCCCTCCATGATATAAGGGGTTGCACCAGTGTAACAGAACAGAAACTGTCCCAACATTTTTCTTCCAGGTCACATGTTAATTGGGTTTTAGATAATTATTTTCTAGAACTCTTTGAGGGGGTCTGCATCACTGTTCTGAATTTTGCTGAGAAGTAAAGGTGAAGGATGTTAAGCATTGGCTTAGCTGATCAGAAGCTGCTATACAAAGTGATGCAGTTACTTGAACTGATTTGGTATATTGTGAATATGCAAAGAGAGTAACATATTTCCAGGGGAATCAGCCAAAAGGAAAGTGAAATAAACAGTGGAGACTCTTGCTTTATCTCACTCTCTCCCGAAAGCTTTTATGCTGCCACCACTGTCTAATTTCCCTTCAAATGTATGAAATTTTTCATGTCTATTGAGTGGTGAAAGTTTCACTATTTTACCATAAACAGGAATTTCCTGCACACTTGTTTCCTGATCAATTTACAGCTGGTGTTGGTGTGTAATTTTCACTGCTATTTATGTCCCTGTAGAATTTACTATCATGGAACTTTCACCCAGTTATTCAGCTAGGTGAGCTAGGTTCAATGACTGTCAAGCAAGGAGGATTAGGGGAAGGAAAATTATGCTCAATGGTGATGAGTTGTTGAACAAATCACTGTCCAGTTAGTGAAATAATGTTGCTATGCAGCCCAGATTATATTTTAAATTATAAAAGACACTTGGAACTGTATGTCTATAAAGAACTTCAGTTACCTCCATTAGGAATCACGTAATCTGTCACCCATTAGATTTTAATAATCAGAAGTACAGAATTCCATGCTTAGATATGAACTTAGCTTCCAAAAGTGACTAGTGACAGAAGCTGCTCTTTTTTCAGGATCTTGAGATCCTTTCCCTCCCTCTTTCTTCCTTTTTTTGGTATTAGTTTTGATTAGTTCTTGATGCAGCATTTTATTCCAACTTTGCCTTTTGTAGCAGGCTATAAAAATTGTGATCATCTTAATAAAGGGTCTGTATTGAAATAAAAAAATCAGCAAGATTTTCTCATCTTGCCATAAACCTTTCTACACACTAGACAGAATATGATCCATAAGATGCAAAGTTCCAAGGGACATCTACATGTATGTGTTGAAGATACATCACAGAGGTTGAGGTAATATCTTTTTTATGAAGTGAACAGTTTAATAACAGATGATAGATTTGTAGTTAGCTCTTTTTACCACAAAAGCAAACTGACTATTTGGAATGGAAAGATCACTACAGCTTTCCCTTGCTACTACTATGAGTGGGAGAGTTTATAGATTATAAGAGTACAAAATCCCGCAAAGGTAGATGGGATATATGTAATAATTCTGCATGCTCTTGCTAAAGCCTTGTAAAGAGAGACTTCAGGATTATTGTGCTATACAGATCCTGCAAACATTTCACATGTGAGCAGCTTCATGAGTAGCATTATTAAATCAATGAAACTACTCAGATAAGTGCTCACAGTTGTAAATAAAAAAAATCAATAATCATGCTCTCTCTTTTTAACATCACTCCTCTGTTGCACAGCCATTGAATAAAGAAAGTGAATGGAGTATTGAAAATGCTGCTCTTGTTCCTAATGAGTAGTATGTTACTGCAGGAACAGCCCCATTGAATTCTAAAGCCAATCCCTGGGTAAGGCCTGAACCAGTGCCCACTGGAATCAGTGTTAGTCTTTCCATTGACTTCAACAGGCACCGAATTAGGTCTTATTTGAGTAAACATAGCAGAGCTGAGGTACGGTAAACATGAGGTCCTGACTTTGAGAGAGGACAGAAAAGGATAAAAATCCAAATTACAAATTGAAGTCTTAGCAGAGGCATAATCAAAATATGGTGGAAGCCAAAACATTCTGACAATACAAGGCAAGTTGTAAAACATTAGTTTGGTGAAAACAAGAGAAACTAACCATGATCTTTTTCTTATTTCTTGCTTGACTAAATACTAAAAACTATATATAAACAACATTAGAAATGAAGTACAAAGAGTCTCAGAGTAACATACAAATGCTACTTCTAATACCATGTATATACACAGGATGCCAGATATGCCATATTGGGTGCAAGTATCCTGTCACAACAGTGTGACAGGAATTGATAGACAGCTTTATCTCTGATTTCCTTCCTTTCCTTCCTTGCATTAGGGATGCTAGAGGGTATTTGTTTACACAATTAACCAATTAACCTGGGTTTATTGTTTAATCCTAAAGACTCCACGAAAACACAAACCCCTTGCTGCCTCTGATCCCGAGGCAGTTAGCTCTTTTTACCACAAAAGCAAAACTGACTATTTGGAATGGAAAGATCACTACAGCTTTCCCTTGCTACTACTATGAGTGGGAGAGTTTATAGATTATAAGAGTACAAAATCCAACAAAGGTAGATGGGATATATGTAATAATCCTGCATGCTCTTGCTAAAGCCTTGTAAAGAGAGACTTCAGGATTATTGTGCTGTACAGATCCTGCAAACGTTTCACATGTGAGCAGTTTCATGAGTAGCATTATTAAATCAATGAAACTACTCAGATAAGTGCTCACAGTTGTAAATAAAAAAAAATCAATAATCATGCTCTCTCTGCATGTTGCTTCCTCCTCCCCCTGCTGCCTCCCACAGGTGGGAGCCAGCTCACACAGAAAGCAGGCTTTCAATTTGGTTCTCTGCAGCTACTGGTGTAACTGCCTGTAGGGGGATTTGAACCTGAAACCTCTGTAGGTTAGTGTAGGAGCCTCTACTGCTTGAACTAAAAAAAGCCAGCTGCTTCTCATCTTAGGCTGTAGAGCTCACTCATTCTTATCTCTTTCTGTAAGTGATGTAAGTGCAACTACATTGAACCACACCCAATAGGAGTGTGGGTTACACCAGCTCCTGTGGAGCTGCTCCCCCCACCCCAGGCTGCTGCCTCTGTATCAGAAGCAGTAGGAGGCCAGGGAGCAGGCCGGAGCCACTCCTGCCTGCCCCCTGCATGTAGAGGTGTAACCAATGAAAAATTCAGCAGTTACACGTTTACAAAAATAAACATTTGCTAACATCCCTACTTTGCATCTCATCGTTATTCTAAAACAATTGTTCTAGTTATTTCCCTCTATAAGTATTAAAAAAGGCAAATAGTGCAAAGCAAATTTCTAATTGCAAGAAAAATACTACAAAAAATGAAAATAAGCCCAACATGTTAGTAAATTAAGAAAAATGCAAATTAACTGAATGCAACTGCAATATAGAGTTAGGAATAAGAGCCTATAACAAACTCTGGGACTGCGATTTCTCATGAGTGTGCCTGCAGAAGACAGGTCCCTCACTGTCAGAATGAAAACTCTATAGATTAGCAAGATTATTTTTTTAGAGATTTGTACTATACCGGTATCAGCAATTTTGCTTTTTAAAATTTAACAACAAAGTTTTGTTTGGAAGCTGGAAAGTCACTTCTCCCAGAAGCAATGTTCTTCTTTGGACACATTTTATTTAGATTCTTGAGTGACCTAGTGAAAATCTTTGGAGCCAGTTTATCTCTGAGTTTATCTGCCTGCCAAAGTGTTACATTATTTGGAACACAAAATTGCCATAGTGGGTCAGACCAGTGCTCCATCTAGTCCAATATAATATCTTCTGACAGAGACCAGTGTCAGATGCTTCAGAGGCTATGATCCATCTCCTGTCATCCAGTTCCAACTTCTGGCAGTCAGATATGTAATGATGCCAAGAGCAGGGGGTTGCATCCCTGATCATCCTGGCTAAAAGTCACTGAACCTCCATGAACTCACCTAATTCTTTTTTGAAGCCTGTTATATTTCTGGCTTTCACAATATCCCTTGGCAATGAGTTGCACAGAATTGCTATGCATTGTGCAATGTACTTAATTACCTTTGTTTTACTCCGTTGCTTATTGATACAATTGGGCTGTATCTAGACTGGCCAGTTTTTACGGAAAATCAGCCACTTTTGCGCAAAAACTTGCCAGCTGTCTACACTGACCGCTTGATTTTCTGCAAAAGCACTGACTTCCTACTGTATGAAATCAGTGCTTCTTGAGGAAAAGCTTTGAGGCTCCCGTTCGGGCCAGTGTAGACAGCTGAGATTTGTTTTGCATAAAAAAGCCCCGATCGTGAAAATGGCGATCGGGGCTTTTTTGCGCAAAAGCGTGTCTAGATTGGCCACGGACGCTTTTCCGCAAAAAGTGCTTTTGCGGAACAGTGTCCGTGCCAATCTAGACGCTCTTTTTCCAAAAATGCTTTTAACAGAAAACTTTTCCGTTAAAAGCATTTGTGGAAAATCATGCCAGTCTAGACGTAGCCTTGGATTCTTCTGTTATGAAGCAGTGAATAATGCTTCCCTGTTCTCTTTCTCCACACCATTCATGATTTTCTAGACCTCTGTCATGTCCTGCCTTGGTTGTCTCTTTTCTAAGGTAAACAGTTCCAGTCTTTTTAATCTGTCTGCATATGTAAACTATTCTATACCCCTAATCACATGCCTTGCCATTTTCTGTACCTTTTCCAATTATATCTTTTTTGAGATGGAGCCTTCACCAGGAATGGAGTAATTCAAAGTGACATTCCTCTAATGGCTAGGATCAGCAGATCTGTTCCTTTCAGCCATTAGTAGGGAAAGTGCTACAAAACCTGTGTCTGAACCAAGTCTAATCAATGTGTACCCAGCTGGCCACAAGCACCCCCCATTAACTCAGTCTGTGGTCCCTGAACTCTTTTAGGGTGTGATTTTCAAAGGCCCTAGCATTGGCTTAACTTTGCTCCCACTGATATCAATTTCACAACTCAATGGGAGCCCTTTTGAAGATCTAAATCCTAAAGAATAAAAAAAAAATCAAAATATCTGTATAAGTTCTGTTGACTTTAATTATATATTTAAAGGCAATTTATATAGTATAAAATATATTACAGAGTAATTATTAAATGTAATGTCATCACCAGTATAATATTTACAAGATAGCACCACAATTTTTTCATATTAGAATAGCAGGTTTACTTTTGTTCTACCAATTAAATCTTGACAGTAGGTACTTAAAAGGCCAGGGACTGACTGACTGAGCCAAAATCTAAGCCTCTTTTTTGGAAAACAGTGATGTGTGGCAATCCCTACGGCTGTGTCTAGACTGGCCAGTTCTTCCGGAAAATCAGCCGCTTTTCCGGAAAAACTTGCCAGCTGTCTACATTGGCCGCTTGAATTTCCGCAAAAGCACTGACTTCCTACTGTAAGAAATCAGTGCTTCTTGCGGAAATACTATTCTGCTCCTGTTCGGGCAAAAGTCCCTTTTGCGCAAAGCTTTTGCGCAAAAGGGCCAGTGTAGACAGCTCAGATTTGTTTTCCACAAAAAAGCCCCGATCGCGAAAATGGCGAACGGGGCTTTTTTGCGGAAAAGCGCGTCTAGATTGGCATGGACGCTTTTCCGCAAAAAGTGCTTTTGCAGAAAAGCGTCCATGCCAATCTAGACACTCTGTTCCGAAAATGCTTTTAACTGAAAACTTTTCCGTTAAAAGCATTTCCGGAAAATCATGCCAATCTAGACGCAGCCTACTAATTTTAGGAAGCTTAATCTGAGCTTTAAATTCAATGTAAATAATTGTATGTCTTCTTGTGCTTCTGAAGTTACTATAACTGAAAGAGCATTGCTTTCTTTTCTTTTCTTTTCTTTTTTTAACTTTGTGCATTTTCTAACACTGTGGGTACGTCTACATAGCATGGCAAAAGTCGAATTAAGCTACGCAACTTCAGCTATGTCAATTGCATAGCTGAAGTCGAAACAGTTTAATTCAGCTTTTGGCGCTGTCTACACAGCAGGAAGTCGAAGGAAGATCTTTCTTCTTTCGACTTCCTTTATTCCTCGTAAAATGGGTGCCATGGGAGTTGGAGTAAGAAGTCCTCCAGTTTGCCATTATATCAAAATAATGGCTTGCTGTGTAGACACACTCCTTGTTATTTCAGAGTAATTCCAGTTATTCTGAAATAACGTTGCTCTGTAGACATAACCTTTGTGATTAGTGAGGTTCACTCTTTCCCCCATAGATTAAATAAGATAGCAAATTTCCCCTATTATCTGAATTCAGGGAGAGACAAATTTCTTCTTGTTCTTATTTTAATAGGACAAAATTAATACAAAACTACAAAAAATGTCAAAGGGACTATGACTTCCCCCAAACTATCTTTAAAATGCCATTTTTTCAATTGAATGGTGCCCCTCTACTGAGATTTCTAAACATCCTTGTTTATGTAAAATATACTACGAAACATTCTCCAGCACATTAGGAAGTTATTTCATAAATAATTAAAGCAATTGTCAAACAAATAGAGAATGTAGATGTAGATGTAGCTGATGTAGACGTAGACTGAGTTTGTTCACTCACTACTGGAAATTTGCAACAGAAAAGGAAGGAGTTCAAATGTTATGGTTACTTGATCCCTTATCCGTGGGGTGCTGTTCTCGGCCTAAATCAGTGGTCCCCAAACTGTGGGGCATGCCTCCAGGGAAGTGGGGAGGAATATTTGGGAGACACATGGAGGGACCCTGAGCAGCCCAGATATACAAAACCCTCTCTGAATATTAGGGAAGCTCAGATGTAGATCTGACTCCAACTTGAACTCTATGGCTTTCACACACAGATGAGACATAGATACATTTTCTTATTAAAATTCAGAATCTTTTATAAGAAGTGGAAGTTGGTCACTGAATGGTAATTTATTACTCCACCAATTTTCTTTTTCATCCAGCCTCTCCCTTGCTATTTAGCATTGGTCCAAATTTCATGCCCCTCCTGTTAAAGCAGCTCTTCCTAATTGACATACATATTATGCTTTCATATGCCTTCATTCAACTCAGCAAGAGAGGTGACACATCAACAGGAGAAGCAGTACAGACTAAGTGTTGCTTTCAGAGAATTTGCTATATGCATACAAAACTCCCATTCAAATTTGCTATAAGTGTTGCCCAAGTGCACACTTGAAGATTCATCCCTATTACTAATTTTGGAACAATGACACAGACTATAGACAGCAACAGGGATAGAAGAGATGAGAAGAAAGAGAGGCTGAAGGAAGGGAGGGACTAAGGGAGTAAAAATATTATATTAGGTCTGATTCTCAGTTAAACTAAAACCTGATTGGTCATTGTGGCAGTGTAAAGGAGCCTTTTTAAAGGGGTCAGAAATCGCCATCTGAGAACGCCATGAACAGGGGCCCTCCTCAGCCAGTGCACAACTGGAAGTAGAGGTATAAGAGTTCTGTGCTAGCCCTGCTCCCATCCAGGAGTATAGGGGGCAGTGAGGAAACAGCTATTTCCTGCTTCCCGTGGACATGGGAGTATGAATTACAGCAGCTTTGAGACTATATATTAATCTGGGGACTGGGCAGACCTCCTGCTGCCCCACAATACAGGAAATACTAATCTAACTTAAAGCTGCTTTTGCTCCATCCCCACTCACACTCCATTTTTGCATCAAGGGGAATAGACTAACTGATAACAAGTTGTTGAATATTGTTGTGGCTAAGGTATCTAAAATCTTGACAGAAAGGAATAACAGAATAATTTAGAACATCGAGGAACCAACCCAGCTAAATCCTAGAGCAAGAGCACAATAAGCAATCCAATAATAAAGATATAACTGGAAAGGAAACTGACATTTTGAGGATTACCCAAACCAGTGAGGGATTCTGTCACTGCCTTCCTTGTAACTCCAGGATCCTGAATGATATTCTGTGATGGCTCAGAGCTGTGACAAAATTTGGCAGTCTACCAGCAAAAAGGTCTTGGCCCTGAGTTCCACTTCCCTTGCAAAGTGACCTCACTAGCCCTTCTATCCCCAATTCCTCACAAATCTGTCTCTTTGAGTTTTTAACTACCAAGCACTGGGGCTTTTCCTCTCGAGCTCATCATCCTGCAGGAGTGAAAGCTACCTGCAATTATTTTGGCACATACACTTCACATAATTTGCACACCAGAGGCCTGCTTAAAGTGAGAGCACACATAACATTTTATTTTAAAAAATCAGATTCAAAGATGAAATAGTAAGAAAAACAAATGCATAGGGTTTATACAGCAAATAAGCCTAAACATACAATCTCAGGCTCTACATTTCTATACTGGCTAAATTCTCTTTTCTAATATAAGTTATCTAAGGCCTCTGAACAGTTTCCCAGCTTGTCCTGTGTGCTAGAGGGGATCCAGCGTTTCATAGACAGCGCCTTGCTTAGATGTTGGCCTCAGTTTCTGCATAGCCTTCACTTCAAACCCTCTTCCCTTTGAAACAGAGTTTGATGATTTTCCTCTGCTTTCTGTCAGAACTATGGTAAGTCATGGTTATACAGAGCAGGGAATGGGTGGGACTCCTTCCTTACTTTTCCAAGAGAGGGGTTTTCTTTTGAGTTTCAATGTTTTTCTATTACATTTGAATGGTCCACCATTGTTTTTCATTAGATTGTACAATGCTAAATGCTTGCAGATAGTTTCATGTAAAGAACTCACCTGGGAGGTGCTCCTCCCTGCCTGATTACTTTTCCCCAAGTTGTGAGGTGATGGTGAAGTTACATCATAATTATATTTATAATGTTCTACACATATACACGTGCATACATTCATTACCTGTATACATTTGTCTAGGGGCCTATCAAATTAATGGCCCATTTTGGTCAATGTCATGGTCATAGGATTTTTTAAATTGTAAATTTCATTATTTCAGCCTATTTAAATCTAAAATTCCACAACGTTGTAATTGTAGAGGTCCAGACCCAAAAGAAGTTGGGGGAGGTCCCATGAATACTGTAGTGGAAATTCTGGTACTGCTACCCTTACTTCTGCACTGCTCTGACAGTGATGCTGCCTTCAGAGATGGGCAGCTGGAGAGTGTCCGCTATTGGCCTGCAGCCCAGCTCTGATCAGCAGCGCAGAAGTAAGGTAACATGGTATAGTACTGCAACCCTTAGTTCCACACTGCTTACAGCAGAGTGCTGTCTTCAGAGCTGGCTCTCAACCAACAGCCTCCTCTCTCCAGCCACCCACATCTTAAGTAAGGGTGGCAATAGCACACGCACCCTAAAATAACCCTGTGACTCCACTCTCCGCAACTCCCTTCTGAGTCAGGACTCCAACGTGAGAAACACTTGTTTCTCTTATGAAATCTGTATTGTACAGAATAAAAGCACACAAGTCCAGATTTCATGATCAGTGATGCATTTTTCCATTACCATGATTTAGTTGGACCCTACATATCCTCTAATGACCAACAAATTCAGAACATTACATTCATAAAAGACCCTACTTGACATATTTATGCACAGCATTCTATATAACCAGTTGCTTATTTGCTATGGTTCAAACCCCCTTTTGTACCATTAGGGTATCTGGATTCTGTCACAGAAATAATACAGTCTCACCTTAAAGGTTTGTCCCAGATATATACTAGCAAATAGTTATTGAAGAGCAAGCCAGAACTCACTTGAAAGAAAAGGGTTTGCCACCCAACCATTTTGTAGTATAAACTAGGACTCAGCACATCTAACTTCATCTCTCTTGCTGCCACTCAGAGACCCAAGGCAAAATGGTCCCCCATGAAGAAAAGAGCATTATGGTTTTCTACTCCTGCGCATACCTGAAGGCATTCAAGATGCATCCTCTGTATCACTGCACATCCAATAGTATTACAGAGAAGAGCTTAAAATATTGTACTTTTTTGGTCCACCTTAAAATTGAAAATAATAATTTTTGTGGAATCCATATAAACCAATATTTCACTCTGGCTCTTACTAGTTAACATAAAAACACTGTTTCCAGAGAATTGCTGACATTTGAGGCTGCTAATGCACAAACAAACATGCTTTCACAAAGGATGCTTCAAAAGCTTAAGTAACTATTGCTGTTAAAAGCTATATACATTTTGGACAATGTTCTCACATATTTAATCACAAAAAATGAATATCCCTTAAGACTCCAGATTTCAAGTTTCAAACTCACAGCCTGATAGTTTTGATCCAAGCAGCAGTTTCCCTGGAATAATGCTTTGGATCTCACAGCTCGACTCTGCCATACAGGAGAGCAATTCAAGAGGAAATTCATGCTGTGTACTATACAAGTTGGCAGAGGATGTGTACATCAAAGAAAAGATGTACTTGACCTGATTGCATTACTTAGAGAGCTTTCCTCTACCAGCCAACTTAAATAGAAACAGCAGGACTGGATCCAAAGCAACATGCACTTTCCTTCCTGCCTGCAGCTCTTATACTGGAATGGGAAGGAAAGAATGATGAAAGAAAAAACAACAAGAAAACATGAAGGTAAATGAAATGAGATCTGATGTCAGAAAGGAATGGTAAGCCAGTTCACAGACTACAGACAGAGGGAAATCCTGTCTCTCTCATTTTTCGATACCAGTACACCACCTTTCCTTCCTAGTTTTTTTTCTCCCTTTCCCTTCTCAATTTTTCTGCATAATCCTTTGAGGGTTTGGGCCTTAATCTCTCTGAGTCAGTTCGCACTGTGAGAAATAGTGATGGTGCTAATGCCTTTCTAACCCACACAACTAGTGGGAGAAGTACTTTGTGACTAACTGGAAGGCACTTTCATATTATAAGAGCCATATATGTAGACTCTTCATATACACTGGGATAAGATCAGAATCAGGTCCAAAATTTACTTCCGGTTCCCCACCCCCGAATTCTCACTTTTCTCCTCTTTCCCTAGTGTTCCTCATCTGAAATATCACATAAAGATTTTTCACTGAAAATACCAATAGCATGATTTCTCCCTGAGGGATCAAACAACCCTGCTGCTTCAAAGGCAGCTGCTTGTCACTATAGAAAACGATAATGGAAATAAGGCAGACCAGATGAATACATAATTGATATAGAAATGCTCTGTGGAATACACCTACACTGGTATATAAATGCACAATTGACACTGGCCTTATGATATTAAATAATATCATCAATAAACATTTCTGATCAAAATACTGTGTAAGAATGCAGGACACGGATGCCAGAATCTGTAATGAAAATCTGTGATGTGTTCAGATAGGGAAAATGAGTTTATTTCCCCTTCCAATGAGTGTATCCTTTTGCTTGTGCTATTTCAGTCTAGCATAATCTTTCTGAGAGGCATTTATAGGTAGAAGAGATTTACATGGTTCAAATACATATTATAGAGGAAGTCAATAGGTGGATGAGGGCCAATTCTGGATGGCCCGATGCTTTTGAATGGCCCCCAACATGTTTTTGTTTACTTATTAATTATTATCATCATTATTGTAATTGTTTTCTCTGGAGTGTGGACCTTGACTATGCCTTGAGCAAGAAATTTGGACCTTGATACAAAATAATTGACTACCTCTATTATGGGGGGTGGATGGCATTAGTATTATTATGTGTATTACCACAACACCTAATCAAGAATGAGAACCATATTGTGTTACAGTTGAAGAGAAGAAAAACAGGGTCCCTGTCTCAAAGAGCTTACCATGTAAGAAAATAGACAGCAGATGGATACAGACAGCTGGGGCAGAACGAGGAAACAATAAGACAATATCAGTCAACGCGATAGGGTGAGGTTTCCACACGTCAGCAGTCTAAACAGTGTCTTTTTTTTTTCTTTCTTTCTTTTTTTTTTTTTTTTGTGGAAAACCTCACAGCAAAGAAGAGTTTTGAGGAATGATTTGAAGGTGGATAATGAGGCAGCCTTGTGGATGCTTATAGTGAGTGCCTCCCACTATGAGCAGAAGCAGGAGAAACAACACAAAGATGCTTTTTTAAAAATTTAACAAGTGGACCATAGAAGTTATAAGCCAATATAAGATAAGCATTGATAGCTTGATACAGAATGAGAGATGATAGGTAAGGTGGGGTATGGCTGTGAAGGCCTTGAACATGAATACTAACAGCTTATGTTTGCTGCAATAGAAATAGGGGAACCAAGGAAGGATGACATGGTAAAAGTGACAGGCTAATTTTAATAGATACTATATGCAATGTTATCTCAAATGGATTTTCCCAAATACTCCAATTCAAGTACACTTGATTAGATCAAACAGAACAAGTTTATTAACTACAAAGAAAGAGAGATTTCAAGTTAACACAATTAATGAGGCATAAAAGTCAGAATTGATTACAAGAAAAATAAAGGTAAAAAAACCTACCACCTAAATTCAGGGTAAATTCAAAGCAGTTTCTCTTACCACATATTTCAGCACTTCTACTGGCTCACCTTCTTTCATTTACGATCCCTCCACCCAGTTCAACATTGCTTCCTTTATTCTTCAGGTGTCATGAATGCCATGGGCAGCGAGCGAGGGAGGAATCCTTTGTGGTATCTCCCTTTTCTTTCTATAGCCCTCACTGTCCTTTGAAATGTTTCTCCAGCTGGGAGCAGAGCTTCTGGGAATATCCCTGCAGAGGATCTCTATACCGTTTCTTTGCTAAAACGATAATTTTTTCACCCATGTACCCTTTTCTGTCACTAAATAGTTGTTTACAAGGTGATGGCCCATTTGACCTTGTTTACACCTGAGTGAGGTGTCAAATTGCCCTTTATCTCTAAGGAACTGGTTGGGCTACACATCAGACTTTGACCATGTCTTAGAATACCATAGCATGAAATCTTATAACTTTAAACTCAGTGTTCCCACATACACTTTATCAGGACAATACAGATCAGCAAATTATGAGTTTACAAATGATACCTCACTAGGCATATGTTGTACAAATATTATTATAATAGTGTGCAAAGTATGAATACAAGGCTACACACTGTCACAGTAACACACAGAATGGTAATGTTAGCCACAGAGAGATAAGTAGCATCAGGGAAGGCTTGAAGTGAGAAAGATTAGGAGCTCTATTTTAGCTCTGTTTAGCTTGAGTTTTGAGCTGACAGAAAGTTGCTGCTGATAGTTCTACATTTGTAATAAACCTTAAATGTGATGCTCACTGTATTCTAGGAAACAGAGCTATGAAAATGTTGAAATGTCATGCAAAACTTTGCATTTCTGCTTATATGTCTGTGACCTACCATATACTCAACAAGTTATCTATGAGATACCTGAGAGGTTGTATCTACCTGGGTGGCCCCAGTTCATCCTGCAGTTTCCTTGTCAATTGTGGAAGGCCTCAAGAGTGTGAAGAATCATGCTGCTGGGCTCTATAGCTCATCAGGCCTAGCTGCTGAGTATAAAAGTAAAAAAAGAGGCTTGGTAGCCTAGTAGAGGAAAGATCAGTCAGAGGAGGGAGTGAAGGTAGTTTGAATGTCAGAAAGATTTGGTGTTTACCTGGACTTTTACACCCTAGCAAGAGGGAAAATATACTGGATTTTTTAATTAAGGAAAGGAATATAAAATGAAAAATTTTGAGAGAGAGAGAGAGAGAGAGTGTGTGTGTGTGTAGGTGGGTTTGGCTGCCTCTGTCACTGGAAATGCTATAATAAATATTATGTTTTTTGCTAAAATGTAAATTTTTCACCCATATTCCTTTTCCTGCCAATAAATAGTCACATAGCAGCCATTTTAAAGAAAAAGAAGATTGCAGTCTGGCCTGAGAGGTCAGGGAAATGAATGGAGCAGGCATAGTTTTGATATTTTATTTTGTACACCTACTTTATACATAGAATTTAGATTCTATGCACCAGAAAATCTCAATGCTGTCTCACATTATCCTTGGAGCACCTTGCAATATGGAAAAATAAAAGTGATTTAGATTAGGAGTCTCCCCTACCATGATGGTTAGGGATTACTGCTAACCATTGCCTTTGAAACAGTTCAGCAAAGTGGAGTGCAAGACAAATTCTGTATTTTTATTAATTCTAAAAAAAGAAGTGACTTATATTAAGCTCCCAAAGTAGAAGAAACCCCTGTTAAAGTCAATTCTGTTTATTTTTTGAAAGAGCACTGACATGACACAGTGTCTAATTATCTAAGGATACCCAGGGGACCTCCATGTTAATTAAGAGGAAGAATTAGCAATGCTAACAGTGAAGAACTCTTTTCTGAGAATAATTTAAGTTGGTTACATTAAATCCAGTGACAAGACAGACAATGTACTGACTGTAATTGTTAGAGATCTGGAAGTAGCTCTGTTTGCGAGAACAAAAAAATAGAGAAGGATAGTAAGGAAATATAATGTCTTGTTATTTATTTGAATATTTAATTTAGAAAATTAATACTAGGGTATTATGAAGAAATACAGTAACTATGAACAATTAGATTGATCATATGTGCTTGATCATATTTAAGAGGGGAAAATAACCTTTATTTTTATTATAATTAGCCCTTCATCTGTTAACAATGGGGCTCAGATTCACTATGGTATTTAGGCTTCTCGCTTCTATAGATTTCAACGATCTGATCCTTCTTTCAAGTTTGTATACAGCTCTGGAAAGGTAATTATCCTGATCAAGGCTGGTAATGATTACAGCCCTGATCCTCCAAGTGGAGGCACAGGCTATTTTCAAACCTGCGTGAAACTCAACTGATGTCAACAGAGACACAAGGATCTGCTTGCTTGGAATTTATCAGAAGAATGGCCTAAATTTCTCAAATCTCCGAGTGAAGCACAACAACCTTAGCTTGGTGCTTCAACTGGCAATTATAGCAAACACTTCTAATTTATAAAATGTAAATAGTTATGTGATCTGGAAATATGCTTTGATCTAAAGACATAAACTTGTATTTTACTTTAAAAATGTAAGTTGTAAGATATGAGCCTAAAAATACACAATAGCTGGATGGGTGGTCTAATTTATGTGTCAAAAAACTCATCCCTTGTCGCTGTGCAAATGTCAAGACTTGGCAATGGCAAAGGGCACTGCTGACATGCATGTTATAAATAAATAAATGGAACACTAATGAAATCCACTATGTGCTATTTTTTTATCTGAGCTCTCTCATTACTTGAGAAAAATCAGCCTGTGCTTTAATTCATCTTCTCAGCCCATGAAGACATGTGCTTCTATATATATCCTCACTGCTGCAGACAAGGGTAGAATATCTAATAGGGCCAACATATCTTTTGTTAGCTTTAAAATAGAAGTCTGTCCCCTCCAGATGTGAAGATTTGCTGAGCGTCCAAATAAGGTAGAGAACAAAAATAGCCAAAACAACTGGCTTTTTTCTTTTTCATTGCTTATTAAATGCATAAATTGTGTATTGAATTCCAAAATCAAAACTTTGAACACTGATTCATGTATACATTTCCTCAGATTAAAGTGTTGCATATGACTTGCACAAGTTTCAGTAATGTGATTTATATATAGTATATGCTGGGCTAAACATATTTGTATCAATGTATTGACAAATCTGGAGTTAAAGCCAATGACATGAAACTGAGAAAAGGCAGAGAGCGTGAAGTCAGTAGCATTAGTGTGCATTTATGTTACAGTATATCTATACAATGGGGGTATGTTTAAACTACACCTCTCTGCCAACAGAGGGATGTATATTAGGCACATCGCTATTGCAAATTAAGCGGGGATTTAAATATCCTGTGCTTCATTTGAATAGAAATTAAGAGGGGATTTAAATATCCTGTGCTTCATTTGCACTTTGCCGGCAAAAAGCGGCAGTCTAGGCAAGGATCAGTCGACAAGGAAAGCCTTTTCCGACCAATCCCTTATGTCTCATGCAACGAGGTTTACAGAATCAGTCGGAAAAGGCGTTCCTTGTCAATCAATCCCTGTCTAGACTGCTGCTTTTTGCCGGCAAAGTGCCGCAGCGGCAAAAAGCGGCAGCCATTTCTATTCAAATGAAGCGCGGAATATTTAAATCCCCGCTTCATTTGCAATAGCGATGTGCCTAATCTACATCCCTCTGTCGGCAGAGGGGTGTAGTTTAGACACACCCCAGGGCTAAAGCCAAAATAAGCTACACAACTTGAGCTGCATCAATTGTATAGCTTAAGTCAAAATAGCTTATTTCGTCTTTTGGCACTATCTACACAGCAAGAAGTCTGAGTTAAAGTACTCTTCCTCCAACTTCCCTTACTCCTCATAAAATGAGGGTTAAAGTGTCAGTGTAAGAAGTCCTCCAGTTCGACATTATTTCAACATTATGTAAAAATAACTGCTTTCCGTGTAGACATGGACTATGTTATTTTGGAATAACATCAGTTATTCCAAAGTAACGACATCAGTTATTCTGAAATAACACTGCTGTGTAGACATAGCCTCAATGTGTAACTGAAAGCAGAATTTATCTCACAGAGAAGTCTGAGTGATTGAGACCCAGACCCTCAAAGGTAATTGCCTTAGAGGATTTAGACCTTAATGAACATGAACAATATGATGCCATCTAACGTTTGGCAGAACCTCAACTAATTTAAAAGTTTACTTCCTGAAAATGGTCTAATAGGGCTTTCAGTTGATGATGTCTGCTACATGGTAGCTCTAAATTCTAAGCATACCTCACTAGTGAGAAGAGCATCCTTTGACAGAACTTTCTGCATAATAAAAAAAATGTTGTGGGGGCATCACTTTTCTGTAGATACTTTTTACTATTGGAACTGTCAAATCAATTGAGAGTCTACCAGTATCTGCCTCTCTTGACACCATAAGTTCATCAACAAAGCTCTTCAGCTTTGCATTTCCTGTGTAGCACAGACTTTGTATAAAGAGGAGCCATGGCCAGACATACCTTTCTAAATAAACTAGCATGGATACCAATTAATTCATCAATTAACATTTCTAGTGAGACAACAACTTAAATCCCAGGTGAGTACTCCACCAGCTGAGCTCAAAGGCATGCATTTGTAGTTAGAAACCAGCAATTGTGTGGCTGCCTGAGAACACTGAGCATTGTTAAAGTCTGTCACATGACCAGCGTTAGCCTAATGCATTCATCACATGGCAACTGTGAAATAAAAATACTTCTACCACCCCCTTCCTGTGGGCAGAACAGCACACAGATAGTGAAACATCACAGCTAATTGACAACTAGTGGGACATCATGATTGAAAGGTGGTAGTGCATAACATCATGAAACATGACTGGCAGTTCATGTTGCATAACAGAAAAGCAAGTCTTCCAAAATACTCTGGCATGGGGGAGAAGGAAAGTAGAAAACAAGAACAGTAACAGCAGAGTGGAGAATAATGGCACAGCTGAAATGTAGATGGTTTTAAAAGAACTTTCAGCAGTTCTACATTTATTACAAAATATTTTAAATAATATTTTTGTGTAATCTTCTAAGATGCTGAGAGCCCACGCATATCCCTTTTTTCACCTTCCCCCTGCTTCGTGGGTCCTGGCCTTGCCACTTAGAAGCATTAGGCAATACTCTTTTCCATAACAGAAGACACAGCTTCCAGTCCCCTGGCTCCAATCACTCTTCATTTATTCACTATGGAACATCATCAGGGAGCTGCATATCACAATATCCCATAGCTCAGTGTTTAGAGCACTATGCAAGGATGAAGACTACCTCACCCTATTTAACTCCTTTCCCCCTCTCTTCCAGAGGTGAGTGCTCTAACCAGTTGGGTAAAAGCCTTAAGGGTCCCTCACTAGCAACTGTTTTATGTGGAGTGAAGCAGGTGCCGAATTCATTTCCACAAGAAATGCTTTAGGCACTGGAGCCACCTGACTCCACAGCATGGGTTCCCATTTGTGGATCACTAAGCAGAGCTAGGCACCTCCCAGCAGATCAGACTGAGGCATCCGTCCCAAGAAAGGAGCAGGGCTTAGCTTAGCACATACCCCTCTCTTCTCATCTCCCATTGCCTATCTTAGGCAGCTTTCTTCCTGGAGAGTGCAATGCACAAAACCCAGCATGCTAAATCATCTCTCTCTTCATGTGTTGTATAGGGAGTTTAAGTGCATAACTGTTTTGTGGATCGCCATGTTGTTCCTGGGTTTTTTCCAAGCACCTATCAGTTAGGTGCCACAATACTCAGGACTGCACTATCTAAATGCTTTTGTAGATCCTACCCTAAGGCTACATCTAGATTGGCATGATTTTCCGCAAATGCTTTTAATGGAAAAGTTTTTCTGTTAAAAGCATTTGCGGAAAAGAGCGTCTAGATTGGCATGGACGCTTTTGCACAAAAGCACTTTTTGCGGAAAAGCGTCCATGCCAATCTAGACGCGATTTTGCGCAAGAAAGCCCCGATCGCCATTTTCGCCATCGGGGCTTTTTTGCGCAAAACAGTCCTGAGCTGTCTACATTGGCCCTCTTGCGCAAATACATTTGCGCAAGAGGGCTTTTTCCTGAATGGGAGCAGCATAGTATTTGCGCAAGAACACTGACAATCATACATTAGATCGTCAGTGTTCTTGCGCAAATTCAAGCGGCCAGAGTAGACAGTTTCCTGCTTTTGCGAAAAAACTTGCCAGTCTAGACGCAGCCTAAGTGGTTTAGGGGCAGAGATTGTGTCTTAGCATGTGTTTGTACAGCACCTAACATAATGGGGCCCTGATATCAGTTAGGTTCTACCATAATGCAAATTGATAATAAAAAGTTGCATTGGTAACAGCCTAGTCAGGCTTAGGTTCTTACATCCAACAATCTATTTCTTTTCTTCTGGGTCCTAACAGTTCTGTGTGAAGGGCTGGAACACTTGAGGTTCAGTAAGAACAGCTGGTCCCATAGAGATTGCCAAAGCTGCTGAGATCTCAAAATACTACTGAGCATAAAAAGAAAGGAGTCTTGCTTGGGATTAGAGCACAATTTATCTTGCTAAAATATTTAAATTAATAAATTGGTCTACTGAATATAGTTTGTGTTCAGTAGGAGATTTACCCTGTGAATCAGCATCTTTGTTATGTTTTTCCAAACAAGTTCAGTATCCTTAATTATAAGTTAGATAAGGGTTTTAAGTGTGAAACTAGTGAGAAAATAACTGTTGAAAAAGCTGCCTCAAATTCCAAATTTATGCTTTCAGTAGCTTCAGATCCAGCTGGCTCAATCTGTAAATCAAAAGATGTTTTTACTATTTGCCATCATGGTAAATCCTGGGATGTGAAAATCACTCTGGGTCCTTTCTGCCATTTTTACTGTTGCAAGTAATATCAGCATTTAGATAAAAATACTGTCAATCATGTACAAGTCAGATTAGAATTCACCTTTCTTTAGCATTGCTCTATTGAATCTGCAGAGCTAAGTGTGCAACATGTTTTGAGTTTATATTAAATCAATCAAACAGTGTACTGTATGACAATGATATACCCATAATAGGGAAATTCAGTAGATGTCATTTTATATGGTTGCTTTAGTAACTGTGAGCAACCTCTGAGACATAATTTCTTATCTGATCTGAAAGGAGTGCAGTGAAGGAAGGTGTTTTTTTCTGAATTTAAAAACTAAAAATATTATTTGCTCAATTTCCATTTCTGTAGATATTCACTATAGCTTCAGTAAAGCTGTGAATAAAATAACTGCAGGATTTCAGGTACTCTTTACTAAAACCAACTATTTCTGCAGTGGCAAGCTACAATACACAGAACCCTGAAGAATATTACCACAGTAGTACCAAACATTGATAGTGAGGCAGATTCATGTGCCTGTAGTTCATACAGGAACATGTGGAGTTATCTGGAAGGTTACTTACATTGTGTTTATAAAATGGCTGTGTGTTTAACAGAAGGAGCTCTGTCCTGCACCATTGACGTCAATTGCAAAACTACTGACGTCAGTGGGTTAGGAACAGGCTCCTGGGCATGCAAAAATAAAGATGATCCTGACATGCTAATTTCTGGAGCTACCACAATGATGGGGAGGTATAATAATCAAAAAGGAATGTGTTGTTTTTATGAGCTGTATTATGGCCATGCCTATGGGCCTATGGCACTGGCAATTGTACATAAATATAGCAAGACATATTCTATATGCTCATGACACAATATTATCCCTCAAAAGATACTGTAAAAGACACACACTGAACTAAAATCAAATATGCATTTTGTGCAGGAGAGTACTCCCCCTTTAAGTTAAATAGGAAAAGGAAGTTGAGCAGTGGGGAGAAGATTAAAAGTTAAATAGTTTATAGTAAGAAATGATCTCTCCAGCTTTAGGCTGCTAGATGTAGGAGCACAGAGATTTTGTTCTGACTTCTAGTTTGGCAGATCAGAGCCTGCATCCTGAGGTAATGGCCTGTGATTTATTACATTTGATCCTTTCCTGGGCCCTCACTCAAGGAGACCCACTTCTTTTGAGTAGTTAGGTTTGGCTTCTCGGTGCCTTGATCTGTATAAGTGGATTGGTTGACATCAAGTTGGGGAATGGAAAGATGGGGCTCATCTGAACTGACATTCTGGGCCAAGATGGGCATGTAGATTGACTCACCCTGTGACATTTTTCTACGTCATAGGGTTGATAGGCCTCCAAAAAGCTAACATACTTCGACTTACCTGCCTTCTCTGTGATATAACCAGTGTGGAAGGGTGAGTCTACTGTTAGTTAACTTGTAATTAATTTATAGGTGACTGAGTTAACACAGCTTTTCATCTGACAAGCGCATGAACACAATTATATCTTGAAAACAAACACCCATTCATTTTTTTATTCAGGTGCCACGGGTGCAATTTGCATTGTTAATAGCTACTCTAAGATGCTGTGTTAAGCATACAGTAATGTCTTGATTTGGTATTTCATGAGAAAACAGAGTTAAATAAATGGCTGTTCTGACAGAGGTAGTTCAATATTTTAATGCTCTGGGAGAATGCTGCTACTCAACCAACTTATCATTTTTTATGAATAAAATTTAATGGAGGTTATACAAACTGGATGCTGTGCAGCATCCATTGCTTTCAAAGGTTTTGAAAGGAAAGCAAATCATAATAATCCAGCTACTGCATGACTATCTTGATCACTTCAGCCACAGTAATTCTATCTTAGTGGAATGAAGCAAATCAGTTTAACTAGGTTAAAGAGAAAACATTTCAACTAAAGTCAACCATGAAGGCTTTATCAGACAGTATAGAGTGTGAAATCAACAGTAGTAATGAGCTTTTAAAATCTCTAAGGCCTATCTGATAGCTGTGTGCATTGCACCATACTCTGTCCTCTGTCAATAACATTATAGGATTGTAACTGAGGGTGTCACTTGTTCTTATTTACATAAGAACATAAGAACGGCTGTACCGTACCGGGTCAGACCAAAGGTCCATCTAGCCCAGTATCCTGTCTAGCTTCTCTTTAAACTCTATTATAGTCCTAGCCTTCACAGCCTCCTCTGGCAAGGAGTTCCACAGGCTGACGACACGCTGTGTGAAGAAGAACTTTCTTTTATTAGTTTTAAACCTGCTACCCATTAATTTCATTTGGTGTCCTCTAGTTCTTCTATTTAGGAAACTAATAAATAACTTTTCTTTATCCGCTCTCTCCACACCACTCATGATTTTATATACCTATATCATATCCCCCCTCAGTTTCCTCTTTTCTAAACTGAAAAGTCCCAATCGCTTTAACCTCTCCTCATATGGGACCCATTCCAAACCCCTAATCATTTTAGTTGCCCTTTTCTGAACCCTTTCCAAGGCCAAAATATCTTTTTTGAGGTGAGGGGACCACACCTACACACAGTAATCAAGATGTGGGTGTACCATAGTTTTATACAGGAGCAGTAAGATATTCTGGGTCTTATTTTCTATCCCTTTCTTAATAATTCCTAGCATCCTATTTGCCTTTTTGACCACTGCTGCACACTGTGGAAGTTTTCAGGGAACTGTCCATGATAACTCCAAGATCTCTTTCCTGATTTGTCATAGCCAAATTAGCCCCCATCATACTGTATGTACAGTTGGGATTATTTTTTCCGATGTGCACTACTTTACACTTATCCACATTAAATTTCATTTGCCATTTTGTTGCCCAATCATTCAGTTTGGTGAGATCTTCTTGGAGTCCCTCACAGTCTGCTTTATTTGTTTATTTGTTTGATTCTGACCGTTAACATGAGCAACTCAATTTCCTTCAAAGAAAAGAGTAAACTGATGTAAACCAGAGTTGAGACTGTAAATATGAATAGTTATGCACTCAACTTTTCCAATTAATGATCCTGGAACAGGACGACAAAACAAGGCTTCTGTGATTCCTACACATCTGAAGGGAGCCCTTTGAATAACACAGATATGATCTTGGAGAAGAGCCCAATACAGCTCCCCTTGACATTAATGGAAAAATTCTCACTGATTTCAAAGGCAGCAAGATCTGGTCTTTCGGGGTAGATCTATTCAGCCTGCAGCAGGGAGTCTCAGAGACTGGGCTTGCACAGGGACACTAAAAATAACCACTGAGGAGTCCTGTGGCACCTTATACACTACTAGATTTATTGGAGCGTAAGCTTTCGTGGGCAAAGACCGACTTTGTCAGATGCATGACGAACAGGTCAGTGTTTAAAAATAATCACGTGGATGATCAGGCTAGAGCTCTGAAACTTAGGGGGTGCTTGGACTTCAAAACCTGAGCCAGAGCATTTAGCTGTTTTCAGAGACCTAGTGCAAGCAGAAGTCTGTTGACATAGGTTATGAGGTTTGCTGCCATAGGCTGTGTAGATATACTCATAGATATACCCATTGAAAATGACAGGGAAGTATTTCTGTTTACCAACTCAGGTTATGTGTGTTAGCTCTCCTTGATTTTTGTTTATGGACTACCCTGGAAGGGGAAAGGCTTTTGAAGTGACTTAGCTTGAGGACCGCAGTGGTGGAGCAACCAGCGGTAGCAGACAAAGAGCTGCCACACAAATGCCCAGCCACAAGGAGGCACCAGATATGAGCTCGCCAGTTCATCTAGATATTTACTTTTATTAATTCCCCATTAATGTTAGTTACTATTTTGGATTTAGGAACACAGGAATTGCCAAACTGGATCAGACCAAGGCTTGCCTAGTGCAGTGTCCTGTCACTGATGGGGGCCTGTACCAAGAGTTAGAGGGAGGAAACTCTGCAATAGGGTATGAGAGAATCTGATTCCAGTAGAAAATTTCCTCTTACCTCAGAACAGTCAAAGGTTGGCATAAACCTTGAAACACGAAGATTAAAATAAGACCTTTCTAACTGGGTCTTAAATTCCCACTCTTAATTAAATGGAGATTCTGACACACAGCTCAATGTTTAAATAAGGGGACAAATAATCCTAGTGAAAACAAGCTTATCTGATCACTATTTGCTTGGGTGGAGTGGCTGAAAAACTGTGTGAATTACAACTGCAATGGCAATGGGTTAAGAGCAAAGATGTAGTCTTAACTTGGTATTTCCTTTTGTTTAGAAATATTCATCCTTAAATTAAATAATCTGAGAGAACCTGTAAAAGCAAATCCATACATGAGCACAAATGGCGGGATAGAGGGGAAACTTAGGCTTTTCAGATTTTTTTAATTTAACCTAGGCTGTGGGCCCACTAGATTAATAATTGCTGCCCATTCTCAAAATAAAGCTATTTACAGAAAGAAAGTGGAAGCCTCCTCCCTTAACTCCCCCTTCAGCTGGGGCCTCCACAACACCCTCAGTAGTGTTTCTATGACTGGGACAGAAGCCTTATTCCACTATCTCTCTGCACCTACCAGGAATAAGGAAACTCATCGAATGCACCTGTGCACTGATTGTTGGGCACCGGGACTCTCCTTCAAAGGGATTTTAAAAATAGAGAGATGCCTGACAGAGCCCATCCTTCTTCCCCTCTCTCGCCTGCAAGAGGAAAGCAATTTGTGCAGCTGCTATAGTAATTTCCATTGCCTTTACTTCTACCCAGCCTCAGTGAAGGAAATGGATAGATAATGGATCCATCACCACTTCGTAAATATGGGGCATGGAAATCAGTACACATTCCTATAAGTTTTCCTCCATGAGTAGCTTTATAGGTTCTTGGAGTAGCGCTAGGGGCATTCCCCATTATTATTGGGCATCAGCTCAATTCCTAGATGGGATTCCTTGACTTCTCAGACTTGCACATGCCACAAGGAGCTGGATATTTTCAGCTGATTAGAGTTTTAAGACATAGACCTCACCTAGCTGTCCAGCTGGGGCATGCATTTACTAAAAGAAATAATGCTCACATAAGCCAGTGCCTGGGAACTTCATTCTCCAGAGCTGTTAATTTGCTTTTTTTTTCCCACCAGCATTAATTCACACTCACACACAAATAAAATCTGTATGCACAACCTTAATAAAGAGAATGAGTGAAATCCAATGACTGAAGATTTATATCTTATAAAGTCTAAAGCTCTTTATGGGGGGGAAAGGGGAAAGAGGCCATCTTAACAGATAGTGAATTGACTACATAGAAAAAATTGAGTCACTGTTACAAATGCTCAACAAACATTTTTATACCTATTATAGGGACTAGTAATGAGTTAGTTGATTGTTGTTCTTACTCAACACTTTCTGTGAAATAGAAGCAATTGATCTTGATAAAAAAGAAACTTGGTCCTTCAGTGTAATGTCACAGGAACAGTATTCTTATGCAGAAGGTCTTGGAAAAATCAATAGGTTGAAAATGTTCACTAATAAATCCCTAAACTTGCCTAAGATATTTACTTGTTTTGACACAAACCATTGCTAACACTTGTACACAGTACTCTTGCTGTGACATTCAGTATGAAGTCAAGTTCAATTGCATAATGTGAATAGAGAAAGCAAAACCCTGTTTTTAGCCCCTTACAGCAAATACTACACTAGAACTGAAGAAAGCTAAAAAATTATATCATTGTTTTTAAAGTATTGCTGAAGGATCCATTTTAATTAATCACCTTTTAATGAATTAACACCCTACAAATAATTAATGCTTCAATGCTAACATAGAATTCTTATCAGTTTTCCTATGACGGTGAAAAATCAAGGACCCAGGTTGTCCTCACCAGCATCAAAACTCAGCAGGGAAGCAAAAAGGATCTTTCTCTAAGCAGCCTTTTGAGGTGTTCCTCCCCTATTGTTCTGTTGAGAGTGGGTGACTGCCTTAACTGTATAGAAGACTGTATACTGAATTAATTCATCTTCCCTGTTAGCTATAGTATGAATTTAATATCCTTGTATAAATGTAAATTATTTCACTACCATTTTTTTCTTTTCTTTTGTAACTGCAAAGGTTCATGCTAAACTAACAGTAACAGCACAACTTTTCTGGCAGGCTTTATCATCAGTTAAAAGTGCAATGGTGTATGAAAGTAAAGGAAAACAGGTCAAGGACAAAAACACCAAGAACTTTAATTACTGTGTTACAGACATTTTCAAAGCAAGAAGGTAAAATTAATCCTGAAGTGATGTTGTGATAACTGGGACCACAAATTTACCCGGATTATGAGTCTAACTGTAAAAAGTGAATAGAAGTGTATAAATGCCACAACAACCTATGAAAACAAATGTTGAGAGAGGGGAGAAAGGTGATACGAAAAGGGAGACAGAAACTAAATTAGAAAAAGGCCTGCTGATGTAATTCAAGAACTGTGTTAAGACCTGCCTGATAAACAAGAATAGTGTGAGACTGAAAATCAATGAACCAAAACTGGTGGCAATTAGGTGTTACTGATGGACAAAAATGTGGGGATGGGCTTTTCTACCCATGACCCCCCTTTGGGGATCCTCAAAAGAGACTTTGGGGAGAGAAACCAGTTAGTGGAGCAAGCTTCACCATCATGGCTGCCATTCTCCCAACATTACTTGGGATTCTGAACCTCCTTTGTCCTACTCTTGAGAGAGATCCTAACCAGAATGTGCTGGAGAGAGGAACCCTGATGATATCATCATGTCTGCTGGCTCCAGCAAAATCCTAAATACAACCTGGAATGTAAGACCATTTCATCTCTCTCCTATGTGTCCTTCTTTTGGGGTACGTCTACACATCAGGGATAAAGTTAGAATAAGCTACTAAACTTCAGCTACGTCAACTGCGTAGCTGAAGTTGAAATAGCTTAATTCGGCTTTTGGGGCTGTCTACACAGCAAGAAGCCAAAGGAAGAACACACTTCCTTCGACTTCTGTAACCCTTATTTTACGAGGAGTAAGGGGAGTCAGAGTAAGAAGTCCTCCAGCTCACCATTATTTTGAAATAATGGCTTGCTGTGTAGACACACTCTTTGTTATTTCGGAATAGTGTCAGTTATTCCGAAATAACATTGCTGTGTAGACATAGACTTGATTTAGTGAATAGGGAGAACGTGGTAAACTTAACATACCTGGACTTCAGCAAGGCTTTTGACATAGTCCCTCACATGACATTCTGATAAATAATCTGGAGAAATGCAGGCTTGACAGAACTGCCATTAAGTGTGTAACCCCCCTTTTTCCTCCCCGGGTTACTGGGGAGCAGGTCACACTCACAGGTGTGCCTGGGCGCCTGATGTTTTAACCCCAAAAGAGATCCTGAGCATCCCAGTGGTGATAGTGTTTAGTTGGGGAAAACCCTATCCACCCCCTTGCTGCAGTCCCTTGTTGTAATGAATGTAAAATGGCGGTGCCTCCACCTGGCTGGCCTTGTAGACACTCACTGGTGTGCCTTGAGAGCCTCCAGGAACATACTCATCCCAACATAAA
>JANRFK010003679.1:41555804-41569603 GCA_030068395.1 Apalone spinifera | reverse complement strand
TTCCTTAATTACTTGCTCCATTATCTTCCCTGGCACAGAAATTAAACTGACTGGGTTTAGTTTCCTGGGTTGTTCTTATTTCCCTTTTTATAGATGGACACTATATTTGCTCTTTTCCAGCCTTCTGAAATCTCTCCCAACTTCCATGACTTTTCAAAAGTGCTAGCCAAAGGCTCAGATACCTCCTCTATTAGCTCCTTAAGTATTCTAGGATGCATTTTATCAGGCCCTAGTGACTTGCAGACATCTAACTTTTCTAAGTAATTTTAACTTGTTCTTTTTTTATTTTAACTTTTAACCCTACCCCAATTCCACTAGCATTCACTATGCTATGCATCCCATCACCAACAATCTTCTTGATAAAAACAGGAACAAAGAAGTCATTAAGCACCTCTGCCATTTCCAAGTTTCCTGTTATTGTTTTTCCCACTTCAGTGAGCAATGGACCAACCCTATCCTTGGTCATCCTCTTGCTTCTAATATACTTGTAGAATGTCTTCTTGTTACCCTTTATATATCTAGCTAGATTTAGCTCATATTGTGCCTTTATCTTTTCTAATATTGCCTCTGCATACCTGGTCTAGACCAAGCCCAGGAGTCCTTCCTCGTCCAATTTCTTCTGTTTCTTATTCCTCTCCTTTTTTCCTTCTGTCTAATTAGAGTTTGGTTTAGCCAACCAAGACTCTATGTTCTTTAACACTGATGTAAACCCATGACCAGAAAGAGGCAACTAAAAGCAATGCCCTAAACAACCTGATACTAATACAAATTTGCCAGGTTTTGAAGTGTCTGATAAGACCCTGTGTTATGCCTGTGTTTTTCCAGCAGTGAGAGTGCGAGTGACTGTCAACTCCACAGACAGAAGCTGCTTTTTCCATTTTTGCTGTTCTTCCTTTGTGTGTGTGTCTTGATATTTCTTAAAGGACACAGGATCAACTTTAACAGCAACAAAACAGATCCAGCTTACCTCTGTTAACTGTGTTTTTTGGGAGAAAGGAGAAGTTATCACCATCGTTAACACAATCTAAGGGTGCATCTACACAGCATCCTAAACCCGAAATAAGGTAAACAATTTGTGCTATGCAAATTGAATCTTATTTCGAATCTGTTTTGAAATAGCACGTTATTTTGAAATTTGGCACTGTGTAGACATGCCAAATTTCAAAATAACGCACTATTTCAGGCCATCCGTTATCCCACATGCAACGAGGTTTACTTGGATGGCGGAATAGCACACCTGTTATTTCAAAAAATATTTTGAAAGACCAGGTGGCTTGTGTAGATGAGGGGGTAGCTATTTCGAGATACTTCCAGTATTCCAAAATAGCCGTGCAGTGTAGACATACCCTAAGAGACTATCAAATAAGCTTATTTTTCCTTCCAAAAAATTTACAAGCTAAAGGGAAAGAGAACAAGGGATGTTAAAAAAGAAAGTATTACTTCATAGTTTACATTTCAGATCAACTTTTACTAAAGATACAGAAAAGGAAAAAAGTTAAAAGAGGATCTTTAATTATATGTGGGTCAGTATACAAATCCTAAATCTTGTTAAAAATATTTAATGTTGTACTGTGACTGAATTATTTTGTCCCTTATATTCCATCTTAATTAACACCTCAGTGGCTAATGAGGAAGCTTATGATTGAATATGCAGATGACATTCACTGTATTGAGAGCTCTTCATTTAGATTTAAGTTAGGGATATCTCCTGAGCATTTATGATTAAGCAGCCATTGACTTTGATAGATTTTACTGGAAGTCATTAACTAAGATTGGGCTTTAAATGTGAAGTGATTGTTTTGGAACCCTCTCAATGTGTAAGGATTATGCATATGATTTAAAACCTACAGCATAAGACCTTTAAATTCTAAACTCTTTGGAGCCAGGACAGAACCTTATTTTTTATACAGCACCATGAGCATTTTGATATTGTATAAATAATAAAGATCTAAGTTATCTAATTTGTACATTTACTATTTACTGATTTGTCTGCCCATTTCCTTTTACACTAAGAAAAATACAATATAACAATGTACAGTATATAGTCTCTAACCAATTACATCATGTTCTCTTTACACAGTAATTTAGTTTTCTGGCATGAAAAGAATATGTTATTAAATTTCATTGTCACAAGTGATATGTTACACTGCACAGTAAAAATGTAAAGAGATGATTCAGAAAAATAATGTCACATCTGAAATAAACACTTAAATGGCCTTTTATTGGATAGTTGCCATTATTGGCTGATGATTGGTTTCAAGAGACCACTGTACCCAGCCAAAGGTTGAACCTCCATGAATACACTTGGACAGATTTCAGAGTTGTTCAGTTGTCATAGTAGTAATTTGTGGGTGTTTACAATATGTGCTGAAGGGGAGTGTGAAAATATTGTAATGTGTTTGTTATAAAGTACTTTGAAAGAGTTCACATTGTACCTGAAACAGTACAGAAATGGTACTGGCAGTAAAGAGCTATTTGTAAAGAGAAAGAAAGGAACTGTACAACATGTTAATAGTTCTTTGTGCTGACTATTTACGTGAAACTTATTTTTTAAGTCTTTGGGGTCTATGTGTCCAGTCAGACCCTCAAAGAATTCCAGATGACTAATTAGCATATAATCAATGCTATAACTTTCCTGTTACTTCATTGAAGACTACAGTTACTATTCATGTTCACTAAATTCTACTACTGCCTCCTCCTTTGCAATCCTTATGGAGAAATGCTTACTCGGGAGCTTGATATGTTTATTAACTGGATTATATAAGAGGGTTGCTTCTGACTTCAATTGGCATTTTACTGGATCTTCACTATACTGAATGACATTGAAACCTAGAGTTCCCAAAACAATCTTGTAAAGGAGTCTACATTAATATTTTCCAAAAGGTTTGATATTGAATATCCTTTCAACACACCATCAACAAAGTCCTGCAGATATGAGATGTCTTGGATGCTAAATTCTTAAATTATCATAATAGTGTATTATCAAAGTAAATTCTTCTTTACAGTTTTACTGTTCCAACTACTACACCTACAGCCTTTTCCTTCCCCCCAAACTATGTGTAATTCCTTTGACTTTCTGTAGGTATGTGACATGTACACAATGGCCTTTTCTGCTACAGCTAGCCCCCCCTCCTCCCAATCTCTCCTCTCCCAAAAAGGACAAGCACCATGAGCCAAGGATTATAGGTCTTGGAATCAAAAAAGAATCATAGAAATGCAGAGCCAGAAGGACCCACAAGAGGTCAGCTAGTCCACCCTCTCCCATTACTGAGGCAGGACTGAGAAGACTAGATCATGACATAAAAAGGGCTATATGTGTCTCAAAAGCTTCTGTTTCTGACCAACAGAAGTTGGCCCAATAAAAGACAGCATATTACCCTTACTCACTTGTTTCTCTAGGCCATCCCAAACAGGTATTTGTCTAACCCAGAGGTCTCAAAATCCCAAACCAGGGGCCATCCCAGGCCAGAGAAATTGCAAAATCCAGACTGGGAGTCCCAGTGGGATGGGGGCAGGATGGGGCCTGTTCATTACCTGCCCCTTCACACAATCACCCCTCCCACTCCTCTATGGCACCCCATTCCACAAGGACGTGGCTCTGGGGATTACTGCAGTGGTCTGGCATGATGTGGTAGCAGCAGTCAAACCCTCTCACACTCCCTTTGGTGGTGGGAGATGCAGGAAAGTGGAGCACATTTGGCAGGTGCATTCTCTGTGCTCCTCTTCCCCATGTCTCCTGCCAACTTTGATAATTTATTGAAGGTTGGAAGTGTTTTTCTAACCTGTTGCAAATGTGTGTAAGTGCTTGAGAGTAAAATTTAGCTGTAAGTGAAAACTCTCGTGCTGTCCTATTTCTGACAGCCATCTATCAGTCGGACGGCCATATCTAAGTTGATTTATTTCCTGACACCACCTCATACAGAGTAAAGTTACTGAGAACTACGTGTTGAAAGAACTCTGGATAACAAAAGCATCCCCCCCACACACATACACTGTAGACCTGAAATGTAATAATACTAACAGTTAACAGGATTCATTCTTTAGCTTCAGTAAATTTCTTCAGCATAAATTCAGTTACCTGGTCAGACTTACTAAATGGCATATAGTAGGTCAAATAATTCCTATTATCCTTTAAAAAAATATTTAAACACTGTGCCTATAAGGTCCAGTCCTGAGCAGAGGGACTGTAATTGTGGCTCCTGCTTTTACAAGTTATGCAGAGATGAGAAAGGCCTCAGATATGCTCTCCTCTCTTTTATAAATGAATATGGATGAGGCACAATTTGGCCCTTTGATTTCTTTACTATTTTCCCAGCATGTTACAGTCTGCTTACTTCAGAGTTACTCAGTGGACTTCGGTTGTGTTTCCTGAAACTGGAATATGATTCATAGTACAATATGAACCCCATTTGGCCTGTGTGTTAGCTGGTCCATAAGGAAATGAAAATCTTGCAAGGTCACTAACCATGCTATAAGGTAACATGTTATACTGAAATAATATTTTTCATACAGTAGCTTGAACTAGAAGCAGACAGCCCATGTTCTATATTTCTCTCAAAAGCAAATCAGTCCTGTCATGGTGATACATACACCTCTTATGTCTATTTGAATACAAAAAAACATTATATTCACCTCCAATCTGACACTTTTCATGCGATCTGAATTCAATTAAACAGCAGGACTAAACAACTACCCCTAAAGATGATACATGAACACTCAACACAACAAAATGTTGTTAAAATTGCTGGGGTTAGGTAATGGAGAATCTCTGAGCAACACACTAGATGTGAATTAACACATGAAATTCACACTCATATCTTATTGCTTAAACAGTGTTCAGAACTATCTGTTCCCACACACATTTGAAGCACTTTTAATTTTCCATAACTGTCACCTAAAGCAGTTTAATTCTGAAAAATAGTGGGAGAGGAAAAAAGGACTTTGATATTTATCTTTCTTTGCTTGAAGCTAAAATGCTCAAGTTACTACTCCATACTTGGGAAGATCAATATAAACTAGCTTTTATTTGTTCTGTTCTCCCCATGTCTCTCCTCTCTCTCACACACACACTATATTTTATTTTTGCATAGCATCCCTTTATTTTTTTAAATTGGCATTGCTTTAATATCTTTGTGCTCAGGAGATTACTATAAACATGTATTATTGATTTGTGTCTGTTTTTGTTGGTAATATTCTAAAATATGCTGGTAGGCATAGAATAGTAATACACAGAATCACAGAATGCTTTACTGAGTTGACTGTAAACTAAACAGACAAAAACAAGACTAGCTGTGGGAAATTTTCAAAGGCACAGATTAAAGTTAAGCAACTAAATCCCAGATTCTCAGTGATGTTCAGGCAGGCACTGAAGTCATATGAAAAGTCAATTGGATGTCAGATACTTGTTTAATGCATTTAAAAGACTCCCTCAGTGCCTTAAAAAGACACTTGTTCAAAATCTTGTAGTGTGGAAAAATGAGTTCTAAATAGATGAGACACATACCTGAAAAGGTAAGGCACACATGTGGTGAGTCATAGGCCCACATACTGGTCTAATTGCAGAGCCACACCACTGAAATCCAACCTCCTTCTCCAAGTCCCACCCGAGAATACAGAACACCCTCTCCATTCCAGTTTAGTAGGCACCATCATCTCCTCATTCAAGGCCTTCCGATATACCCATTTCTTCAGCAATGCCAAAAGAAATGAGTTTATATTTTAAAAGAAATACACTGCATCCTCCCCATGTACGGATTTCCTAATATGATCAATACCATGTCTATCTCTCAGGATATGTCTACACCATGGGATAAGGTCAAACTAAAATATGCAACTTCAGCTACGTTAATTGCATAGCTGAAGTTTAAGTACTTTAACTCAACTTTTAGGGCTGTCCGTACTGCAGGAAGTCAAAGGGAGAACATTCTCCCTTCAACTTCCCTTACTCCTCGTGGAAGCACAACTACAAGCATTGACCAGAGTGTCCCTCTCAGTTCGAATTAGCTGTCTTCACTAAACCCGCTAATTTTAACCCTAGAAGATCAACAGCGACAGCCTCGATCTTCTCTGTAATCTAGACATTCCCTTAGAATGTAAACTATATGCCTCTAACCACATTGTCATTTCTAACCAAATAATAATTCTAGCTGCAATTATTTAACCTGTACCTGTGGCACCTAGGTTTAATGTGACTCAGAGATGAAAACACAAAAAGAACCACTTTCTTCTTCTCTTTGTCACTGCCGTTTTTAACATATGAACTGGTCTGTAGTCAATCACAAGCTTGAAATTATCAAGAAGCTGCAACTATCTTCTAAAGCTTTCACATGCCCATATACACATCAAACATATTTTCTGTTTTGGATCTGAAAGCATCTGAAACAATATGTCATGGGATTCCAAACATTTCCATTTAGGCCTACCAAGACAGTCATTGCAGACATCTGCTAAAATGGTGGTAGACTTGGAAACTTTATAATACCAGAGCTGGGATGTGAGTCTTTAGAACTTTAAAAGCATGCTCTGTATTTTATCCCAGATCTATAGACAACTCTGTTTTAAACAGCTTGAAGTGTGTTTAGCCTTTGGAGAACGGATCAAGAAGGAATTGATTCTAACAAATTTTATCAAGGAGGCACATAAATTCTGAAATATTTAAAGTGACATTTCAACTCTATTTCTGACTTTTCTGGGTGTGCCCTCACACTCTCTTTACCAATTAAATGCCTCAAGGATTCTAGTTAGGTTGGTTACAGCATACATCTTCTATATTTAATTTTAGGCAAGTAGTCTAAGTTGCCTTCAGGATTTGTTTTAACCTTATGTTCTTTCTTAGACTACTCATAAATTCAATTGTCCCTCTAGGCCTTGCAAAATCTCTCTGCTTTTCCTTCAGAAGATGTCTGGGATGTCTGTGATATGATTAAAGTAGGTGACAAAAACAAATCAGCTGAATGACATTATATAAATTGTCAGGATGAAGTCCCAATTGCCAGAATCCACTAACTGAATTTAGTGAGCAGAATATTGTTCCACCAGTGAGATTGTGGGCCAGGTTCACTTTATATTCTGTTTGCTTTGTGCTGCTACAGTGATACAAAACCACCATAAACCTGATTTTTAAATGGCCAGTCACTGGAGCAGCACAAAGCAGCCAGAGTAAACCAGTGACCCTAACCCTGTATTTTCCCTTTTTAATGATTCAGACTTTAGGTCTAAACAAATATATATAGCCATGCTCATTTTTCCCATAGTGTAGGTATCATGGGACAACCACCTCCCTCCTATTCAGGAACTACTACACCAGTCTTCCTTTATGTTGGGAAGCAGCAGGATTGGCCATTAATACTATCCATACGAGTTCTCCTTGTTAGCAATCCACAATAGCTGAGTACCATCCTACTTCCTTTGTGCATTTATGAGGCCCATTACAATGGATGCAGATCAGTCTAGCCACCTCTAGTGACCAATGTCTTTTGTCCTTACATTTGCAGCTCATAATTCCACTGGCTAAGTAGAGTTCTTCTGTCCTCTTTCCCATCCCACACCTTCCACAATTCTCCCCAGAGAATTTGGAAACTGCTCCTGTTCCCACTGAAGTCAATAGCAACTTTCCTATTGACTTCTATGATAGAAGATCAGAGCCTAAATACACTGTAGCAACATTTTTATGGGGCTGCCCACTTACCCCGGGGGGTTTCTTTCCTATTACTTGCACTATGCTTCTACTGCTTCCTTGCTAGATGGCTTGTAATTTCACAAGTTCATACCCAGAAAGTTCCTGGTTAAAATCCCAAATGATGGTGATCTTCTTACTGTTAACAAAGTAGCATAGCTTTCCTTGCTTTTATAAATGCTTCCTTATTGACAATAGAGTTTGTGCCCTTTGGTACAAGCCGCCTGTTCGCTCATCTGAAGTACATTCCTTTTTGGAGTGGAATGGAATGCAAATCAAACAGAGTAAGACTGACAGCACAGTTATTCTTAATGTCTTCTTCAAGGAAGACCAGTGAGCTATAAAACACTTTTAACTTCACTCTCTATTGCATAAATTAGCCAATTTCAGTGCATTCTATCTTAAGCTTCAGTGCAGTTCAGAGTCTGATAAAGTTTTGCTTCCACTCAGGCTTTTCAACAGTCCATGTGAGCCAGTCCCAGATGGAGCAATTGTGCAACACGGCCTGGACAACTGGCAGGCAGAGGAGGGCTGTCCGTTACTAGCCCCTAAGCTCTGCCCCTTCCGGCCATCGCCCTGTCTTCACACTATGGCAGCAGGAGCCATAGGGGAAGCAGATGCAGTGGAGCTGTGTGCCCGCCCAGTGTACTGGATGGGCACATTCACACCACTGCCCTCTGCTTCCCCCACAGGTCCTGCCAGCATGCCGCCAAAGAGCACCAGGCTCCTGTGGTTCCCAAAGCTGCATGCTTGAGAGATGGAGTGCCATTGGGGGAGACAGCAGGGAAATGGTGGGAACAGGCAGACCTTGGGGGGCAATAACAGAGAGTCCTCTTCCCCCTCAGCTTCCCGGGCCAAATTGTGCAATCTTTGCAATCAGGACTGGCCCAGAGGCCAGGAGTTTGAGACCCCAGGTCATAAAAAACTGAAAATAGTGTAGAGGGTTGAATATTTGTATCTTTATCTTCCTCTTTAGATTCAAAAGAATCCTATAGAGCATGATTAGTAAAGAATCACAGTCATTTTCTTAAGGTGCGTCTACACTGCACCATTATTCCAGAATAACAAAGCTAGCATCTACACATTAAATGCGTTATTTTGAAAGAAAATTGAAATAACGGATTTTTTTTCCAACGTTTGTTAACCTCATTGCAGGAGGAATGGACAGGCTTGTGTGGACAGGGCACAGAGAGTTTTTTTGAAATAAGGGATCTCCAGGAAATCTCACAGATGCCCTCTGCCACTCGGTCCACACTCCTCAGGACTCTATAGTTCCTCTTCCCCTGCAGCTCTTAAAGCTTCAGACACAGGGGAAAGGGCTCATGGCAGGAAGCTGATCCTCCAGACTCCTGCCACACCGCAGCTGCCACTGCACGTCATCTGGCCAGCATAGCAGACCCTCAAAACCCCCCTTCTCTGTCCCAGGAAGCACTCAGAGGGCTCCCAGGAGTCTGCCAGGTGCACCATCCTTATCTGGGGCAAAGATCCTGGCCCTCATCGAGGTATGGAGCGAGGACAAAAACCTCATGGATCTCTGTTCCAGACAGCATAACACTGACATCTACAGCTGGATGGCCGATAGCCTGGCCACCAAGGGCCATACCTGGACCCTGGAGCAGGTCCGGAGCCAAGGTAAGGAGCTCTGCCAGGGCAAGGGAATGCAGCTCCCACTCTGGGTCAGAACCCCACTCCTGCTCCTATTTTAAAGAACTGCACCACATCCTGGGAGGGAGGGGCAGTCCCTTCCCCACCCCCGCTGGTGGACTCGGTGCTGGAGATGCCCGTCGTTGCCCTCCCAGGGTTCACAGCCAGAGATGAGGAGGAGCAGGAGAAAGTGGAGGACCCCAACGCAGCCAGCTCTATGATCACCATCACCCTGGAACCCGTGGTACCCCACAGCCTGGATTTGTCCCAGGCATCCTCTGAGCTCAGAGAAGGATCATCAGGTGAGTGGTCTTATAGTTTTGTCACACAGACAGGGTAGGAGAGGCGGGTGCTGAGGGGCTGTGGTGCAATTGTCACTTGGCCTTCTTGGCCTGGCCATCATGCTGCAGTTCATTAACGTGGATGCACATTCAGCACCAGTCTGTACCACGCAGCCCCAGGAGGCAGACTCCTGGGCTCCTGCTCACAGGCTCTGGGGAGACTGGCCACACTTCTGACCCCCAGCCTCCCACCATGAGCCACTGCCAGAAGGAGGCTGGGGACAGGGACACACACATGCATGTACACAGACTCTTGAGTGCTGCACATAGGCATGCCTGCACGCTCCAGACAGCACCTGCTCCTGGGGAGAGTGTTGCCAAGTGCAGCTGTGTGTGCTGCTCAGACGCCCCCCCACACGCCCTCACCCTCTCTCCCCCAGAGGCCAGGAATACAAGGTCTCTCTCCTTGGAATGCCACCACTGTCGAACCCAGTGTGTGCACGGCACCAACAGAAGCCCAGGCAATTTGAAGCCCCCCTCCTGCTTATTGGATCCCAGTATGGCCAGCAATTTCCCATGCCTGCTTGTGCCCGGGACATGGGGGGGAGGGCGGGAAGCATGGTCCTCTGGGGACATCTGGGCCCCTGTCAGAAAGGGCCCCCTGTCTAGACCACACATGGCCTTGCTCCCAGGACATCACCTTCCTCTGACCTGGGAGCTGGCGGTCTCAGCTCACAGATGAGGGCAAGGCCTCAGGGACAGTGTCTCCAGAGATGACTGACCATCTCTCTTTATTGTCCCATCTGAACCAGCTGTGACAGTGAGGCGGACAACACCACCCAAGCCAGTTGACCGACCCTGGGGGAGCCACAGGCCCTGGAGGATCCAGGGAGACCTGATGCGTGAGCACGTCTCCATAGTCTGGGACCGGCATAAGACACGGTACACCTCCCCAACTCTGATGGCATGGTCGAGGAAAAAAGTGCCAGCATGCATCTTTCAGAACAGGCAAGAGTCCCGGAAGATCCAGGTGTAGTGTGCCTTTCCCAACCAGCTGACATTGATGTCAGCGAAGCGTCTCTTGTGATCCATGAGGGCCTGCAGCACAATGGAGAAGTAACCCTTCCTGTTTATGTAGCCCAGGCATAGTGGTTGGGGGCCAGGATGGGGATGTGCATGCATCTATGACTCCCCCACAGTTTGGGAAGCTCATGATGACAAAGCCATCAATGATGCTGTCCCCGTTCCCCAGAGTGATGACCCTGCATAGCAGCACGTGGTTGATGGCCTTGGCCTGCAGGAGCACAGGCCTGACTGTGGACTTCCCCAAACTGAGCTGGTTCCCAACGAAGCAGTAGCTGTCCACAGGGCGATGGTGATGCAATTCTGCATGGGGATGGCGGGTCGCATGTGGGTATCCTGCCACCTGAGGGCAGGGGCAAACCACTCTCAGAGCTCAAGGAAGGTGACCTTCCACATGAGGAAGTTCTGCAGCCACTGCTGGTCATCTCGTCACTGCAGGATGATGTGGTCCTACCAGTCCGAATTGGTCTCCCACTTCCCGAAGTGGCATTCTGCAGTGTCCAGGGGATTGAAGGGCATGCACAGCAGCATGAGCACTAGGGCCTGGGTGAGCAGGGCCTGCATGCCACGCTGGTACTCATCCTGCTGGAGCAGCATGCGGGAGGTCTGGACAAACTGCACCATGAGACACAGCCTGTGAGCCTAGCGCTGGTCTGCTGAAGCACTGGTTCCATGTTGTAAGTGCTGTGGCATCCACAAGGGCAACCAGAGCACACTGTGTCCCTTTTCTGTCCTGCAAGGGAGGAGGCAGTGGAGGAGTGGCATGTGAGACGCAGCCATGGGGAGGAGCACCTGAAAGCACGCATCACAGCAGCCTGACAAAGCAATCAGAGGAAGTCTCTGTGTCCTGGTGCCCTCCCCAGAGTGCTTCCAAGGGCTCTAAGTCTGAGACAGGCTCCAATCAGTGTGGACATGCTATTCTGAAATAATTCTGTCTAATTTTGATGCTTCCCCATAGCGGGGACATGCAATTTTGATTTTGGTAAATAGGGAGTTATGCTGAATTAGTTATTTTGAAATAATTTCCTAGTGTAGACATGTCCATAGTGTGTTAAAACTAGCTATGTGTTTTCTGTTACTTTAAATTTGTAATTCATTTTGCTCTGCCTGTTTTCACTTGCAACCACTTAAATCCTACTGTTTGTACTTAATAAAATCATTTTTATTCACTATTAAGCCCAGTGTAAATAACTGTTACCTAGGGAAGCAATCAGCGGGTGTGTGCCAACAGAGGGATGTAGATTAGGTACATCGCTATTGCAAATGAAGCGGGGATTTAAATATACTGTGCTCCATTTGAATAGAAATGGCCGCCGCTTTTTGCCGACACGGAACTTTGCCAGCAAAAAGCGGCAGTCTAAACGGGGATCGGTCAACAAGGAAAGCCTTTTCTGACCAATCCTTTATGCCTCATTGCCTTTATGCCAATCCCCCTCTAGACTGCCGCTTTTTGCCGGCAAAGTGCCGCGTCAGCAAAAAGCGGCAGCCATTTCTATTCAAATGAAGTGCGGGATATTTAAATCCCTGCTTCATTTGCAATAGCAATGTGCCTAATCTACATCCCTCTGTTGGCAGAGGGGTATAGTTTAGACACACCCACGCTGCGTCTAGACTGGCAAGTTTTTGCGCCAAAACTTGCCAGCTGTCTACACTGGCCACTTGAATTTGTGCAAGAGCACTGACTTTGTAATGTACAAAATCAGTGCTTCTTGCACAAATACAGTGACGCTCCCGCTCAGGCAAAAGCCCTTTTGCGCAAGAGGGCCAGTATAGACAACCCAGAACCGTTTTGCGCAAAAAAGCCCCGATGGCTAAAATGGCGATAGGGGCTTTCTTGCGCAAAACTGTGTCTAGATTGCCACGGACGCTTTTCCGCAAAAAGTGCTTTTGCGCAAAAGCGTCCATGACAATCTAGAAGCTCTTTTCCACAAATGCTTTTAACGGAATAACTTTTCCGTTAAAAGCATTTGTGGAAAATCATGCCAGTCTAGACGTAGCTCCAGTGTGTACACATCCTCCTTTCATTTTTAAAGGGGGCTTACCTGAATGATTTATTTGGGGTTCTGATCCTACTTGGGGAGTGGGTTCCCCGTAAGCTGAGCCCAAGACTGCATTCTCCTCAGACCTGAAGAAGTTCAGCGTTTGTAATGCTCCACGGGAGGGGTTGAGTGATCTCAGCTCTGTGCCTTGCTTGGGAGAGACCAGGAGATCTGGCCAAGCAGGACAGGATGGTGAGAAGCCCCAGACAGGAAGGAGTGTCAGCGTTTTTGTCAGCACACCAGGAAGCACCACCCAAGAGTCTTCTGTGATCGCACCCCTTCACAGTTAGAATAAGGAAACCAATATTATCCATAAGATCTTTCTCTCACTATTAAAGTAGAACTTCTGTTTAGAACTCTTCTCAGAATCCTCCTATCAGGCTTCCTTTTAGAGAAATAGTGTACACGCCCTTGTTCTAGGCACTGAGTAATGACTAGCATCAGGCACATTGTTTAGAACATTTATTTTAAAGGTCCTAATGATAGATAAGTGATAAAGGTCCTCTGTTTCAAACAAAAAGTACATTGGAACCATTCACCTGAGAAAATTAGTATCACGAGAACATTTCCTATTGAATTGCTTACAGTGGGAAAGTATCTTTACCCCACTTCTAAAAGATAAGAGAATTACATCAATGTTTTAATGTGTTTACGTTCTAGAAATGAACCCTTTAACCTCCTTGAAAAAGAAGCCCTAAGTCAGTCATGACATATTTACTAGCAGCCCAAGTCTTCTGCACCTTAGCCAAAGGCAGATCTGTGAAAATTCATAACTTCCTTTGTGTGTTTTTAAAACAGCTGAATACTGTTTTAATGTGCATTCTGTGTGCATGGTATACTATATAACTTATCATGGGGATTTAAAAAATAAACATCAGCTGCGCAATATCTGCACACATTTAGTTCCCACAAAAGAATTCATCTGCCTTTTTTCTCTCCAAAGATGAATTCAAGGTGCCAATCTAGACATCTTACTACTTTATTTTCACCTAGATCTAGTAATAATAGAAATACTGTGATTTGCACATGGGCTACGTCTACACTGGCATGATTTTCCGGAAATGCTTTTAACGGAAA
>JANRFK010003679.1:41525831-41550649 GCA_030068395.1 Apalone spinifera | reverse complement strand
CAGCCAGTTCGTAACTAGGGATCCGACATAAGTCAGATCCACGTAACCCAGGGACTGCCTGTATACTGGAGTTCAGCAAGGTATAAGTCAGGAAAGAATTTAGGCTAGTGTTTCTAAAATGAAAAAAGCCAATAAAAAAGCCTTGCTTCTTTCATATCTGAGCTGGTTCCATTTCCGCAGTTGTCCAATTAGTCACCGTATTAAACTGTATCAGAATTCCCTGCGGGGAGAGAACCTCATTACATACACCCTAATCCTTCTTTGTGAAGGGTGCACTGCTTTAGCAATTTACGCTGAATATGCTTTAAAAAAACAAAGCATCTGGCTCTTTACAAAATTTAACAACTTAAACAATAGAGAGAGAGAAAGAAAGAATTACTTCATGACAGTGTAAGCTGAAAGGCTGCATTATAAATTATTAATTTATTGCCCCAATATGTGATAGGAGCTTTTCAAACAAATAAGGAGACATTGTCCCTCCCCTAGGGACTTTACAACCTATGTAGGTGAGAAGTGGAGGTAGAAGACAAAAACAAATGAGTGAGTGGAGATACTCAGTATGGGACTTGTAGGCTCACCTTCATTTTTTCTTCTCCTCTGTTTTTTTTTAAACTGATAACTTCATACAAGTCAAGATGGGAAACTTACCATTAGACATAGTTACATATTGCAGCAGTATGAAAAATCCACACCCCGAGAGATGAAGTTATGCCAACATACCCTTCAGTATAGACAGTGCTAGGTCAATGGAAGAAGACTTCTAGGCCTAGTCTACACGTAAGATATGCAACTCCAGCTACGTTAATTAAGTAGCTGGTTTTGATTTATCTTAAATTGTGTTTTCACACCAGCTACAGTGGGAGGTCAACAGGAGCAAATGCTTCCCTTACTCCCCGTGAGGAGCAGGACTACCGGTGCTGACAGGAGCTCCCTCTCAATTTGAATTAGTGGGTCTTCACTAGACCCTAATTCGAACCCAGAAGATCAACTATGGCAACGCCAATCTTCCACATAGCATAGACAAATCCCTCCTGTCCATGAAGGTAGTGTCTACACTGAAGTACTACAGGGGCACAGCTGCAACAGTTTAAGTGTAGATATAGTAATTTCTCATTTAACACGGTAGATACGTTTCAGAAAATGATCGTGCTAAGTGAAAATGTGTTATGGGGGTTGCATTTTAAGCGCACGTGCGCTCGCAGCTCCAGCCTGCACTTGTTCGCAGCTGGGACCAGGACATAAGGTTGGGGGAGAAAAGCCACCACTGGGTTATAGCATGGAGGGGAGGTGTTTGGCTCTGGAGAAGGGAAGGGAAGGACAAGGGAGGGGGCTTGCAGACGGCGGCTGGGTTTCCCCAGCTGGCCGGTTGCCAGCAGCTGTGTGGGGCTTCCCCTGCCTCCCTGCAAAGCGGCAGAAGTTCGCCGCTCGCTGCACCATTCCCCGGCGACCCCCTCTGGCTGGATGCCTCGCGTCTGGCGAGGAGGGGTCTCCAGGGAATGGCGTGGCGAGCGGCAAACCTCTGCCACTTGTAAGTGAAGCACCCCCAGAGGGGGTCGCTGGGAAATGGCACGGCGAGCGACGAACATCTGCCACTTTGCAGGGAGGTAGGGGAAGCCCCGCTCAGCTGCTGGCAGGAGAAATTGTGTTATTGCAGGGATGGGTCGTGTTGTTCGAAAAATGTTTCCTAAAAAAAAAATCATGCTATCGCAAAAATGTGTTAAGCGAGGAATTACTGTATATCTTTAGATTACTTTGAACTTGACTCTGATTGTGAGTCAGTTATGAATACCTCAGCTCTGGTTCCAGGGTTGGATTAGGATATAAGAGTAGGAGGTAAATCAGTCAATTATCAGACAATTCACTTTAGTTCATCTTCATATTACAATTTATTGGAATGATTTAAACATCCCATTGGATTTTTCCCTGTACTTCATCATCTAGTGAATCAGACTTATCTCCTGGCTGTCATATAAACAGCAAGCTAGATTTTATAACAGAAGCATCTTACCTATGCTTGACATGATATTTTAAATTGTAAAGTAAAATAAAATAAAACCACTTTTGTGCTATGACATTCTTAATTGGATTTGGTGGATCTCAACCAAATCCTTTCACACTGATTTTTAATTAATATATCTATTAAATATGTATGTAAAATAAACATTGCAAAAACCCTGTTGCTTGCTCTAGTCTTGGCTGTTATATCATGTATCAAGCATATTTCACAATAACTCAGGAGTGGGCAATAATACGGCAATGGTTTACCAGGGTTAGTCGTTGGCGGTCTGCCACCACTGTATTTAACCGCACAGTCACAGGTACCAGCGATCGTAGCTCCTGTTGTTCATGGATAGCTGTTCCCAGCCAATGGGAACAGCAGGAAGCAACTTGTTGGTACCTGTGACTGTGCAGGTAAATATAGTAGTGGGGGCCCACCAGGAGCTAGCAGACCAAATCTGGCCCATAAACTGGTATTTGCCCACCCCTGCAATAACTGAAGCTCTGAAATACAATTTTATAAATGTATGTGTTATTCTTTATATTTAATTTGATAAATCAAATTGATACATTAAATACACTAAAAACGTCATGATGATTGGATAAATTACATCTGTCATAATCTCTCCACCCAGTCAAATAGTCTTCCACCAAACATTGTTCAAAACTGTCCTGAAATCAAACCATAGTTTTGAAAAACTCCTCTGAAATGGGTCTCCTGTGTTGCTGTTAGGTCTGTGTTTCATTAGCAAGCAGGAGCAAAAAAAATTATTACATACTAGGCATATACCTGATAACTACCCTTCACTAATTTCTGCACATGCAAAACTGGCAAATAGAAACTTGAGGCTAAAACATCTGTCAAAAATTCTAACACACACATCTTTGCATAATCTACCATCTGTGTGTATGTGCGAGTGTAGCACTACACTCACAGTACCAACTGGACTCAGTGCAAATGCTAACATTAAGGATTTACATATGTACAGGTGTAGTGCAAACTGTGGGGTGGAAATCTGGGCACCTGCTATTTTGAACACACTGAAACAGAAACTGAAGGCTGAAAATCTTGCCCTCCATATGACACTTTCATTAAAAGAAAAATCCTACAATCCTAAAATATTATCCTTCAACCACAAAGTTATTACTGACTTAGGTAGTTAGAGAAAGCTGTAAGCAAACAGTACTTTTCATACAATGTAAAAAGTTACAGCCTATCCCCAAATGGCTTACTATCTAAGTACCTGATTCTTATCTAAGGTGCTAAATTTCTTTGCCTTCTGGTTCTTGAGCAATTTGGTAATCCAAGTGAATCCTATCTTTTTTCTACAGCTGTGAGAGCCAGAAACTAACTTTAAAAAGCCATGATCAGTTGACTCCAGGAGCTGCAGTTCTAAAAGAAACACCAAAGGCTCATGATAAAACTAACAGTTGGCAACACAGCCTCATGTAGCTGTTTTCTGGACACAACTGTTGAAGGAGTCCAGGAAGAAAGCCCGATTTCACTTTGGATCTGCAACCGCCACAAGAATTGAAAGCTACACCTCCAATAGCTTCAGTTCCTCAATACCTGGCTGGAACAGACAAGATGAGATGCACAGGAGGAGTTACAGAGCATATGGAGGCATGCAAGGAAGAAGAGTAGAGATAAAACACTTGCAAATATAATTAAATCTACCTATACCCCCGACGACTTCTCAAACCACTTCAGTTTTGCTCCTAAGATTACTACAAAGTTATAATAAGAATATGCTGAAGCATATATAACCCTATAGCTCATCAGTACCTTGTTCAAAGTTAAAATGGAGATTATTTTAAGCACCTTACCCCATGTTTTGCAATTTCATGTCTGTTTCCATGGGGATCAGAGCAGCCCTGTAGCAGCTGGTAACAGGGCTGCTAAAACTCTTATAAATTTCAGCTGTGACTGCTAGTGAGAAAAGTAAATGCCATTTCTTTCAAACACTGCTTTACAGAGTTTGGGCACATTTAGGGTCCTGTAGACTCCAAAGTGTTTTAATTTGGAATAGACAAACAGGAAAACACCATCAAGATGCTTAATGATACTTGCCTTTACATAGAAATCATTATTGTAGATTAATGGTATTTCTCAAGCAAAGTACTGATAGCAATTCAGCTAGACTTTTCACAAATTAGATTGTTTAGATTCTGTACCTCTATATGGAATTGATGGATATGACAGAATATTTTGGTGTGGTATAAAGGCTTTTCTGTCAGAAGTTGTAAATGGCTGCCTTCCTCAGAAAAGAAAATGGTCATATTTAAATATTATATTAAGAAGTTCAATATAAGTAAAGTGAGTAGGGCTGAGATTTTCAAAGGAGACAGGCACCCAACTTCCACTGCAAATCAGTGAGATTTGGGAATCTAATTTCCTTAGTCTTCTTTAAAAATCCAAATCTATATTTAGGTATTTTAAAATGTTTTAGCTATTTCCATTATAAAGAGAAAAGGCTACTTTTTTAGTCATCCCCATTTTCTCATATTTATTTGAAAAATCTGTACATTTGTTGTACGGATGTAAAATCTCGATTAACTGGTTAACCGGTTAAACATAATGTTTAACCAATTAAAGAGGACAGGGCGGGGGACTGTTCCAGCCTGTTTGGGCTGGAGTGGCCCCTGCATGTGCCCCCAGCTCCGTCCACAGCGGGGCTGGTGGGGCTGGAGCAGCCCCCTGCCCACGATGACTAGGGAGCTGTTCTAGCCCCCACCACCTAACCGGTTAACCTTTCACATTCCTAATTTGTGGTAGACAGCAAAGATTTGTGAAGCTCAGGAGCGCTAGCCTCTAAAAAGATGAAATAGGCCTAGGAGCACCATTTCCTCACACTTCTTCCCCCTACAAAGGCAGAAAATAAAATGTGTGGGATATGCTCACCAGCCTGACATTTTTAGCTCCAAAGGCTAGCTCTCCATCTTATTCTAATAGATGATCCTTGGTTGTTTTTCTTTTTTTTTCCCTTGAATTATTCCAGTAAGGTGGATTCAGCTAGTCCTTACTGACTTAAGAAACTCAACTACTGATTGTCCTTCAAGAAAAAAAAAAAGCTCTCTATATAACTCTCTATAATCTAATCTGCGGACTACTGTACTGCTATAGCATTGACTACTATGAATGATCTTCTGAAACGACGAGTTATGTTGTGGAGTGCAGAACTGGGTTCTTTATTAGAAAGATTAATTTTGGTGTAAATAAATGAGCAGGAGATCAACCTGGTCTTAAACACCGTTCAATTATAAATGGACTTCATTGGATCTGGGATCAAGACAAGAGCAAGACAATTCCTAAGTGTAACAGTACAAAAACATAGATTTTAGCTTTAAAAGGCCTTAGACTAGTCACAATTTCTAATTTCAGTTGGTATTCCTCAGATGCGGTGACCAAAAGACAAAAGCCTTTATACCTAATCATTTCAATTTAAACAAAAGAATGAACAGATAAATCAGTTATACCAAATATATTGATATGTCCCTGGCTTTCTTTTAGTTAACCATTTTGATGCTGTTAGAGAAGCCAAGATGTAAATTCACTTCACAGTTCTTTAGGGCTACGTCTAGACCGGCATGATTTTGCGGAAATACTTTTAACGGAAAAGTTTTTCCGTTAAAAGTATTTCCACAAAAGAGCGTCTAGATTGGCACGGACGCTTTTGCGCAAAAGCACTTTTTGCGGAAAAGCGTCCGTGCCAGTCTAGACGCGCTTTTGCGCAAGAAAGCCCCGATCGCCGTTTTAGCCATCAGGGCTTTTTTGCGCAAAACAAATGTCAGCTGTCTACACTGGACTTTTGCCCGAACGGGAAGGGCAAAGTATTTCCGCAAGAAGCACTGATTTCATACATTAGGAAGTCAGTGCTTTTGCGGAAATTCAAGCGGCCAGTGTAGACAGCTGGCCAGTTTTTGCGGAAAAGCAGATGATTTTCCGCAAAAACTGGCCAGTCTAGACACAGCCTAGATGTTTTTAGGTAACTTTATACTGAAATACTGTGACAGTGCTGGGAGCTAGAATTCTGAGCATTTAAGGCATCTATCAGCACCGCTGGAGAAGGATGGCAGGGAAGTGCTTCCTAATTGGTTGATGTGGGTAGAAGACTATTTGAACCAATTAGGCCAGCACCTGAGTCAGGGGTATAAAAAGGACAAAGGAAGGGCACAAGTGAAGCTGACTCAGTTTGGGGGTAAGCAAGGAGCTTAAGGAAAGGAGACCTCTGTTCCTCCCTAGCCCTGTGAGAAGGGGCTGAAGATAGGGAAACACTGTAACAATATTGTGGAATGGGACTGCAGCCGGTCCCCAAGTTACAAACGAGTTACAGACCAAACAGTTGGCCGTAACTTGAAATGTTCGTAAGTTGGACACCATTGATTTACATGTGACCACGCTGTTCATAAGTGCGGGTTGCGTTCGTAACTCAGGGACCGTCTTTATGACTGCTTAATGGGAGGTTTGGTCGTAAGTGCGAACGGGCATAAATCGACTGTTCATAATTCCCTGCTGTATACTGGGAATGGGAATGTAAATAAATCACACCATGTTGTTACTCTACAGAGTGAGTCTGAGAGTTCTTACAGCATCTGATGATGGCAATAAAGTGTGCCCTGTTTAAAAATTAACAGTATAATGTTATATCTCATTCTGTTACAAGTAATGCAGGACTGCACTTTCTATAGTTAAGGCTCCTCAATGCCACCTCTTATAAAAACCTGTCATTAGTTGTTGATATCTTTGTCAAACTTTATACTTTGTAACTGAAATTTTCCTATCTGTTTCAGCTACATGTATAGCTGTATGTAAGTTTATGCTATACTATGATGCAGTTCAATTTGGGGAAGACCTTGTTTTGTCAAAAAGTTATATTTGAAATCCATCTCCAAATGGAAAGCTATAAAACATAGCTAAACCTGCTACATTTTTAGTAATCATTATAGATGCCAAACAAGTTTTTTATACAAATAATAGCTCTGAAATCTAAATTTTAGAGGGGTGAGAAAACTAGCTCTATGGATGTGTACTCTCTGTGGGCTTTTGTAAGTAATCACAAAGTATGAGGAACACTTTCTTTTCAAGACCAACTTTAAAGATACCTGGAGCATAGCACTGAAATTCTGTGAAGCGTTTCAAAGGTTAAACCAACAAACATTTAAAAAATGGTAAGTGAGCATTGTGATCAAGGACACAACTAAAAAGTGAATTTCTCAAAAGCAGTTGCCTTTTCATGTCTATATCAGTTTGGATTAAATTCAACAGCATGTTTTTTATTTAGCTACACAAATTTATTTAAAAATGTTAGTTGATTTTCCTATTTGGGGGTCACCATATCTTAGAAAAAGATTTGGGGGTCATAGTGCATATTTAGCCAAATACAAACTCTCCATGTGATGCTGTGGCTAAAAGGACATATGCAATCTTTGTATATATGAACAGGGAAGTCTTGAGTAGGTGTAGGGAGCATTATGACTTCTGTATTTGGCACTGATGTGACTGCTACTACAATGCAGTATCTAGTTCTGATATCAACAATTTAAAAAAAATTGGAAAGATTGGAGAAGGTTTCTTGAGAATAGCCAAAAGAATAATTAAAGGATTGGAAAGCATGTTTTAGAGTGAAACTCTCAAGGAATGCATTCTATTCAGTGTATCAAAAAACAGTAAGGTGTAACTTTATCTTCCTGTAAGTACCTATGTGGGGAACAGAAATACGACAGTTGAAAGATCTTCAGCAAGCATGCAAAGGAATCACAAGATCTAGTGACTGAAATCTGAAGCTAGGCATAATATTTTAAACTGGGAGCATGATTAATCACTGGAACAAATTACTAAGGGTACATCTAAACAGCAGCGCTAAAGTTGAATTAAGCTATGCAACTTCAGCTACGTCAATAGCATAGCTTATGTCGAAATAGCTTAATTCAGCTGTTGGAGCTGTCTACACAGCAGGAAGTTGAAGGAAGAACACTCTTCCTTCAACTTCCCTTACTCCTCGTAACATGAGGGTTACCATGAATCAGAGTAAGAAGTCCTCCAGCTTGACATTATTTCAAAATAAAGGCTTGTGTATACATTGTGACAAAACTCCTATGAAAACTGCGCTACTTGGTGGATTTGCTTGCCTCAGAGGAGCCCACGATTTTAGACACCACACCCAGGGCTTTAATTTGCTGTTTGTTGAATGTTTCTTTTTATCATTGGCTAGTGTACAGTAAAATGGAGAATAAACACCACAGTCCTTTTCCCCGAGTGGAAATAGGGAAATGGGTGTTGGGGGGGAAACTTGGGCCGCCCCTCCACTCCTGGTTCCAGACCAAGGCCCTGTGATAGTAGCTGCCCATGGGAATCCCTGACACCAGCTAAAATACAGCTCTAAGACCCCTGGGCTATCTCCCCACACTTTCCCCAGCACCTTCCTTCTCTCCAGTTCATCCTCCTAGTTGTGATCGCCATCCTCCTAGTTGAACACACCCTACAATTGCCAGCAAGTTTCATTTATAGCCAGTCTGAACTGGTTTTCTTAATTACCCCCAGGTGTCCTAGTTGGTGTAGGCTGGTCTGACTGCTGTCCTGGTCAGTTAGCCCCAGGTGTTCCACTGCCCCGATTGCCTCTGCAGTTCTAAACCAGCCCCTCCCTGTTACTCTGGGGGCAGGGATCTCCTCAGTCTGAGGCTCATATATCTCCCCTCCACTACTTTTTATAGCCTTCTGTTCTAACCCTGTCACAACACACACTCTGTTATTTTGGAATAACATCAGATATTCCAAAATAACACTGCTGTATAGACATACCCTAAGGCTGCATCTAGACTGGCATGATTTCGCGGAAATACTTTTAACGGAAAAGTTTTTCCGTTAAAAGTATTTCTGCAAAAGAGCGTCTAGATTGGCAAGTGCCTTTGCGCAAAAGATTTGCTTTTGTGCAAAAGCATCTGTGCCCAGTATAGGTGCAGATTTGTGCAAGAAAGCTCCGGCGGCCATTTTCGCCATCGGGGCTTTCTTACGCAAAAAATTCCTGTCCCTCTCTACACTGGCCCTCTTGTGCAAGAATACTTGCGCAAGAGGGCTTTTTCCTGAGCGGGAGCATCAGAGTTCTTGCGCAAGAACACTGACAATCTTACATTAGATCGTCAGTGTTCTTGCGCAAATTCTCGCGGCCAGTGTAGACAGCTGGCAAGATTTTGTGCAAAAGCGGATGCTTTTGGGCAAAATCTTGCCAGTCTAGACGCACCCTAAGTGTTCTGTTGGACTTTACATCAATGGGCACTTTTTTAAATTAAGAAAAGGTTTTTTCTAAAAGAGATGCTCTGGTTCAACCACAGCTATTGGACCTGAAGAAATAATTAATTCAAAGAAGTCCTATAACCTGTGTTATGCAGGAGGTCAGACAGTAGTTCCTTCTGGCTTAAAATCTAATATTTGGATTTCTCTGGAGAAAAAATGTGAACTTTGTATTAAATGGCAGAAAGCAGAATGTTTTCTATATATTAAACTTTCATCTTTAATTTTAGACAACTATGTGTTTAATTCATTATGCTTCTCGTATACATAATTTTGAAATCTACTTTTTGCCCATTTTTTTAAAAAATTGACAGTTGTGATAATATATGAAAGAATTGCTGTCATTATCTCACATTGAAATATTAATTGGCTCTTTATTTCAGGAAGTAATCGGAATGTCTTAAGAGATCTCCATAGCAACCACGCTGTGCTAGTAAATATGAGTGCACCAGAACATTGTAATTGCTCTGAATCTACTAACAAGCAATGATGGAAAAAACAACCAATACAATAAAAAAAATTAAAATGTTTATATATCTATCCTGATATAAAAACTCTGCATGTTAGTACCATTTTTATTTATAATCATTCATTGACAATGTCTCCTCATTTGGGAAGATTATTTTTCTCTTTAAAGGTACAGTATCTGTTTTTTTTTTTTTAAAAAAGCCTTCCAAACAGGTTGTACTACCCTCGGGACCTGACTGGTCTTGAACGAGGGGATTTGCCAAACAAGAGGAGGTCCCTCCCAACATGACCCATGCTTCCCCCATCTAGGACTCCAGCCAAGTCCCACTGCTGCCTAGATGGCCATGGTTCCTCAGGCTGGGGCTCTGAGGCTCTGCAGCCTCTGGGGCTGCCAGGGGTCTCCAGTTTCGGGGGTTGCTGGGGCTCCGCAGCTGCTGGGACCGAGGCCCTATGGCTGCTGGGACTCTGCAGCCGCTGCCAGCCACATGCTACTACCTAGCAGCAGGAGCCATAACTCCTTGCTGCACTTCCCCCTCCTCTTCAATATGAGACTTCTAGGGTTGCCAGCTGTCTGGTTTTGAACTGGACTATCCAGTATTTGAGCTTTCTGTTCGGGAAACAAATTGAGAAAATAGAAATGAGAAAATATACATGTCCGGTATTTTCTAAATAAGATGTAATGTACATTGTGATGTAATGTCAAGTGTGTCCAGTATTTTTGTTGAAACCATCTGGCAACCCTAGAGGCTTCTGGCTGAGTCACATCCCTCCTCCTCCACTCCTGCCCTGTGGCCCGACCTCCTTATATCCGGACTCTGTGGTCCAGGAACATCTGTTTGTGGGACCACAGTGTCCCAATTAAGGGAGGTACAACCTATATGAAGTTGACTTTCTAAAGCATTTTACAATTTTGTTACTCATTGCGCTTTTTACCTCTTAACATTCACAATGGGGCATAGCGTGTTTCTGTGGGTCCATTCCTGCTGCTAACTCAATAAAAAAAAAACAAGTAGAGTCCATGGGATTTCCATGGAAATAGCAGCCACATAAACATGTGCATACACAGCTAATCAGTTTAATTTACTCTGTTTTATTGTATTTTGCAATATCAATCCCAGCCCCTCTCTTACTTTACAGTCCAATCACATCACAACACTGCTTGGTAATTACTGGACTTGTAATGCAGTATCCGTAGCATTCTAATAGTTACATTCTCTGCTCTTTAATAATACAAAATATGCCAGTGTTAATAATTCTTCAACGTTAATTACTTTCAATGGCTAGTAAAGGCTTTTTAGCCAATACCCACTAGCTACCCTTTTAATATTATTTTATACTTAGTATATCTTAAAGAGCATTGGTTTTCAAACCTTAGAGCCCTGAAGGTCTGCTGACTGTCTAAGATTTGCAAAGGAGTCTCCATTTCCATTTGCATTTTTTTAGCAGTCTGCAAATGAAAAAAAGATGGAAAACCACTGTTCTAGAGCAAAAGTAGGGCCTAAATTTTTTACCTCACTTACACAGGAAACATCAATAGGAAATGCACTCATGTAAATAAAGGCGAAATTGTGCCCCAGGCGTTCACAATATATACATAATAATCGGAACCTAATGTATCTAGTATGAAATTCTAGCCCTGTTTAAGTCAAGAGGAGTTTTGCTATTTGATTCAATGGAGCCACAATTTCAACCTGACAACTTTTAGCAATTATTAGCAAGTTTATAATGATGTAAAAAACTGTCATATGCAAATTTATATATATATATATATATATAAATCTCACATTCTGGTCCTGATTGATCCATCAAGATAATTAAATGAGTGCCTAATTTTAAGCATGAGCCCCTATGTGCTCGAAGTCAGTCATGCACTTAAGTACCTTTCTAAATAAGTACCTCTGTGCTGCCTTAAACCCATTAAACTTCATTGGAGCTCCATGAGGTGTAAATTGGTGAAGAATTTGGCTGCTAAAATTCCCTTTGAGATCAACAGTACTAAGATCTGGAACAATTTTAAGCAATCAGATCATGTATGTAAACAGTGACATCCTGACTTGATCCTCATTTGTTGTGTGGACTGAAGCTGTAGCCATATGAATCCCAAGATATTGGATCTTGATCCTCATTTGTCAGACGTGGCTTTCCCTTAATTCAGATGGTTAAGATAACATATGGTAATCTTTGCTTCAGGATTAGCTCAAAAGTGATCCATAAATGTTTTTTCCCATCTTAATTTCACTTTATTTTAGAATAATATTTTGACAAATTTAACATTCTTGAGAATTCCATGTCTCTATGGCACAGCTTTATAGATATTAGTGATAAAGACAATCATACAGTACTTCAAGATGACTTAACATTCACACAAGTCTCAGGGGAGTAGCTGTGTTCATCCATATCTGCAAAAACAATGAGGAGTCCAGTATCACTTTAAAAACTAACAGCATGTCTACACTAGGAAATTATTTCAAAATAATTAATTTTGAAATAACTCTTGAAATAACTATTTTTAAATAGCGTGCCCACACTACAGGAAAGCCTTATAATTAGTCCAAGGCAGGCTCCCTTAATAGAAATGTGCTATCTCAACTTAAAGCCCCAGGAAGCACTGGGGAGTCATTACTTTGAATGACTCTGGGAAGTAGTTATTTTGAAACTGTAGCAGTGGAGCGTCCACACTACTGCTATTTTGAAATAACTATTTCAAAATAAGTGCTATTCCTCATGGAAAGCAAGAGTTATTATTTTGAAATAACCAGATCCTTATTTCAAAATAACAGGCTTGGTAATGGGGATACCCTGCTTGTTATTTTGAAATAAGGGTCTGGTTATTTCAAAATAAGGATCTGATCTGTGTAGACCAGAGCTAAGAGATTTATTTGGGAATAAGCTTTCATGGGTAAAAACCACTTTGTCAGATACAAAGATGGGACTTACTTATCAAGTGTAGGACCAGTGTTAATGAGGCCAATTTAGTCAAGATGGATGTGGCTCACTCCCAGCAGTTGATGGGAAGGTGTTTCTCTTCGTAGTCTGATTTTGATTTTTTTTTTTTTGTTAAAGGATGGCTACTTTTAAATTTGTTACTGGAGGTCCAGGGAGATTAAAGTGTTCACCAACTGGTTTTGTATGTTAACTTTCCTGATGTCTGATTTGTGTCCATTTATTCTTTGTCACAGAGACAGTCCAGTTTGGCGAATATACATAGCAGAGGGCATTGCTGACACACAAGCACATATATAGTGTTGTGCTGGTGGATGAGCCCCTGATGTTGTGGCTTATATTGTAAGGTTCTGTGATGGTGTTACTTGTATAGATACATGGACAGAGCTGGCAAAGGGATTTGTTGTAGAGACAGGTTCCTGGGTTAGTGCTTCTGTAATATGATTTGTAGTTGCTGGTAATTGCTTCAGGTTGGGGGGTTGTCTGTAGGTGGAGACTGGCCTGTCCCCCAAAGTCTGTGAGGGTGAAGGATTGTATTCCAAGACAGATTGTATACTGTCAATTAATTCAGAATTATTGCCCTTCAAGAAAAAATAGTAATGTGTGTTCATCTTAACTGAAGTGAATGTGATATTGCACTCACTTATACTCACCATTGCCCAATCTTCATGGTAGTGGCAGAATGTCATGTGAAGCTTCATATTTCTAGTTATAGCAAAGAAGTCTCATCAGTAACTTCTGTTTTTCTCCTCTGTTCTTTTAAATGATGCGTTATATCTCTATAGAGGGCCTAATCCTGTAAGCCTTCTACATCAGTCACTCCAACTGAAATCAGTAGGTTTTCCACATTTGAATGACCATGCAGGTTTGGATTCTATGTGTGCTCATTTTTGCTCATCACACTGCATGCAAATAGCAACAGTGAAAATAATTTTGCCCAGCTACTTAACAGAATGTGTTTATCAGATGTCTGCTTTGAGTACTTAATACATCCTTTTATCTGGTAAGGCTGAGATAACAAGACTGAAATTACACAGTATTCCTAGAGCCTGTAATTTGGAATTCAAATTTGTTCACACTTTAGTCCTAGATTGAAATGACAATGTAGTGCTGCCCCCATCACTCTCTAAAAGCTAATCTTGGTGGAAAGACATTTGAAAAGTGATAGGGGATGAAGGAAAACCACATTACAGTGCATGTGATTCAATACTGCTCAATGAGCTTTTCAGCTACAGACTATCCCAAAGCAAGCCACTTAAAATAGCTGGGGGGTGGTATCTAGATAGTAAAACTACTCGGATTAGGTCAAAGCACACCTCATTCTGCCACCTATAGTGCATATGCATGTACTGGAGGCATTGGTTTTACAAAAGAAATGTTCATGTTAATGGCTTTGTGAAAGCTGTTCTCTCATATGGCCAATAACTCCAAGAAAATATTTCCTAATACTCTAACAACCAAGTTCATGACACCAAGTCTGTCTCAAAATGCTATCTTGGAACTATATGTGTTGCCTTTCAGGTTGTTGAAGCATGCAAAGTTTTTAACATCTCTTTAGTGTCACATGCACACTTCCTTCTAACTGGATTTTCCATTTAAATCTTACAATCACCTCCCCCCACACATGTATATATGCTCAGCACGCTAAAGATGCAAGAGGAAGAAGCACAGCACTAAGACTTTCACAATCTAGGGACAGAAGGCTCAGATAGCAGCATAGGTGAGAATTCTGGCATGAAGGGGGCTAGGGAGCTATCTATGATCCACACTAGTTCATTTTTCCCCTGTATTCCTGGCTCTACTGCAAGATATTGTATAATGCATTATAGGTTTACACACTATAAATGACTAATCCAATTACCACTAAAGCAGAACTGCCCTCTCCAACACCAGGTTACTGAAAATTCAACAGATGACCCACCACCAGGTACCGATGATAGGGATTCTAGGTGAAGGCTCCTACATGCATCATTTGATCATCTGGCAAATCAGAGAGTGGTGGGGTTGTGACAGTGTCTATCTTAGATCTTATTTTAGGTTATTTGCCTTCCCTATTTCCCTTTGTGCACTTACTATCAAACAATAACCATAAGTTTGCTTTCCGCAAATACATCCTGAGTGGAAAAACCTCGGAGGAGTAGCCCTTTTAGTCTGTAACTTTAAAAACAACCAGTAGTCCTGTGACACCTTAGAGACTAGCCAAAATATATAGACTGATGAGCTTTCCCTGAGTAAAATCCACTTCATCAGATGAACTGGAGTGGAGTAGAATTTAAACTCCTTTTTGCTCACAGGCACCCTCGCCCTCCTCAACTCTTTCTCAAAGTTCCTGAAGCCTGTCTCTTCCCCAGACAGCTGCCTGCAACTGACTACAGAATTTCTCGTCAGAAGGGAGCCGTCCTAGCTCTCTTCACTCCCCCCGGCCATAGTTGATTTGCTGGGCGAATGATGCCTGTGCACCCCACTTCTGTGCCTTGCAATCCCCCCTCCAGGTGCTGGCAGAGCCCAGGGGCTCTGTGCGTGCCTCGCTAGGTTCTGCACGCCCCGGCCAGGACTGGCGGGGGAAGCCAGGAGCGGGGCGGGACTCACCATCCTCCTTCTCATCGAACACGGGTCTCTTGGAGGAAGAAGTGGTCGCTCCCATCCTCTTCTTCCACTTGCCCCAGTGAAACATTGGCAGAGGAGGCGAGCTGGCATCGCCTAGCGCTCGGTGATCTCGGCGAGCCTGGCGCGGCGGCGGCTGCAGCAGCAGGCAAAACCCCTTCGAGATGGATCTGTGCGCGCGCGCCTCCCTCTCCTGCTGTGGGCACCTCGCCTCAAGCCTCGCGCCCCCGGGCTTTTGTCTGTCCTGCACGCATGGCCCCGGCCGCAGAACCTATCGCGGGCTGCAGCACACGCCCAGGCGCCTGCTCACCGCTGCCTCCCCGCTCGGTCCTGCCCCATTGGCGGCGACGGCTACGAAGAGCGGAGCTTGGTACAGCCAGGGGATGCGAACAGTCAGGCGAACCCCTCGCCTCCTCTTCCTCCTACCGCTCAGCAAGGGCAACGCAGTCCCAGCCCGTGGGCAGCCGGAGCTTGTGGGGCTGGTGCCCTAAGTGAATGTGCAAGCGCCAGGCACTAATTACGGCTAGGTGGCGCCCGAGCTGTGCGAACGAGGAATTACCTTTAACCTTTTGAGCTCATCGAGATGCTGACTTCTATGGGTAGCTTTGGTGTAGGGAGAATTTCATGGGATCTGAGCACGTCCCCCTTCCTCCCCCGGCCCCATGGTGATTTTGAACGGCAAACCAGTTGTTTTGAAGAGATTCTCGATTGTGTTCGACGCAGAATTACTAGTGAGGCGATCAAAGAGGTGGTGCGAATCACAGCTAGGGAGCAATATTTTTTTCTCCATCATGTTAGGTTAACAAGAAAAACAAGTAATGCTAACACATGAGCATTCCCCTCCTTCAGAGGAACCAGTAATGACTGATGGTAGAAGAAGATCATTGGGTATTTTGGTCATTTGCTTATTTAGTTTTCACACCTATCAAAGACTCCACTCTCTCTATATTTTCTGCTGTGAAAAAATAGAAGTTTAGTATGCACTTTTCTTTCCTGCAACACAGAATCATACCACTTTATTGTCAGATGCTGCAGACTGCTTAGACAGAACTCCCAGGGAGAGTTTTGCCAAAGCAAGAAATGCAGCAAGAGGTTCTTTAATAGAAAGAACAATGTTTAATTGCTGTTTAACAGACTAATTTTAGTAGTACATTACTATCAGATAATTATGTATTTCAAGCAATTTAAATATTAATGCAGTGCTCACATTGCAACAATTCCCCCAGCATACTATGTAGATAAAATTTTTAAGGTTGCCTTGTTTTTAATTTGCATTGCTAATTAATTCACAGTAGTTTTAAGCCTCTTGTTCAACTATATATTTAGGTTGCATCCATAGAAAAAAATCATACAGAATATTATGGGGAATTTGTACTCTGCATGTGTGGTAGTTGCACTTCAACTTAATCATTGTTGGTTTTCAGAATATATAAAATACTGTTAGATGACTGAAAACAAAAAAATACTTTCTGGGCCTATAGTAACATTCAGATTTTATCTTTTGGTTTGTTTGTTTTGTTTTGTTCCTTTAATCAATACTGAGTGATTTGATGTGTATGTTCTGATAACTCAGATAACCATTCTTTCATTCCTGCATTTAGATGAATAATGTTCATCTAAGCCCTGATCCAACACAGCATTTAAAACACATGCTTAATTTAAAACACATACTCATGCTGGATTGGGACCACAGAGTCTAATAATTCTACTTCTACAGACCCATTATCTATTGATGTCCATGGGAGATTTGTTTTATGGGTCAGAACAAATATAGGTGCAGGTGCATAATCAGGTTCCCATGACATAGTGTATGTTAGATGTAGATTTACTTTAAGACAGATCCTGCATTTTTAACATCAATGTATGTTTTGCCTTTGATTTCAATGGGAGGAGAACTGCAACTCTTTTTTGCGCTTCTTATTCACACAAAGTTATCTCTGGACCTGTTCAATCATTTCTTATGCACCCAAAATACTACTAGTTTCAATTGGACTATTACTTGAATAAGAGTCTAGGTAGGGGCATGTTTACATTAGGAAATTATTTTGAAATAATTATTTCAGGAGTTATTTTGAGCTTATTTCAAAATAACAAGTCTGAGGCAGGCTTCCTTAATGTGGAGTAAATTACTTTGAATGACTGTGGGGAGTAGTTATTTCGAAATAGTAGTAGTGGAGTGTCCACACTATTGCAATTTTGAAATAACTATTTTGAAATTAGCGTTATTCCTCGTGGAAAGCAGAAATTATTATTTTGAAATAACCAGCCCGTTATTTTGAAATAACAGGCTTGGTAGTGTGGATGCTCTGCTTGTTATTTCGAAATAAGTGGAGTTATTTTGAAATAACTCCCTAGTGTAGACCAGGGCTAGGATGAAGGGCTCGGTCCTGCTCTAGTATTTTCAGTTATGCCAAGACCAACTTCATTATTAGCAGATATGGCACTATTTTGTTATTTTTAAACTAGTACATCAACATTGACACAAATATGTATGGTAATTGGATTATGTTAAGCTTTTTGCCAATGTATAGTTATTTAAGAAAGCACGAGTAGAATATCATAGTTACTGTTGCTTTTTTTCACCCTATTAAGGCAAAGAAAGAGAGTTATTTTTCTTCAAATTTTGTGGTAACCTAAGGGCTTGATTTTAACCTTTGTATATCTCAGAAAATATTTTTTTTTATGTGAGTTCCACAGCTTTTTACAGATTTCTTTCATAGGAGCATATTTTTTTTAATTGGATCTGAAGATATTATATGGTAAGTTTCAACAGAGAAAAAATCCAGGCTGAAGTTACAAGCATAGGTTCAAAACACTGTCATGGAGATCACAGTGAAGTACAAGAACCTGAATAGAATAGGCTACTACTTCATGCCAAAACCCCCAATTCACTTTGTTTGTGCAAAGAGGGGAGTTATTCAACTATGCACTCTTAGCCCTGGTCTACACTAGGGTGTTATTTTGAAATAACCTCTCTTAGGTCACATTTCTAAACAGAGCAGCCACACTACCAAACCTATTAATTTGAAATAATGGGCTGCTTATTTCAAAATCTGTACTCCTGATTTCCTCAGGGAATAGCACTAATTTTGAAATTGTTATTTCCAAATAGCATTAGTGCAGATGCTCCGGTGCTGCTATTTCGAAATAATTGGCCTCCAGAGAGGCCTCTTGTAACTGCAGCTCTGACTGCTCTGGCCACATACATCTCCACTGCTCCCCTCCTCCTGTGGAGCTTAAAAGTCGCAGCAGCAAGAGCTTGTGCCACATGGAAAATGGAGAAAGCCCTATGCGACACAGCAGCAAGTGAGGTAGCCATGAGCAACACCAATGCTCCAGTAGACCCTCCCACTGCTGCCAGCATTCCTGCTGCTCCCTTGGCTTCCACTGTCCGGGGACAAAGAAGAACTTCAGCCTGGACTGGTGTGGAGATCGTGGATCTCATCAAGGTCTAGGGGAGGAGACCAACCTCCAGGATCTCCACACCAGAAAGAAAAATGCCGAAGTCTGCAGCCGGACTGTGGCTAGACTGGCTGAGAGAGGCCACACCTGGACACTCGACCAGTGCCGTATGAAAATAAAAGAGCTCTAATAGGCCTACCACAAGGCCAGGGAGCTAAGCAGATGTTCCAGGGTGGCACTACACAGCTGCCCCTAGTATGACCAGCCGGATGCCATCCTGGGAGGGGGGCCGGTCATCTTCCCCATCATCATTGTGGAATCTGGCCAGGATATGCCTGGGGTCAGCCTCCAGGAGGGCAGGATGGTGGACAACAAGGAAAAGGAGGAGGCCAGCTAAGCTACCATGCCTTCCAGCCAGGACCTGCTCCTCACTTTGGAGCCAGTCTCCTCCTTCCAGGATGTCTCCAAGGTCGAAGTGGCATCCAGGGAGCATGCACAGCAGCAGGAGCACCAAGACCGGGGTGAGCAGGGCCTGAGGGCCATGCTAGGGTTTGTCCTGTAGGTCCTTGTCCTCAGCCTGCTGGAGCAATATGCGGGCAGTCTGGAAGTACTGCACCATGAAGCACAGCACAATGCCCGTGAGCATAACACTGCTTTGCAGCAGCTCTGTCTCCATGGTGTGAGAGCTGTGGCATCCACAAGGGCAACCAGAGGCATGTGCCCACTGTGTCCCTTTTGTGTCCTGCAAGGGAGGAGGCAGTGGAGGAGTGTTGTGTGAGATGCGGTCATAGAGAGGAGCCCCTGAAAACACGCGCCACAGCTTGCCTGACTAGGCAGCCACAGGAAGTATCCGTCTTCCTGGTGTGCTTCCCAGAGTGCTTCCGAGGGTTCTAAGTCTAAGGCCATCTCCAATCAGCATGGACATACTGTTTTGGAATTTCTATGCTTCCCCGTAGTGGGGACATGCTATTTCAATGTTATTCAATCAGGAGTTATTATGCTGATTTTAGTTATTTCAAAATAATTTCCTAGTGTAGACATGACCTTACAGATACATATTTGAGAGAAAAAGGGTGGTGGTTGTAGTCCACAGATATGTGAGAAGCAGCACTAGTGTAGAAACCACTATGCAAAAGTTTTCAGCTGGATTATGAGGCCATTCTCCATGCACGTGATTCAGAGCCAACCAAATGCAAGTGCTGTAATGATTGGTCTTACTGGGTAATCTAGAGAACTGAGAGTAGTTGTCTGGGAGTGCTCCTTACTCACTCCTGTGTTCTGTAGGTTTTGGAGTTGCATGAGAAGGAGCACAGCAGCCATGTAATGAATACACACGAAGAGTTCCTCCTTCTTTCCTGGATACAGCACACTTTTCAAATGCCTATATAGTTGATTATGTTTATTGTTATCCATAGTTCTGTAGCCCACAAGACAGTGCTAGGTTATCTATGAAACACTGGAAAGGTTTAGGTAAATTCTTTTCGGTGTCACAGGAGTAAATTCAGAGTAACTCCATTGTCTTCCGTGGACTAACTGATCCATTGGGTTTATACAATAGTGAAACTAAAAGAGGCATATCCACAGTCACATATTCCAAACAGCTTGCAATCTAAGGTTTAGATTCTGCAAATGCTTATGTATGTGAATAGCTATGTACATGCATAAATCCACTGAACTTCTGTTAGAATTGACCTACCAGTTATCAAACATAGGGAGTGACTGAGTTAGGGAAAACAAGGGTTGCAATCAGGATCTGGGATTGCTTTTTGTTCTGTGGATGCATTTTTCTGGTTCCAAGGATTTGCAGAGAATAGACCTCCATCATGATGAAACAATAGTATTAAAAGAATTATTGTAAGTTTCAGTTATTACAAAATTGCCTTCACCTTTACTGAATTTTAAGAGATGCAATTATTTTAATGATGCTTGGAGAATATGATAGCTTGGAGAATATGATAGTTTAAAGAGTATTTGTTTTTGCCTGTTTTGGCATATGAAAATAAATGTTCTTGCTAATTACAGAAATTCATAGGAAATCCTTGCTTTCTGTCAACCAGGAACAGGTACCCAAAATATCAGTGACAATGACACCACCTTAGCTATAAAACCATATTTATCATCTCCAAGTGTGCTTACATGGATTCTAGGATGCAGCTTATAAATCTATTTTGCTTTACCATTCCATATTATTTTCTTTTATGCTGTGTTTTGGAAGTTGTATATCACTATTAGTTATTGTGATTCATACTTTGTACAGAATATTTGATAGGCATCTTTAATTGCAAGTTGTAAATATATTGCAAATGGTAAGTTGTAAATTTATTTGTTTGCTTTTTGACCAAACATTTTTCAATCAACAGTAATGTCTTTTCAAAGAACAGAATGTTTCCTTCTCTGTACAAGACATGTTTTGGTTTGTTGTATTTTACAATAAATTATATATCTGATAGTGTGTCTACACTACACCGATATTTTGAGATAACTAGTGTTATTTCAAAATAACAATGTGAGCGCCTACACATCTATTACGTTATTTCAAAATAACGGATGACTTATTCCAAAATCTGTAAACTTCATTTTACAAGGAATAATGCCTATTCCAAAATAGCTATTTTGAAAAGAGGTGTGTGTAGATAGATGTTCCACTGCTGCTATTTCGAAATAGCCCCTCACCAGGGCCATTCTAAGTTATTCCTCCCCAGTGCCTCCTGGGGCTCTAAATCGAGATAGCACATCTACATTAGGGAAGCCTTCCTCGGACTAGTTTTGAGGCTTCTCTACAGTGTAGACTTGCTATTTCAAAATAAGCTATTTTGGAATAACTATTCCGGAATAGCTTATTTCTAAATAAGCATGCAGTGTAGACGTACCCGAGCTCTTAGTTCTTGCTTTTACTTTCTTAGGCTAGGTCTACACTGTAGCTTTTTCCGATCACTTTTCCGGAAGAGGCTTTTCCACCATTTGGCCCCGTCTAGATGGGGTGAAATGGTGGAAAAGCCTCTTCTTTTGGAGGATCCCTTATTCCTCGTAGAACAAAGTATACAGGGCTCCCCAAAAGAATGCATTTGCTCTCCCACAAAAAAAGCGGAAGAGCAAACACGTTCCTTGGACACAGCAGAGTTTTTCTGGGATACCAGAGGTATCCCGGAAAACTCCTGCTGTGTAGACGTACCCTTACGTTCTAATAATATACTATGGGAGGGTACATTTTGGGGTATAGTCTATATCTCATTTACTTGCCATTTTCCTCTTTCTCTCTGGTGGTTTTTAGGCAACCAGACCTTAAATGTTTTTAGTATTGATTCTAAGATTCTCAACCCTTTTTCTACCTCAGTAACCTTCATATTCTTCACAAAACATGTTCTGAATGAAACTATGATCACATTTTGAAAGCTGCCTCATTTTTTTCCCCAACAACTTAGTTCTTTTACCTGGAAAATGTAATGTCTAACACCTTTGTGGAGCAAGTTTTCAACAACCATTTTCATCATATACTTAATTACAAGAGTGCTTTCAGTCTTACAAAGAAAAGCAAACCATCTAGGCAAGAAGTAAGCAATGCTTGAAAGTTTGTTCAATACCAGTGAGGACTCTAGGGAACAATAAACCCTCATTAAAATTATATTATGAGCTCACTTCTGCTCTTGAAAAATCAGCTATAAATATGCATGTTTGGCTCCAACTCATAGACACAGATTCAAAGAAAACTATAAGCCAGTCATTACACTGTACTAAGAATTTCATCTCACTGAGGGTCTGATCTGACTCTCATTGAAGATAATGAGAGTTTTGATATTATCTTTACATGGACCAGAATCAGATCCCATATGTGTAAGATCAGACAACATAATTATAACAGGTTTTTCTCCACAGAATAAAATAGACATTGCTATAAGTGTTACAAACCAAGAGATCAGTCCTACACCCTTTTCTCTGCCAAAGGATCCATGGATTTTCTACTGGGAATTTTACCTAAACAAGGCATTCTACGTAGGGTTCCAAGCCCTATTTTAATTTTAATTGCTTTATTGATGCTTCCAGGAAAAATAATCCAGTCTTTTTCTTGGAGTAAGATTATCCATGCGCTAGACTGATTATTAGAGGGAGAGGAAGATTGTTTTCTTTTTACTTGAATTTTGATTTGCAACATGGCATTCTTTACTCTTTGTATTTATAACCTAGGAGTGTTGTGCCATAGCAGATGACTATGGTTATTAAAGATCTTGTGGCACATCTTTATAAGAATAGAGGGAACTGAGTTTAGAAGAATTACTCCAGATTGACACTAATGCAGCCAAGAGCAAAATTTGGCCTATTATCCTTGCCATATTGTAGCCTGACTACTATGTTTTGCTTACCAAAATTCCTACTGCAGTTTCAAATGGCAAAACAATATTCTGAGTTTCCTGCCTTAATCCAGCCCTGTCAACATTCTGAGAGTATTACTTGGAGGCAGTGATATGATTTTTTTTCTAGCTCGATTGAGAGATGTTGGATTTGGACAGCAATTTTGAGGGACAGAGTAGAAAAATCATATTGTGCTACTGTAACTGTGCTGACATGTCCAATTGCTCCAGTTATACACCAGTATAAGTGAGAAAACAATCCAGCGCTCTACTTTTTGCCTCCGTTTTATCACTTGTAAAACAGAAGATAATAAGTCTGACTCTTCACTGTATACAGCTTGTGTAGTCTTTTACACTTGTGCAAAGTCAATGCAAAATGCTATCATTCTAATTTCTCTCTGGTTTTTGCAGCTTTGTGGGCCACATATTGCTCTCAAACATATGTACAAGTATGTCCATTAACTTCAGTGAAATTTATGCACTGAACCATGACAATGCAGATCTTTGTTCACTTAGTGGAACAGTATTAATTCTTTGTTTCTGTTTGCAAATAGGTGCCTATCCTACGTGCTGGACACCCATGCATAATACTAAAATTCACAGCTAGTATAATAATATACAATGAAAAAGCTCCACCCCCTCAACTTTGTTGCCCCTCCACTTAAATACCATAAATATCATAGTAACAAAGGATATAAATATAGGAAAATGCATATTATAGTGATTATTATAATCTTGTGTGAAGAATGAAAGTATGCCTAAAAACTGCTTAGAATTCTGAGGTGACCTGCCTTCTGGTAGTCTGGTCTCCAGGGAAAGTGGAATACACCTTGTTTTTGAAATATAAAAGGATTTTTAAAAGACAGTTGGGAGGAGGGAACTCTACAGGTCACCTTGAAGAGAGCTCTAAATATACTGTTCAAAGATGGGTGAGCTGTGCAGTTTTGGAGACTGAATAAAGAGCAGTACAGGACTGAGTAAAATATCAGCAGGCCGCATCCAGCACACCAAGCCTCAGACAGCTCTCTGCCTCTCCTGAACCCACTTACACTCAATGAAGTCGGCTGCTGCAGGACCAAATGCATCTCTGAATGTTGAGAGTCTGGGGGAGGGGGCAAAGGTTTCTTATACAGCTCCAGTCATCAGTACCTCCCATTGGCCAGTTTCTAGCCAATAGCAGCTGCCTGTTTGCAGGACAGGCAGCATGTGAAGTGGGCACTCACCTGTCATCCCTGGCTCACAGTGTTTGCAGTAGCAAACATGGCACCTATAGCAGTACAGGGGCAGGGAAGGCAGGGACGCTGGTTAAGTAAACTGCTGGCCTGCTGGTTGGGAGTCACCTAGATAAGGTCTCCTAGCCAGAGCCTGCCTCTAGCACCCCAGTCCCTCCCTTCCCCATCCTTCTGCCCCTCCTGCATCTCTAACCCATGTAACCCAACCTTCTGCACCCCTGCTCCAGTCCCCATACATCGGGGTGGCCAACCCATTTAACAAAGAGAGATGAAACAGCAGCAGAAAAAATATGAAGAGCCCCCCAGAATTGTCAAGCAAAAAGAAAAAAAAAGGGAGGCTGCCCCTTTAAGAAACAAGCGTAGGCTTTTTGGCCATATCAGGCGCCCGTCAATGGCTGCCATCTTGGGCACCATGTTGAATCACCACCCGAGTGAAAACGGGGGAACCAAGGGTGGAGGAGGAGCGGGGACCGTTGCGGGGGGGGCCAGGAGCGGCTTCGTGAGCCGCACTTTTGGGGGAGAAGCCGCAGGTAGGTC
>JANRFK010003679.1:41514776-41525731 GCA_030068395.1 Apalone spinifera | reverse complement strand
TTTAAGCACAGAGCTCAGTTAGCCTCAGGCAGCAGCCCCACACACTAAGTCCTACCTTGATGTCCTGCCAGCAGTGGTTCCGGACAGCCTTAACTTCAGTTCAGGGTCCACTCAGTGTGAACGCGCTATTTCGAAACAGATTTTGTGTGTAAATGCGTTATTTCAAATTAGCTTAATTTGAATTAACTATTTTGAATTAAGTTAACTTGAATTAATGCTGTAGTGTAGACATACCCTCTCAGATCCCACACTCCAATCCCTTACCCCAAGGACCCTTCTGCACACAACCTCCATTCCAGACCCACGCACCTCCTTCATTGATATAATGGAAGAGTGTGGCTCTCGACCACTTATCAAATTCTTGGAGTGACCCCTCCATCAATAATTATTGCCCACCCCTGCAGTAATAGGTTCTTGAAACAACTAAGAATTTCTTTCCTTCTGTTTCCCATTCTTTGTACTTATAAATTGTATAAAACAAGATTAAGGAAAAAGTTGCATTTTCCTAATAAAGTGTTGATGCCAGAATTCTGTGGCACATATTTTGTTTATATGTGAAATCCTGTGAACACAGTGTAAATAATATTCTCAAACTGTGATCTTCTGAAGTAAGAAAGAGAAAATATGCATGAAGCTGCTTCTCTTTCTGGATGAAGTGGCAAAAACCTTAACAACATAAGATTTTCCATACTGAGTCATACTTGATGTCCATCTAGTCTGGTGAACTCTCTCAGACAGTGGCCAGTAGATACCTCAGAGAAAGATTTTTAAATGGTGGGATAATTTGCCTAGCACAGAACACCTCCACATACTTATTCATTGTCTCAACCTGGGTCTAAGAGTTAAAAGTGCACTTAAGTCTAATTATATATTATGTGAAAAAATATTTCTTTTAGAAGTTTTGAAGCAAGAATATTTCAATTTCATTTCATGTTCCCTTGTGTTTGTGTTATGAAACAAGATCAGAAGATCCCAACCTACCTTCTACAATGTCACTGATGGCATAAAATATTAGCAGATGTTAAAACAACATATAAGAGATTTGCACATTTATTGGAGAGGAAATGATAAACTGATGGACTTTTGTTTTTGTTTTTGTGTTGAAATTCTGTTTTTGGGTAGTGCTTTATGTTTAAAGTTGGCACTTTGAGATAAACACCTTCCATTTCTGCAAAATTGTCTTTTCAGAACAGCAAGTGTGAGAACTTAACAGAGAAGAAGCTATTTTTCAAGAGGAGGAGGTGCAGCATTTCACAGGGCTCTGTAACTGGGCCCTGAGGTGGCATGTATTTACCCATATTATAGTCCTTGGGCCCCTACAAGTATATCTGGACAGAGCATATGATGGTGAGAGGTCACCTAATCAAGTGACTGCTGGCTGGAGACTAAGTAAAATAAGCTTCCAAGTTGAATCTTGGGTATATATGAGGGGTGGGGAATGGTTTTTTGGGAAGATTGTTTATAATGCTATAGAAGTAAGCTTGGGAGACAAGCACAAAATGTTACTTAGCTAGAAATGTGTGTTCGTTTCCTTCCCAGCTTGCACACAGTGTACTCATTGTTTCATGATATTTTAAAACTAGCCCTGAGGAAAGGAATGTGGAAATGAACTTGGGATCCACAGGGAAGTGGCAGACTTTTGTGCCTCCTGCCCAGAATGTTAGCTGATGGCATCCTGGCCAGTGGAGAAAGCCCCACTAATTCCCCTATTGCTCATGATTGTATCCTTTGAGCAGATCGGGGTGGACATAGTCACCTCCTGGAGAAGAGTACTGCTGGATACCGGCTCATCCTCTTCATAGTTGTCTGTGCAATCCAGTACCCCAAAGCAGTGCCATTATGCTCCATGAATGGCAAGAGAGTGGCGACTGAGCTGATGACCATCTTTGCTCATGTCAGAGTCCCTTGGGAAATCCTAACGGATCGGGGACAAACTTTATGTCCCAAACAGTTTAGCAACTCTGCCATTTATTAAAAATCAAAATACTCCAAATGTCCGTCTACCACCCCCGAATGGATGGACTAGTAGAGCATTTCAACAGGATGCTCCACAAATTTGTCCTAACACATGTAAGCCACTGGGACCAGCCCCGCATACCCCTCATTTTCACAGTCCGGGGGTCCTCCAGGCCTGCACAGGGTTTTCACCTTTTGAACTTTTGTATGGGAGGCAGCCACGTGGGATTTTGGACCTAGTTTGGGAGACATGGGAGGAACAACCCGCCCAAGCTAATAACATAGTGCAGTATGTACTTAACCTCCAAGACAGACTTCAAGTGCAAGCCACATTTGCGCAGGAGAACCTCTTACAGACCCAAGAGGCCCAGGAGTCAATTTATAATAAACAGGCAAGACTCTGCAAGTTCCAGCCAGAGGATCAGGTCCTACTGCTGCGGCTGCCCAGTTCAAACTCCAAACTCCTCGCCTGCTGGCTGGGGCCTTATGAGGTGGTTCAGCGAGTGGGCCTGGTAAACTCTGAGGTGCACCAGCCTAACAAATGCAAGTGCAACAGATTTGTCACATAAATCTTTTAAAATCCTGGAGGGCCCAGGAAAGGTTACTAATAACACCCTACCTGTCAGACTGGAGCCCCAGGCAGAGGATACATCAAAACCTGGAGAGGTCCAGATTGTGTCCAACCTCACCCCCAAACAGAAGCTTCAGGCACAGCAACTAGTCGCCACATTCTCCTCTGTCTTCTCAGCAAAACCAGGCCAAACTCACCTGGCCGTCCATCACATCCAGACAGGGGCCACGGTCCGGGAGAACCCCTGACTCATTCCCCAAAAATTGAGGGAAATGGTGAAGCAAGAATTTCAGTCGATGCTGGTGTTAGGGGTAATCGAGGAGTCCTTCAGTGACTGGAAGAGCCTAATAGTCTTAGTCCCTAAACCTGATGGGAGCACCCAGTTTTGCATTGACTTCTGCTTTGTGAATGCTGTGTCCAAATTTGATATGTATCCCATGCTCCAGGTGGATGAGCTTCTGGATTGGCTTGGGGAAGCAGAGTACATTACCACCCTGGACTTAACAAAAGGCTACTGGAAAATCCCCCTCACACCTGAGTCCAAGAAGAAGACAGCATTCTCCACCCACTTTGGACTCTTACAATTCCGAACCATGCCTTTCCGGTTGCATGGCACCCCTGCCTATTCCAGCAGCTGAAGTACCACAGTCTGTATCCCCATAGCCAGTACACAGCTGCTTAATTGGATGACGTAGTGATTTATAGCCCACTTACAACATGTAGCGGCTGTATTACAGTCCCTCAAGGAAGCTGGCCTGACAGCTAACCCTGCAAAATGCTGCCTCAGGAGGGATGAGACCACCTACCTGGGCTATACTTTGGGGAAAGGCACCGTCCACCCTCTAGTGGGAAAGGTCCAAGCCCTCCAGCAATATGCCCCTCCATCATCAAAAAAGAAGGTATGCCAGTTTTGGGGGTTAGCTGGGTACTATTGCTGCTTCATCCCGGGCTTCTCATCCATCGCAGCCCCTGTTACCGACCTCATCAAGAAAGAGAGGCCAAACCAGATCCAATGGACCAAAGCTTGTGAGGAAGCTTTCCAAGCCCTAAAGACCCAGCTCTATCAAGAACCTGTCTTATATAGCCCCGACTTCTCAAAAGAGTTCTTAATACAAATGGATGCCTCTGATGTGGGCCTAAGAGCCATTCTCTCCCAGGTCATGAGAAATGATGAACACATAAACCGCTACATCACTAGGAAGCTATTCCCCAGGGAGAAGGCCTACTCCATAATTGAAAAGGAGGCGCTAGCGGTGAAATGGGCAGTAGACTCACTCAGATATTACCTACTGGGCAGACACTTTACCCTTGTCACAGACCATGCCCCTCTTCACTGGCTAAATGCAATGAAAGAGACAAACTTCAGAATTATGAGGTGGTACCTCTCCCTCCATCCCTTCTCCTTCCAGATCCAACATCGTACTGGGAAAGCCCATGCAAATGCAGATTTTTTTCTCTGTGGGGGATGGAATGCAGTTGGGGGTGGGACAGACTCCAATAGGAGTTATGGGAGGGGGAATGTGTGAGGGAATGAGAGGAGGGCTTGGTAGTACAAGGGCTAAACAAGGCCTTTTTGCCCAACTAGCCCCTCTCCATTTTACCTGCAGCCAATGCCACGCCTGGAGGGAGAATAAAAGAGAGGAACCTGGCTCAGTTAGGGGCTGACCAGTGAAGAGACAGGAGCTGGTTCTACCATCTACAGGACCTTAGTCAGAGCCGTCTACTGGGTCAGCCACAGGAGCACATAAGCCTCCAATCCCTCCCTCTGGTGCAAAGGGGGGAGAACCAGAAGGAACTCTCACTGAAGAGGGGGAATTTGGACTCTTGAGGCCATGCCCCAAACTAAGAGCCAGTCTTTGATAAGAGGCTGGACTTCCTAGGCCCGGAGCCTCAGCACAGGGGCCTACACCCCATGCCACCAGCTAACTCTGGGACCTAACCACTAGACCATCTCACTGCCCAGGAGACCCAGCCACACCCCCAAGTTCAAATTTGTAAGGGGTGCATCCACACTGCCTTGTCCATTATTCCAGAATAAGGGGCCATGGAATTTGAACTTTGTACTCCTGCTTTTCATGAGGAATAACGCTAATTCTGAACTTTAAAGACCAAAGTAATGTTAGTGTGGACACTTTGATGCCACTAATTTGAACTAATTGGCCTACAGAAGATCTCCTGCAGCTCCCCAGAGTATTTCCTGGGCCTCAGTCCAAGGTAGCATGTCCACATTAACAGTGTGTGTTGGACTAATTTCAATGATTCTCTGTAGTGAGGGCATGGAAGTTTGTATTTTTTTAAATCAGGAGTCCATACATCAAATTTAGTAAATTCAAAATAATTTCCTAGTGTAAACATGGCCACAGAGTGAAACCACTGTGAGAGGAGAATTGGATCTAGTATATATTCAAGAATGAGCTGTCCTGTACACTCTTATGCAAATAATAATCAGAATGGCTTCTAAATTTGTTTAGTTATTTTACTTCTGTTTTATAATGTTTTGCTTTTGTGATGCTTGAAACAGCATTGGTCTGTCTATTTCACTTAGCTGATGAAAACTGCTTTGTAATATGAATGCTAATATCATAAAACTACAAAGGACACAACTGCTGTAAAATGCGTTAAATTTGGGCATAACACCATAAGGATTTAACATTCTCAGGTACGATCCCCATTAGAAAAACCTATATTAAATATGCATGGATATAACTACTGCACGTTTAGGGCATTATTAGGTACATGTGCATATTATCTTTTCATGTGCTTTTTGTCTATAGGATAGTTGCCCGAGAAAAGCCTTTGAAAAGAATCTTTTAAAAGAACGTGTAATTCCTTTGATAACGTTATTTTAAAAGGGACATTTCACACTCCATGTTCTTATCCTTAGTGTGCCTCTAAATAGTACCAACTCAATTTTAAAAAATGCTATTAGTATTAGCTCCTCTCCAGGTGTTTCACAGTATTTTTATATCAGTACAGTTAACTAATAATAGCTGTTATGGATATCTGCAACAATCAGCATAAAATGAGCATTTGCAAACAGTGGCCACACACCTAAGGTTAAACCGAAGGTTTTACCTATATTGTAAAAAATTGGATGCATATTTCAGCATGAGTACAGCTCTACTGGTGGCAGCACAATGGAAAATGATCATGTAGATGGGGCGCATGTATTTGTACCAACCCTACTGGATGGTGAAAAAAGCTGTGACCTCTACTCTACTGCTTTTGCTATTTTTATCACTGATAAAATATAACTGAGCTTCACCAGTTGCGGAACAGTTGATTTTTGCCAATATTGTACTCTGAAAGATAACTCTACCATCATGTTTAATGTTATCAACCCTATAATTTCCTGTGTTGTGCAAGATAGACCTCATCTGATTAGTTTACCTCTTTATCTTCTTGTACTTTTCACCAGCCTTTGTTCTCATGTTTTTTTTCTTTTGTTTACATGTCTGTATTTTTTTTCTGCTTAAAGTTATCTATTTATATAGTTTGTTATCCAACTGTTTCATTAGGAAAGTGAGGACATATGTTACCAGTCTTTAGTCAGACTGAATCTTAAATATTGCTCATTTATTTTGTTCATTTATTCTTGTATAGGATAATCTGCATAAAGATAGTTGGAGATAGAGGAGTTTGCTGCTTTAGCTTAATTTAACTAACTTTGCTTTGGAAATTGGAGAAAAAAATTCTTGCCCTATTTGAAAAATAAATTAACTCTTCATTTAGGGAATAGGAAAGTTACATTTCACTGTGGCCTAAGCCCTGTTAAACTTGACAGCTAGGCGGGGGTGAGGGAGATGAGTCTCTGAAGTTTGGCTGCCATTGCTTCTCATGTAGTTAGATACATTCCACAGGCCAAAACAAAATTTAGAGAGCCACGAGAGGTATCTACTTTATGCAGATTGATCCTGCCTGTTTGTTGTGCCAATCACAGTCAATCACAATGTGCAGATATGTCACACATTTCTGCAGACATTATCTACAGCAATGAAGAAAATCTCGGGAACACTTCCACTCCCTTTTTGAGGCAACCCACAAAAACTTCTGTAAGTCTGGCATAAAGCAGACGCACCATTTTGAAGGAAATCCCCTCAAAACTAAAGTTTGACTTAGTCAACACAGTTGAATACTAGGATCAGAGATCTGCACCCCACCCTAGTATCTGCACAGTGCGATGGCTTCATCACCCATCTGTTCCATCAAGTACTGACTTGATGATACACTTGGGTTCAGTGCTTGAAATCAGTGGTATTGAGGAAGAAGGCACATAGAGAGAACATGCCTCTATGAAAGCCTTTGATTGGACAGCTATGTGTTGAGGCTTCCAGAGTTACCCCATATGCATTCATGTGCCAGAAGCAGAAAATAGGATAGTGACTCCAGGTATGAAGTCACTCAGTGGTCTGGCCTGATCTTTGGCAGGGCTAACTGTATGGCCTCAGATCATTCCTAAGGCCATGTGTTCATTTTGGGGAAGATCGACACTGTCACAATCAATCTTCCAGCGTTTGATTTAGCGGGTCTAGTTAAGAACCGCTAAATCAAACTCAGATAGCACCCCCCACAAGCAGCTGGTACTCCTGCTCCTGCAAGGAGTAAGGGAAGCTCACAGGAGCATTTGCTCCCATCAGCCTCTGGCTGTGAGGACAGCGGGGAAATTTGAATCAAGGTCAACTCCAGCTATATAATTACTGTAGCTGGAGTTGCATAACTTGATTCAACCTTCCTTTTTAGTGTAGATCTGGCCTCAGAAAGTAGATTCCTCACTCTAGACCAGAACTATAACCTCCTTCTGACGGCTTAGCTCCTAAGAATGTAGATGTCTGTAGACATGGTGTCTCTAAACGTGTGGCTTTTATTCTGGTATATCAGAGAAGGATGTATAATTTACAAGACATATGGTGATCCATGTTCTTACCTACAAAAGCTGTTAAACTGAATTATATTCAGACAGGTCAGAGAGGTAAATACTAATCCTGCTGTGTTTGATAGTTATTTTGAGCTATCAAGAACTGGATTAATGTCTCTTCAGCCTTTTTTGTCAGGTTCCTTTGGGACTTGAGGCTTTCAATATACACCCCCTTAAAAATGGCCCTGTGTCAGTGATGACATGATCCTAATAAAACTGATGAATCTCCCTTTAAACTATTAATATCCCTATAAGTTTACATTTCTTACTTGATAGGTCTTTTCCCAGGTAGTTGTGACCAGCACATAGAGTAAATGAGCTTTGAGCTCTGGTAACTTGTTCAATTTATATTCAGTTTTACAGGCATAAGGTGGTCTTCCATACTCATCTGAAATTCCTCTTCAGTGTGGCGAGGGAGTTCTTTCCTAAAGAGCATATTATCATATTATTTCCATGCTTCCTATCCATTCTTCCTAACCTTATCATTGAGACCCATCTTCAAATTTCCAATGTCAAAATATCATTGAGAGTTTATTTGGGATCAAATGTAAGTACTTAAAAATTCACATAATTTCTTGCTTTTTTGACATCAGCTCTTTGTGCAGTTCTGTACTAAGACCTTGTCTAAATGGATGTTTGACTGTATTTTACATACACCATGTCAAGTGTTACTGGATTATGGATAAGGTTGCCATCACAGCCTGCTTCAGGGAAATTTTCATCAGACAGCTGCAAACCAACCACATACTCTTCTCTCTACTCATTCCCAAAACACAATTTCTTAGATTTAGATTCCAGTGGAAATCTCATGATTGGACTCTCCTTGTCTGAGAACATTTTTTTCCAAGATAAAAGACAAACCCTCCTAGCTTATCCCTCTGGAGTTTCTCCTATCTTCAGATGGGCAATTTTTTGCATGGAAACTTTCCTATTTACTATCTCTTTCTGAAGACCTAGAAATGATTATTGTTGTACTTGTCATAGTATTCATGATATACTGGGTGATTTCCAAACAAAATGTCAAAATGTCATGCTTCCTGGCTCAGGAATTCACAGTCTAAGGACAGACAGGTGAGCAGCTAGATAAGATGGATGATGTGATATCTTTTGTTGGATCAGCTTCTACTGATGAGAGACGCAAGATGTCAAGCTTATACAGAATTCCTCAAGTCTGGGAAATAGAGAATCGGAACTAAAAACTGTTTAGCATAAATAGTTAACTCACATTTCAAAGAACCATTCAAGGTGAAGTAGACCATTATTACCCCTCCAGTCATAGGGGGAGAAGGTTGACTGTTGTAATAAACCATAAATCCAGAGTCTCTATTCAGTCCATGATTTTTAGTATCTAGCAAAGTTATGAATTAAGCTCCCATGCTCATCTTTTGAAGGTGTTGTGCAGGTTTCCTTTGAGGATGCGAACTGGTACGTCAGTAACAGAAGCTACAGAGTGATAGTTTTGTGAAAAGTGTTCACCCACAGGAGAAAAGATTTTTTTCTGTTTATCGTTTTTCTTTCTGAGTACATTCATTGACTGTCTAATTTCACCCACATAATTGCTAATGGGGCACTTAGTGCACTGGATGAGGTACACCCCATAATTATGATAGACATGTATAGTAGGACAGTGGTGCCGATAGAAGTTACTGACAGACACACCATCATAGATACGTAGAGCCGGAAAAGGTTTAAAAAGGCTTTTTGTCCATCTCCCTTCACTAAGGCAATATTAAGTACACTCTAGACCATCCTAGACACTTAGTACAAAGATGAATATTATTGAAGATTTGAATTAAGACCATTAATCCATTTCTTAATTTAATATATACATTTTCCATTGCATTCCACTGCATATGTTGGATATATAATAAGACCAGATATTACAAATTATTTTTAAAAATATTGAGGGATGATAAACATATAAGGAAATGTTGCTACATTTTACCTAGTGAAATGCTTTCTGGCACAATAGTGTTAAGACAGTTTGCTTCTCCATAGTGTTGCTGCTGAAAGTCTAGGCACAGAGGAAGAATTTCTTCCATATAGGTTTTCTCCATCCACTCCCCAACCTCCTCTTCAAGCAAGTGGTTCCCCAACTTGCAAACTTCCTGGAGTCATATTTGGAGAAAGCTTAAATGCAACAGTGCTGCCATAAATGCAGCCACCTCCCTTTCCACAACAATCAAACTACTTGTGGAAAAAATAAAAAAATAAAAATTCTTTCATACTTTTAAAAAATATTCTGAGTAATGCACATACAAAGTTGTTTAATTGTTTTGGAATCAAACCATGGTATGCCATTGTTTTCTGAATGTTTTTATTTTATTATTTCTCCTTCCTTTGATGTAGGTGACCATGAAATCCCAAAGATAAAATTTGAAAAAATAACTGAGCAGTGGCCAAAATGGTTTGTAAATCCATAAACATATGAAAGAGTGGCTTATAGGGTAAATTCTGTGCCGGGACCAAAGGTAGACTGCATGGTTCTGTTACCAATTTTTTACACAACTTCTATAATAGAAAGGCCTGTGTATTATAGAACTTAGTTTATTAAATTAAGTGTAAATTCTTGATGCTAAGTATAGTGCCCCAAGTGAGTGTATAACAGATAAATGATAAATTACAAAGATTATTCATCAGAAAGTTTTGCAAATTATTTGGCGTATGCACTCTTACAATATATAAAAAACAACCACCCTATTTTTGAAAGAAATGTCTTGAAAGAACTGCCTTGTTCTGTTCATTCCCTCTGAAGCATCTGGTACTGGCAGCCATCAGAAGATAGGATACTGGATTAGATAGACTTTGAGAAGGGCTGTCTCAAGGAGGCACGGGACCATACCAACCCCACCCCACCCACTGCCACAAACCCCGCCCTTGCCCCCACCCCCTTCCCCAAGACCAGACCCTGCTCCACTCCCATTTTGCCCCCTTTCCCACTCCCCTGAGCAACACAGCTGGAGTTTTATGGGGGCCTGGCACAGCAGCAGCTGGGGTTTCCTCTCACTCACCATGTGGGCAGCAGGAGCCAAAGTGGCCCAACTGCCTGCTCCGACCCTCCTTGTCACCCTCTCCCAGCCCACTGAACCCTGTTTCTCCGTGGCAGTGGGAAGTGGAGCATCCTGGAGCCAGGGCTCTCTGCTTCCCACCACTGTGGAATGCAGACGGCCAGTAAAAAGTAGTGGGGTGGAATGAAGCAGGCTCCCGGGCCACTCTGGCTCCAACCACCTGCATTGTGATGGCGCGGGGGGCAACCCCTGCTGTTGCCCCATTCCAGGCCTCTGTAACCCCCCGGGGGCCTTCCTATCCATAGAATGGTTGGGGTGGCTACCACAGGGGCCACAAAAGCTTGGGCCTTAGGGAGGTTGCCTCAATTCATCCTATCGGTGGGACAGCTCTAACTATGGGTCTGACCCAGTACAGCTGTGCTTATAAGGCTGAGATTTGTAGGCTCAGAAAGGGGAAGAAAAAAGGTCTATGGGGCAAAGACGGGAGGTGGCTGGGGGGGGGGGG
>JANRFK010003679.1:41486351-41510568 GCA_030068395.1 Apalone spinifera | reverse complement strand
AACACTTCGGTTAGTCTATAAGGTGCCACAGGACCCCTCGCCGCTTTTACTAATCATTTTTGTTGTCCTTTTTTGAACTTTTTCCAGTGCCAAGATGTTGTTTTTAGATGAGGCAACCACATCTGCATGCAGTATTCAAAATGTGGACACACCCTGGATTTACATAAAGGCAACAAGATATTCTGAGTGGATGTTTTCTGTAGGGATGTTAGGGTTTAACTGACTAACCATTTAACTGATAAATTAATGCTTTTTGGTTAATGGTGTTGGTTAAACTCAGCTGACTCCCCGGGGAGGTAGCATCGCTGCAGAGAAGCCTTCTCCCTGGGAGGCAAGATCTGTCGGTTCCACTCACAGAGAGGTGGATTTGCTGCTGCAGCAGCAAAGTCTCTTCCCCAAGAACCGGGCAGGCAAGAGCTACCTACTCTGCTTCCGGGGAGGTTTCGCTACACGCTGCAGTACGTGTAACCATGTAACCATTAAGATTTTTAGTGACTACATAGTTACCTTATTAAATGCTTTTTAATATCCCTAGTTTTCAGAGAACTATCCACAATGACTCCAAGATTTCTCTCTGCAGAGGAATTGCTAAGTTAGTGCCCATCATTTTGTATGTATAGTTGGGATTATGTTTTCCAATATGCATTACTTTGTATTTATGAACATTACAAATCATCTGCCATGTTATTGCCAAGTCACCTAGTTTTGTGAGATCCTTTTGAAACTCTTCATAGTCTGCTTTGGACTTAACTATCTTGAGCAGTTTAGTATAATCTGCAGTTTTTACCACCTAAGTTAACACTAATATTCTAAATTTACAGTTGGTAATTTAAGCAGAGAAGTCCTTTGAATTCTAGGTCTACTTTGAGATGGACTCCAGCACTTGAAATAGAAAATAGGTGCACTTCAGATATTCAGGGGTTTTGAGCTCTCTATAATGCTTTTGGCTTTGTGGTAGTTAGAACAAGTGAGAAAGAAAGAGGTGGGTGTTGGAAGAGGGAGGAAGGGAATTTGGAGAAGACAGAGGGTACTGGGAAACTATTAAGGTGCAAGTACCATCCTAGAAAACACAGTACTGTACTCAGCTTTGAAATATGCTTTGATAAGGCATTGGAGGAGATGGAGATCATGTGGTGCATGGAAAATGTGAACCCATTCAAAATATAAGGGATGCTATTATGAGAAGCATGAACCCAGTGTTTTTTTCCCTTTGTTATTACTTTTATATGAATGTAAAAATATAGAATAATTTCATTATTTTCTGATCCTCTAAAGTATCACATAGCTCTAGTGAAGATGTGGGAAATAAAAGTCACAAAAAAGAAACCTGTGGGATTTTTTTTGTTATTATTTGCTCTTGGCTTATGACTTACTTTCAGATAATCAGCTTGCATTATATGGTCAGTATTTTAGGTTTGCTAACAAATGGATGAAAGCTTTTCTCAAGAGTCTCATGGTAGTGGTGATTACTTAGAGAATGACTATCAGAAAAAGAGAAACCTATCTGGTTCAAGTTCATCAAAAGATATCAGGAAGGCTGTTGAAGATACATTGTATACCGCTACAAATACTTTGGATTTGAGTAGGAAAAATCTTCAGCATCTTACAGAGGAAATATATAAATTACCCAACCTTAAGGTGAGTAAATTGCTGTAATTCTGATAATTACACATTTGACTTAAATTTTGTAGGCACCAATTAAAGGCCTAGTATGGCTCTCATTAAAGACAGTGGAAAATCTAGAGATTCTTAACTATAATTTTTCCCTTCTGCTTTCTAAAAACTAGTCCTTAATTAAATAAAAAACTGATTGTAGCAATCATCTACTTAATGGTTTTATGAAAATGTAATTTTTAGGATAGTTTATAGGTCAGTTTACCAGGGTTTTCACAGTAATGTTCTTCATGCCAAGGGAACAGGCATTCTCCTTTAATTCTGGTTTTAAAACATATTTGTTTAATTTTATTTTTTTTACATTAGCATTTGCATCTGGAAGGAAATGCTTTATCCATAATTCCTAAGGATTTATTTCAGCAGCTGCCAAATCTTGTTTGGCTGGATCTCCGGCATAACAAAATTAAAACTCTTCCCCCTGGGATTGGATGTCACAAGTAAGGTATTTCTTGTATTGATAACAAAAAATATTCTTCATCTATTTGCCTTTAACTTTTTTATTCTCAGACTTTTGTGCAGGTTAGTTCTATATTGACCTCAAAACTGCAAAATAGTAATCAAGAATTGGATAGTAAAGCTCAGCTAATTGAGCAACTACAACTAACTAGTGCACTAGGTTAGTTCACAAATCCTTTCACCTGCAGAGACATATGGCCTGATTCTCCTTTCATTTCAACTTTACACCTTTTTAATTTCATTGACTTCTATTGAGTTACTCCTGATTTACACTGGCATGGGGAGGAAGAAACGGAGAGAGAAATCTATCCATAGTTTCAAGTCCTTGTATCTTGGGTCATGTAAAAATGGGTTAGCAATAAAATAAACTAAGTAAATCATGCTGAGACATGAGTACTGTGGAGCAGGGACACAACAATAAAGCATTCACTTAGGTGCTGAAATGAATTACCAGTACAATGGCAGGAAGTTAAGAGTGCAGTGAAAAGACCATTGTAGGTTCCATATATGGGATAACTAGTGTGATATCTTGGGCAAGTCTACATTAATGGGCAACATTGACTTAATGTACACAACTCCAGCAGGTAATCCCCTAGGCCACTCCAGGCCTAATGGTTAATATGGGACACGAACCCATCCATAGGATGGTTAAGGCGGTCCATAGGATGGTTAAAGCACAGGGCCTGAGGCAGCTGCCCTGAACCATCATATGGACAGCTCTGACTGAGCCACATAGTTAAGGGAAAGGTTATTTTACTGAAAATTTGCAAAAATTCCAATTCCCATTACATTTTCTCTATGATTTACGAAGATGGCCTTAAAGTTTGCTTTAACATTTTTGTTGCTTTTTTTTTTGTCATTTATCAAGAATATCAGGCTTTTCATTACTACTTTTGTTGAAGGATTATTTATTGAGGTTATTTGGATGACATGAAAAGTGAAGTCACATGAGAGTATAATCTCGGCTGTTGCTCTGAATGCTCCAAATGGATGGAGATGTATCCTGATAGATCCAGTAACTGAACCTCTGTCTTAGGGAAGAGTGGCAGCAAGAGAGGCTGCTATTGGAGTAGAAGGAAAGAAAATATCCTTCACTAACTCTTTGGGCTTCCCATGCTCACAGTCCATTTATTCCTGGCTGTGTAGTAGTTAGTGTCTGAGATTAAGAAATAATAAATAAAATTAAACAGCTGCATGGTGTAATTTTTAGATTATCATATTGAATGACGTAAAATAACTGGTAACAGGTTTCTCATATTACTTGGTATGTTGCATATGTCAGTGAGGTAGATCAGTCAGTGAAAGATAATAGTTTTAGCAGGCGATAGTGTTGCAGATACAAACAAAAAAGTGGGGGATTAAAAATTATAATGATTTCAATTTATAACATTAACACCAAACAGTTCAGGTACTGTACTCTCATTTCACTAAAAAACTGTGAGACCAAAATCAATTTTAGATTTAGTTTTTAGTTTTTACAGTGTAAATCCTAATACATTCATCAACACTTTAAGGATGTAGTCATTGGGACCAGGATCTTTTCAATTTGCAAAATCTGGCCTTGTGTTATGAGGGAAGCTCAAATTTTTGTCTCACAAGGAGCAGAAAACCTCATAAATCAATTAAACAAAGTGTAAACCAATACTAATTATCTTTATCACCATGTGTCACAAAATCAGGCCTTATAATAAATCCTTAAGACTAGGCAGCCATTTTAATTTCAAAGAGTACTTTGTCCCTGATCTGTTATATAGCATTTTTTCATGGTATCATATACAAAAATTAAGCTTCTAATTTAATCTAACAAGCTTGGAAGTGCATATCAGAATTAAACAGATGTTAGATATGGATGGATTCAGGGTGCATCCTTTCATGTGCCAGCTATTGTCTAGTAATAGACCTTCCATTCCAGGAAGATATAAGATGTGTTCTCTTTAAAATACTTTAATGCAAGGCAAGGTGTAACTGTTGTATTCTCAGAAGAGGTATGTTACACATGACGCCACTTAATGCTGAATGGTATAATACAGTTTGACATTTTATTACATCTCATCCTTTATAGAATATTACAAAATGTATATTAACACGCTATCTTTAAAGGTCAGTACTTATCAGTTTGTTAAATGTCTCTGAATCATACTGATTTTCTAATTACATGACCTGAATGCATAATAGCTGGCTGTTCATTAGTTGCAATATCTCTCTGGTTGATTTGGAATCTTTGAGTCATCATGATGTTCTGCATCAACCATAAGTAGAGGCACCCGGGGGTGGAGTGTAATTGTCCCAGGTCACTGGGTGGGTTCTTGATGGGCCCAATGATGTGTGGGTCAGGGGGGAGACAGAAAAGGCAATTGCCCTGGGGCCTGGTCATTCTAGGGGGCCTGGAGCTCCCAGCCACTGCTGCCATGGCAGAGGCAGTGCCCAGAGTTCCAGGCCCTTTAAATCACCACAGGAGGGCTTCATGGCGTGCCCTGGGCAGCTCTGAGGGCTGGGGGACACTACTTGTTCCTTGTTGATTGTTCTGTCTGAACAAACAGTAACGGTTAACAATTTTCTGTTGAATTTCCACTGACTGACTTAATGGTGATCTGGAAAGTGAATTATTTTTCTTTCTGACAGCTGGAGTTGTCCATCCTTTTTCTTCACGCAGTCTGATACAAACATAATCTACCAGGTTCTAAATCCAACAATCTCTTAGGTTATGTCTAGACTATGTAGAATTTTCAAAAGAGGATATGCAAATTCTGCGGGAATTTGCATATCTTCTTCCGATCTCACTTTTGAAAGAGGACCTTTCAAAAGTGAAAGTAGTCTGGATGCATTTTTTTCAGAAAAAACACCTTTTCGAAAAAACCGCTGTTCCTTAAAAAAGGAGGTTTACGCGATTTTTTCGGAAAATGGTTTTTTCAACAACAACAACAACAAAAACGCGTCCAGACTACTTTCACCTTGGAAAGATCCTCTTTCGAAAGTGAGATCGGAAGAAGACATGTAAATTCCTGCAGAATTTGCATATTCTCTTTCGAAAAAAAAAAACGTAATTTAGACGTACCCTTACTGACATCTTTTGTAAAAATATTCATAAAGTCTTTTAAAGCCTTTTTATCCTATTTGGTTACTCTGTTCATGTTTGGCCATTTTTTAGATAGGTTCTTTTCCATGGCCAAAAGAGTAGTTCTAAGCTGTCTTTCCATCAGGAGTGGTGCTGGAATATGGGCAGTAGCTGCTATTAGTGTTGATCACTGTCGGAAGTGCTAGGAATGGATCTTCCTGCTGTAGGACTTGTTTGACTGTCTATAAAGTCCGCTCACTATTCACTTATAAGTAATGTGGGATACAAGTAATTTCAAAATCATATTTTGTTTGGAATCACTGGTAGTAATTTGTGGTCTGGTGTTTGTCACTAATTGTTCTGGAATACCAAATGAGCAAAAATGCACTTCCGGAACATACTATGTCTGAAATATATTATGTCTTTCAAGCACATTATATCTATATGCTTGTGTAAACGGTCTTCCTCAATCCTGGGTTCCTGACTGGTGCTTAGGCCTATACTTATTAGTCCACGGTCCCCTTTAAGACAGTGGGGCCTGAGGGTGGGGCAGGATGCAATGCCCGCAGTAGCCTAAATGTCAATACAGCCCCGACCCTGGTTCAGGGTAGGGCAGGCAAACAAACAGTTTCTGCAGTCAGCTTTTATCCTAGGCCCTGGTTCAGGGCGGGCAGGCAAACAGTTTCTGCAGTCAGCTTTTAGCCCAGACCCTGGTTCAGGGTGGGGCAGGAAAACACACAGTTGTTTGGCTCACATGCAGAGGGGGAAACTGCCACCCAGTATGTTGGGTGGCAGTGGAGATGCGGGCCTTCCCTACTCCACCGTGTCCCAGCCCTGGGCCCTAGCAGTGGCCGCCTTGGTGGCCACTGGGGTCAGAAGGGAATCCGCTCTAAAACACTCTGACGTACATTAAAGGGCTATCAGCTCCACCTGACCATTCTTGGCTTCCCCTGGACCACTTCCGGGCTCCCCCTCAGTCTGTACCTGGCTCCCAGGCAGCGGCGAGTTCACAGGGTCTACATAGTTCACGTTTGGGGATAGGAAAATAAGGGTCTCCTCTTTAATGAGTGGGCCCAGCAGGCCAGTTGTTGGCCTCAGCCAGATACTTAGGGTCCTCCCAGTGTGAGAGTTCAGGGTAGGCTTCTGCTCCCTCCAGCAGCTGCCCCCCTACTGAGCTTCTCGGCTCAGCTTTTATACTTCCTGCTTCACTCCTAGGCCTTTGTAGACTTAAAGGGGCAGGCTCCATCTCAGCCCACCCAGGCTTAGAGAGGGGTTCTTCCTCCTCGGGGTCAGTGAGTGGCCATCCCTGCTCACTCAGCTTGGAAAAATTGTCCACTACTACCAAGTATTGGTGTCCTCTGAATTTGCATAAATCTGCAGCTTATCTCTTCCAACGTCTGTTTGGCAGAAATGATGCTGTTATTAAAGGTTCTTTGTATTGTGTTGGTCAGTTAGTTCTGCAGTGTTCAATACAGATACTTTATTCTGTATGTTCTTGCTGATGCCCACATATCACACTGTTTGACTTATTCACAGAATTTATTAAGTCTTCAGTGTCCTTCATGGATGAGGTTTAGGATTTCCCTTTTAATTTTGTTTCGAATTACAATACAATCACATGTAATCAGGAGCTCATTTGACTCACTTAAGTCAAATGAGCTCCTGATTACATGCGATTGTAACTTGCTAAGTCTCCTTTAGATACTTGGACCAGATACTTGTAACATAGAATTTCGAGACGTTGTCTGTGTGTCATGGTTGCTCTTTGGAATGGGTGTAGTCTCTTTTCTGACACAGATCTGTATGGGTGTGTTTAGACTACATCCCTCTTTCGAGAAACGGATGTAAATTAGGCACGTTGATATTGCAAATGAAGCTGGGATTTGAATTTCCTGCGCTTCATTTTCATAATCGAGTCATGACGCTCTTTCGAAAAAGCGCTATTTCGAAAGTAAAATCACAGCCTAGACTCATTTCTTTCGAAAAAATGACATCTGAAAAAAAGAAGACTTTTTTCGAAAGATCCTGTAACCTCATTTTTTGAGGTTTATAGGATCTTTCGAAAAAGCCGTCCCTTTTTGCTACTATTTTCTTTTGTTACTGTTTTGCTACTATTTTCTAACTTCTTGGCTAGATATTCTTCAATTTTTTTTGATCTTCCAAATTATATTTTTACACTTCATTTCTCAGAGTCTATGCTCCTTTCTATTTTCCTGGAATTTAACTTCCACTTTTTAAAGGATACCTTTTTGCCTCTTATTTCTTCTTTTAATTTGTTGTTTAGCCACCGTGGCACGATTTTGGTATTTTTTTTTAATTTGGGGTATACAGTTTTAGCCTCTTTAAGTTTAGCCTCTATTATGGTGTCTTTAAAAAATTTCCATTCAACTTGCAAAGATTTCATCAGATCCTGAACCAGTGAGGTACATAATTCATAGTTCAGCATTGATGGTAGCTATAGAGAAGCATCCCAGTTTCCTCAGATGTCATTAATGTGGTAGTGAACAAAGGCAAGAAAAATTAATGAACAAAAAAGTAATCTGTTTTGTGTTTTAACAATGCACTTTAGCTTTGCTTTTAAATTGTTACTTTTTTTGTTTTATTACAAAGGCAATTGAAAACTTTACTTTTAGAAAGAAATCCGATAAAAAGGCTGCCAGTGGAGCTTGGTAAGTACTCAATTCCCTTCTCCCCTCCCCCACTCCCTCGAAGTATACAATGTAAAAGAATCCTATCAGACTTATACTTTTTCCATTTAATGCTTTAGTCAAGATTAAAAGTGATGTATAGCAGCCTGTCTAAATATAATTAAAGTAAGCTTCTTGTTTTATAGTGAATATTTGTTGCACAGCAATATAATGATGACAAATGCATTTTCAAGTGACCTCTAAAATTGTACTCACAAAATTGCATGTTGAAAGGTCCTATTCAAACCAATTACCCTGTCTTGCGTCATCAGAAAAAGAGGGAAAGAGATCTGGAATGATTTTAGAAGAACAATTGGACTAAAGAATCTTAAAAGAATGAGAGATTTGAAATTTAAGCAGATGTGTTCTTTGAAAGCTTCATTTATCACATATGAAATATTTCTGTATAGATGGATTCAGTAATTTACCATAGCTTAATCTACAGAAATAAAAAACAGTACACCCTATAAAATATACATGACACTGTATTGATCTCCACTGTCTAGCAAGTGTGATTTGTATGAAATAATATTTCTTCACTGGGAATTTTTTGTCTATGCAGATAATGGAATGCCCAATATTCATATCTCACCAGAAGTATTCATCTTTCATTATTATTTGTTTAGCACCCATGTTGAAATGTCATTGTAAGATAGTTTGACTCTTGTTTAAATGATATTTCTATATCAGCGAAATCATCACTTTTGTAGCTAACATGCAATTTGTATACTTATTCAAGAAAAATTCTGGGAAGAGTGATTCAGGCAGTGATTAATGGCTCACATATCTAATTTTTCTGGTTCTTTCTGTCCTACCTCAGTATCTGCATACAAGGTGTACAATTTTAACAGTGCTCTGGGGGTGAGAAGGCTGGAGCCATGCTTCCTCCTCCCTTCCCAGTGCTCCAGGGTGGGGAAAACTTGGCACAAGCACACATGTACCTACCCCTTTTCTCCTCATGGTGGTGGGTTACGTGCCATCAGCAGAAGGGGCAGGACTGTAGGTGGAGTTGGGGGCTTGCCTGCTTCCCCCAGCCCTACCTGCACCGACTGCCCATGGTGAGAGTTCATTTGAAATAGTGATTATCTGGATTCATCCACATGGTTGTTTTGGGGATATTTGATGCCCTGGGTGAGGTACACCATATGTTGTGATAGGCATGTGTAGGACCCATGGATTTTGAAAGGTGTGTTGCGGGAGTATTTATTATAGCTGTGGAGATATGCCTTCAGGTTTTGCATCTGTTGTTCTGGGAGAGTCTAGTGCCATTTTGAGTTGGTGTGTCCTGATCTTAGAGGAGCTTGTTTCTAATGATGAGTTTGGTGTGAGGGAGCTTGTTTTGAAGGCCAGAAATGGAGTTCAGGAAATATTTCTTTCAGAGTGTGGCCCCCATTAAGTATGATTTATAACTGTTTGATGATATCCCATGTTAGATAATAGAGAACAAGTAGGTGTATGTAGTCCGTGAGGGTTTTTCCACCCTGTATTGAAGCACATTCTCCTGTGGTATTGTGTGGCTCATTCCATGATGTCCTCTATGACTTTGGTGGAGTGTTCTGATTAACTGAACACAATGTGAAGTGCTTTAAGGTGTGTATTCTGCACTGCCTTCTTGGAGTATATTCTGTGATTCTGAAGGTCCGGTAACAGAGTTCTTAGTGTGTTTGAGACAATTATTGAATCTGTGAAAGTGTTGTGATCCATTAGTTCCTTGTCTATAGTTATCTGTAGAATCCCATATTTCAAGCTAATTGTGGTGTCCAGGCATTTGTTGCTGGTGTGAATTCTAAAGTTTAATGAATGGGTGGGAGTTGAAATGATGGCATTAATTTAATAGGGAGTTTAGGTTTCTGTCCAGAGAATGAAGATTCTTCCAGAAATTCTTTCTTGAGATGGCTCATAAAGAGATTAGCATATTGGGAATTCATTCTGCTGCCAATGGCTGTTCCCATCTTTAGTAGAAATAGAGCCTGAGACATGACACCTTGGATCAGAGGTTCGGGATTGAGGCCTGAGGCCTGAACTGAAGAAGTGGTCCAGCCCTGCTATTATAAAACAATCAGCAAAATTCAGATTGTTAGCAGAAGTCAGTCTGCCTGTTTGCAGGTTCACAGAATCTGGCAAGAACCGGACTAGTATTGCAAAAAAATACACATTCCTGAAATGTGCTAGGCACAGGACACTCTCACAAGCACATTCCAAAAGGGTGGTACTAGAACACCCTCATACCAAGTATGATACATACACATTCCCCAAAGATAACAGGAATATGTTGATCTCTCTTAAAGATAAGGTTACAATGCCAGTATGATAGACAAAGATCTTTTGATTAAGTCAATGTGTATAAGGTAATGGATGGTAACAAACCATATCAGGGGAAAGTAACTAATTATGGCAGAGGGGCAATATGTAATTTGTTTGTATTGGTGTATAAAATAAAGTCTAAAGTCCCACCACTGACTCTGCTGATCCATTGTAACATGCATATATATATATTTTTTTCCTGGTCCTGTCAAGTCTATGGATACTAGCATGTTTTGCTGACAGTAAGCCTACTTGGGTGCTTTTGCTACTGAAACCTTATCTGATGGTCTTTGTGCAGTTTGACTGAAGCCAGCTGTATGGACTATCTGGCCAGAGCCAGTGTAGCACACAGAGAAGAATACAAACACAGCTAACATCTGATGACACATGGTTTGGACAAAGTGTTTGCTGTTAAAAGTAAAGTTGTTATGGATGAGGATGAAATGGATGAGTTTGGCAACATGTTTGGGATGGATTTCTGAGTGCTGTCTATTGCCTTGTAGATATTTAAGGCAGACAACAATGCTATCATGGTGTATATGGAGGAGACATCCATAGTGTTAAGCTTAGTGTTCTGAGGGAAGTTGTTAATGTTGCATAGTGTCTGGAGGAAGTTGGTTGTGTCCTGGGAGAAACTGGCCTTTTGTGTGCTGGCTGGTTTGACTGAGGCTTAATACTTTTTCAGCTAGAGTATTATGGCCAGACATAATGGGTCTTGTTTGTGTACCTTGTTTGTATCTTATATGCTATCAAATGAACTCACACAGAAAAATAATAAAAGACCTTTTATTCTCAAAAGAAATGGACACAGCCCCTTCAGTAGACCAGTCTGGGAACATAGAGCATGTCTGTACTACAAATTTAAGTTGACTTAAATTACGTTGACATACAGCCACCAGAATAATTAAATTGGTTTTGTATATCCACACTAGCTCTTCTGTCAGTGGTTCGCATCCTCACCAGGAGCGCTTGTATCGATTTAACTGTCAGTGTGGGGCATTGTTGGGCACTGACAGCTGCAGCCCTACCAACCTTGGCCTGAGGTTCAGCTGCCAGATCTTGACAGCAGGCAAAGTCTGATGTCAGTGCAGAAACTATTACTTACACTCTATTGACCTAACTACATTGATCTATGTGCTATGCTTCTTGCAGAGGTGAAATTGGTGTACTGGCTGATTTCCATTACAACACTGTCGTGCAGACACTTACAAAGTTAGGTGAACATAAGATGGCTTATATTGACCTAATTGTGCACTTTAGACCAGGCCTCAAATTCATAACTCTGATAGACATTAAAAAAACATGTACTTAAGAGACACTGGTTTTATGATCAACTAGCAGATTTACCCAGCATTGCTCAGGTCCTTAACTTAATTAGTTTTTTTAAATAAAAGGAAAGTCTACCAGGTTTATTTAAATGATTGTATTTTTTAAAGCGTTATTTTATGAAGTTAGATTTTTTCCATTTAATTGTTTTTAGTAATTTTTTTAAAATGGAAATTTTAAATGGAAATTTTATCAAGTAGATTTTTTTCATCCCTATAAACTCTTATCATTTGCTGTGTTTTAACAAAAAGAGACTATAATCAATTTGGTTTCCAATAACATTTTCGTCTAGTTTTCATATCGTAACCATTGAATTAGCTGTGCAAAAACACAGCTTTTTAAATTTTATCTCTTTTCTTTAAGGCTTATTGAGAAGCAATCCTATTCCAGGTTTATCCTATATTTCTGGCTCATCTTAGTTCAGTCCAGGAGTGAAAGTAAGTTAAATTTCTTACAGATACTGTCGTATTGCATCTCCCACCCCATCCCAGGGAAAGCCTCAAGGCAGAAGGTTGGGGGGGAAGTGATACAACAGTACCTGAAAGAAATGTAAGTGTGGGGTGGAGTGCGGGAGCTCAAGGAAAGGGATTGAGGCGTGTTGAGGTGTGGGCTCAGGGCTGGGGGTGGGGATGTGGGAAGTTCAAGAGTCAAGGCAGGGGCTTAGGGATGTGAGGGGTTCAGGGTAGGTGGCTGGATGTATGGGGGAGGCTCAAAGATGAGTGTTGGAGTGTATATGGAGGGGAGCAGGAGTCAAGGCAAGAGTCTGGGCATGTGGGGGGCTCACGGCAGGTTAGGGTGTGTGTATGGGTGGGTGTAGGGGGTGTGTTAAAGGAGGATAGGGGAATTGAAGGTGCTTGCTGTTCCCCTTCTATCTCTATCAGGGAGTGAGAGCAAAATGCACAGTTCATCTGCCCCCTGACTTCCCCAGACAGTGGGAGAGTAATGCAGCAAACTATGCACTTTCACCTTGCTCCCTGACAGTGACAAAAGGGAATAATAAGCAACGTCCCCATACAAATATGGTGGGGGGAGCATCAGCCCTCCTGCCCTCCTTAAAGGGTGCCTTGGGGGTGGGAGGCTTGGGGCTGGGGCAGTCCTGGACAGAAGTGGGGCATGCCTGGCCAGCCCCTTTCACCTGCCTGGCTGCCTGTTGCTTTTTGCAACAGTCTGTAGCTGAGCCAGCCAGGTTGGGGGTGCGCAGCACCATCTCCTGCAGCCAATTACCCCAGCTAGCCAATTGTGTATCTTATTTCAATCTAATTTTGAAATAGCTTATTTTGAAATTTGGCGCTGTCTACATAGTGCTACATTTTGAAATAAAGCGCTATTCCGACAAGTCCCTTAACCCTCGTGGAAAGAGGATTACAGGGATGCTGGAATAGCGTGCCCATTATTTTGAAATCTATTTCGAAATAATGAGCATGTTTAAAGATGTGGAATAGCTATTTCAGGATACTTTCAGTAAGCTCCTGGTTACCTTCTCCAAACCTGAGGATGAGCTCTATGAAGCTTGAAAGCTAGTTCTTTCTATCAACCGAAGTAAATGTAATAAAAATATTACCTCACCCCTCTTGTGTCACTCAAATTCTGAGACCAACAGAACTACAACACTGCAAACATCTGACTGTCTAAAATGTTTTGTTTTCTTGAAATTTCAGTAATACATCTGAGTGCAGAATTAAAGGTAATCAGTATGATTGTTTAGGGTATTAGGAATGTTTATTTGAGAAACAGAAATGCAGATATTTTAGCTGTTAGGGGTATATTTTTCCACAAAGCCAAGAGCAAAACACATACAGTTTATTCTCTGAGCACTAAACATTTTATACATTTGTTAATTATATTTCACAGTATACAGCACTGAGTATTTTTATTTTAATTTACAGTATAGTGTACTACTGTGTGGTATCCATTGTAATACTGCTAACACTAAAGACGTGTGTTTATTAAGTAGCAGGCAATTGTAGTATAAAATATAGTTTTTGATAAATGTCTGCTACAAAATTCTAATTTCCTACTGATACTAAATGCTGTCTTTTGACAATTCCATATTATATTATAGAAATATTCCTTGTCTACTATGAGTGGATTGATCTTTCCTAAATATGCCGTCCATCTTATGCAGTAATGATAACAGATACCAGGTACCATATGGTGAACTGTACTTGGAGGTGGTGCATTAAATCTTCATGTGTTTTGTTGCTTTCTGCTACTAGTTGGGTATCATTTGTCATTTTACAGGTGTTTTCAGTCTCTCTGGAATATTCTAATAAGCTTTTACACAGTCTGTTTCAGGCTAGAATAGATAGAACACTTATTTGACTATAGCTTTAGGCTTTAGGCTAATGTAAACAGTATGTCTCATCTCGTAATCATTAGTATATAGCAGGTAAATAAGGATACAGTGAACAACTCAGTTTTGAATTATGTTTATGTAGCAGTAAGAGATGTGTCAGTTTCTCTTACTTTAAAAATGTGTCAAAAAAGCTAACAATGTTGGGAATCATTAGGAAAAGGATAGATAATAAGACAGAAAATATATTATCTCTATATAAATGCGTGGTATTTCAACATCTTGAATACTGCATGCAGATGTGGTTGCCCCATGTAGCACCTAATTAGCCCCACCCTTTCAGCTCCAATCAAAGTGAACAGATTGGGACTGATTAAAAGGCCTGATGCTGACCTGAGGATGGGCAATACCCAGAAGGAGGGACAGGCAGTGAGGAAGAGATCAGTCAGGTAGGAAGCTGGAAGCCTCCTAGCTGAAGACTTACTCTGCCTATAAGAAGAAAAAAAACATGTAAAGATTGTAAATAGTTTGGCACTGGTTGTGGGACAAACTTAGGTGAATAAAGACATGGGTGTTGCACAACCATGAGGTTTTTCTGAGACTGACTTGAGAGGGCAACTGGTGCCCAGGAAAAGTGTTTGATTGTGCACCCTATTACACCCCATCTCAAAAAAGATATATTGGAATTGGGAAAAAAAAGGTTCAGAAAAGGGCAACGAAAATGACTGGGGGTATGAAAAAGCTTCTATATATGGAGAGAGTAATAAGATTGGGACTTTTTAGTTTGGAACAGAGACAAGTAAGGATATGATAGCAATCTAAAATCATGACTGATGTGGAGAAAGTAAGTAAGTGTCATTTACTGCTTCTCATAATACAAGAACTAGGGATCACCAAATTAAATGAATAAGCAAAAGGTTTAAAGCATGCCAAAGAAAATTGTTCACACAACACACGGTCAATCTGTGGAAGTCCTTGCCAGAGGATGTTGTGAAGGCCAAGGCTATAACAGGATTCAAAAAAGACCCAGATAAATTCATGGAAGATAGTTCCAAATGGCTGTTAGCCTGGATTGGCAGGCATGGTGTCCCTAACCTCTATTTGCCAGAAGTTAAGAATGGGCAACGGGATGGATCTCTTGAGGATTACCTGTTCTGTTCATTCTCTCTGAAGAACCTGGCATTGGTCACTGTTGGAAACAGGATACTGGGCTAAATAAACCATTGTTCTGATCCAGGATGACCATTTTTATATTATTGTGAATTTCATGACCTGTTTTTTCTTTCGATATATTTTTGTAAGTGTTATACTTCCATTTGCCTATAGTATCGTAAAGTGAGGTTCCATTTCCATAAAAAAATGAACCTTGCTATACTAAGGCTTTAGTCTCAAAAGGAAAATAGAGTTGATCCTTAGATTGTGCACTTCTAAGGTATACTCCTCAGGAGGAATACTCAGGTCAGATCTACTCTTAAAAGTTAAATCAATCTATCTGTGTCACTCAAGTGTGAAAAATCCATTTCCCTGAGCAACATGGTTAAACTGACCCTAATCCCAAGTGTAGACATCATTAGGTTGACCACCTAGCTACTGCCTCTCAGGGAGGTGAATTAAATCCTCCCATCACTGTGGTGAGTGGCTATGCTGAATTGCTACAGCAGTGCAGCTTTGCATCCATAGTATAATGGTGGTGGTCCTTTTTCCTATCGGGGCCAGAAAAAAAATCAATTGGAGCCACATACAGGCCCACAAGAGAGGGCAGGAGGCTTTCATCAAAAACCAGGGGTTCAGGTTTCAGGAAGGGGCTACAGAACTATGTCAGCACACAATAAATAAAATAGCTATTACAATTTCCAGAGTAATAAAACAATAAACTAGTCTTTTTAACTATGGGAAACTCAGGATAAGGAAGAATGGAAATGAAGATCAGGAGAATAAAAACCAAAAACAATAATACATAAAATGTGCCTCTCCCAACACTTAAAAGCCCACCCTGTGCTCTCAGCACCTCCGTAAGCAAATAACGAATTTAGGCTCAGTCTTTAGTTGGTGCTGTAGCACCGAAATTGGTGGCTATCTTAAAACACAATAACAAATAAATAAGGTGTTCTGACAAAGTCTCCTTACCAACTTTAGGAGGATTACCTCTGCAACTCTCTATTCTAGATTCTCTATTCTGTGCGGTTAGGCTGGCTATTGGTAAACTGTGGCTCTCTCCTCAGCCTCCTAGAGTTTCTGATCTTCACAGAAATGACACTGTCCAGGGTTCCAGAAATCCTCAGTGGGCTCAAAGTATTCCCTTAGAATCATAGAACACTAGAACTGGAAGGGTCCTCGAGAGGTCATCGAGTCCAGTCCCCTGCCCTCACGGCAGGGCCCAGTGCCATTTAGATCATCCCTGATAGATGTCTAGCTAACCTGCTCTTACATATCTCCAGAGATGGAGATTCTACAACCTCCCTAAGCAACTTATTCCAGTATTTAACCACCCCAACAGTTAGGAAGTAAACCTCCCTTGCTGCAGTTTAAGCCCATTGCTTCTTGTTCTATCCTCAGAGGCCAAGAAGAACAATTTTTCTCCCTCCGCCTTGTGACGCTCTTTTAGATACCTGAAGATCACTATCATGTCCCCTCTCAGTATTCTCCTTTTTAAACTAAACAAGCCCAATTCTTTTAGTCTTCCCTCATAGGTCACATTCTCTAGACCTTTAATCATTCTTGTTGTTCTTGTCTGGACCTTCCCCAATTTCTCCACATTTTTCTTGGAATGTGGTGCCCAGAACTGGACAGAGTACTCCAATTGAGGCCTAAGGAGCGCAGAGTGGAGCTGAAGAATGATTTCTTGTGTCTTGCTCATAACACTCCTGTTAATGCATCCCAGAATCATGTTTGCTTTTTTTGCAACAGCATCACACTGTTGACTCATATTTAGCTTATGATCCACTATGACCCGTAGATCCCTTTCTGCAGTACTCCTTCCTAGACAGTCGCTTCCTATTCTGTATGTGTGAAATGGAGAGTTCCTTCCTAAGTGGAGCACTTTGCTTTGTCCTTATTAAACTTCATCCTATTTACCTGAGACTATTTCTCCAGTTTGTCCAGGTCATTTTGAATTATTAACCTATCCTCCAAAGCAGTTGCAACCCCTGCCAGCTTGGTATCATCTGCAAACTTAATAAGTGTATTCTCTATGCCAATATCTAAATCAATGATAAAGATATTGAAAAGAACCGGTCCCAAAACAGAACCCCTGATGAACCCCACTTATTATGCCCTTCCAGCAGGATTGTGAAGTGTTCATAACTTCTCTCTGAGAATGGTTATCCAGCCAGTTATGGACCACCTTATAGTAGTCCCATCTAAGTTGTATTTGCCTAGTTTATTGATAAGAAGATCATGCGAGACTGTATCAAATACCCAACTAAAGTCTAGGTATACCACGTCCACCGCGTCTCCCTCATCCACAAGACCCATTAGCCTATCAAAGAAAGCTATCAGATTGGTTTGACATGATTTGTTCTTTACAAATCCATGTTGGCTGTTACCTATCACCTTATTATCTTCCAGGTGTTTGCAGATGAATTCCTTAATTACTTGCTTCATTATCTTTCCTGGTACAGAAGTTAAACTGACTGGTCTGTAGTTTCCTGGATTGTTCTTATTTTCCTTTTTATAGATTAGCATTATATTTTCCCTTTTCCAATCTTCTGGAATCTCTTCTGTCTTCCAATGTTTTTTCAGAGATGATAGCTAAAGGCAGATACCTCCTCTGTCAGCTCCTTGAGCATTCTAGGATGCCTTTCAACAGGCCCTGGTGACTTGCAGACATCTAACTTTTCTAAGTGATTTTTAACTTGTTCTTTTTATTTTATCTTCTAAACCTATCCCATTCCCACTAGCATTCAATATATTAGGCATTCCTTCATCATCAGGCTTCTTAAGCACCTCTGCCATATCCAAGTCTCCTGTTATAGTTTCTCCCTCCTCACTGAGTAGTGGGCCTACCCTGTCCTTGGTCTTCCTCTTGCTTCTAATATATTTATAGAGTCTTCTTGTTTCCCTTTATGTCTGTAGCTAGTTTGAGCTCGTTTTGTGCCTTTGCCTTTCTAATCTTCCCCCTGCGTACCTGTATTGTTTGCTTATATTCATCCTTTGTAATTTGTCCCAGATTCCACTTTTTGTAAGACTCCTTTTGGTTTTTTGATCATGCAAGATCTGCCTAAGCCATGGTGGTCTTTTGCCATACTTTCTATCTTTCCTACGCAGAGGAATAGCTTGCTTTTGGGCCCTTAATAATGTCCTTTTGAAAAACTGTCAACTCTCTTCAGTTGTTTTTCCCCTTAGTCTTGCTTCTCATCGGACCTTACCTAGCAGCTCTCTGAGCTTACCAAAATTTGCCTTCCCTAAATCCATTGTCTCTGTTTTGCTGTTCTCCCTTCTACCATTCCTTAGAATCATGATCTCTATGATTTCATGATTACTTTCACCCAAGCTGCCTTCCACTTTCAAATTCTCAACCAGTTCCTCCCTATTTGTTAAAATAAAATCTAGAACAGCTTCCCCTCTAGTAGCTTTTTCAACCTTCTGAAATAAAAAATTGTCTTCAGTGAAGTCCAAGAACTTATTGGATAGTGTGTGCCCCGCTGTGTTAGTTTCCCAGTGTATGTCTGGATAGTTGAAGTCCCACATCACCACCAAATCTTGCACTGTGGATGATTTTGTAAAGTTGTTTTAAAAAAGCCTCATCCATCTTTTCTACCTGGGTAGGTGGACTGTAGTAGACCCCTAGCATGACATCACTCTTGTTTTTTAACCCTTTTAACCTAACCCAGAGACTCTTAATACATCTGTCTCCTACATCCATCTCCATCTCAGTCCAAGTGCATAAATTTGTAATATATAAGGCAATACTTCCTCCCTTTTTTCCCCGCCTATCCTTCCTGATTAAGCTGTACCCTTCTATACCAATATTCCAATCATGTGTATTATCCCACCAAGTCTCTGTGATACCAACAATGTCGTAGTTGTGTTTATTTATTAGCACTTCAAGTTCTTCCTGCTTATTACCCATACTCCTTGCATTTGTATATAGCCATCTAAGATACTAATTTGATCTTGCCTTCCAGTTCTGCCTTGTCCCTCCTTTTTCTCTGCTATTATAGCCCATGATCCCTCCCATTTCTGACCGACCTCCTAGGTCCCCATGTTCATCACTTACCTGTGGGCTTTGGTCACCTTTCCCCATCGAACCTAGTTTAAAGCCTTCCTCGCTAGGGGTATGTCTACACTAGCCCCGTAGTTTGAACTAGGGAGGCTAATGTAGGCATTCGAAGTTGCAAATCAAGCCCGGGATTTAAATATCCCGCGCTTGATTTGCATCTTCCCGGCCAGTCGCCATTTTTGAAATTTATTGCTCATCCCTGGCCTGCTGCCTAGACATTCTTATCTAATGAAGCGGACAGGGGGCTACAGACAGGAGAGTTTCAGAGGGAGAGCAAGAGATCCTGCCACTGAACAGGCTGCCAAGTGAGTGTACTAGCTTTGGCATGAGTTAGTTTGCTCAACTGTTTGAATTTTTATTCTGATTTCAGGTCCGCTTCATTAGATAAGAATGTCCTCCCTGACTGTGATGTTTCTGTCTCTGCTACGCTCCAGCTTCAGTGAAAACTGAAAGTAAAACCAAACCCTTTGTATCTGAATTCTGGTTTATGATTGATTCTGGTAATGTTGCAAAACAAGGTCTATCTCTGCCTTTGGCAGCAGGCCAGGGATGAGCAATAATTTTTGATGGGGGGGAGGCCACTCCAAGAATTTGGAAAGTGGTCGAGGGCTGCATTCTTCCATGGTACCAATGGAGGAGGTGCAAAGTCTGGGATGGAGATTGGGTGCAGAAGGGAACATGCAGAGTGAAAGTGGAATCGGGGAGGGTGTTTGGGGAAGGAGGCAGTTGTGACCTGGGACGGGGGTTGGGGTACACGGATCTGGAAGGGTTCCAGGGATTTCAGTTGTGACCTCGGGCAGGAGGGGGTTGTGACCTTGGACAGGAACTGGGGTGCAGAGTTGGGGGCTACGTCTAGACTGTAGGCTTCTTGCACAAGAACCTTTTTGCAGAAGAGATCTTCCGCAAAATCTTCTTGTGCAAGAGCGTGTCCACCCTACAAAAGCATTTCGAAAAAGCGATGCGTTTTTCCGCAAGAGAGCGTCCAGACTGCATGGAAGCTCTCTCACAAAAAAGGCCACCCACAACCACTTCAGGCAGGGCTTAAGGTCACCAGTTGCTTCTGAGGGCTGGTGCTGGAGACTTGCAGAGACATGTGCTTAAAGGGACCCTCTTGGACAGCCATTTCGCTGCTGCTGCTGCGTGCTTGCTACCTCTTGGAGGCACAGCAAAGCTCTAGCAGTGCCTGCTGTGATTGCCCTGTGCTTTTTTGGATGCCACAGCTTTTTCTCTTGTGCCATGGAGCCAGAGCTGCCCTTGGGCATGCCATACCCCCACATAGCCATGCTGCCGTTTGTGCAGCAGTTGATGCACACTGCCATGCTGCTCCCTGACCACATGGCACGCTGCCATGCTGCTACCCTGCTGCATGCTGCCATGTAGCTGCACGCTGCCATGCACGCTGCCATGCTGCTGCTGCCCTGACCACACTCTGGAATCCCTCTCCCTGGGTGCGGCTGCTACACTCTGGCAACCGCAGGCCACTGTGGAGAGGCGGTTCTGGAGGCTAGACTCCAGTTCCGACTGATTGGACTGGCTGGTCATGGAGTGGTGGGACGACCAGCAGTGACTCCAAAACTTCCGCATGTGGAAGGCCACCTTTTTGGACCTAGGTGCCTGGCCTCCAGAGACGTGACACCAGTTGCGGCCTGCCATCCTCCTGGAGAAGCGGGTTGCCATTGCTCTTTGGAAACTGGCCACCCCAGATAGTTACCAGTCAGTGGCCAACCAGTTTGGCGTGGGAAGTCCACCATCAGGGCCCTCCTCATGCAGGTAAGGAGCTCTCGGGCTGCAGTCCCTGTACGGGAGCGGGGGAGAGTCCTTGCTGTGTAGGGTGGAGTCGGGGTGGGCGGAAGCCCCTGTCCCCGGGGGGTTGTGCTGTCCTGCCCTCACACAGCCCTGCTGCGGGGGGGAGGGGGCCGCCTCATAGGGGGTGGCTCCTTAGGTGTTGGGGAGGCAGAGGTGGGGAACAGGGTGGGCACCTCCCAAGGGATCAGGCACCCCCTCTCTCTCATTCTCTGTGTGTTTTCTGTGTTTCTTTGTGTCCTTCTGCAAGTGGTGAGGGCCATCAACTCCATTCTGTTGCGGAGGGTCATCTGACTGGGAGACCTGGACGCAACTGTGGCCAGATTTGCTGCCTTGGGGTTCCCCAACTGTGGCGGAGCCATAGATAGGACCCACATCCCGATCCAAGCTGCAGAACATCAAGCGGCCCACTTCATAAATTGCAAGGGCTAGTTTTCAATGGTGCTGCAGGCCCTGGTCGACCACCGTGAACACTTCACAGACATTTTTGTGGGATGGTTGGGCAGAGCAAAGAGACGATAACCTCATCTTTAGAAACTCCAGCCTGTATCGCAAGCTGAAGGTGGGCACCTTTTACCCGCACTGGGACTTTGCAGTTGGGGATATGTAGATGCCACTGTGCATTGTGGGGGGTGCAGCATACCCCCTCATGCTGTGGCTCATGAAGCTGTACACTGGACACCTGGACCCCAGCAGGGAACAATTGACGCCCGCCTGATCTGGGCCAGGATCCAGGTCGAGTGCGCCTTTGGCCGCCTCAAGGTGCGCTTCCAGTGCCTTCTGACCCGCCTTGATGTGGGGGAGCACAACATCCCTAAGGTGGTTGCAACATGTTGTGTCCTCCACAACATTGTGGACTGGAAGGGGGAGGCATGCCTCCCAGGCTGGGGAGCAGATGCCAGCCACAAGGGCCGTGCATTAGAGCAGCCCCATATAGCTGCCATCCAGCAGGCACATCACAGGCCGGGGTGCACCTCCAGAAGGCCCTCCTAACTGGGGGGGCAGGGGACTGCTAACTGGGAGGGTGACTCTTAACTGCGAGAGGCTCCAAGTGCCACTACGGGTGTGGGAGCCTAGTCGGGGTTGTGGTCGGGTGGGTGCAGGGAGCACAGGGAGGTGGAAGGACAGGGGGCAGGAGCGGAGTCAGGACTGGCAGGGGGGCAGGAGGAGGGGGCATGGGTATTACCTGGGGCGGGAGCAGGGGCGGCAGGAATGGGCATAGCAGGGAGGACAGGATGGAGGGAGCCAGGAATAGCGGCATGAGGCAGGTGTGCCATCATGCTGGCCATGATATCACACATGCAGCCATTTCTGGAGGAACTGGCCCCAGGCACGTTCCCACCACTCGAGGTCGGCGCGGACCTTGTGCACCAGCGTCTGCTCCATCCTCTCCAGGACAGTGATGTGTCACCACATCAGCTGCTCCTGGACCCTGGCGTGCCTTTGTATCCCCCAGGCTGTGGCAGGTAGCTGCGGTGGACTGGCTGGCTCTTCACTGCCGGCTGGTCCGGCTGTGGAGAACACACAGAGAGAGTGAGGCAGTCAATCATCCCTGCAGAAACTGTCCCTGAGGCCGTGCCCTCCTCTGTGAGAAGCGACCAACAGTCGGTGGCCCAGAGGACTGGGTTGCCCACTTTCTCACCACCACCCCTCAACCTAAGGACAAGCAGCCAAGGGAAGTGTCCGGCAACAGTGGGATCCTCTCAGAGGCAGCAGAGGAGACGGGAGCAGCCTGAGACTCCCTGAGGGCCACACACACAGGGGCGGCTCGCAGCACTGTCTACGGGTATGGGTGCTGTTTTGCACGTGCAGGCATGGCCGCGTACTGTGTGCAGCATTCCTTGGTATGTGTGGGGTCTGGCCTGCGCCCTTGCATCTAGCCTGCTTCCAGTCGGTGCACCCTTCCCCCACCCTCACCCGCGGCAGGACATGTGTGACCAGCAGGATCCCAGTTGTGCTCAAGGACTGCCTGCTGCATATACATGTTGCACAGTAATGCTGCATGAGGTTCTATGTGAACAGACCGCAACACAATGTGCTGCCTGAGCAGCCCAAGTGATGCTCACCGCCCTGCCCCCTTTGTGCCTACCTCCCCCAACCTCTGTTTGAGTGACAAAGAGACCACTAACCTGAGGATCCCTCTCGGGTGTCCAAGGAGGCCTGGGAGACGTCCTGGCTGACGGGCACTGGCTCCAGGGACAGGGTCACAGTGCCTCTATCCTCCTCCTCCTCCGTGGCTGGCTGGCCCTCGCCCTCCTGCTCCTCCTCTGGCTGGACGATGATGGGGTTTGGCAGCCCAGAGTTCACAAGGATGGTTGGGGAGGTCATTCCCCCATCCCCCAGGATTGCATGCAGCTCCCTTTAGTAGGGGCAGGTATGGGGTCTTGCCCCTGGCTACGTCTAGACTACAGGGTTTTGTGCAAAAATGCACAAAAACCCCTGGAGCATCCACAACTTAAGCGTGGTTTTGTGCAAGAAAATTTACAGTAGAACAGCGGGGTTTTTGTGGTATAGGTATATCTCTCTACGAGGAATAACTCCTTTTTCCGCAAGAGTTCTTGCACAAAAAGGTGTGTGTGGATGCTCAGCCGGGGTTTCTTGCACAAAAGAGCCTATCAGAAAAAACACAGGTGCTCTGATGGCCATTCTGTTAATGGCAATCGGAGCCTTTTTGCGCAAGAGCGTCCATGCAGTGTGGGCAGGAGGGTGCTCCACAGCTCCAGGAGGGACTTGATCTCCAGGCCTGACCAGGAGGGTGCATGCCTCTGTAAGAGAATGGAGGACTCCAAAGAGATCCATCTGAGCTCTTATCTGGTTCTCACCCCTTTCACCCGTCTATCAAGGCACCAAATGAGGAGTCCACACACAAAAGTATAAAGGAAACTAAACTTTATTACCTATAGGATAGGGAAGGTAAAAAGGACTAGGGAAGGACAGAATAACTGGGTCTGGAAACTGCAGGAGCCACACACAACAGCAGGCACACAGAGGAGGGTAGCCGGTGTTAGGCCTTCTGTCTTACCCAGCTCCAGGGAATGCTGATTTCAAGTCTCCTCTCCGGATGGCAGGGATCGGGAATGACTCAGTGACAGTAGGAGCTTAGGCTAGGCCCTAACTCAGAACCCACCCTAGCCCCTTTGCGCCGTCTCGGGTGTATGTTAGCCCTGTCTAATCCGACGAGCCGTGTGTGCGAGTGTGCTCCCCAATAATCAAATACACCATCTAATGTTACCCCACCTTACTCACAACTGACACTCCAAGCCAGTGACCAGTTCTCTGAGCAGCACTCCCTGCACCCTGTCAGTAAGCAGGCTGAAGGAAGAGAGCCCAAAGCACCCTGAGCACCCCCTAGTTATGCACTCCTGTTGCCTAGCAACACTTTCCCTCTCTTTCCCTGT
>JANRFK010003679.1:41466736-41484660 GCA_030068395.1 Apalone spinifera | reverse complement strand
TCTTGGGTAGTTCCAAATCCCTGTCAAGGTCATTCAGTTCACCTTGTGTTATGAAGTGTGGTTCAGAGGAGAAGGAGGATGGGAGAAAATGTGGGTCCTGTGACATTGAAAGTGAGTGTGCAGACTGAATGGATGCTCTCTCGCATGTAAGCTGCAATTGCTGTGGATGGAATGGCCACCAGGGCACCTGTGCTTTTTCCTCTTGCCTCTTCTTCCGAAAGAACTCCCTCTTCCCCATCCACACATGACTTTTTCTAAAAGAGCTCTTTCACAAAAAGGCTTCCTCGTAGAATGAGGATTACCAAATGCCAGAACAACCCCTCTCCAATAGCATTCTTTTGATTTTCTTGCGGAACAATGCTATTGCAGTGTGGATGGTCCTCAAGTTTTGTCGGAAAAATGGCCGTTTTTCTGACAAAACTCTGTAGTGTAGACATACTCTCAGGTTTGAAGAGCGTAGAAGAAGAAAACTTTCTTGGAACAACCTCCATGTGTCAGCTGATTACTCTCTCTTTCTCTTCATTCAAATCTTACCTCAGAACATTACTTCTTTCAGGAGACATATCAATGCTAATCACATATTGTTTCCTTACACAGTCTATAAATAAAGTAACCAGTAAGATAGTCAATTTGCAACCAACTTCTGCCTTTCATGCAATTCAGGGAAATCTACTTCAATGTATGTTTTTCCACCTTCTCTTGTGTTCACTGTTCTGTCTTCATGTTATTGTCTTATTTCTGACATAGTTTTAAATTGTAAGGTACTTAGGGCAGTATCTCTCGCTCTTTATTTTTGTGTCATGCGCTCCTGTGACATATTTGTAATAAATAATAAAGGTAAGAAGTTGTCTCCTCATTATTTTAACTGGAAGACTTACCCAGTGTTGCCTGGGTCCTTCAGGGCAGGGGGCTGCGGGTATGAGGGATACAGATTTAGGGCTCGGCCTTGGTGATATGGGGGGGCAGGAGTCTTGGGGCCTGTGTGTGTGTGAGAGTGAGGGTTGGAGGTTGAGAAGGGGCTGTGGATGAGGATCCCATCCGATGGGACTTTTTCTCCTCCCCGCATCTCCGGCCTGCGGGGCCTTTTCTCCTCCTGCCAGCCTCCCTGACCAGTATAGGCCTTTTCTCTCCCCCCAACTCCTCTGGCGGCCAAAAGCCTTCTGTCGGTCCTCCTCCTCAGCTGCTAGGAACCTTTTCTCTCCCCTACCTCTGGCGCTGTGGCCAAGGATTCTCAGAGAAAGGCTAGGGGCAGAGATCTACTTACCCAGTCTGGTGGCAGGCAAGATGGCAGAGCTTCATCCCCGCTGAAGCTGATGAGGCTGCCCCCAGTGGCACTCTGCAGTATAGCTCTCCCCTGCAGGCTCGGGTCTTTACTCTCTGTGACTTTCCCTTTCCATGTTATGGAAAAGAGTCCTATTCCTCTATTCCTGGTACTTCCCTTTTTCTTGGCACAACCAAACCCTGGCCTTTCTTTAAGTTAGGATAAAAGGAAGGTGCAAACCAAATTTGATAATCCTAGCTCTTATTATTTAGGAGAAGTTCTTGAACAAACAGACTCAGAGATGGATAGACACGCAGACGGATGCACATTCTAAAATATGTGGACAGAAGGTGATATATAAGACTTGGTGGAAGTAGGTTCAATTATCTTGATTGCAGTGAGGTTACACCACGTAATATGGTCTGTATGTGGTCTGAATGTGGTTCATTTTGTTTATAACTTTAAGAGGAGACCTTGATAGTTGACAGAGGACAGTCATACCTCCCCCCCCCCCCCCCCCCCCCCCCCCCCCCAATGACTTTTAGTTCAAAATAAATATGATATCTTGGTCCTTCGTCTATGGACTCAATGGGACCAAGACAAGTCTATTCCACAGGGAAGGGGCAGAATATTGGAAGCCCACAAAGAGCATCAATATTTCCTGTGCACCAAATCCACTGGCTGTAGAGGGGTTCCCCTTAACTAATTCATCACTACTTATTAGAGGGGGTCCCCTTTACTAATTCATCACTACTTTTTTACATGGGCTTGTGCCTTCAGTAGAGTAGGAATATAAGCACTGTATAGTCTACTCCACCGAGTTCTGGAAGAAAAGATTCCTCAACACACCTGTGGCGGGGTTCCCAGCCCACCTTCTTCTCCACAAGGTTAAAGCAGGCCCTGAGGCCTAGTTCAGCACAAAGTCACAGGCCCAGAGGCCTAGCCTGAGGTTCAAGCAGGCCCTGAGGCCTAGTCGGTGCCCTGAGGGGATGAGGTAGGGGGGTCCGGGCCCTCCCTCTCCACCAGACCCCAACCCAGGGCCGGCGCCGGCGGCAATGTCAGCAGGTCCCGTGTCTGGGGCAGTAGCGAAGGGGTTGTCCACTGCAGCGGGGCGGGCGGCCCCCCGGAGTCGGCGTTGTGGGCGTGCTTGACCCAGGGACGGTAGCAGCAACAGCGGCGATCCCAACGGCTCTGGTTCCAGCAGCAGGTCCAGCAGTGGCTCTGGGGTTTGGGCTGGAGCTCCTTCCTCCCCGGAGGTCAGTCCCAACTGAGCAGCCCGGCAGCTTTTTATACTGAGGCTGCACTGCGAGCATGCCCGGCAGGGCTGTGGGGGAGGGGCATATTCTACCCAATAGATGGGCTCCCCTCCCCTCTGTTCAGTGCGGGGCAGGCCAGCCCCGTCACAACACCTTATAGACATGGAGAATCCCAGTTCTGAGCCCAATTCTCATTTTTATCCTGTTATTTTCATGCTGGCTTTATATTTTTCTTTTTCCTGTGTGTGAGCTTTTGTCAATATTGCTGTAATTGGCATTTGTAGGGGACTGATGTCAGTGTAATTGTTAATCATGTTGCAAAGTTTGTTTTGCAAATTCCTTTCAACTTTTAATTACTAATAATTCAGAATCAGATGGTTGTGCTATAAATAATATAGTTTTCATTCCTGAAAGTAAGATTTGATTGAAAACATTTTAAAATAAAAATATACTACTTAATGGAGTAATGCGTAAAGCATAAAGTAAGCTCACACAGAATATTAAGTACTGTGCCTTTACAAATCAAGACAAAATAAATTGATGTTCAGTCAAGCTGTGAATGAAGTGTTTAAAGTGCCATTTTCTCAAGACAGTGTGAAAAATCTGTTCTCAGTGACTTGAATCAGGATCTCATTTTTCACATTCTGCTTCCAAATATTTTAACTATTAACCTAAAATCAATCATGCCATGCCAAAATATTTGTCATCTTTTAGAAATTGAATAGACTTTTGTTTTAAAAATATCTACATCATAGGTTTTAACTCTGAGGTTTGTTTTTAATCTATAAAAATATAAATACTACTATTATTAATGACCTCTTTTAGAATACAATTTCATTCTGTATGGAGAAATTTTTATTTTGATCACTTATTTTACTTTTATTAATTCAGATCTTGTGATGGAATGGGGTAGATGTAGATCAAAGAGCCCTGGACCCCAATTGCTTATTTGGAGCTGTCCCCAGCTCTCCCACAGCATTGAGGATGCTGTCAGGAAAGGTGGTGCACTGCTAATTGTAGCTCTGACACAGTGGTTCTTTCCAGGACTGGCTGACATGTTGTGCCTGCACAGTACAAGACTGAGGCATGCCAACAGGATGCATACATTTACTGCATCTTCTCAGGAAATAAAGTGGTAGCTAACATTTATCTCCTGTTTGTGGGGCTGGAGACTTCTATCTCCTTTTGTAAGAGTAGTGCCAAGCATTTTAGGAGTGATAGTCTTGTAAATGGAAAGCAGTGGAGAGACAAAGATTGGGAGAGAGGGAATGCAGAGCAAAGTACCAAAACCAAAAATTTAATAGATAAAATTAGATGAATAGGGGACAACAAATAAAAAAATGTGGTAGAGCTCTGCTCATAACCCAAAGTGTATTAATTTATTGCACCAAAATTAGAATAATGAATCATCAGTATTTTAAACAGCAGAATAAAAATGGGGAAAGGATGTCAAAGGGAGGGAGCAACAAAAAACAAATTGAGAATACTTTTTATATTATAAAACTGTTAGTGCCAAAATATGTCAAAAAACAAATATGAATTTTGTTGTCAGGAATCAAGGGACAGTGTAAATCCGTTTTAGTTTCTGGTAAATCCGTTTTAGTTGCAAATTGGGCACAGGAACTGTGTTCCTAAATATGGGAGAGGGACTAGACTACTTGATAGAGTACAAAATAGTTTTTGTTTGAAATAACTTATTTTTATATATCATTGCAGTGATGTATTTTTGCACATTTATGTTTGTGCATGTCTCTCTGATGGGAACAGAACAAATGTGTTGGAAGTCTTGTATCCTTGCTATAACTTTGCCTCATTTTGTTCATTTCTGATATTGGCATGGCATGGTAGTCCCTGATAAAAAGGATGTGTTATAGAAACACCTGATTTCTTTTCATGTGGGAGACAGAAAGTTTGATGTAGCTGGCTCACAGCCTATGCTTATTGGTGAATATAAAAAAATCTTGAAAATGATTTTAAGAACCTCATATGTAATAATGTTAGAAATGTTAGAGTTTGTAGTACTATAAAATGAGTATATAAAATAAATTGTCAGTCATTTTTTATCTCTGCAACTAGCAAACTAGAAATCATTAGACTTCACCCAATATTTTTTAGACAGCATACAATATCAGTAGATGCATCAAGGATGATACCCATAGAAATAGACATAATTAAAACAAATTATGATGGCAAATAAATTTCTGCTCCTTAGTCACATTTGAGTCCTGAATCTGCAGATATATTTTTCTTCTAAAATGTTTACAACTAATTTTACAGGTAACTTGACTTCATTGGCAGCATTGAATCTAAGACATTGCCCTCTGGAGTTTCCACCTCAAGATGTTGTACAGAGGGGACTGCATTCCATTATGTGCTTTCTCCGAAATGTTGGTAGTGGAAAACTTGTTGATTTAGAGCCAGCTACTCAAGGTATGTAGAGCAATGATTTATGAATAGTTATTAAAATTAAACATATTTTAGGGTACTGAAGTAGCAAAAAAGGTGATTGATTTTTATGTGGTAAGAGAGAAAGGCTGGAGCAATGGGAGTGGAAGATGTCTTCAAAAAAGGCAGTTTTGATACTAAAGGAGACATGAGAACATGGAAGCCTGGACATGTTTGTTAAGCAATAAGAAAAATGACTAACATATACAAGGATTTTTAGCAAGGGGGACACAAAGAAAAAGCCAGATTATGATGATATTTAGAAATAATAACAGGCCTTAGTGAGAAACTGTGAGGAAGGAGATTACGCTAAGGTTGAGACACTCAGGCTATGACTACACTGCGGGTTTTTTGTGGAAGAGGATATGCAAATGGAATGCTCATTTGCATATCTTGCATGCTCATTTGCATATTGTCTTCCAATCCTTTTTGTGGAAGAGGTTTTGCCGTTAAAAAGCCCCATATAGACGGGGCCATTTGTTGGAACAAACCCCTTTTGTGCAAGATCCCTTATTCCTCAAAAAATGAGGTTTACAGGATCTTGTGCAAAAGGGTTTTTTCTGACAAATGGCCCCGTCTACACGGGGCTTTTTATTGGCAAAACCTCTTCTGCAAAAGGATCGGAAGAAGATATACAAATGAGCATGCAAGATATGCAAATGACCACACTACCTGCATAGCCTCTTCCGCAAAAAACCCGCAGTGTAGACATAGGCTCAAACATAGGAAGGATAGTGGAGCTTCCAAGAAACAGAGGAAAGGGAATATAGCAATTATCATAATAAATCCAACAAGTGGTTTACTGTTCTCTCTCTGATAGTGAGTAGGTGCTACAGAGAATGGTCTAAAAGGTCCCATAGAAAACAGACATGAAATAACTTTTTCATAGAAGAAATTTCTTTAACCCCAGGCAGCTAGTGATTAGCATATGTCCTAAAGTAAAGGGGATTATATTGTTTATAAATATGTATCCTATTATGTAACCAGATATTCCTATCAGGAAAAGCAATAAAAAGCTGAATTTTAGAAATGTTGGGTTCAGAATGGTGATAGACTTTATCTTTATTAAAAGAGATGTTTCAGATACATTAAGAGATGCAACACAGGTTGAATCTCCCTAGTCTGGCACCCTAGGAACCTGACTGTCAGTGCACCAGGGGCTCAGCTTTTCCTCCTTTGTTGCCCCACTGCCGCCCGGGGCTCTACTCTCTCCCAGGAGGGAGGCCTCCATTTCCCCCCCTACGGCTTTGCTGCCACCTGAGGGTCCGCTTTTGTCCCACGGCTCTTCTGCCATGGGAGGCGGGGGGCTCTGTGCTCCCCCCTTCCAGCAGCTCCCACTGTCTCCTGGAGCTCTGCACTCTGCCTAGTAGCTCTGCTCCTGCCAGGGGCTCTTCCCAGCAGCCTCACTGCCACCTGGAGCTCTGCATCCTCCTGGCAGCTCCATTGCTGCCAGGGGCTCTTTCCAGTGACCCCACTGCTGGCTGAAGGTCTGTGCTCCACTCAGTGACTCTACTACCACTAAGGTTTCTCCCTCGCAGCCCTGCTGCCAGCAAGGACTCTATGGTGTGCCCAGCAGCTCCGCTGCCGCACAGGCCTCTGCTCTCTTGACCCTCTAGTCTGGCAACGCTCTTCGCCCCATGGGGTCACCCTGATAATACTGGACCAGGAGTGTTGCCAGACTAGGGAAGGCCAGATTATGAAATTTCAACTTGTAATGGATATAGGGTGAGGGATGAAGGATAAAGAGATCAATCTGGGAATCATTCACATAGTTGAAACTATGGGCAGCAAGAATAAGGAGACAAAGAGACAGAAATCTGAAAGGCACCGCGGAAAGCAGAAAATGTGAAGAATAGTTAAAAGAGATGCTGCTATGTGTGTTTTAATGACCACAAGTGTTCAGATCTCAGGTAGAGGACTATACCTCTAGCAGCACTGAAATATCAATTTGTTGGGGAGCTGGTTCAGCACTGACCAGGAAAGAAAGTATAATTCATTACTTAATTGCCAGAGCCACTTTCTGTATCAATACTGCTGGGTAACTGTGCTGAGAATGGTCAAAAAAAAGAATTCTCTTGGGAGATGGGATTACAGAACAATAGCTAATTTAAGCATATTCAAGAATGTACACAATGTTTGTATAAAGATTCCTATATTGATAAAAAAGTAAATGATTTTTTAAAAACTGTAGATCTATTTGATGGAAACTTTTCTGAAGATTATTTCATTATATTGAAGGCCAAATTAAACTTTCAAATAAAGGAACCATATTATTTTATATTGGAGTGGGAAACCTCCAGCCCACAGTTCATCAGGGTGACCCACTGGTGGGCCATCAGATGGTTTGTTTACCTGAAAGTCCACAGGCACAGATTTCCACAGCTCCCAGTGGCTGTGGTTCACCATTCAAAGCCAATGGGAACTGCAGGAAGTGATGGCCCTGCCTGTGCAACTTCCCTGAGCTCCCATTGGCAGGAATGGAAAACTGTGGCCAATAGGAACTGTGAGAATCCATGCCTGCAAATGCTCAGATAAACAAACTCTCTTGTGGCCCACCAATGGCTAACACTTACAAATCCCATGAAGCTGATGCACTGAAGCTTCTTCACTTCTGTTTGATATGATACTGAGCATACATTATTATTTGAAACTTTTGACTGAGTAAAATACACAAAATGCATTTACTTATGTTTTTATGTTATCAAAACTAAGAAAAGTTTTAGGTTTGATATCATCACTATTATGCTCTTCTATAACAATTAGCTAATTTACTAGCAAAAGGTAGTTATTTTTGTGCTGACTGTAGACAGATGCAAGTACCTTATTAGAGAGACTAACTAGCACAGAGGATTAGTGAATTATACGGACTTATCTGGAGGGCTAAATTCTCAAATCTTGGATTAGGACTTGAGTCAATGAGTTTTGGTAGCCTCATCCCTATTTATCTACATCACAAAACCAATACAATCTGGCATATTTTTTAGTATCTGCTCAAGAAAGGATCTTACTGGAATGAAAGAGTTATGGTAGGTCAAGGATGAGATTAATTCAAAAATCTGCTTGAAGAAGTGAGCCTAGCACCTGCCTGCATGAGCCTGCCTCAAACTATTTCTCTGTTCAGATCATTTGAAAATTAACATACCATTGTCTAGAAAATACCTGTCGTCTTCACTACTACCAATACTATTTGCCGTATGTTAGTACCCTAGATCATAGATAGAGGAGATCATTTAGGATACAAGATTGCTCCTTATAATATATTCTAGTCTTTTGTCCAGTTTAGTCTTATTGTAGACTTTTATAATATGCACATACTTTAAAGTTCTGTATTTCACAGAATTGCCTTCTATGCTACAAGAAGAAGCAAAGGCCATTGTTAAAGAGTACAAGAGAAATTCAAAGACATACCCTGTCCTTAGGAAAGCATTCATTGGTCCATGGAAACAGATGAGCTTCATTAGTGAGTTTAGTAGAATCTTAGGGAAAGATAACTTTATGTTTGCTAGGAACATACTAACAATTGCATACATTTGTATACATACATTTCAATGTCTACAGAATGTATAATCCTTAAAATGTATTATTGAATCTTACTATTAAAATGTAGCACATCAAATAATACTGTAGTTACATTTCTGAAACCAAATGAAAAAAGTAGTTTGTATGGCTTATGTTTGTGTTTAATATAACTGAGATGTATGGCTATATTTTAAATGGATGTGTACTTAGCATTTCCATCAACAATATGATCCTTTGTGGAGCTGAAATGAAAGCTTGGGTTTAGGAGAGAAATACCAAATACTTATCTTTAATTTTGAACAAGAATTTACCTCGTATGTAAGATATTCAAAATGTTGCCTTTTAGAGTGTGCCTACACAACACCCTAAACTCAAAACAAGATACACAATTTGCACAATTGTGTATCTTATTTTGAATCTATTGAAATTTGGTGCATCTACACAGCACCAAATTTTGAAATAACATGCTATTTCAAGCCATCCCTTAGCCCTCATGCAACGAGGTTTACCGGGATGCCAAATTAGCATGCCCATTATTTCGAAATTATTTTGAAATAACAGGTAGCTTATGTAGATGTGGGGTAGCTATTTTGGGATACCAATGGTATCCCAAAATAGTCATGCAGTGTAGACATACCCTTATCAATTTTGGAAGTAATTGGGTAATAAGACCTTTCTATTTTTAAAATATATTAGAAAGCCCCTGTTTAAAATGGAACTGGGCTTTTTACAATTTTCAATTAATTTACAATAAGAAATAAATAAATTTGATCATGAAAAATGGAAGCAAAACAATCTCTGTTCAAGAGGAACAATTCTTTCTAACAATGAACTCTTATTTTTTATGAATAGTACATTTCCCCTGAGAATTATTTGCATGATCTTGAATAAGATATTTAAAATAGCCATGGAATCATCTTTTCTGTTAAGTAGAAGGAATAAAACTATTAGACCCTTGATAATAATGTTGTTAGAGTTGACAAGTAAATCTTGTTCTGTATCTATTAAAATTCAGTTTTTATATCATTAGTAATAATTAAATAAAGAGCTGATCTTTTGTTTGTAAAAAGTGGCATAGTCTGTAGATAGGGAATCCCTTGGTTTTACTCTGTGCAGAAGAACTTGTAATGTTTTCTGATAATCACTTTTGAATAATCAGCTATTACAAATAGTGAGACTAAAATCAATTAATTATATCAGATTTTCTCTAAATTCAGTCCATGAGATACTTTTGATAGATATCTAGTAATGTATATATAAATGTTAACACAATTTTTTAACAATCATTTTATTACTGTGTTTTGTTTCTGTTGCAACATAGATGAGCATACCTATTTTCCTGATATCCTATAAATATTTGTTATACATTAAAATAAAAGCCAAATAAATTGTTTTTAAAAACCACTACCGTGTTTTCTTTCTCTTTTTTTTTTTGGTCTAATTTCTTTGGAATATACATGATTTTGAAAATCATATGGATTTTGTTTCTGCTACTGTAGAACTACATAAAAAGGTAGCTTTGCATGCTATTTATTTTCTGTTTCTTTCAAAGGCAATATATTTTAACTATATAATAATTATAAAATGTATTAGAACAGCTTCATAACTCATGCTACTGCAGTATCATACTGTTCTACTTTTGTTTAGCTATTGTTATAATTAAGGAAAATATACCCCTCACAGACTTTCATTTTCAGAATTTGTGGGCATGCCACATTTGGGAACCTTCTGTAATATAGAAGAGTTTTCTACTCCCTCCCACATGGCCCATCTGTTCATGCTGGATGAGCAGTATGCAAGAGGTAGTATATATACACTTCATGCAGAGAAGATAACAAAATGTGCTATGGGAGAATGCATTTCCTCTAAATTTGAGGCAAAGAGAGAAGTGAAATACAGCTGTTTATTTCTTTGGGATTCAGGGAAACTCCATATCTGCAGCTTTTAAATAAAATTTATTTTTATATAAATATTAATATATCTTAGACCTGACGAGTAAATATAAACGATATTCAAGTTGTGTAAGTATAGACAAATGCACATACAAATAATTTGAGATTTTTTTAAAAAATTGAGATGCCAAATAAATAAGTTCATGTTGGCCATATGAAAAGGTTTTTCCTAATTGACTAACAGATCTATACCTACGCATTTGTGACATGCTAAGGTATATTAGCTTAGCATTGTTAGTTTCCTTTAATATTTATTTCTCTGGTACAAATATCTTATATGCTGGTCATAATTCATAGAGTGTATGTATGCACATTCATTTACTCATTCATTCATAGTTTATATAGTATATATTTACACTAGTCCCCCCCAAAATTAAGAAAATATAAATATTGCATGAGTTTAGTGCTCAAAACTAAATAAATGCGAAATGTATGTGCTTTAAGTAAAAGAGATGAGCCTGCCACTGCTTCCTAATGGCCCGGAGACTTTGGCACAGTCCAGTCAGCTCCAGGGGCAACTTTCAGAGTCCTGTGGCACAGTCTGATAACATCTCTTCACCAGCCTCATAATATTTAAGATGAGGGCTAGTGAATAGATAGATATCCCAGATAGTCTCAACTGCAGCAAACTATGAGAAGAGAGGTGTCAAAGGCTTTGTCTATGTTTAAAATTTAACACGTTGTATGTAAACCACCTCCTCAAGGGGAGTGACTCCCAGAGCTGTAACCTTGTTCACAACAATACTTTACAGCGCTGTAACTTGTTGCACTCCAGAGGGAGAATGGGAGTTGTAAAGTGCTAGTGTAGATTTATCCCAAGGCTTTGATTCAGCAAAACGCTTATGCATGTCTTTAAATCCTATTGACTTAATTGGGATTTAAACAGCCCATTTGTTTGAGGCCCATGGTGCGGTTTGGGTTTATGCGGGGCTCAACACATTGCCCACAGGTGGGAGCCAAAACAAAAAAGTAGTCAATATAATGATCTTCTGTTGATATGTGTTTTAATAGTTAAATTCCTGGACTGTCATTGCTCATTGAAAGTGCTGCCATATGGGTGGAAATTGGGTAAATATTGCCTTTTATTAATATCAGCAGAACTGACTTAAATGGGGCCTGTGTATTGTGTAGTCTTGCCTTAATCTCTGTATGCATGTCTATCAGTGTGAAATAAGCTATTTACATATATTTGCATGTATATGCAATTACACTTAAGCCGTGGCCCTTGCCATGTTCTGTGAGTATCATTGTGGCCCCCGGGGCTTCCAAAGTTGAGTGTCCCTTGTAAAGAGAATGTACCATGGTGAAAAGTTTAGCTGATTTTTTTTTATTTCCATGACATTAAGTTAACTATATAACTCTAGTGGTAGGGTAAAGAGACAATCTCAAAATAACATAGACCTCACATTTCTTTTTGTCATGAGGTGTTAACTTTACCATTATAGACAATGTTTCCATTCATTGTAATGCACTGTCTACTGCTCCTTGTGCAGATGATTGTTGTAGTTTGCTAGGCTACGGCTACACTATGAGTTTTGCCGCAAGAGCCTATGCAAATGAAGGGCAGATTAGCATTTTCCCACGCTTCTTTTGCATATTCTCTTTCGCTCCGTTTTTACTCTAGGGGTTTTTGCGCAAAAACTGGCTGTGTGGCCATGGCCGTTTTTCGCAAAAAATCCTTTTTCCGCAAGATCCTTATGCCTTGACGGGAAAATGCTAATCCACGCTTCATTTGCATAGGCTCTTGTGGCAAAACTCATAGTGTAGCCATAGCCCCAGTGTGGGGGAAAAGCCAGACTATGAGAATAACAAACTAGTCTTTCACATGTAAAGTCACATTCCTGAGGGGGGAAAAATAGAAAATTGCTGAACAAAATCTAGTAACTTCATTACTCTGATAAAGGAATATAAAGTAATCTCTTTTTTACTCCAATAGAAATGCCACCCGTTGAAAAGTTGAACTTAACTGAGTTGATGAAATCCAGTTTGGATTTGTCAGATGAGTGGCCTAATGAAGAAGAAATGCTACGATTTAAGAAGCTGAAGGAGGAGATTATAAAAGATGAAAAGGAAGAATTTCTTGCTAACCAGGATTTGTACCCTACAGCCACAATGCAGGAGTTTCCTGAGCTCAGAAACAATAGCAGAAAGAAAGAGAGGCTCTACCACAAATCACCGATACTTTCCAGGTGAACAAAAGCATTATAAATATATGTATATATTTTAATTTCATTTAATTTACAGCATTGGTTCCCAACCTTTTTTATGCCATGGACCAACAAATGCATTCACAAACTTTTCATGGACCAGTAACATTGCAGGAGGAGTAACGGTAGTTCGAATTAGAAGCTTTAATTCGAACTACCTAGCCCGTGCCGCGTGTAGCCGCGGGTAGGAAGTTCGAACTATGGGGCATTTAAAAATGGCGGCGCCCGGGAACATGCAAATCCCGGGCTTCATTTGCAAGTTCGAATGACTACATTAGCCACCCTAGTTTGAACTAGGGTGGCTAGTGTAGACATACGCTTAGAGTCTCCCAACCCCAGAGCCCCCAGCACTACTCCCAGTGTCTGTTCTGCCCCCCTCACTTAGTCCTGTGCTGCCTCCCAGTTGCCAGCTGAGCACTGCTGCCCAGGTTGTGGCTTCTCTAAGGCTGCCATGCTAGGCTCTGTGCAGCCCTTCCACCGTGCAACAAACCACTCTTCCACATCCAGAAGGAGATGTTTGGCACTGGTTGGCTGAGAGGCGGAGCAGGACACACCTCTCCCAACAGCTGCGGTGAGAGGGGAGGCACTGGGCAGTTTACCCCAGCCCCTAAAGCTGCCACAGCCCAGCAGCCAGCAGTTTGCAGCCCAGCACCAGTCTGTGGACTAGTGGTTGGGAACCACTGATTTACAGCATGGAATACTCTGTGTGTTGGGAAGGTGATGAATAACCAGACTTCTAAGTGGAAAGATTTAAAAGCATTGTAACTATAAGCCAGGGCTGAATTACTGCTTGCTATCAGCCAGCTAAAGGAGAGAACTGCCCTGGGGGTGGGTGTGCTCACTCCAATTGTTTAGCTCTGCAAGATAATTAACTGTTAACTGTTGATATGTAAATACAGCTCATGCCAGGAGGGGGAAGGAATCCAAGGTGTGGCTATGTAAATCCAATTCATTCAGGGCTGATGGAGGATCAGTGTTGGAATGGAATGTGGTATATTGTAACTAATTTGGGGCTGTTGTGGGGGTCACAAATCATGCTACCCCTAAATGTGGGAACTGTAAAATATGACACCAGTGCTTGCAGGAGAGATACCATCGTTGTGAGAGGTCTCAGAGGAACAAGCCTCCGCCCTGCCAGAGTTGAGTGAACTGAGTTGGGGGGAAAGGGCTTGAGGGCTTGAGTCAGCCTGCTTCTTGCCTGCCAGGTGTGAGCTGTAAGACTGTAAAACCTTTCCCCCTGGTTTTAAGGATAGACCTAAAGCAGACTTCATGAGGAGTCTTTTTGCTAGTCTAGTGGAAGCTGGAATCTTTGGCCAGCCTACGTGGTGGCTAAAGAGCTGAAATCACTGGTTTGGCTGGAAGCCAGATCCATTGCAGCCAGTGGAGCAGCTGGCGAGAGCAACCGGCAGGCGGTTGATAGGAGCGGCGACAGGTGGCTAGCGGAGAGGCTGGCAGGAGTGACCAGCGGGCGGACAGTAGGAGCGGTGGCACACGGCCAGTGGTGCGGATAGTGGGAACGACTGGAGGGAAGCCAGTAGGAGTGGGGCTCGAGCCAGTTCTGTGAGAGATGGACCCCTAGATATTGAACCTGGCCCTGGTTGCTGCCGAGCCTACCCGACGGAAGGGTTGCATTTTGGGGGCTCGTCCGGGATTACTGGGTCAGTACCCCTTGCAAGCACATGTTGAGTGAGTTGCTATGTGGGAAATAATTGTGTTTTGTATTTGAGGAAATTACTGTTTGTATCATGGCTAATCTGTGGGTTTGTTGAGCCCTGGCTCAGAAGCCTCTAGCTCAGGGGTGGCAGCCTCAGCCGATGATTGGACAAAAGCCCTGGGGGGCAGACATTGGAAAAGCGTGTGTTATCCCATGCTATGGCAAGATACAAGCTCCTATTGTAAGTTAAGATTATTTCCTGAGGAAGAGGAGTTTGAACCCTTGCTAGAATACACCACTGAAATGCTAGAGCAGTGGGTGGTGCCAGACAGAGAAAAGCGAAGATGTCTAGTAGAGAGTCTCAGGGGCCCAGCCTTAGATGTGATTCGCACCTTGAAGCTCGCTAATCCCGAGGTCAGCATAAAGGACTGTCTAGAGGCCCTCACTCACACCTTTGGGAGCATGGAGGGCCCTGAAGACAGTTATTGTAACTTTCTTGACACTAAGCAGCACCGGGGAGAGAAAATCTCAGCCTATATACAGAGGTTGGAGAGGCTGCTACAAAGAGCTGTCATTCGGGGAGCAGTGACTGCCAAGCAGATGGACCACACCAGACTGGCTCAAATTGTAAGAGCCCGATTCTACTTCACCTCCGCCTAAGAGAATGACAGGAACACCCCCCCACTTACTCCCAGCTGATAAAGGACGTCAGAGAGGAGGAAGAAAGACAGGCTGCCAGTGAGTTTTGGGAGGCCCAGATGCCTAAGCTAGCCAGCACTGCACCCCGACAAACAGCCAGTGTGCTGATGGTGAACACCAGAGGAGACCTTGCCCAACAAGTTCAGGTCCTGACAGAATAGATTGCTGAGTTGCAGAAAGTCATTGATCAAGCAAGGATTTGCAAGGATGAGGAACCTCAGCCTCTGGTGATGGAGAAGTCAGTGCCTGGAGCTGTCATCCTACCCAGATGAAGGAGGAGAGGACCGTTCTTCTGCTACTGGTGTGGTCAAGATGGGCATAGGGCTGCAAGTTGCCAAAATGAGGAAAATCCCACCTTAGTTTATGGAAAGATGAGAAGCAGTTGTGAGATGGCCTGGGGACAGGGGTCACCCAGGCCCACAGGATTTGAAGGACTCCCCAGAAATGACTGCTTAGTTAGGATCCCTTCAGGACTGATAGGGCCTCAAGAGGAGGTCACAGTAAGGATTGAAGGGGCAGAGTGCAAAGTGGTGCTTGACACCGGATCACAGGTGACTATTATATTCCAGTCATTCTACCAGCAGATTCTCAGGCATCTGCCTATCCAGCCGTTGACTGGCCTTGGCCTGTGTGGTCTCAGCATGAATGAATATCTCTACAAAGGATATGTCATAGTGCACTTGCAATTCCCTGAGGAGGTGGCAAGGGTAAGACAGGAGGTGGACACTGCTGCTTTAATATGCCCTGACCCTAAAGGAGCTTCTGATGTGTCCATGCTAATAGAGACCAACTCCAGCCTTTTTAAGGTACTTGCAAATTACTGCAGACAGTGAGCAGGGGACCAATATCTGAACACCTTGGTGATACACACGCATTGTGCCACAGCTTGCAGAAAAATTGAGGACACAAGAAAAGTGATGCCTGATTTGCTGGTGGGAGCATTGAGGTATGCAGGCCCGGTCCCCTTAGCGTTGCCTGCAATGACAGAAAAGGAGGTGATTGTCACAAATACCTGCCTGAAAGGCAGTAAGGGAACATTAGCAGTGGTAGAGCAGCTGACCGAGGGAGGGCTCCCTGAAGGAGTACTGGTTCCCAGTGGAGTCATAACTCTACCTGCTGAAGCCCAGGAAGAGGTGACTATACTGATTGCTAATGAAACGAGCTGGGATGTGCTTGTAAGACCAGAGCAGAAGATTGTAGACATCTTTGAGCCTGAAACCATTGTGAGACCTCTGTGTGAAGCTGAAGTTCCACCGATGGATCGTGCAAAGTTTGACTTCGGGGACTCACCGTTGCCTGAGGAGTGGAAGGATCGCCCGAGGAAGAAGCTTTGCGAGAGATCCAAGGTATTCTCACTGCATGAGTGGGACATGGGATGTGCCAATGGGGTGGAACACCACATCAGGCTACAAGATTCCTGACCCTTCAGGGAGAGGTTTAGGATGATCGCTCTCTCAGAGATGGAAGATGTACGCCATCATCTTCAAGAGCGGATCACGAATGATATCATTACAGACTCCCACAGCCCCTATGCCTCGCCTATTGTGGTGGTTCATAAGAAGAGTGGGAAAATCTGGATGTGTATTGACTACCGCACTCTAAACAGGCGCACTACAGTTGATCAAAATACCATGCCTCGAGTACAAGATGCCCTGGATTGTTTGCTGGATAGCCAGTGGTTCTCTGTATTGGATCTTCAGAGTAGATACTACCAGATCTCTCTGGGAGAAGAAGATAAAGAGAAGACAGCCTTCATCTGTCCATTAGGGTTCTACCAGTTCGAACGCATGCTCCAAGGGATTTCTGGGGCATCTGCCATTTTTCAACGTCTTATGGAGAAAGTCGTGGGAGACATGAATCTACTGCAAGTGTTAGTTTACTTGGATGACCTGATTGTGTTTGGAAGAATCTTTGAAAATTACAGTTTCAGTGTAATTGGCTAGCCAATTACAAAAGCAGTTTCTCCTCTCTTGGTGTTCACACCTCCAGATCAGCTGCTAGAAGTGGGCTTCATCCTCCCTGACTGAATTTACCTCGTTATCTCTAGCCTGATTCTTGCCTGCCTATTTATACCTGCCTCTGGAAATTTCCACTACGTGCATCTGACGAAGTGGGTCTTTGCCCATGAAAGCTTATGCTCCAATACGTCTGTTAGTCTATAAGGTGCTACGGGACTCCTTGTCGATTTTGCAGATCCAGACTAACACGGCTACCCCTCTGATACTTTGTAAAATCGACAAACTCAACTAGTGCTACCAAAAGAGTACAGAGCCTTGGCCATGAGAGCCCTGCATGATGATTTCGGGCATTTCGGAATGGAGAAAACCCTTGAACTTATCCATGGTAGGTTCTACTAGCCCCAAATGGCTGAAGACGTATGGAAAAAATATGAGACCTGCGCCCGATGTGTTTAGAGGAAAACTCTGCCTACAAGAGCTGCCTGTCTGGAGAATATCACCACCAGCAGTCCTTTGGAGCTCGTGTGCATCCATTTCTTGTCTTTAGAAGTGGACAGGAAAAATATGGGGAACATTTTAGTAGTAACTGACCATTATACCCGATATGCACAGGCATATCCCACACATGACCAGTGGGCCACTACTGTGTCTCGAGTTTTGTGGGAAAGATATTTTTCAGTGTATGGTCTCCCAACTCGGATACACTCTGACCAGGGGCAGGACTTTGAGAGTCACCTCTTAAAGGAGGTGCTACGATTGTCCGGAGTTAAGAAGTCCAGAACAACACCTTACCACCCACAAGGTGACCCTCAGCCAGAGTGGTTCAATTGGACTCTACTAAATATGCTGGGGACTTTTCTCTCAGACCAGAAGGCATCCTGGAGCCAGCATGTCGCATTTTTGGTGCATGCCTACAATACTACAAGGAATGATGCTATAGGGGTCACCCCATACTTCATGATGTTTGGATGAG
>JANRFK010003679.1:41446386-41466636 GCA_030068395.1 Apalone spinifera | reverse complement strand
AATGCCTATCGCTTGGCTACTGCGGCTGCCCAGAAAAATGCAGACCATAATAAAAACTGATATGATGTGCATGTGCACCCGCAGGAGCTCCAACCCGGGGACAGAGTTCTGCTATGAAATTTGGGTGTTGCTGGCAAACACAAGATTGCCGACAGATGGAAGGCAATGCTTTACCTGGTGGTGGAAAAACGTAGAGATCTACCAGTCTACACGATTAAACCAGAGACTGGGCCAGGGCAAGTAAAGATAGTGCTGCTCCTACTGTAAAGACAGTAAAGACAGTGCATCAGAACCTTTTGTTGCCTGTGGGAGAATTGGTAGGCGCCCCTTACGATATGGACCATGGCATGGGACTTCAGCGAAAAGGGGGTGTCCAGCCAAGTCAACCACCTATCACATGTGGTGGGCTCTCTGAAGCTAATCTGCCTCTACCCAGCACCATTGAGAGTGAATCTGAAGAGGAAGATGATCCCATGGGATATACTGGGACGCAGACTAGATTCCGAACTCCATCAGTGAGACACGGAGAAAGCTCCACTTCTTTGACTCTGAATCCTATGGCTGAGGCATTTGGGGGCTTGAGCCGGTTCTGTGAGAGATGGACCCCTAGATATTGAACCTGGCCCAGGTTGCTGCCAGGCCTACCCAGCGGAAGATTACATAACATACAGCAAAATTAAAAATACTCCATCTGTGCCCAGATGATGCATTGGTGGTCCTGACAAGAAATAAATAACAAATAAATAAAAAGGTCTGAAATAGCTCTACATTTTCTCTATAACTAGAAAACAACAAGTTCCAGCAATTTTGTATGCATGTGAAAAGAAAGATGACTGGGTGAAACTACTATCTCCATGCAGATAGAGTCATAAATTACTAGAACTGGAAGTGACCTTGAGAGGTCATCAAGTCCAGTCTCCTGCCCTCACGGCAGGACTCAGTACCATTTAGACCATCCCTGATAGATGTCTATCTAACCTGTTCATCAATATCTCCAGAGATGGAGATTCTACAACATTCCTAGGCAACTTATTCTAGTATTTAACCTCCCTGACAATTAGGAAGTTTTTCCTAGAGTGTGTCTAGACTACACCCCTCCGTCGGCAGAGAGATGTAAATGAAGCACTTCAAAAGTGCAAATGAAGCGAGGATTTAAATATCTGGCACTTCATTTGCCTAATCATGTCATGGCGCTGTTTTGAACAAGTGCCATTTCGAAACTGAAACTGCAGTTTAGACGTGGGGGTTTTTCAACAATGAGGTGATTTTTCTCCTTAGGAGTACAGGATCTTTTGAAAAATCACCCCGTTGTAAAAAAAAACGTGTCTAAACTGCGGTTTCAGTTTTGAAATGGTGCTTGTTCGAAACAACGCCATGACACAATTATGCAAATGAAGCACAGGATATTTAAATCCCTGCTTCATTTGCACTTTTGAAGTGCTTCATTTACATCCCTCTGCCGACAGAGGGGTGTAGTTTAGATGTAGCCCTAAGGTCCAGCCTAAACCTCCTTGCTGCAGATTAAGCCCATTGCTTTTTGTCCTAGTCTCAGAGGTCAAGAGGAACAATTTTTCTCCCTCCTCCTTGTGACACTCTTTTAGATACTTGAAAACCTCTATCATGTCCTCTCTCTCTTCACTTTTCTAAACTAAACAAGCCTAAATCTTTCAGTCTTTTCTCATAGGTCATGTTTTCTAGACCTTCAGTCATTTTTGTTGCTCTTCTTTGGACCTTCTCCAATTTCTCCACATATTTCTTGAACTGTGGTGCCCAGAACTGGACACAGTACTCCAGCTGAGCCCTAATCAGTCAAGAGTAGAATGGATATAAAACTGTATCAATTCATATTTTAATGGAAATATATTTGGAAGGAACATGCTTGTTTGAAAAAAGAAAAATCTGTTAATGCACACTGGTGACGAGAAGACCTTGTCAATTATTTAATTTTTCACTTTTAGTAAGTGAGGCTATTGCATGATACTATATAATTCATGTATTTTGATAAATGATACTTGTGTAACTTTATAGCATGTTAGTAAATGAAAAATATGATTTTTTTTGTAAAAGAAATGCAGTTTGGTCATAAATCCTCACTAGAGGACCTCTTATTCATTCTATGCTGAAAAGGGGGAATATATTTATGTTCATATTATTATGTGTGTTAGCAGATTTCCCCAGTATATATTTTCCTCTTGAGTCACTGTAGTGTTTTATCAATGTATAGTGTTTTGGGACCATTAAGAATGAGGAATAGTGAACATTTTTATAATTTTCTAAGTTCCGTTGACGTTCTGAAATTAAAAATAAAATCAGGAACATTTTTGAGTAAAGTTTTAGTTTTTCCCCACCACCAGTTTTTGAGCAAACATAATGCTGGGTTATTTTAAATCTTGTCTTTTAATGAAATTACACATTTCAAAGAAAAATGGGGAGACATTTTCATAGCATTTTTTATGAAAGTTTCCCTTTTTCCTCCCACCAACACTTGTCTGAGTAAATAAACTACTGCCCCCTTTAGGATGTGAGGATGCAATGTATACACTCTGCCTAATTTTTTTTTTAAATTATATAATGGGTCAACACTCATAAAATCATTTTTTTTTACTGTCATTTGTAATGGAGTATTTGCTTGGCTAAGAAACATTTGAGGGACTGCTCTATTGCATTATTGGTATGAGGCTGGGGAGGGAAACAGTAGGAGTCATTTGTGAAAAAGCAATAAATATACAGAAGTTTCTGTAATTTGAAGCCAAAGAAACATTATCTCAACAAAAAATGAACTTTATTTGGATGGGAAGAACAAAGGAAAGTTCCTGCACCCAAAGAATCACTTACTATTTGTCTAGATGGTTCACTAGATTCCGTGCATAGCATACAATTTTTCATTTTATGAAAAGAACCTGAAGGTGGCACTCTGTAATCATTTTTTCTTAAATCGAATATATTCAAATTTATAAATTGTTTTCATGCTGAAATCCTTTACTTGCAGTTTCTTTTCATCACATTCTGCATTATTTTTACCATCTTCATTATATATATTCTTATATTCCCTTTTCCACTAAAATCAAAGGGTATTCCATGCTTAGAGAGCTTTCTGATTCAGGCTCTAGACATCTGTGGCAGGCCCATACCAGCCAACTCAGGCTGTGGAGCTGTTTCATTGCTGTGTAGATTTTCAGACTTGGGCTGGAGTCATGGCTGGGACCTTCTCACACCTCATAGCGTCTTGGAGCCCAAGTTCCACACTGAGCCTGGAAGTCTACATAGCAATAAAATAGCCTCACAGCCTAAATCCCACAAGCCTGAGTCGGCTGACCTGGGCCAGCCACGGGTGTCTAGTTGCTTCATAAACATATCCTAAATCAGTGGTTCTTAGCCAGGATTATATGTACTCCTGGTAGTACACAGAGGTCTACCAGGAGGTAGTACATGAACTCATCTAGATATTTGCCTAGTTTTACAACAGGCTATGTAAAAAGCACTAGCAAAATCAGAACAAACTAAAATTTCATAAAGGCATTAATCTTGTTTATACAGCTTTCTCTATATATTACACACTGAAATTTAAGTACAATATTTATATTCCATTTGATTTATAATTATATGGCAAAATAAGAAAGCAAGCTATTTTTCATTAATAGTGTGGCGGAACACTTTTGTATTTTTATGTCTGATTTTTGTAAGTAAGTAGTTTTTAAGCGAGGCGAAACTTGGAATAGGCAAGACAGAGCACCTGTCTTGCCTATTCCAAGTTTTGCCTCGCTTAAAAACTAGTTACTTACAAAAATCAGACATAAAAATACAAAAGTGTTCCGCCACACTATTAATGAAAAATAGCTTGCTTTCTTATTTTACCATATAATTATTGAGAGCCACTGCCTTAAATCTCTGATTTGACAAGCTACTGAAATCAGTTAGACTACACATATGCTTAGTTAGACATTTTGTTGAATTAGTCCTTAAATGTTGTTGGGATGTCAATTATCTATTGTACCTATAAAAAAAGTTTAGAAGGAAGAAAGCCAATTTGATTTGATTTCTTAATCTCTATTTGGCCAAGGACCAAATCTGCCATATGAATTTAGTTATCACTAAGGGCTAGCTGGCTGGAGTGAGTAACCTGGGCACACGCCTAGGGCATCATGGTCGGTGAGGCACCATCTGAGTACTGCAAGCTGGTGGATTTGGGCTGCAGGAGTAGGGGTGAATATGGGCAAGCCCCGTGCTCGAGATCAAGCAGAGGCCAGATGATGTTGTCCCAAGATGCCAGCCTGGCATAAGTGTTTATCTCTGCATAATTAACATGCCAGCTCATGTGCCCCCCTTTCTCATGGGCATAGTGGTCATCATGGCATGTATTGCTAGGGGAGCCACCAGAATCAGCCCTGGGCACCAGGACAACACCTGCCGCTTTCAGATGCTCAGCTCTGAAGGCAGTGTTGCTGCCATCCTCTGTGCAGATGTAATGGTGGTAATACACCATCTCTCATTTTTGCACTGCTGCTATGGTCACAGAGCTGCATTCTGAGTTGGGTGCCTAGTCAGACAGCATATTATTTTTCATGGGGCTTTTTGGTGCTGAGCCTTAGTATTTATTTCATTACAAATTAAGCACTGAGAGGAGCCCACAGAGATTAGGGGCAATGAGAGCTTCTGCCAGAGGAACCTGCTGGGTGGGGTCAAAGGCACCAAATACAAGTTTGCCCAGGGTGCTGTTTAAGGCCAGTTCTCACTATCATTAACTTTTTCTTTGTTTGCCCTTTAATGAAATATTTAAATAATTGTATCAAGCTGTCTATTTTAAAAGGAAGAAGTTCTCACAGAAGAACAATTTTTCTGAGTTTTCATCATATGATAAGATGATTCAAACAAAGCGAGCTGAGGCATTGAGATTGGCCATGCAAAAGGAAATGAAAGAGACACAGGCTTTTATTGAACAGCACAGAAAGTAAGTATTATGTTTATGTTGCTTAATGACCATGTTTTTTTTAAAAAAAATGTTGTTCAGCTGTTCTTAACACTTGTAACTTTTTTCTCTTCACAAATCACCCATTTTACCATTTGTAAAGAAAGAAAATCATTACAAATGATCTGTATTATGAATAAAAATGTAAGGAATACTTTCCTTCACAAATCACAGTGCTCTGATGAGACAGGAGTATGAACTATTGAATTTTTAATTAAGAAATTCAATATTTGTTGTTCCTATGCAGTGAGGAAAATGTTCCCTTTCACTATTTCTTATTTCATATGATATATTATAGAAGTATTTAAATAACATTTTTTAAATCTTTACTAACTATCAATGTAGTGAGAGGCAGACTAGGGGTTTGTGGGGCCCTGGGCCAGAGGAAGTGGGGGCCTCTCTCCACCCTTTCTGCCTGCAGTTCCCCTACCCCCTCTTCCCTCTCAAGCTTCTTCAGGGGAAATGAGGTCATAGTGTGGGAGCTTGTTGGTGGTGCTCGTACCAGGGAGCTTGGTCAGTGTGGGGACTTTGAAGCCTGAAGAGTTAGTCTGCTTGCTCAACTACATATCTTTTCTTATAGGTTTCTTAATTTCTGGTAAATCAGATTAATTGTTTTATTGTAATAGGTTATAATAGGTTTATAGAATCCTAGAATACTAGAACTGGAAGGGACCTCGAGAGGTCATCAAATAAAGTCCCCTACTCTTATGGCAGGACCAAGCAACTGTCTAGATCATCCCTGAAAGATGTCTATCCTACCTGCTCTTATATATCTCCAATGATGGAGATTCCACAATCTCCCTATGTTAGCTGTAATGCAAGTGACATACAGGCCACAAACCTAAGGCAAAGTTAATGTATATATGTCTGAGACCTTTCACCTAATAATCTTCTGATCAGATTAATTGCTGAGTTTATAACACATACTGTTCAAATTAATAAAATTAACCTCCTAAAATCAAGGGACAGCTTCCTTCCACAATCCAGTGTTCCTTCCAGGGAGCTTGCCCTGCTCTGCTAACCTGGTGTTCCTTCTAAAGAGCAGGCCTGGGACGTGGGGGCTTGCCCCATTCTACTCACCTGACGCTCCTGCACTGGATCCCATTGGCCCAGAGGTTAATCTACCACAGAATGTACTACAGGGAATATTACATCAAAGTACAAAGGCTGAATATAAACAAATAACACAAGTATTTATTGTGTTTGCCCTCCAAGTAGGGGCAAAATTAGAAAAGCGAAGGCACAAAACAAGCTGGCTACATCTACACAGGCACCCTTTTCCGGAAAAGGGATGCAAATGAGAGAAGTCGGAATTGCAAATGCAGCGGGGAAAAATGCAAATCCCCGCTGTATTTGCAATTCCGACTTCTCTCATTTGCATCCCTTTTCCGGAAAAGGGTGCCTGTGTAGACGTAGCCGCTCAGTCTAGCTAGAGACATAAAGGGTGACAAAAAACCTACAAATATAGTAGAAGCAAGAGGAAGACCAAGGACAGGGTAGGCCCATTGCTCAATGAAGAGGGAAATACAACAGAAAATGTGGAAATGGCAGAGGTGCTTAACGACTTCTTTGTGTCTGTTTTCAGCAAGAAGGTTGGTGGTGATTGGACCTCAGGAGATCATCAAGTCCAATCCCCTGCCCTCATGGCAGGACCAAGCACAGTCTATATCATCCATGATAGATGTCTGTCTAACCCGCTCTTAAATATCTCCAGTGATGGAGATTCCACAACCTCCCTAGGCAATTTAGTCCAGTGTTTAACGACCTTGACAGTTAGGAAGTTTTTCCTGATGTCAATCTAAACCTTTCTTGGTGCAGTTTAAGCCCGGTGCTTCTTGTCCTATCATCAGAGGCCAAGAAGAACAATTTCCCCCCCTCCTACCTGTGACACCCTTTTAGATACATGAAAACCGCTATCGTGTCCTCTCACAGTCTTCTCTTTTCAAAACTAAACAAGCCCAATTCATTCATCTTTGCCTCGTAGCTCATGTTTTCTAGACCTTTAATCATTCTTATTGCTCTTCTCTGGACTGTCTACAATTTTTCCACCTCTTTCTTGAAATGTGGTGCCCAGACCCTGGACACAATATTCCAGCTGAGGCCTAATTAGCACAAAGTAGAGCAGAAGAATGACTTCTCATGTCTTGCTCCCAACACTCTTATTAATGCATTCCAGAATCATGTTTTCTTTTTTTTTGCAACAATGCCACACTGTTGACTTATATTTAGCTTGTGGTCCACTATGACCCCTAGATCCCTTTCTGCAGTACTCCTTCCTAAACAGTCACTTCTCATTCTGTATGTGTGAAACCGATTGTTCCTTCCTAAGTGGAGTACTTTGCATTTGTCCTTATTAAACTTCATCCTATTTACCTCAGACCATTTCTCCAGTTTGCCTGGATCATTTTGATATCCTCCAAAGCAGTTGCAACCCTTCCCAGCTTGGTATCATCTGCATAGTGAATGTCAGTGAAAATCAGAGAGGTTCAGAAATTAAAATAGGAAAAGAACAAGTTAAAATTAATTGGAAAAGCTAGATGTCTTCATGTCACCAGGACCTGATGAAATGCATCCTAGAATACTCAAGGGGCTGATTTTCAAGGTATCTGAGCCATTAGCCATCATCTTTGAAAGGTCATGTAAGATTCCAGAAGACTGCAGAAAGGCAAATATAGTGCCCATTTATAAAAAGAGAAATAAGGAGAACCCAGAAAAGGACAGAGCAGTCAGTTTAACTTCCGTGCCAGGAAAGATAATGGAACAAATAATTAAGGAATCCATCTGCAAACATCTGGTAGATAACATGATAAGTAACAGTCAGCATGGATTTCTCAAGAACAAATCATGTCAAACCAACCTGATGGCTTTCTTTGATAGGATAACAATCCTAATAAGGAGAAACAGCAGACATGGTATACCTGGGCTTTAGTAAAGTATTTGAGTCTCGCACAACCTTCTTATCAATAAACTAGGAAAATATAATGTAGATGGGGCCACTATACTGTGGGTGAATAAGTGGTTGGATAACCACTCTCAGCCCTGGTCTATACTATAGCTTTATTTTGAAATAACCCCCCTTATGTTGAATTAATTAGCAGAGCATCCACACTATCAAGCCTGTTGTTTCGAAATAATGAGCCACTTATTGTGAAATATGTACTCCTGCTTTTCTTGAGGAATAATGCTAATTTCAAAATAGTTATTTTGAGGAAGTGGTAGTGTGGATGCTCCGGTGCCACTATATTGAAATAACTAGTCCCCAGAGTAATTCAAAGTAATTACTCCCGGAGGCTCTAAGTCAAGGTAGCACATCTGCATTAACGGAGCCTGCTTTGGACTAATATCGAGGCTTCCCTGTAGTGAGAACACTCTGTTTTGATTTTGTTAAATCAAGAGTCATTAAGTCGATTTAAGTAACTTCAAAATAGTTTCCTAATGTAGACATGCCTTCAGAGAGTAGTTATCAATGATTCACAGTCAAGTTGGAAGGGTATAATAAGTAGGGTTCCTCAGGGATCAGTTTTGGGGCTGGTTCTGTTCAATATTTTCATCAACAATTTAAATAATAGCATAAAGAGTATACTTATAAAGTTTGCAGATGATACCAAGCTGGGAGGGGTTGCAAGTGCTCTTGAGGATAGGGTCCCTTCACAGTGTACCACCTTTGGAACAGCAGTTCTCTCAGCGGTCCACCAATAAGGCCCGAAGTCCCTCCTTTCTAGAGGCTAAGAGTACTGCTCCACAGTCACCTACAGTGGAGTGCTTACAGGGACACTCCTTGAAGTAGAAAAATAAGGTTATTCACCTTGTGCAGTAACTAGTGTTCTTCAAGATGGGTGTCCACAACCCGCCCGTCCTCCCCTCTGCTTTGGAGCTCTGCTGTAGACAAGGAACTAAGGCCATAGTTGATGGCGTGCATGCGTCAGCATGCTCGCTACGTCACAAGTGGTGCTGTGCATGTGCGTCAGCACCCAAAGGGTAGCACTGCTGCCAAAAATTTCCAATTAGAAGCACAGGGGTGACAGGACACCTATAGTGGAGCGCCCACAGGGATACCCATCTCGAAGAACACCAGTTACTGCACAAGGTGAGTAACCTCCCTTTTTCACACATACAAAATGGGAAGTGACTGTCTAGGAAGGAGTACTGCAGCAAGGAATATAGGGGTTATAGTGAACCACAAGCTAAATATGAGTCAACAGTGTGACACTGTTGCAACAAAAAAACTAACATCATTCTGGGATGCATTATTAGGCATGTTGTAAACAAGACATGAGAAGTAATTCTTCCCTTCTACTCTGTGCTGATTAAGCTTCAACTGCAGTATTGTGTCCAGTTCGGGGCACTGGAATAAATTGCCTATGTAGGTAGTGGAATCTCAATCATTGGAGATATTTAAGAGTAGATTAAACAGACATCTGTCAGGGATGATCCAGATGGTGGTTGGTCCTGCCGTTAGGGCAGAGGACTGGACATGATGACCTCTTGAGGTCCCTTCCATTTCTAGTATTTTATGATTCTATATGTCAAAAGATGTTGTTGTCATACATTTAACAAACATTCTAAGAATTGTAAATTGTTCAAACTTCTGCCTTTTGTCATACTATTTGCATGTATTTTGAATCATTCAGAAGCCAACACATTAACCATTGAACTTATCCAAAAAAGGATATAGATTTTTAGACCTACTCTGTAACTTTGTCTTAAATTTTCCAACACGTCTATAATTTAGTTCATGTTTTTGAAGAATGGGGTAAATTAAACTCCTGTCTCTCCAGAGGCATGCCTGTCATCACAAGGTGTATGAAGGCAGTTAGTAGGATTTGGAGGAGTGCATGGAACTGTACTCCCATACGTTGCAGAGACCAGCTTCTTTGGTGGTGCCTTCATATCAATGCATAGTGATGGAGACTGGGAGCAGAGATTCTGCCACTGTGTGATTCCTCTGGGTTTTCACATTTCCTTCCTACCTGTATAGAAAGGTTGGGATTGTGGAGGGCTTCTTCAACCATTTGCACTTCTCCCTTCCTGAGGGACATAGCCTAGGTACTTATTTGGGCCAATATTAGTTAAAATGAGCTCTTTGGTTCTTTTAGTAATTAATTGACCTCAATTCATGTGTTGCTCTTTGTAGATATTAATTAAGTTTCTCTATAAATTAACTTAACTTACCTCCACATGCTGGGTTTTTTGCAAAGGTTTAACAATGATGGAGATGCACTCATGCATACCACTAGCATAGCATTGATGTGTGCTGTTGTAAAAAAATGACTTGCTCTGTGGGAGTGTTATTCATGTATATGTTCATGAATCTTATGTAAAACTAAAGAGTTACTACACTCATCATCCTGGAAGTTCATAAATCCCTCACACAGTGAATCATTAACAAATTAAGTATGTTAATTTAAATATGAAAGAATGATAATTTTAAAAAAATCAGAATAAAAATTATGTTACTAATATAATGCCTACTGAATTTCTCCATTAATTCACACAGCTTTTCTTTATAAATTTTCTTTTATCACTTTTGAGCATCTCACGTCAATACTTTGGTTCACATTCCAAAAAGCACAATTCAGACGGATTTGTCTAGTGTGCATTATGCCACCAGCATGTCTAATCCTAGGAAAATTAACTGACTACAGGGGGGAATCTCTGTTTGCATTGTCAAGGTAGTTCTTGCACCAGTGTTCCCTCTAAGCTGCACAGCATCACAGCTTCACAGGTGATTAATCAGCCCTGCCCAGTCAGTCAGCTCTGTGTGCAGAGCCCTGAACCTCTGACTGGACAGGGCTGATTAATCACCTGTGAAGCTGTGCTACCACACAGCTTAGAAGGAACACTGTCTTACACTACTCCACATCTCTTTATTTGGTGTAGCAAAGAAAATACTAGAAGAATTATGCATGGTTAAGACACTTTAACACCATGATAATATCCAAACGCAGTTTCAGCCTTTTGGAGCCATTAGCAGCCAGTGTAGATCAGATGAGTCTTTAGGCTGTTCTACCTGTGCATATGACTTAGAATTTAGGGAAGAGACAGATGGAACTATGTGTCTTCTTCGAGTGATGTCCCTGTGGGTGCTCCACTCTGGGTGCTAGTGCGTCCTTGCATCAGCGACTGGAGATTTTTTTCTAGCAGTGCCCTGATGCACCCCATTGGCATCCGCCTCAGTTCCTTCTTTACCATCCTCGGCAGCAGACCTTCAGTCACCCTTTCTTCAACCTAAATTAGTTTTAAAAAATTTAAGAGACTCAGTTTTTCTCATTGTCCAGTTTTTCAACCCTTTCCCCCTCGTATTTCATAAAAAAAAATGGGGAAAAACTTTAAAAAAACCCTTCGTTCTTCTTTGTCCTTTCCCCACCTCAACATGCCTGGCTTACCAGATTTTAAAAGATGTGACTCTTGTCACAAGACCATGCCAGCCTCGGATGGCCACTTCTCCTGCCTAGGAGAGGGACACCTTACGCGGAAATCCCCCCCACTGCTCAAACCTCACTGTGAGAACAAGGCGGGATCGTGCCAATAGACTAAAGCTTTTGCTCTACAAAAAATCTTTATAGCCTGTCCCTGAGGACTCTCTACCACAGCCTAGAGAGAATGAAAAGGCTTGAAGTATGGACAGAAGTCATCTTTCTACCTTGTCTGACAGGGAAAAAATGAAGGCCAGGGTTTCCCTGGCCAAGTCACTGCCCTTGGCACTGAGCTCATCAAGAGTGAGCATAGGTGACACGCCTTGCACCTCCGGCACCGCACTGTTGAAACAGTACGCCACAGAAACGAGCTTATTCAGAGCCCAAACATAAATCCACGGCACCATCTGTGTCATCAGCACCTTCAGCAATGTCATCTGATGCACCTGGCAAGCCACACATGTCAGCATCAAAGACAGTACTGGATATGGCACCGAAGAGTCCCTGTACTGATATGCCCCTGCCAAGGGCACCATCACGGACATCATCTATGGTACCATTGATACCGACATCAGCACAGACTAGAACAGTTCCGTGTAAAGAACTTTCAAAGCATTCCATGGCACCAACAGAGCACTGATTGTTGGCACTACATTCACTGGCATCTTTAGTACGTTCCGTTCACTTGCCTTGCTCTCCAACTTCATTTCTCTCAGTTAGGCTGATACAGGTCAACACAGCTGCTTCTCCCAGTACTCCTTACCCATGCAGAGGTGTTCTCCTTAGGAGTCATGTTCAGCAAGACCGTCCCATATGCCACCACCACCACATTGGTACGGGCACCACGTACCTGCCACCACCATACCCTGGCAAGTGGTTCCTCTGGGACACATGGTTGACCCACAGAATCCAATATACTGCTCCCTTAACACCAGCCAAGAGACCACCACATTCCCCGCAGCATGAACCATGTAACATGGCACTGGATTGCCTGGATCATCATCAATCCAAGGAAGAAGATTTCCTCTCAAAGGGGAAAGTTAGATCTCTCCCCCACAATTCGTCCTCTTCTCCAGATGAGGCTAATTCACACCACTCCACCTCCAACAGATGACATCAAACAATTCCAGCAGTTGTTCAAGAGAATGGTGTCAGTGGAGGAGTTGGACCTCCTGGAGGTCCAAGAGAAACAACCAGCTAAATCCTACAACCAGCTGCATCCTCTAGGATTGCACTTCCCATGGATGAGGCTATCCTGTATCCTGCCAATGCAAGCTGAACATGCCTATGAACAAAAGGGCGGACAGAAAATACTTCGTGCCAGACAAGAGAATGGATGTTTTTTTTCCCATCGCCCTCCCAATTCCAGGTCGATTCAGTTCAACACAAGGTGTAAAACCCGCACTTCAGGTCCACTCCCCAGTACAAAGATCATAAGTGGCTAGATACTCTGGGCAAGGAAGGTTTATTCATCTGCCACTCTACATTCACAAGTAGCTAATTACTCAGCAATACTAGCTGACTATAACTACATCAGTTATTCAAAGAAGAGCTTTCACAATTCCTCATGGAGCAGAAATGACCCCAGCTCCAGAGTATCATCCAAGAGCACCACCCATTGCCTGCACTGGCCTGCAACTGGCAATGAATGTAACAGACACTGCGGCCCACAGCAAGGCTATCATGATTGTAATGCATAGTGGCTCAGGCGTCTGGAATTCCTAGGGAGCTACGACTTAAAGTCAAGGACCTCCCTTTTGACAGGACGAACCTGTTTGTGAACAAGACAGACAAAGTCCTGTATTCCATGAAGGGCCTCTCACACAATTCTGAGGACTCTTGGAGTGTACACACCTCCCAACAAGAGACAGGTACAACTACACAAGACCCAGGGAACCAGATATGTGAGAACATGTTGCAAGAATTACCTTTCCAGCAACTTGCCTCCATGGTTATCATTACAACCGACACCTCGCTTATAGGATGGGAGGCTATCTCAACGCTCATACATACAATAAAGGACAAGTGGGCTCAGCACAAACAGACACTCCACATTAACCTCCTCAAACTAAGGGTGGTATGATACCTGTGCTGCCACTTTCTACCATATATTACACACAAGACAATCACTATCATGATGGACAATACAGCATGTATGTATTACATCAACTGTTAGAGCTGAGCCTGATCCAGTTCTCTCTGTACAGAGGTTATAAACCTATGGAATTGGTGCATCAAGCATCACGTCAACCCCACTGAAACCTACCTACCTGGGGTGCTCAACATCATGGCAGACAACCTCAGCTATATTTTTTCAGACTGACACGAGTGAGAGATAGACGCAGTAGCCCTCTGAAAGGTCTTCTTCAAATGGAGCCAGCCCGACATAGATCTATTTGCAATCAAGTCCAACCACAAGTGTCACCAGTTCAGTTCCAGGGCTGCTCTGGGCAGAGGATCTCTAGGGGACACTTTCCTCTGAAAATGGGATGCCCTCCTCGTATATGTATTCCCACTACTACCTCTGATTCACCAAGTGATCACAAAAATCAGACAAGACCGAGTGCGAATCTTTCTAGTCACTCCATCATGGTCCAGGCAGACCTGGTTCCCTTACCTGCAGAGACATTCTCTCCATGTCATGATCTGCTGTCTCACTACCAGATGGTACATCCCAGTCTGATAAAACTCCACCACAGAGTTTGACTCTTACATGGCTCCATGATGCCAAAAAAACCTGTTCAGACAGGCTACATCTACACTGGCATGTTTTTCTAGAAATGCTTTTAATGGAAAAGTTTTCCATTAAAAGCATTTTTGGAAAAAGAGCATCTAGATTGGCACAGACACTTTTCCACAAAAGCACTTTTTGCAGAAAAGCGTCCGTGCCAATCTAGACACGCTTTTGCTCAAAAAAGCCCTGATCGCCATTTTCGCGATCGGGGCTTTTTTGCACAAAACAATGCTGTCCTGTCTACACTGGCCCTTTGCGCAAATCATTTGCGCAAAAGGGACTTTTGCCTGAACAGGAAGGGCAAAGTATTTCCACAAGAAGCACTGATTTCCTACAGTAGGAAGTCAGTGTTCTTGTGGAAATTCAAGCAGCCAGTGTAGACAGCTGGCCAGTTTTTGCGGAAAAGCGGCTGATTTTCCGCAAAAACTGGCCAGTCTAGACACAGCCACAGGGTAAAACAAATTCTAATCAACAGTAGGAGAAAATACACCAGAAGGACATACACATACAAATGGACAAGGTTCTCTGAGTGGGTAAGGAAGAAGCACAACATCCCACCCACTACTACCCCTCTTTCAATCATACTAGACTACCTCCTAGAACTATGGGAATCGGGGCTCTTTCAGCACAATAAAAGTCCACACAACTATGATTGCTGCGTTCCACAAGCCTATTGATAGCACCTCCATTTTGCACATCCTATCACTAAGCATTTTCTCACAGGACTTCAAAATACTTTCCCTGCAGTATGACCACCTATACCAATGTGGGACCTTAATCATGTCCTGAAAAGCTAAACTAGGTCACCCTTTGAACCATTTGCATCCTGACCTTGGTTACACCTCTCCATGAAAGCTGCCTTTCTAGTGGCCATTACCTCCAGCAGGAGGGTGGGGGAGATAGCAGCTTTAATGGCTGACCCGCTGTACACAATTTTCACTAAGGACAGAGTAATGCTCAGACTCCACCCCAAATTACTCTCGAAAGTTCCCACACCCTTCCATATCAAAGAACCCATACACTTACCTGCATTATGTCCTAAACCTCATAATAATGCGACTCAGGCAGCATTACACACTCTGGACATCCAATGAGTGCTTGCGTTTTACCTTGATAGGACAAAATCTTGAAGAAAGTCAATGAGACTTTGGACAAGTCATCTCCTCTAGAAAATATCCAAATGTATCTCTTCACTCAGTGTTATACCATCCACAACAAACAACTACCCCTGGTCATAACAGCTCATTCCACCAGAGCGGTGGCTTCCACCACAGCCTTCCTTAACAATGTCCTACTAGAAGGCATTTGCAAAGTGGCAGCCTGGTCTTCCAAGCATATATTTGCTAAACATTATGCACTCACCTCTGTCTAATTCAAATAGAGCCAGTGGCACAGGCGATACTGTCCACACTCTTAGGACCAGGAATCTTTGTGTAGATTCCTATGTTAGTAACCCCCCCCCCCATTTATTGACTTTGATCCTTATCTGCTTCGTTTTAACTGGCCAATCTTCAGGTGCTTACTGATGACCCTTCTGCCTTCCTGTTTTTCCCTTTGATTTTTTCATAACCTCTGCTCCTTGTTTCCCGTCCCCCTCCCCCCTTCCTTTTTTTTCTTCCCCCTTCTCCCCTATTTATTTTGGGTCTGCACATCCTAAACTCAACACTCCAGTCATCTGAAGAAGTGGGCTATGCCCACGAAAGCTCATGATACCATGTATATGTTTTGTTAGTCTATAAAGTGGTACCAGACCAGTTTTTGTTTTTAAAGTTTATTCTGTATGTAAAGTAACCTCCATCCTTACTCGGTGCTGTGACTTAGCCAGATTCCATAGCCATTTTGGTTTTTGTGTGAATTCTTTTGCTGCTATATTTTTTCTCTTTGCACTTGAATGCAGTGGTGTTCCTTTAAAGTGCTGATCTTCCATTTTAATGTCAGTGCTTCGCACAGACGTCCCAAATACAGAAAGTGCATTTTGTACCAGCCATCAACACTTTATTTCACTGTAAAATGGTTGACTGGGTAAAACTAAGCAATACCATTTACTTTTTAAAATATAGTTTTAAACCTTTAATATACATTTTTTTTAGAGATAAAGAAGTGCTTCAGGAATGGAGACAGCATGCCAAGATGTTGAAGGAGAAGAAAGAAGTATTGTTCAGGTATTCACCTTCAAAAACAGACATGGTATGTAATATAGAATAGCAAGGCCCATTGGATCAAGTAAATAATCCATTGACAAGATGTTTTGAATCTTTTTCTCTGTGAATTGTACATGTAAGTTAAAATAATACAAATAAATAGAAAAATTAATATTTAAAATACTATCACTTTGAAAAGCATTTTGGATCTGCAGCTCCCACATGAAATATCTATATGGACCATGTATGAATTTATTGGATCAGTGTGCAATGATCCTGCAAACAGTTATTCAATATCTATGGTAATTCCAAATTCCGATATTTGGCTATTGGAGATGTTGAAATACAAATACTTATATTTATATATTTTTTAAATTATGGAATGCCTTCAATTTGTGATATTGCCAAACTGAAATTGACGTGGGATGGATCTTATAGTTTCCACAGGAGTCTGTAAACTCTGGCACTCTAAATGGAAGCATATTAAGATTCAGCTATGTAAGAAAAATTGGGTTTGTCCCCATATTTGCTTTTTATAAAGTATAAAAAGGCCTGAAAAGTGCTTCCCAGTTACACAAATAAAAAAGCCAGAATTCTTGTTGTTTCTTTATAATAGAAATTCTGACCTTGTTATAAGCATGATTTTGCAAGAAAGTAGATATTAAAAACTGAACAATCATGCCTCTTAAATGCTCCAGTGTGGAACTCATTATGACCATGACAAAATAAGGGACATAAAAATTATTCAGTAAACTTCAAATGCAAAAGGAATCATTCTGTTAGTGTAAATAACTCTTTCTTTAATATCAGTTTCATGATTCTATGGTTCTGATGTAAAAATTGTTCAACAACAGAAATGAGGGCACAATAAACTTGTGTGGAAAATAGGTAAGCTTTGAATTAGAACAAATGACATTTCTGAGAATTAGGTCCAATTAAAAGGGAAGGAGTTTAATCAGTTTTTTAAATATTTTTTTCTTTATTGACACATGTTTAGCAATGTCTAATAAACATCTGGTAAAAAAGGACATCTTTATTAAAGAATAATCCCCTCACTCCTTCTAATAACACATGAGAATTCAAAATACATATCTCTGACACACCTCTGAAAGAACAGGCTTTTCTTTTCTAATATTTCTAACATAATGTGAAGGTTTTAAAAACCCAAAAATACATTTTTAGCTCTTCATTGTAAGTCATATACAAGCAAATGAGGGCACAACTACTTTTAAAATCAATACTTTGTGAGTCAGTTACTAAAATGATGGTAACATAGAATAGAAGTTAGGACTTGTGGAGCAAAATCCACTGTTTTCAGTGGTGCGAAGATTTCACCAGAGTTCATTTCTCAATTCTACCAATCACCTGAAATGAGCAAGTCATTTCATTTCTCTGTTCCTCTGTTTCACATTCTATCCTTGGTCATGTCTTTTTAGATTGTAAGTGCTTGGGGACAAAGACTATCCTTTACTATGTGTTTTTACAGTGCTTAACACAATAAAGCCCCTACCTCAACACACAAAAATAATTAATATTAAAATAATTATAATTAAAGTTTAATTTATAGCATATATGTAGTAGGCTTTTTTTATTTGAAATATTATTCCCTAATCTGTATATTTTAAAATTATTCACTTATGTAGATTGATACCTCTGAAAATAAGCCAAGTTGTGTTGCCAAATGTGTGGGTGATTCCAGGAATGTCTGCTATCATTAAACTGATAACATAGTGTGATGTTCTTCATTAAATAATAAAATAATTAAAATAATACAAGGGCAACATTGGAATTGGGCAGTATCCCCTGCCTCTACAATTTACTGATTGCAGTTAAGCTTGTGAGGAAGAATATTATCATTTCACAGAGGTGGAACAGATCTCAGACCCTAATTAATGGCTTCTGGTTTTGGAAATGGAAAATAAAAATAAGGTTTGAAATGTATAAAAGGGCAACCAAGTGAAAAATCCTGGCTCCATGACTGGTTAAAAATAATTATGTGACAAATATGATAGTTGTGAAAGTAGCAAAGACCAAATTCTTCTGCCAATTTAAAAAACAACTCTGGCACCCAAACTGCTCACATTGCAGTTGTAGATTTATAGCATGACTCCCATTTCATAGGCAAGGTTGGGAGCACAGCAAGCACAGCTGTTTGCTACAGGAGACTTAGTTGGAGGCCAGATAACCAATATGAAGGATGAAATCCTGTTTGAGAGTAGATGCAGGATGCTTTTCTCTGTGTAGGAATGTATCTATTTTAGTTAACTTGACCGGGGTATTTTTAGAATGTATAGCTTTGATTAAAATAGTTGAGAATTAGATAGATCATGTGTGATATCAATATATTAGACAGTGTAATAATTGTATAGTATCTTTACTTGTCAAAGAGGGCCCTTGTTTTTCTTTTCCATGTTTCCAATTTTTTTGAATTCAAAGAAGAGAATGTATTCAGTCTGAGAGCACAATTCTTGAAGTCCAGATTTTTTTCTGTCATTTCTACATAAATACTTAATACTGTAGGCATTGTTGAATGTGTATATATGAAGCACAAGAGGGCACTGTAGTACTGTACAGTGTATGTATGTTATAATCGAGAGGTTGCTAAATTCCCTTGTTTCTGAGTGATCGAATACATAGGTTATATTAACAATATCTAGCAAATTCAATGCATATAAAAGTCTGCATGGAATACCTTTTCATCTGCTGGGAAAATAACACAGTGGGGAACAGATTATCCAACAAGTTTTTGGAATGAATTGGAGACAAATCTTAATTTCAGAAGGTGGAGAAAGCTTCTCAGGAGAGTGCTGATCTAGATTTAAGTTTGACAAATAAGGAGAAACTGGTTGAGAATTTGAAAGTGGAAGAAATCTTGGATGAAAGTGATCATGAAATGGTAGAGTTCATGATTCTAAGGAATGATAGGAGGGAGAACAGCAAAATAAAGACAATGGATTTCAGGAAATCAGATTTTATCAAACAGAGTTTGATAAAATCTAGAAGTCCTTTTGGCTACATCTATACTGCACATCAATTTCAAAATCAGCTATTCCAGAATAGTTACAGATGTAGGAATAAGCTGCCTGTTATTTTGAAATTATTTTGAAATAATGGAATGGCTGTGTAGACACTTGCATAATTTTTTCAAAATAATAGCCATTATTACGAAATAACTTTGCTGTGTAGACATACCCTTCCAGTCATATGGTTCTATGATATTCATTTTTATATTGTCACATATGAAGCACAGGTTTTAATATTCAATCTTATTCTGGTTTTGCAGAGAGTGAGGAAAGAGGTTTCACATTTCTTGCATGTTGCAGAGACTATTACTTGCTAAGTAATGAGCAAATGAAGCTTAATAATGTGAAGTCTGCCCAAGTTTCAAACTAAGTCCTCAAATAGCCACATAGCCATTTCTCGCTATGTGGACTAGTTTTAAGATTATTTCATGTGTATTTATTAGGCTGTGCATATACATATTTGTCTCTGGAAGCCTGTGATATATATTTCCATTATACTTTAATGATATGTTGAACAGAAAGCTGGCCATTGTGTAGAAACTGATTTTTGCCAAGGCCTTTTTGGGAGAGTCACAATGGAGTTCAGACTCTCTATTGACAATTTTTGCCTCCCCTTATGAATCAGTGAAAGCTGTTATGTGTGGCATGAGGATCAATTTAAGTGACGGTGCACCCGTTTTACCATAAAAAACACTTGGATCAACCAAGACCTGCAAGCTTTGTATAAATGAAAACTAAGAAAAAACATACCATGTTGTTAATGTAAAGTATTTGCCCTAAATCCAAAATATACAATAAACTTCCGATAATCCGGCACCTTTAGGACCCGGGGTTGCCGGATTATCAGATATGCGGGACTATCAGAAGGGGGGGCTATGAGGAGTCTAGGGTTGTGGGGAGGGGATGCCACCCCTGACCCCTCATAGCCCCCCCTTCCGATTGTCGGGCTCTGCCCCAGGCGTCCCTGATT
>JANRFK010003679.1:41436219-41446286 GCA_030068395.1 Apalone spinifera | reverse complement strand
CTGATGGTGCTGGACCATCAGGAGTGCCGGACCATCAGATGCCGGATGAATGGAGTTGTACTGTATAACTTAAGTGATGTTTGCATACTAAGGAAATTTATAGGATTCCTAGGCACAAGAATTTGCAAGAACCCCAGGCCAACTCTTGTAAGAATCATAAGGGGATCAGTCATGATCAGCAAAAAGCTGACAAGTTGTCAGGTAATTAGTAAATAATAATAATCTGTTAATAGACAATTAACTAACAGATAATAACCTACATTCACCAAATAAATTGCTCAGAATAAATACCTATCTCTAGCTGTGAATATGTGAAATATTTCTGAGTCTTTTAAAATCATGAGCTTTTCTAGAAAATCATGAATTTCATGAGTATAATGCCAACAAAGTATGTAAGTATAGTAGGTTGGAAAATAGTAATTTCTTTTCAAAAAGGTTTAAGATTTTAAAAATCATTGTAATTTCTTATGTGGAATGAAAGTGAGGTTGTGGTGGTGTTGGATTTTTTTCACAGAAGAACAAGGGAAAAAGAGAAAGTTGCCAATATCTGGTGACTGTTTTACTCCCTGAGGGTATGTCTACACTGCAAGCTAATTTCAAAATAAGCTATTCCGGAATAATTATTCCAAAATAGCTTATTTCGAAATAGAACGTCTACACTGCAGTGAAGCTTCAGAATTAGTCCAAGAAAAGCTTCCCTAATGTAGACGTGCTATCTCGATTTAGAGGCCCAGGAGGCACTGGGGAGGACTAACTTAGAATGGCCCTGGTGAGGGGCTATTTCAAAATAGCAACAGTCGAACATCTACACATGCCTTATTTTGAAATAGCTATTTCGGAATAGGCATTATTCCTTGTAGAATAAGGTTTACAGATCTCGGAATAAGCCATCTGTTATTTCAAAATTATTTCAAAATAATGGAATGGCTGTGTAGATGCTCACATTGCTACAGTATTTTGAAATAATGCTAGTTATCTCAAAATAACAGTGCAGTGTAGATGCACCCTGAGATATGAGAGAGCCAAGTCCAAGTCCCTATTCTGCCTGATCTGGAGTAGGAATTTGAACCTGGGTCTTCTGTATCTTAAATGAGTGATATGACTGCCAATCTATTGGCTCTCCTCGGGTGGGTCAGAGCTGTGTATATATGTGTGTGCGTCACCCTCACCAGAAATTCAATTCTGAAACTGAGACGTCTGCATCCAAGCTGATACATTACCACAAAACATTTTGATTTTGATGATATGTTACTTGTCAGGGAAATTTTTTTCAGTGAAAAATGATAATTTTTTGACCATCTCAACTTGTAATTTCCATGACTCCCATAGGTTGGACTAAGGCAGCTTTTAACTTGTAAAGCTGAAAATGGGACCATGGCAGTACCAAGCTCTACTGGTTATGCCGGTGAAATTTATAACTTATTTGAAGTATCATATATTGTTCTGCTGCTGAGATCTAAGGGCATGGCTATGCTAAAGCATTTACAGTGGTGTATCTATATTAGTGCAGCTGTAAAATATATAATGAAGCCACTCTAAGCCAGGGGGAAAAAGCTTTTTCCCATTGGCTTAACTACCCCATGAACAGCAGTAGCTATGTCAGAAGAAGAAGCTCTCCCACTGACATGGTCCTCACCAACACTTACATCAGTGCAACATATAGTGTGGGGTGGGGAGGGAATTATTCACATCAGTGAGTGACATTTTATATTGACATAAACCTGTAGTAGAGACAGACCCTACATTTTTGCAGTTTTCTGATTGTTATAAATTCCCCTACCACAGCCATAAGTGCTTGTAACTCTTATGAGTTCTCTCTCTTGCTATTTGTAAAGCACTCTTATGAGCACCACTAACTAAATACAAGTTGTACTGCAATTACAAGCAAAAATTTATTTTGCTGTTCCTGATTAATATGGCTCTAGGTAAATACTTTTTCAACTTCAATAAAAATTAAAAGAATACCCAAATAGAAAACTTGAAACGAGAGTTAAAGTTGAAAATGTATTTAGCCCTTTAAAATAACAAAAAAATGTTATAGATTTTTTAAAACATCAATAACAAATACTAAAACTTAGGAACTATACCTCAGACTCGAGGCATTTTGAACTGTTTTTACTAAACTGGCTTCAAAACTTGCTGAACTGCAGTATGGCGCCAAATGGTTTTACATATGGTTAGAATATTTTAAGAAATTTCCCCATCATAAAATACTCCTATAGTCCAGATTGGATCACCTGTCCCACTCTGGCTAGCAAGTCCAAAATGTTTCATTTCTATATATTGAAAGTTCACTATTTGAGTCACAGTTTTTCCAAGAGTTTAAAGCTGCAAACAACCTGTGTTCTAAAAGTCTAACTTTTATCTTTCTGGTCTAGAACTCAGTGACATTTTTGTCTGAATCTTTTTCAGCAAAAATAAAAATGAAGATGCAGCAACATTTCGAGTTGGTTTCACCAAATTGTCTTTGTAAAGGGGAAGAAACTAAGCAGAAAAAATCAAAAGAGTTTGACAAATTAGAAATGAAACATTTTGATTTTTCATTTTGAATTAACTGGTTTTCATATTTCCTTTCATTTTATTTAAAAGATAAAAAGTTTAGAAATGGTCAAATTCAAATGTTTTGATTGTGCTAAAACATTTTGTTTGATCCAGAACAAAAGTAAATCTGAATTTTTGATTAGCTGAAAATGTTGAGAAATGTGGGCTGCAAACCAAAATACTTTTTTCCAGAATTTCCAGGAAGCCAAGAAATTGGTTACTCACATAGCACCAGTCCACTGTACATCTGACTGAAGTATATAGGTTTAATTCTATCTTAGAAAAGGGAGGGGAACAGGAGTCAGCAAGCATAGAGATTTTGCTTGACAGCACTTTGCACTGCTAACAATGTAACCACCAGATTCCCATCTGCCTCTCTAATCATTCCAGTTAATTACCATTTCATGTGAAAAAAACGTTGATATGCAATGTTTTATGTTGATATGCATCACATGCACCTCTTTCTCATCTGCACAGTTGGGGTGGATTCTGTATCTTGCATTAACAGCAGGCATTTTGCCATCCACAGTCAATTGTATACAATCTTCTCATAGATTTGGGTGTTCTTTTTATCACAATGATTGATTCCAAGGGACATCAGGATTTACCCTGACGTATATAGCAGAGACTCTCCTTCCGTCAGTATTCAATGAAAGATATGGGGGGGAGGAGGTTGAGCTATATCGTCAGACACTAGGTAACCTGCTGTTGGACAGACTTAAGTTTCCTCTGCCCTTTAGTAAATATCTCCTGGCACAGGTTGTAGTGTGGATCAGGATACAGAGGAAGAGTTAAAGTTGGTACTTTCAGATTTTACAGTTTAGACTTTCTAATGGTTTTTCTCTGCAAATGTAATAGCTTAACTAAATGCAATAAAAATGTAAAAGTGCAAGATGCAGAATCTGGCTCTTAATTTTAGAAAAAGAAAAATCTATGCTTGACTTATATTAAATTTCAAATACAGTGCCATGATTTTAGCCACAGTAAGCTTAGCAGAATGGATTAGCAGAGTCGTTATGTAGCTCCAATGGACCTTTTCTGGAAAGATAGTATTAAAGTATAGCTTACTAGTTTCCTAAATTTATATTTGTAATCTAGCTAAGTCCAAACCTATGTTTTTTATAATATCAAAAGAGATGTGTTTATACTGTATGTATAAAATGTTTTCAGCCTTTCAGTTTTACAACAAAAAGATTGCTTAACATTTCCCACTTTGTTTTTCTGTTATTAAAGCTCTTCGTTCTTGTCAGAATGCCAGTTATTCAAAGTAGAGAAACCACTTGCTTTGGAAAATATAAAATAAGCTTTTAAAATTGAGGCCATTTTCTTTTCCTATGTTGCAATGAGCTCAGACTTAGTATATTGCACAACACATTTTTATGAAAATAAACAACCTGGGTGACCTGAGAGGCCTTCATAAGTAGATATGTTTGCAATAAATCTGGTTTTATCTCAGACCTCCACTCTGAATGTCACTGATTTTGTTTTTTAAGGCAATTAGTCACAAGCTGATGGAGATTTATTTTGTATTATCTGTTTACTTTGTAAGGAGCAAGGACTTAAAAACAAGTGTAAGCAAATGTCATATTTGAAGGTTATTCTCTAAATCTTTGTGTTAAATAGATATTCATAGATATGAGTAAAGGCTCTCTAAGTAGTCCAAAATAACTTCGAGATGCTGCCCCATGAGTTTTCTGTGTGCCTCTGATTATGTATTTTCTCTAGTGGTTACTTCTCTCTTGGAAGATATTCTCATGCTGGTTTTTACATTATACAACACTCAAACCAGTCCTGTCCTATATTTCAGTCAGGAATGCAAATAACTTTGCAGGACTCACTGACCATGCTCAGTACATTCACTGGTACCCTAGTTCAGGAACAGATTCTTTCCTAATTCAATGAGTAATACATCCAACTGAGATAAAATGGAGGCTGGTGGCTTCCATAAATATCAGGAAGGAAATCAATGCTCAGAGGTATATCCAAATTTTAGTTAGGGAGCCAGCATTTCCCAAGCAAATCTCCTGATTTCCACATAAGAGTAACCAAGTACTCTCCATGTCGTGTTTTTATTCTAGTCATCTGGCTGCAAAAGGTCCATCCCACAATCTTTGTAGCCCCAGCAGACAGAAGGCTGGACCAAAGACAGAGAGCTGTAGTACTAGGGAGACTATAAGCTCATATATATGAGTTCTGATCTCTATGTGTATGTCCACACCGCAACACTATTTCAAAATAACTAGCACTATTCCAAAATAACTTACTCCGCATCTACACAGCAGGCAGTTATTTCGAAATAGTGTCAAAATACTGTCAAGCTGGAGGACTTCTTACTTCGACTCCTGTAACCCTCATTGTACGAGGAATAAGTGAAGTTAGAGGAAGAGTGCTCTATTTTGAAATAAGTGCTGTGTAGATGGAACTTATTTCTATTTGAGATTGGCAGAGGATAAACCATGTTCTGGCATTAAGGCTGATCTGAGTTAGGTGCCTTTCTCAAAAAAAATCTAACCACTAGGCTATGAAGTCATTCTTACTTTTTCTCTTTCCCAATTACTATTTTAAATGTTTTATAGAAAGTAGAAGAGTTCCAACAGAAGAGATTAAGAAAGATCCACCCTAAAATATCTTCCTATAGGCCAGCAATTAGGGCACTTCTGTGGAAGCAAGGGTGCCATTTTGAGCATGTGGAGGGGAAGCAGCCATGTGTTCTAGCTAGCTTTTCATTCCGTTCCCTGGACTCTAAGGGAGTGAGGGGAAAGTGTTTGCATTCTGTGCATTCCTCTCATACCTGGCTGGCGAGCTCCCTTCCTATTCTTCAGCAAGTGTACAATTATTTGTTGCCAGTTATTAGGCCATATTAGCCAGATATGACTTTTGCATACATAAAAGGCTGGTTCCCTTTGTGGACAACTGTTTCCACAACACTCATGAGGACTTTGTGTTAGCAGTTAATGAGGGAGGCCCTGTTCACGGCCAGAATAAACCTGCAAACAGCACTGCCGCAGCAGATACAGCTGCCAGATCAGTGCAAATGGCTGCCATCATGTGTTGGTCATTATGTTTTTTTCACAGCCCAGAGTGACAAAAGTTTTGCTAACATAAGTCATAGTATAGACTTGGCCTTATTGTATGCAGTAACTGGAATTTATGCATGTCTTGTAACCTGCCCTTCCATCCCCTCTTCCTTGGAGTCCTATTGTAAGAGATTCTGCTGTGAGAAGGAATTGAATGGGATTCAATTATAGGCCCACATAGAAAATAAAGGCTGTAACACCCTACGGCTGTTGTTGGTCAAAATAACTAAACTCTCTAGAACATGAGGCACCTGCAAACTAGCAATGCAATGTGCATGTGGACTATATTTCTCAAAGAACTCCAGTTACTGCAGATGGCAAGTAACTCTCCTATACTTGAAAAAAATGAAAATCTTTCCTTTCTGGAAATATAGGTTCCACCTCTGAAAACTGGTACTCTCTGGTCTGGCAACGCACGCTGGAGCCTAATACAGGAAGATCAGCAGCCTGGCCAGGGCCATCAGGGCCACAGGAACCCCACATCAGTGCTGGGGCCCGAGACTTGAGAAACCCAGCAGCCTGAGGCAATACAGAGTCAGGGGCTGGGGAACCCCAGGCATCCGCAGAAGCATGGGGCCAGCAGCCGTAGAAACCCAGGTGCCTGTGGCAACTCAGGGCCCTGAGAAGCCCAGCCATTTATGGCAGCCTACAGCACTGTAGATAATCCTTTTATTTTAGTAATGGAATATTTTTTATAATAAGTAATAAGTGGAGTAAAATATGAAAAGTGTCCCTACAACATTCCATCAATTCTAAGGGTTTTCATAACAACCCTCTCTATCAAACATATTGTTTATAGGAAAGTCTGTAGCATCTGTGGTAATCTCTGGGCATAATTTTAAAAAATAGCTTTCCACAAATATATAGTTCTGAAATCATTTTTAATTGATGATAACTTTCCATTAAATGTACCAGCTCTATATTACATTGCATTTTTGTAGATATCAAAAAGTGCACCATATGCTACCGATAACATCAATTATCACAACACAAGAGAAGGATGTGAAAACCTAAAAAAATATACTCTTGAAAAGAGTGAACATGTGAGCAGAATGATGAAAATAAATTCTATAAGAGATGCTGAAGCAAGGTTAGTAAAAAAAAATTATACAATTTAAAATGTGTTCTTAGACAACATTGTGGGTGACATCCTTTTGTTTTATTAGTCTGAAGGTGTAAATAGATTGTTTTACTGCTCCATATAACAAACACTTCCCTCATCTTTATAGAACAAAATAAACCTGCATATTAAAAAATAAAAACTAATTCTTCAAAAAATCTGAATGGCTTATAAAAGAACTGAGTACTTCATGTATAATGCAACTGTCATAATAATAATAATGATATTGTGTTAAGCACTGGTGCTACTGCACTGCTGTAGCACTTAGGCTATATCTTCACTAGGCAGAAGATTGACGCTGCTGCTTCCAGAGTTCAATTTAGCGAGTCTAATAAAGACCTGCTAAATCAAACTCAGAGGGTGCCTCCGTCAGCACTGGTACTCCTGCTCCTTGAAGGAGTAAGGGAAACTGACAGGAGCATTTGTTTTTGTCAGCGTCCTGCTGTGGAAATCATGCAGAAACTCAGATTAAGGTATGTCAACTACAGCTATATAATTAACTTAGCTGGAGTTGTGAATCTCAATTCATCCTTTCCCATTAGTGTAGATCTGGCCTTCCTGAAGACACAAACTATGCCAACAGGAAAGCTTCTACAGTTGCTGGAGGTTCTCCCCAAAATGCAGTAGCTAGGATCATTGGAGCAGCTTTCCTCTCAACATAGCACTGTTTACACTAAGATTAGGTTGGTATCACTAAGTCTTGGAAAGTCCTCATCCCTGAGCAACATAGTTATATTGACATGAGTTCCTTGTGTACACCAAGCCTACTGCACCTGTCTCTCTACATGTTAAGGCAATGGATGTAGGCCAGAGAACTGGGTGGGAAATGAGTGTAAATGGTCCTTCTTGTCTGTCATCTGGGCTGTAAAGATCCCTACTAATTGATAGCCAAATTTCAAAAGATTCAGTTGGGATAAAAGTTTGCATGCTTATCTGAATTACTTTGGTCTGAGACTGGAAAATCTCTTAAAAATACAGTCATCCTTATGGGAATAACAGAACTTTCTAGTTCTAGTCCAGCCCCAAACCACTGAAGAGTGGAAAAATGAAAGCAAACCCCATAGGTTAAGCCATTTTTTACTCTAAAAAAAATAAATTTCTAGTTTGGGGAAAAAAATCCGGTGTTTGTATTTATTTTTATTTTATTTGTATCCGTTTTTTAAAATAGAAAGCATGCTGTCACACTACAGGTTTGTACATTTAGCAGTTATAAACTCTAACTTCTGGTATGCAGTAAAACATGAGGATTAAGTTGATTGAAACATACAACTATATTATGACTAATGCACAGTCTGACATTCTTCCTGATAGATACTATTCTAGGGGAAAACTGCAGAACAGGTTTACCTAAAACAAAAACTTTTCTAAGCAATTTTAATTGCAAGTACATTTTCCTGTGCCCCAGAGTAATGAGGAAAAGTTATGGTTATAATTACTAGTTACAGCCTGGCACAACTGAGCTTTGAAACAATGTAAGAAGTAGAAAAATTAAGAAAAACTACAACAAATATGTTTACCCAATAATTATAAATTATTAATATGTAAATTCTATTCTTGTATACTTTTGGTTTTGCAGGTCTCTGTAAATAATTATTTTCTTCCAGTGGGCTTAATTATTCCTTTCACATTCAGGCTGTCAGAACTTTCTTTGGCAGTTTTGAGCAATACTTTGGATTGGAATGCAGTCTGCGCATTTTTCAACTGCTCAGATTGGTCAGAGTTCGTAGCAGCTTCCAATGTGCCTTTAGCATTCCTCCTGAAATATGTTTCCAGGGGAACTGACAGCCATGCTGGTCCCATGGGCAAGGTGCAGAGGAGGGCTCCATACTCCTAGAAGGGGTGGGGCCTTGGGTGAAAGGGGTGGGGCTGAGGCAGTCAGCCCACAGCACAGCTGGACTGAAGCACATTGCCCCCATCTCTGGCCCTTAGAGCCACCTGTAGGGTTGCAAGGTGTCCGGTTTTGAACCCGACAGTCCGGTATTTGAGCTTTCTGGCCAGGAAACAAATTGAGAAAATACCGGACATATAAATGTCCAGTATTTTCTAATTAAGTAAGTTTTATTATTATCATGAGGATCAGTACGAGTACGTAGTTGCGTACTGCCTAGCTGGGACATGCACACACCGTGTGAGCGTGTCTACCAGCCAGTCAGTACGTAACTACGCATTAGAGAGGAGATCAAGCGTGTCCGGTATTTTTTTGAAACCATCTGGTAACCCTAGCCACCTAGAGCATGCCACCAGCACTCAGATGGCAATTTAAAGGGCCAGGAGTGTGGGCACTGCCACTACCATGATAGCAGTGGCTAAAGCCCCAGGCCCTTTAGAATCACCAAGCCCCAAGGCAATTGTCCCTTTGCCTCCCACCCCCATAGTAGGCCTGTATGTTTCATTAAACTTTACTTGCTGCTGTTCTGCCAACTGCTTCTGCCCTTTCCTTCCAGCTCATCTTCAAATTCATATGTTTTGGGACCATGGATGTTTCTTCTCAATCTCCACCCTCACAACTAGAAGCCTTCAAGAAAATACAATTTATCTTGCTATTTGCTACTCTAACCTTGGAGTTCCGCCCTTTGTGTTCAGGCAGTTTATGGTGCCCTCCCTTGCAGCAGCATCTAGTGAAATGGTAATTAACTCCCAGGAGGGAGTTGAGCCACATACACGTAGTCTAATGTTCCTGTATAATAAAACAAAGAAACTAGTGTCAGTTTCATAGCAGATTTAAAAATAAGCCCCAAAAGTATTAAAATCCTCTGAGTTCTATAGCCTTTAGTTCTTTTATCTTCATGTAAAAAATTTTCAAATTACTTTTAATTATATATAGCTATACACCAAAAACTACATTGCCAAGTCAAGCACTCAGAAAGTATGCATTATGATGCATCTTTCAACTACATAATCACATACTTCCCCTCTCTCCATATAACCCCTCCCTCATTTGGTGCACAGAATAGACGGTTTTCACTAAATGGTCAGCTAATTAATGGTTTGTTTTATTCTCATTGTTCAATGTGTGGTCCCATATCGTAACTACTGCACACTATCCTGCTCTGACGATTGAATTATTAATTTCCTTAAGGGATGCTATGTGGTGCTGATCACTATGGTGTTTCATAACCCTTCATGAATTTATTTTCACAACACCACTGTCAGGTGAGATGATATTATTAGTCCCATTGTACAGATAGGAAACTAAGCCACAGAGAGATTAAAATCAAAATGCCCACTAATTTTGAGAGTCCAATCTGAGCCACCAGCAGCCTGAATTTTCAGAGGACTTAATGGCTACGTCTACACAGGCACCCTTTTCCGGAAAAGGGATGCAAATG
>JANRFK010003679.1:41409367-41422926 GCA_030068395.1 Apalone spinifera | reverse complement strand
TAGCCTAATCTACATGCCTCTGGCGACAGAGGCATGTAGTCTAGATGTACCCTGTGTGTGTGGACACGGAAGAGGGGTTTTTTTACACGGAAAGAGGAAAGAGGAAAAAGCACAGGTGCCCTGGTGGCCATTCTGTGCACAGCAATCAGAACTTACTTTTGAGAGAGCGTCCATGCAGTCTGGACGCTGTCTTTCGCAAGAAATTTTTGCAGAAGATCTCTTCTGATAAAAGCTTCTTGTGCAAGAAGCCTGCAGTCTAGACATAGCCTCAGTGTCTAGCCCAGACCTTATGTACATACACATCCTGTAGGTGTTTCTATGGTGCTGTCACTATTATTGACAAATTATTAATGAATTATTACACCTCTGTAAGATTAAATGCATTATTCCCATTTTACAGATGGAGAATTGAGGCATGTTGAGATTAAGGACAAAAATTGTTACGTGTGTATTCTTGGAAATGGCTGAACCAGTTTAGCTGAAAGCTTTAATATATATATAGCCTGTGGCAGATACCCAGCATGAAAATTTTCAGCCTGAATGGTTGAAATTTGACACAGTTATAAGAACCTGAAAGCAAGACTTATAACAGATGGTAATGGGGCACCTAAATTATAGGTCTCTCTGCTTGATTTGGCTATATTACTTTGCACCTTTTAATGCCCTTCTTTCAAGAATTTAAAAATGGTCTGTAAGTAATAATGAAATAAGCCACACAACACTAATAAGGTAAGTAAATATTATTCCATTTTACAAATATAGAAACCGAGGCACAATCCAAACCTTGCTCCTTATTCCACCAGAAAAAACACTTTTTAAATAAATAAAAATTTCTTTTAGAGTGTCATTAGAAGTTAGTTAGAGCAAAAAATTAGATATTTGTTAGTTACAGCAAAATCTAATGTTAACAGAAAAGCTTTAATTATTATTTTTATATAATTTCAATTAAAGGAAGTTTTAATGATACAGGCTTTTTTGTGTGTGAGGGGGGTTGGGGCTTGGGTGTTTTTTTGGGGGGCGGGGTTAGAATGGGTAGTGCATGAGAACCAGAAAGTTAAACTAAATGGAAACAAAGATGAAACTGACTAATCTACTTTCACTGTCAAAGATAAAGTAAATGATGTCATTAAATAACACATTAGTGAATGAGAAAGGAATGAAATGTTAATAAAACAAACTGGAGAGCCTGTGCAGTGAGCTGTGGCCCACAGACTTGTGACACTCCCATTCCCTCCCCCCTCCAGGGTAAAACTCCAAATTCCTCCATGCTAAACACAGTCCCTTATGAGGGAGTGTCTCTAAATTATAATATTCTAAAACATGTCTTCACAGTAGAAGTTTAAAAAAAGCACACAAACAGTTAAAAGTAAAATAGATTTTTAAAATTATTTCACTGTAATAACAATCATCTAAAGTTTGCTTGTTTTTCTGTAACTCAGGTAATCCTGGACCTGGTGAAGTCAATGAGTATTCTACTAATTTTAAGAGGGCAGGATTTCACTCTGTCTTTTTTAAAAAGAAAAAATTCTTCACTCCTCTTCCGGCTGCTTTATGTTGTTCAGCTGGTGCAAAGCAGCTAGAAAGCTGCCCTAACAGGACATAGAGGAATTGCCTAAGAAGTGTAAATCTGATATATTTGGTTCTATGCCACCTGCTCGCGGACCCGGATAAAGCGGGTGTATTGGTGAAGGAGAGAACTTGGCATTCCAGTGATCCTTTTCTGGCAGAACAATCCCAAGGGACAGTTACTCTTGCAGTAACTGAGAGCAAAGGTTATTCTAATTTATACTGAGGGACAATCAGCTTCTAGCTCACACTGAGATGAGAAGAAAGGGAAGATAGCTTAGAGGAGTCATCAACAGATGGACTGGGGCAAGGGGGGGGGAAGGGCAGGAACCAAATGCAATCTACCAGATGCTTTTTAGTTGGACCTGAAATATTTTTATTTAGTTATTAGTATCAGTATTGTTATTTTTATCATTTTCTCTGGAGTCTGGGCCTTGACTATACCTTGAGCAAGAAATCTGGACCATGACAAAAAATAATGACTATCCCTGAAGACTAGTGTTTTCCCCCAAATCCCTTTGGATGCTGCGCCAACAGGGCCGGATGGAGGCATGGGCGAGCCGGACAGCTGCCCAGGGCACCAACCGATGGGGGGGTGCCTGATGGCAGCTGTAAGGGGCGTGCAATGTCCCTTACAGCTGCCATCAGGTGCCGTGCGCCCGGCTCCCGCAGCGCTGGTCTGCCCGCATCCCTGCGGCGCCGGCCAGCAACGCCTTTCCCCACGGACGCAGGGCCCTACATGGCCTGGTGCATGTGCCAGCAACAACAGCTGGGCTGGACTGGGCCGTGCTTGCGCCGTGCGCCCCGGGGGCGGGCCCCGGGCTGCGTGCCAGTGGCTCTAGCTGGGCCGCACATGCGCCATGCGCCCCGGGGGCGGGCCTACGCTCCCCACGGGCAGGCCCGTGCATGTGCCGTGCACCCGGGGGCGGTGCCACGTGCCCGTGCCCGTGCCGCCAGAATACCTCGGGCCAGCCCTGTGCGCCAACCATGGCTCAGTGAGACCAGGGATCTGACAGATCATTTTTAACCTACCGTATTTCTTCTCTAAACTTACTTTGCTAAAGGGGAAGCATATAACTCTCCCAGTGTTATTATTTATTTGATTTGGTTGCACTGCTAATATTGAATTATTCTTTGTGTGAGAATTATGTTTTATTGCTATATATTGTTAATATGACAGAGACTGATCAATAGATGCATTATATAGATGTGAAATAAGTAAGAACATTGTGGAAGCATGCTTTCCTCTCTGGGATATTGAAAGTTTTGGCAACAGCTGGTTTCTATGCATTCAAAGGAATTATCATCACTGAGCCAGGACATGTGTTTGGATCCCTGGAATGTAAAGGGCCAAGGATTAAACTGCCATATGTTACTTTGGGTGATAATTATCTCTATGGTATTTCAGAATTAGGAACAATGTGGAATGATTCATGTCCACATTTTAATCTAACAGCTCACTATATAAAAGACAATTATTCTCATAAACAATGAGCACATTTTCATGGCTGTCTTCTGGTTATGACTTTTTTTGAATCACAAATGTGATTAGTACGATGCTTGATCCGTTTAGTTATCACATAAACCACCTTTAATGTCTTTAGGATCTCAGTAGCTGGTGGGGCCCAGGTCCCAGCAGTCTTTTCCTGTGTATCTGTGCAACTGCAGACTGAAATGTAGCAACACAGCAGTGTATGTGAAAATAGGTAAATAAAATATACCTAATATCACTCACAGATCAACATTTTGAATCCTGGTGGCCTAACTCCCAGAATCAGGGCTCAATAGTAAGAAGAATCCCCTGAAATAGATTATAAACATAGTCAATTCCAGAACTTTCAAACTCAGATGCCTAAAGTTTGGTTTCTAACATTTGTATTTAGGCTCCTAAATAAAAAGCCTGATTTTTAAACGATGCAGGACACATGCACCTCCTCTCAGGCCATATTTATTTAGGTATTCATCAACTGAGGAGCCTAATTCTAGTCACCAGATTTTGCCCAATGTACCCTTTTATTATCATTGATAAAATACCTGTTACATCTTGTAGTGAGCAGGGATGGCAGCTCACTGACCCTGAGAAGGAGGAACCCCTCTCTGAGCCCGGGTGAGCCATGACAAAGCCTGCCCCTTTAAGTTCACAGAGACCTGCGGTGGAGCAAAAAGTATAAAAGCCCAGCTCAGGAGCTCAGTAGGGGGCCAGCCACTGGAGGGAGCAGAGGCTTATGCTGAGCCTTCAAGCTTAAGCCCTGAGGATCTGGCAGAGGTGGACGACTAGCCCAGACCGCCTGGACCAGGCACTAAAGAGGAGACTTTGCATGCACTATCCCCATAGGCAGAGTACCGAGACCCTGCGAACCCGTTGCTGGCTGAGAGCCAGGTACATCATGGGGGAGTTCAGAAGTGGCCCAAAGAAGTGGATGATGATCAGGCGGAGCTGATAGCCCTTTGATGTGTGTCGGGGTATTTCAGAGCGGATTCCCTGCTGACCACAGTGGCCACCAAGGCTGTCACTGCCAGGGCCCTGGGCCACGACACAGTGAAGTAGGGAGGGCCCACATCCCCCCTGCCATCGAACCTACAGGGTGGCAATTTCCCCGTCCCCACTTGTGCTGGGAAGACTGTTTGTTCACCCGCCCCGCCCTGAACCAGGGCCTGGGCTGTATTGACTGTGGACTGGCACAAGTGTTGCAGCCTGCCCTGCCCTCTGGCCCCACCGTCTTAATGAGGCCATCAGACTAGTAGGCATAGGCCCAATCATCAGTCAGGGGCCCAGGACTAAGTGAGACCGCTTACATGTGGTGGAGAATGGGGGCACGACCCAGCCCCTGAAGTAAGGGGTTTAAAGGACTTTGTGTTTACAAAAGGATGAAAATGGAGAGAAAGAAAGAGGGAATCAGGAATGGCTCTAGACGCAGTCGAGCAGGTAGCCAAGGTAGCAGGTTAGGCCCAAGAGCAATTGACCACCCTATCCGCTCCCTACATATTAGGCCACATGGATGGTCCCCATCAGGGACTCCCTGGGGAGGTGCCCCAGGATTATAAACAGATAAAAACAGCTGCTTTAGAGACACTACAGAGGCTGGATATGGCTGTTACTCTAGCGAAAGACATCCTGACTGCAGAGAACTCTGCTAAGCTAGGGGCACGCGTCCCAATCCCAATGCCAAGGATACAGGGTCCCCCACCAATCCCAAGACCCAGATGTAGGGCTGCCGAGAGAGCCATGGGGTTCCTGAAATTTGGGGAACAAGGAGGGGGGAGAGATGCCACACATCCAGGAGAGTTGAAAGCCCAGGAGGTTGGTAACTTTGGCCAGGTTTGTATGGCAGAGGCCCACACCCGCCCACCCAAACTGTTGAATACCATACAACTGGGCCCCCAGGAGGTTATTTGCCCTTCTTCACTCAGGCTGCAGCCAAACACTTGCAAAAAGAGGGGTTATCCTGGACCATATGGAGGTGGTCAGAGAGCTCAGACTCCAGTGTATCCATGGGGATGTAAAGACTTACTTACCCCAGTAACTTTAACAGTAAACGGGGTCACTGAGGAGATGGCAGTGGGGGTGGTCCCCACCTTGGCTTACCCCATCATTCTAGGTCAGGACTGGCCTGGGTTCAATGAGTTCCTCTGAGAGGCCAGCCTCTGAAGTCGCCCCCTTGGTGGCCCTGGAGGGAGAGCCCCCTGGGAGGGACCCTGACAGCCCCCAGACTGAGGAACCTCACGGGGAAGCTGAAGAGGGGTCCTCTATGATAGAAAGACCAGAGGAATTTCTGCCCCTGGGGAGGAACTGGGTACGGACAGCCTGGCCAACTTCCCCCAAGACCAGCGAGATGACCCAACTTTACAGTTTGCCTACGACCAGATAACTCATATTAATGGAGTAGTGATGAGTCCTCAAAACCCTGAGCTATGGCTCCATTTCGAGTCAGTAGCAGACTGTCTTTTCCAAATGTCTCAAGATCCACAGATGCAGGAGGCTTGCTCCCAGCTACTGGTCCCTCATCATCACTGAGGGTGGTTTTAAAGCTAGCTCACGACATCCCCATGGCTGGTCATCTGGGGCAAGATAAGACCTTGGCTTGAGTCCTTGCATGCTTTTATTGGCCCGGGATTTATCAAGAGGTGAGGGACTACTGCCGCTCCTGCCCCGAATGTCAACTGGCTGCGGAAGCACCACTGGTCCCCTTTCCCATAAGGGGGACCCCCTTTGAGCAGGTGGCCCTTGACTTAGTGGGGCCGCTACCGCGAAGCTAAACATGGTATCGATATATTCTGGTCTTGGTGGACTACACAACCTGGTTTCTTGAGGCCATTCTGCTCTGAAATACTGGAGCGCACACCATTGCTTCAGAGCTGGAGAAAATTTTTGACTGAGTGGGACTTCCCCAGGAGTTACTGACAGACCAGGGAACCAATTTTACCTCCTGGCTTCTTCGACTAGTGTGCACTCTGTTGGGTGTCCAGAAGTTACAGACATCAGTCTACCAACCCCAGACTGATGGGTTGGTTGAGTGGTTTAATCAGACTTTAAAGGGGATGTTGAGGAAGTTTCCTCCTACTGATATGCAGCACTGAGACCAACTCCTCCCACCTTTGTTACTGGCTATCCGTGAGGTGCCCCAAGCCTCCCCCTATTTTTCACCCTTCGAGCTCCTCTATGGGTGTTAGCCCTATGGGGTGCTTGATTTGATGTGAGAGGTCTGGGAAAATAACCCCTCCCTCTCTAAGGGCCTGCTTCAGTAATGTGTTACAATTCCAGGAGCGCCTGGACTGAGCTGGAGCTTTGGCTCGAGAAAAACTTCAGGCTGCCCAGGGGACCCAGGAAAGATACTACAACCAGAAGACCGGGGAAAAGACCTTTGAGACGGGGAACCAGGTGCTTCTTCTACTCCCCTCGGAGGAGTCACAACTCATGGCCTGATGGCAGGTCCATCAAGTGGGCCCAGTCACGTATGAGGTCCATCAGCCCGATCGAAAAAAGAAGTGGCAAGTATATCATTGTCAGCCGACAACCTCCTGAAACTATGGCGAACCTGGGAACGGTTACTCATTAAGCCCTATGCTCCAGAACCGGCACTGGGACCCCAGGTATTGGAATTAACCAAGGAGGAAGGACCACTGCTGGGTGACACATTGTCTGACTGCCAGTGGAAGCAGGCTCAAAAATTAATAGAAGCCTTTAAGAACACCTTTACCACCTGCCCCAGCCGAACAACGGTGATAATTCACGCCATTCAAACATCTCCCGTCCAGAGAGTGCGAGAAGGGACCCATCCCCTACCAAGACAAATGAGGGAGACCATGGACCGCGAAGTCCAGACTATGGTACACCTAGAGGTGACTGAGAGATCGACCAGCAAGTGGAGGAGCCGGATGGTAGTATACACTTCTGCATCGACTTCTGCAAGGTCAATGTGATATCAAAGTTTGATGCATACCCAATGCCTACAACTGAAGAACTGCTGAACCTTCTGGAAATTGTGCAATATCTGACCACCCTGGACCTGTCCAAAGGGTATTGGCAGATCCCTTTGAATCAAGAGTCCCAGGAGAAGATGGTGTTCTCCACCCCCTCAGGCCTATTTCATTTCATCCGAATGCCTTTTGGCCTTCATGCGGCCCCTGCCACCTTCCAGAGGATGATGGACCAGTTTACTAAGTCCCCATGCAGCCTATGTGCCAACTTATATAGATGACATGGTGATCTACAGGCGAGACTGGGAGGAACATTTACTGCAAGTGGAAGCCATCCTGCAAACTCTCCGGGATGCTGGCACTGCAGCCAATCTTAAGAAAAGCCATATTGGATGGCAGGAGACCACCTACCTGAGGTACAAGTTGGGGCGAGGATTTACTACTTCATAAGTAAAGTAGAGGCGATTCAGGAGTACCCCATACCCACCACAAAGTGTAAGGTACGTCAATTCCAGTTTGTGGCCATCGCGGCGCCCTTTATGGGCAAACCAAAAATAGCCTGCAACAAGTACGGTGGTCACTGGAATGCAAGGAAGATTCCCAAACCTGAGCCATTCTGTTTAGGAGACAAATCTGAGGAATTGTCCCAGATTGAGGTGTCATTCGAGGAGGTTTTGGAACAAATTGAAAAACTTAAGAGTAACAAGTCACCGGGACCAGATGGCATTTATCGAAGAGTTGTGAAAGAACTCAAATGGGAAATTGCGGAACTATTAACTGTGGTTTGTAACCTATCCTTTAAATCAGCTTCCGTACCTAATGATTGGAAGATAGCTAATGTGATGCCAATATTTTAAAAAGGCTCTAGAGGTGATCCTGGCAATTACAGACTGATAAATCTAACGTCAGTACCAGGCAAATTAGTTGAAACTGTAGTGAAGAATAAAATTGTAAGACACGTGGATGAATATAATTTGTTGGGGGAAAATCAACATGGTTTCTGTAAAGGGAAACCATGCCTTACTAATCTGCTAGAGTTCTTTGAGGGGATCAACAAACAGGTGGACAAGGGGGATCCAGTGGATATAGTATACTTAGATTTCTAGGAAGCCTTTGACAAGGTCCCTCACCAAAGGCTGTTAAGTAAAGTATGTTGTCATGGGATAGAGGGAAGGTCCTTTCGTGGACTGATAACTATAAATGGTAAGTTTGCTGCATGAAGAGAGGTAACTACTGGGGTCCCCCAACGGTCTGTCCCAGGACCAATCCTATTCAACTTATTTATAAATGACCTAGGGAAAGGGGTAAGTAGTGAGGTAGAAAAATTTGCAGATGATACCAAACTGCTCAAGGTAGTTAAGACTAAAGTGTGAAGAGCTTCAAAAAGATCTCACCAAACTAAGTGATTGGGTATCAAAATGGCAAATGAAATGTAATGTTGATGAATGTAAAGTAATGCACATTGGAAAAAATAATCCCAACGATATATACACAATATGATGGGGACTAATTTAGCTACAACTACTCAAGAGAGAGAACTTGGAGTCATTGTGGATAGTTCTATGAAAACATCCATTTAGAGTGCAGTGGGAGTCAAAAAAGCAAATAGAATAGGTAGGAATGGTGTCCCTAGCCTCTGTTTGTCTGGAGAGGGATGATCGGAGAGGGATCACATGAGGATTAACTGTTGTGATCCCTCCCTCTGGGGCATCTGGCATTGACCACTGTCAGCAGACAGGATACTGGGCTAGATGGACCTTTGGTCTGACCCAGTATAGCCGTTCTTATGTTCTTATATGTTCTTATGAAGCCTTCCAGACCCTGAAGGACGCGTTGTGCCGGGAACCTGTCCTATTCAGCCCCAACTTCAACCGACCCTTTGTTGAAATGGACGCTTCGGAAGTCAGTGGTCCTCTCGCAAGACATGGATGGGAAGGAACATCCCATCCTTTACATTAGCCGAAAACTCTTTCCTAGGGAGCAGAACTATTCCGTCATCAAGAAGGAGGCCCTGGTCATTAAGTGGGCAATCAAAGCCCTATGCTATTACCTCCTAGGGGACTTGTTTACACTAATTATGGTCCATGCAGCCCTCAAGTGGCTACACAATATGAGGAATGCCAACGCCAAGTTGATGCGGTGGTACCTTATCCGGTAGCAGTATGCCTTTACTGTACAGCACTAAGTCGAGAAGGAGAATACTTGCCTGTCCCAGGTGGGGAAAGGTCAAGCGCCCAAATCCCGTGGACTGGGAGATAGACTTAAGGGGGGGGGGGGTATGTAGTGAGCAGGGGTGGCTGCTCACTGATCCCGAGAAGGAGGAACCCCGCTCTAAGCCCAGGTGGGCTAAGACGGAGCCTGCCCCTTTAAGTCCACAGAGACCTAGCGGGTGGGGCAGTAAGTATAAACTGAGGGAGCCAGCCACTGGAGGGAGCAGGAGCCTATGCTGAGCCTTCAAGCTTAAGCCCTGAGGATCTGGCAGAGGTGGATGACTGGCCTCGACCGCCAGGACCAGGCACTGAAGAGGAGGCTTTTCATGCACTATCCCTACTGAGTACTGAGACCCTGCAAACCTGTCATTGGCTGAGAGTCAGGTACAGTGTGAGGGGAGTTCAGAAGTGGCCCAGGAAAAGTGGATGATGGTCAGGTTCACGTGATAGTCCTTTGATGTGTGTTGGCGTGTTTTGGAACAGATTCCCTGCTGACCCCAGTGGCTGCCAAGGCTGCCACTGCTAGGGCCCTGGGCCGGGACACAGTGAAGTTGAGAGGACCTGCGTTCTCCCTGCCAACCCACCTACAGAGTGACAGTCGCTCCCTCCCCATTTGTGCCAAAAACTGTTTGTTCACCTGCCCCGCCCTGAACCAGGGCCTGGGCTGTATTGACTGTGGACTGGTGTTAGCCTTGCATCCTGCCCCACCATCTTAAAGGGGCTGTCGGACTAGTAGGTATAGGCCTGATCATCAGTCAGGGGCCTAGGACTAAGTGAGACCACTTACAGATCTGTTGAATAAGATTATGCAGAATGCTTTGAAGGTATTTTTTTTCTTTTGTATTTATTAATCACTGTAATCTGTCTAATATTTAATATAGAACTTTATTATCATTTTGATGTCCAACATGACAGATCTTTGGATGGGTTTATCCTATTTGTAACCATTTACAGGTGGAACAGGGCTAAAGATGAACATGGACATAACTTACTCCTTGATTTTCAAGTCTGTTGTCCAGGTAGCTGTTTGCTTCTGCTTTGGACCATAGAATTAATCTGCACTGATTTGAATATTTGGTGCAGATTACACGAAACTTCTGTCATTATGTGCCAACATTTCTACACCATTTTATGCTGCAAAGGTAGCTTTCCAGATGCTGAATATTAACTGGCTCCTGTTTAGGTCAGGTTATTAAATCTGCTCTGCCATTTTTCCTTTCCTGGACAGCGTTGGTTTTGGATTACATCAGTATGCTTCACTATATATGATAATGTATCACATGAATACATCATTAAAGCGACAGCTTGTTCTGATGATACATTATTGGTGTACATTATGTATTTGTCACAGGAAGCTGCAGTCTGGAGAAAAGTAAATCCAGGAATGGATTTAGCCAGAGACGAAAAGCACATGCTAAGGTGCTGGAAATTATATAGACCAGTGGTCTCCAACGCAGTGCCTGCAGGCGCCATGGCACCCACCGGGGCATTTATATGTGCCTGTCTAGTGACCAGGGCCGGCCCAAGCCATTCTTGCAGCCCGAGCCCCAGGTGCCTGGCACATATGCGGCCTCCGCCCCAGGCGCATGGCACATGCACGGTGCTACCCCCGAGCACGCGGCGCATGCACGGCCCTGTCCCTGGGTGCTTGGCAGCCCCAAAAGGTTGGGGATCACTGTTATAGACATAGACTGTGCAATACTAATATATTGTAATGTTGCTGTTGCATATATTTCTGCACTTAGAGGATGCTGGTGTCTTTTTAAATAATCAGATTCTGACAATAATGTTGCCAGGCCTATTTGTTCTGCAGCATTTGTCCAATCAAAGTGCAAAGGAAGAAATGACTCAAAGGATATGTTTACACTGCCATTAGGCATCTGCAGCTATGCTATGCCAACCGACAAAGGCTCGCAGAGGTTGAGCTAAAGCGCTGTTTAACTGCGGTTTTGCCACTTGGGTTCAGGCTGGAGCTTGGGATTATAGGACACTGGACAGTGTGAGGGTCCCAGAGCCTGCAGCCCAAGTTGGAATATCTATCCCATAGTTCAAGCCCCACAAGTCCAAGTCACCTGACCTGGGGAAGCCAAGGGTGTCTGTCTGCAATGTACACAGCCTCCGAACAAGCATCACCATCTTTCCTGTTAGAAATAATAATACCCTCCTAGAGTGCTTTTCCCAGCACTTTACGTGGTAGGTCGTTGTCATTTACAAAGGAGGAACCATGGCATAGATAAGGAAAATAAGTTGCCCAAACACCTAGCATGTCACTAGGGCCATGTCTACACTGCACATTAATTTTGAAATAAGCAATTTTGGAAGATATCTTCCAAAATTGCTTATTTTGAAAGTGCATCTACACACCAAATGTGCATGGACATAGCACTTAGCTATTTTGAAATAGAGCATCCAAACTGATTGGACACTAACTCGCATTTAAGACCACCCAGAACCACTTCAGGCCAGGCATCAGGTCAGCAGTCACTTTGAGTGGCTGCTGCCTGAGGCTCTTGCTTAAAGGGACCCCCCTGTACAGCAGTGTCTCAGGCTCCTCTCCTTTGCTATCCCTCAAGGAGGTAGGCAATGTCTTTTCTTCTGCTTGCTTCAAAATATTTCAAGCTTGCCCTTGTGGACACCTCAGCTTGCCAGCCATGGAGCCAGAGCTGCCTCTGAGCAGTCTATGGCTATTGCAGCTTATGCGGCAGTTTCTGTAGGCTGCAGTCTAGGCCTTGTAGGAACCCAACCCCCCCGCTCCTCTGGGAGACTCTCCTTGGATCTCTGCAGGTGCAGCTCACACAGCTGGATCTCGCCTTCCTTCCCCTGTACACCGTGCACCGCTGCCTCTGGCGTCTGGACACCAGTGCAGACTGGTGGGACTGGATTGTCATGGAGCAGTGGGGAGACCAGCAATGGTTCCAGAATTTCAGGATGAAGAAAGACACATTTCTAGACCCCTGAGAGTAGCTGCCATCTGAGACTAGCTGCCATGAGGTGATGGACACTCACATGAGACCCGCCATCTCCCTCCAGAAGCGTGTTGTCATCGCCCTCTGGAAGCTCACCACACCACCTAGCTACCGATCTGTTGGGAACCAGTTCAGCATGGGAAGATTGTCGGGCCCGTGGTAAGGCATTTGTGGGCTATTGTTCCAAGAAGAGCTGGGCTGCTGGAATGGGGTTCCCTAGGGAAAGGAGAAGTAGGGAGGTGTAAGCACTCTCTCCAGAAAGTTTTCTCAGTCCCCCACACAGTCTGCCAGGAGGCTGGGGTAAGTAGAGAGGTTGCTCCGTGTGTGTGGGGGGGTGTGTGTGTGTGGGGGGTGTGTGGGTGTGTGGGGGAGGGGCGTGAAGAGATGGGTGTGTGTGCTGGGGGACCTCCCAGGGATCCTTGAACCCCTGTGAATCTGTTTGTCACCTTCTGCAGGTGGTGCGGGCCATCAACACCATCCTGTTATGCAGGGTCACCCATGTCGGCAATGTTGACACCGTTATCACTGGCTTTGCTGCCATGGGCTTCCCTAATGGGGAGGGGGACTATTGATAGCACCCACATGCCCACCTAGGCCCCCAACCACCGGACATCTCTGAGCATCAACCATAAGGGATAGTTCTGCAGGCTGTCATGGACCACTGGGGCCAGTTCACCGACATCTATGTCTGGTGGTTGGGTAAGGTGCATGATGGCTGCGTCTTCCATAACTCTAGCATGTTCCAGAAGCTGTACGCTGGAACTTTTCCCTCCACTGCATCATCAGGGGCGGAGATGTAGACATGGTGGGGGATGCAGCCTACCCTCTCTTGCCTTGGTTCATGAAACCAAACACCGATCACATTGACCCTCTTGGGAATGCTACAATGCCAGGCTCAGCAGGGCCCGCGTCATGGTGGAAGGTGCCTTAAGGCGTTTGAAGGTGCAGTTCAGATGCCTCCTTACCCAGCTGGACCTCAGGGAGCACAACATCCCTCATGTGGTGGCCGCATGTTGTGTGCTCCACAATATTTGTGAGCGAAAGGAGGAAGCATTCCTGACAGGGTGGGGAGCAGAGGCTGACCACATCAGCTGGGCCTTGGAGCAGCCACACACAGCTGCCTTCTGGCAGGCCCATCAGGGACCCGTGTGCATCTGGGAGGCCCTGAGGCAGAGTTTCTTGCAGGGGCCCCAGTAACACTCTCCGCTGGGCCTCCGCCTTAGGGGCCTGTGCATTGCCCCTCTCTGCCTTTCTCCCTCCCCCACCTTCCCTAATGAGATGATTTAAAAAAAAGTTTGTTTTGGAAAAAATAAAATCTCCTTTTCTTTTTATTTGGGGTCAAAGTAACTGGGGAGGGACTGGGGAAAGAACCTGGGCGAGAGGAGGAAAGGGGGGGGGG
>JANRFK010003679.1:41398951-41409352 GCA_030068395.1 Apalone spinifera | reverse complement strand
GGGGGGGGGGCAGGGAACAGGGAGCTGGAAGAGGGAGGAGAAGCTCAGGGCTGGGGCTGGGACTGGCACCTGGCTGTGGTGATCGCACCTCTTCATGGCTGCCATGGCCCCTACACCCATGGGGGTGAGGAGTGTTGGGGGAGGAGCGGGAGGAGGAGCTACAGCGAGAGCGGGAGGAGGAGCTACAGCGAGAGCAGGCATCATGCTGACAACAAGGGTTTGCACGGCTGCGCACATGGTGTGGCCCGTATACAGCAGCTCCCGCCAGGTGTATCACTGCAGCTGAATGTCTACCTAGAGCCTGTGGTCGATGATCTGCTCCAGGGATCGGAGTACTGCAAGCTGCTGCCTCGGGAAGTCATCCATGGGTCTCAGGCACCTGCGGGTTCCTCGAGTTTGGGAGGCTGTCCCAGGTGATGTCGACCGCCTTCCTCTCGCAGCTGGTCTGGTTGTGGAGAATGAAGAGAGACTGTTAGTCATCCCAGGGGACACTGTGCCTGAAGCCTTGTCCTCATCTCTGAGCCAAGAGTGACAGTTCTCAGCTCAGTTGAAGGTGATGTGCTTGGAGCAAGGCCCTGTGTGCTCTAGCCGGTGGGCCCTTTCCTGCAGAGGCCCAGATGTCCCCAGGAGCAGGGGAGCTCACCATCCCTATGTCCCAGGAACAAACAGGAATAGGAAGGTGCCGGCCAGACCAGGATCCCGCAGGCGGAAGAGGGGCCTTGGGTTGGCGGGGCTTCCTGCCGTGACACACACACACTGGGCCTGGCAGTGGTGGCATTCTGCAGGGAGAGGCTGGCAAGGTGCTGGGGGGAGGTGTGTATGAGTGACAGACATAAGAATGGCCATACTGAGTCATACCAAAGGTTCATCTAGCCCAGTATCCTGTCTGCTGACAGTAGCCAATGCCAGATGCCCCAGAGGGAGGTAACACCTAATCGGGGTGTGTGTGTGTGTGTGTTCGTGTCCCCAGCCTCCTTCTAGCAGTGGCTTGCGGAGGGAGGGTGTTGTCCCATCCTGGTGTCATGAGCATGGCAGGGCTCTCCAGACACCCTGTGGCCAATAGCACAAGGGTCCTCTGTGGCAGCCTCCTGGGGCTGTGGGGCCAGGAGTGGTGTGGCACATGCTCTCATGTGCAGAGGCTGCTGTGTGATCCTGAGGCTATGCTAGCTGTAACCTTATTTTCTTCCAGGTGTTTGCAGATGAATTCCTTAATTATTTGCTACATTATCTTCCCTGGCACAGAAGTTAAACTAACTGGTCTGTAGTTTCCTGGGTTGTTCTTATTTCCCTTTTTATAGATGGGCACTATCTTTGCCCTTTTCCAGTCTTCTGGAATCTCTCCTGTATTCCACAATTTTTCAAAGATGATAGCTAAAGGCTCAGATTCCTCATAGAATGAGGTTTACAGATTTCAGAATAAGACACCCGTTATTTCATATTATTTTGAAATAATGCTGTTGCTATGTAGATGCTCACATAGTTATTTTGGAATGATGACCATTATTCCAAAATAACTTTGCTGGGTAGACATACCCTAGAAGACCCAAGAATAGAATCCAGGTTCTTTAGCAGTAATTTTTTCTCTGTACATTATTGCCAAAAAGTGGCCCACTGTCTCTCTCTTCCGGTCATTGGGGGTTGAGAATCCAGATTGAGCATACACCTATTAGCCACAATCTTGCCACTTCCCAGTCTGCCCATCCTGCCCTTCTTTTCATTCCTACATAAAGAGCGATTCCAGAGCAGTGCTCTACATAACACAGAAAGTTGCTGACTACCCTATGCAGGTATGTCCTGCCCTCTCCTCCCAAACATACCTTGATATGTAGAGCTTTCAATGCATTTTGGGACTTGTTTCATGGAAAGCAGGGGAATTTGGACCTTAACTGACAAGATTTGAGAACTACCTTCTTACTTGCCCTCACTGAAATACTTTCTGGAAATTCCTTACTCCACTGAGGGTATGTCTACACTACACGGCTATTTTGGGATATCAGAGCTATCCTGAAATAGCAACCCGACATCTACACAAGCTGCCCATTATTTTGATTTTTTTTTCAAAATAACGGGTGCACTATTTTTCCACCCCTGTTGCACGAGGGATAAGGGATGGCTCGAAATAGTGCGTTATTTCGAAATTTGGTGCTATGCAGACACACCAAATTTCAAAATAAGCTATTTTGAAATGGGTTCAAGATAAGATACACATATTGCAAATGGCGTATCTTATTTTGAAATTAGGGTGCTGTGTAGACGAACCCTGAGATGTAACATTGCTGAAGCCATTCAACTGGACATACTGACCATCAGTGCAAAATACTGCAATGACATGCAGATGGAACATTTGTATTTACTGCAGGAGTTACTGTGTGTAGCTGAGAGGAGTTAGCATGGCATTTATGGTGGTGGAAAAGAAGGGAAGGAGTTGCTTAACAAATGTGACATTGCTAGAAATGGAAGACCAACTTTAAACTGGTCCTCGTTTGATTAAAAACTTTAAACACTATTATAACCAAATCAGGCTCTCAGGGAACACAGAGTGCAGCAGCTTGTGGCAGAGAGGCTTAGAAGCCAGGTTGGCACACTCAAGCAGTTGCAGTGGGTGGGTATCAGAAGCCAAGGAAGACCTCCATAACTCAGCCGGTGGACCCACCCATGCTCTGTGTCCCCCCCCCCCCCCTTCTCAGCCCTGATGCCAGCAGAGGCTCAGCTCCAGCTTAAGGATGTTAAATATTGACTAACTGACTAATCGAATAATCAATGCATTTTGCATCGACTATTCAATTAGTCGATAGTGCAATTCTGCCTTCCAAATGAAGCAACAGCCTTAGGGCTGTTCCTGGGTTCCATGCAGTGCTGCCACTTTGAAACGCCGCATGCAGCCTGGGGACACCCCAGCTGGCCTGGGCTGCACACAGTATTTCAAAGCGGCAGTGCTACATGGAGCCCGGGATCTAGCCCCAGGCTTCAAGCGGCACTGGCGCTTTGACGTATCCCCTACTTTCCCCCCGTTGCTGCCTGTTTCTGATAGAGGCAGCAAGGGGGGTGGGGAGCAATTAGTCGAATAGGATGTTGGCTATCCGATAAGTGTTTGCTTATTGGATCATCAACTAGTCCTTCACATCCCTACTCCAACTGTGTCTGGAGTTCAGGAGACAACCAGGGGCTGGGCCAGCCATCAGTGAGGGTTGGACCAACTGGGATGGCTCAGGCGGCCCAGGGCTCAGGCCAACTGGCTGGGGCTGGACCCACCAGCACAGCCCGGGGCAGCTGGAGAGTCAGAGCAAGAGGTGTCATGGGGCAGGCTGATGCAGCTGGGGCAGGCCAGCCAGTGTGGCTCAGGTTACGGGGGGTTTGGGATTCTGGCTACAGACAGGGATGGGGGTAGACTCCCTGAAGGCAGGGGGGTGGGCAGGCGGGCGGGAAGTTCAGCTACCACCTGTGGACTTGAGCTTGCAGGGGTTGGACTAATGTGCTGAAACTAGGTTGTATAGACTCGGGCTGGCTCTGAAGCCAAGCGACAACATCTATTAAGTTATTTTAGTGCTGAGCCCTGCAAACCAGGTCAACCCAGGCTCTGAGTCTTGCTGACACAGGTTTTGTGTAGATATACCCAAAGAGTCTGAGTTTTCACTAAGTTTAAGATGTGAAGACGAGAAAGGAGTGTTTAGTCACTTAAAATTCTTTGCTTCTGTTAATATCCATTTATTTAAAAAAAACAAATTAACAGTCCCTCCTATTGTTTCAGCTGTCTATTCATAAAGGAGCATAATTGCTTTTTCATTTATTTGAGATGAGAGGTGTCTGTTATGCCCACATGCTTCAACAAAGTTCTGCCCAACCCTCAGCATATCAGGTCTACCTCTGCCTACACTAGTACCTCTTCCAGGTCCTCCAACAAAACCTGATTGTATACTCCGGATAATTCTAAGTTAAAAACAACTGGAGCGAAAAGCTTTGCTTATCAAACAAACAAACTTTTCAAGTCTCAGAGGGGCAGTCGTGTTAGTCTGTAACTGAAAAAAAAAAAAATAATGAATGGTCCTGCAGCACCTTAGAGACTAAAAAAAAATTTAGATAGTATCATGAGTTTTCATGGGCTTCATCTTCTTCAGATGAAGAAGTGGGTTGTGCCCACGAAAGCTTATTTTTAAAAAACTTTTCAGGCCTTCAGACATCAGAGAGAAGCAAAAAGAGGGCCCACAGAATCTTTTTTGCTTCCTAAAAAATATTTTACATGTCACCTTTAAAAGTGACTTTTGTGTGTGTTTTATAAGAACTCAGTGATTAAAATGGGAACAATAATAATTTCATTCCTATGTAAATTATTATACAAACTTCTCCAAGGACTTTACAAATGTTAACAAATTAGATGAGGTAGTTGAGTGTTACTATCCCCATTTTTCAGATGGGGCAGCTGAAACACAGAGGAGCGTTAAGTGCTTTACACAGGGTCATACAGAAGGCCTCTGACATTACTAAAGAACCCACATCTTCTGACACCTACTGCTGTGCCCTAACCACAAAAACATCTTTCTCATTCATACTATGGACTGTGAAACACAAGGATTTGCATAGAAATGGAGCCTAAACTTTTTTATCAACTACACTTTAAAAAAGGAGCAATGCAAGAGGAGTTTACATGTCTAATTAACATCTTGACAGACTAACTGAAGAATCCTTTGTTTTAAGCGAAAATATAATATTAAGTCATGTGTAAATAAATAACACTTGCCTGCTGTATGTTACTAAAATAAATTCTTGGACTAAAATAAATTCATTTAAAACTGATGGTATTTTAAAAATCTAATTTGTTTAACTATTTTTACTCTTTTTTTCATTTCTTTATTTGGGCAATGAAAATAAAGTATTAGTTTCACTTTCTGATTGGCTTGCTATGCAACAATGCTGCAGCACAGGAGAATGTTTAAAAAAAAACAGCTCAGGCTAGGAAGTAAAGAAAAATCATAGAAATTTGTCTCTTAGTTTTAGTTTTCCACTGCATAAATTGGGAGGAAGGGGGAGCTAAATCTGACTAAGCAGAACGTATCTATTGAACAGCTATTGTCCAATTTCAACCTAGCAAGTAAACCGTATGGTTTTATTTTTTTGTATCAAATTGCCTCGTTTCACACTTCCTTCTGCGCAGATCTGAGGACTGCAATGCATAGAATTAAAAAAAATATCCAGGACTTGCTAGTGATACAAATATATGAAACCTAGAGCATTGTTTTGAATCTATTAGAAAGCTGCAGCCGCTCTGCTTTGCACGTGTCTTGATAGTTTTCTACCTAGGGTGAAGCACCCCTCGCACCGACATCAATTTCAAAACTGTACCAAATGCTTCCCAGAGACCAGCAGTTGAATACTTTTCACTGGGAGGATACCTGCCAAAAATCGAAGCACAGGCGAATTCCCTAGACAACTCCTAATATCTCCCCCCTTTGTTTCAGCAGAATTGAGCTGCCAGCCTTTTCCGGAGGGAGATGGCTGTTGCTTTGCTGTGACCAGTGGGGACTGCCTGCCAGCTTCCAGGCGTGCGCTCACGAGAAGCCAGAATGGAGGAATGTGGTTTAGTCAAGGTGGCTGCTGCAGCAGCGTCCTGAAGCACCCCTAAGCAGCCATAGTCTCTAGAGCGGGGGCGGCGCTTCCCCGCCTGGAGCGGCCGGAGAGGTCAGTCATGGGGAGCGAATGCAGCTTTGGGCCGCTAGAGGGTGCGTGCTGGAAATGAAATGCCACAGAGTAACCTCTGTGAATTGTCAAACACAGTAATTGTTAAAGGGCTGGAGACTGATCGCTCAGGTAACGTGAGCCCTGGACTTTTCTCTTTTTTTCAGTGTCTTTGCAACGATTCTCATTTGCTAGCTTTTTGTCCTGTTTTTGGATTTTTCTTTTGCTTCGGGTGTGTTTTGTTTGTTGTCCCCCCCCCCCCATTGCTTTTGGTTGTTCCTTTCCGTTTAAATCCTTATTACAGGCGATTCCAGTGCGACTAACTTCAAATGAATAAGCAAAGCAAGCTTTTCCTCATGGTCAAACATCGACCAAACAAAATTAATCAAGACTGAAATAATCGAGTAAACAACAGCAGCAGCAACATTGTAAGTTCAGTGAGCCCACAGTTTTAATTAATTTGTAACAAGGTTCTATGGACTTGTGGCTCACACCAAAAATGGATTATTAGAGAACTGCAGTATTTAGCTGACCTGTGCTGAAGCTGTTCCTTTTGGATCCCACAGATAATCCAGTTATTCAAGTTTAAAATTAATTTAATAGAGCTGCGCAATGTTTTAATTACTTTTATTACTATAAAAAGACAGTTTGAAGGGAAACTTTTAACTTTTTCTATGAGTTTTAAAATAACTTGTTTTAATCTGTTAAACTAAATACATTATGGCAATTTTTTTATCATGACTTTATAATACTCTAGTCAAACTGATCAGTAAAGATATTTTAAAATATTAGCAATGAATATATGCATCAAAATAAAAAAGCCTAAATTTGCCATTTTTTGTTGATCTAATATATTGTAGAATGTGTCTCATATTACTTTATCTTAACTACTACAGTGCTAGCCATCCTGCAGTTTCTAATTAAAAAGAAAAGTGATTGTTTACTTTGAAAACTGGAAAGTGACTTATTATTTTAAATATAAAGATGTAATTGATAATAATCATGGCCATCTATGGTCTCTTGAAATATATATGTAATCACAAATTCTTTCCTGTGGTAAGTAAAAGTCTGATTTCTATTTCACTGCTTTATTTAACTGAACTATTTCTTGTAAACCATAATGTCTGCATTATTTAATAATCAAGGCACTTTTTAAAGCGCTGTAGGCATATATTTAAACAAGTAATATGATGGTGCGATCTGGAATGGATAGGAAGGGCTGATTGACCTTGGACCCCTTCTGAATGCAGCGTTGCTCAGTAAGAAGCAGTTTGTCTTTTCATGGTTACACTGTGTAGTATAGGCCCAATGGAGTAACAGTTTGGTATGCTTTAAGTCTAGAGTAAGATTTACAACCTCTGAGATTCACTCAGCTCTGACAACTTTTAGCCTTTGACTGTATATGAAGAAAAAAGCTCCTGTTGGCCTTCTTACTTTTAATCAAATGTGCTTCCAGATTAGACTGTTTTTTACTTCCTTGTTGCTCTGTCTTGACAGGCCTGAAAGGAAACCTGAACATTTGCCCAGTCAGCTTTTGTTTGATTATTGAAAATAACATCATTGAATTGTTATTTGAAACAATAATGAAATACATTTCACTTTAAACATAAAAGGACTCCTCTGTTCAGTGTTGATCTGAGAACTCCCCCTTGAAAAGAAATGTGTATGCCTGCAAATTCAGTGCTGTATATGGAAGAGGCCTGTCATGATTTCCAGTAGCCATCTTCTAATGCAACAGATTTTTGCTTTATTGTCTGCTAAAAATACCCCTTTTCTAAATGAACGCTAGCTATCTCTTCCTTAGTTAAATGAATAAGAACTGATTTAGTTTTTCTAGTACCATAGTATATCATTTAGAAAAAAGGCATTCTGGAAAATGGAATTTATATCACTTGAAATTAAACTGCAATAATAAATCCAGGTTTTGAAAGACAGCCTTACTCATTTGGAATCAGACACTCCATTTGGGATTAATTGTAAAGCAGTTTTTACAATATCATTACATATGATGAAGCATTTTGCATTGTGTGCCAGTAAGGTTTTTGAAATCTCACACATAATTTATTGAAATTTCACTCATTCACTTACAATTTGACACTCCTGCAACTCTGTAAGAGCATTTGTTATAAAAATGTACAGATTGATGGGTGCTGAGAAAAGTGAGTTGTTCTGTTTCCTAAGAAAGCAAATTTAAGGTTGCAGTTAACCCCTTTTAAGTGGATATAAGGACTTGCTGGATTTGTATACTTGCCAGCATTTGACTGCCATAAGACAGCCTTTAAACGCCATTGTAATATATGTGAACTAGGATATCTTTTTTAGAGCCGCAGTATGGGAACATCTTATTTAGCTTTAAAAAACCCCACAAAGACTGCTTCTTTCCTTCCCTCTTTTACATAAGGACAGACCGGACAGTCAATACATATGGATTAGTAGTTAAATGACGGTATAGTTGTCTTTCACAAGGAACAATATGGAACCAGGACAATTCTTTAGTATGGGTAAATGATCATGCTGTAGACAAGTGAGGATGGTATAATTATGCCCTAGAGCAAAGGTTGGAGCAGAAGAGGGAACATCCTTAACCTAACCTATTATTGCATGTGGAGTATTCATCCTCCTCGAACCTAGGCTAGGGAAGAGAGAGGATTCTTTAACGTGCTATGAATCTGATTTTCCTGCATCCCAATGCAGTGCAGAGGGGTAACGCACTGACCCTTTAACATGTTGAATACGGTGATGTGAGGGCAGAGCAACTTGACTCTTTTATGTTACTGAAGTGATGTTCTGGGGGCAGAAAGGAGACCTGCTCTCCCCCCTCCCCCAGCAGGCCACACCGGCAGCAGCAGTAGCCGCTTTAGTCTTACTGACATGCTCTTCTCCAATAATCACCCTGAACTGTAGCCAATTGTTGCAGGACTCGGCCGTGGAACGTTCCCGGGAGGAAAGCATTGTGACGTCAGCGCACCTACTAATCCTCCCAATTGAGGGGGAGCCTGGAGCCATGAGGTCATCGCAGCGGCCGGTGTAGCTCTCCGGGCGGCGGCAGCAGTAGCGGCAGCGGCGGGGGAGGGGATTGCAGAAAGCAGAGCAGAACGGGCAGCGGGCCCAAGCGAGGCCGACTGGGAGCCTGCTGCCGCGCTCCAGCTGTACCGAGGCGGACGCCGAGCTCCTGCAAGCATGGAGGAGGCTGAAGCGAAGGAGCTGCAGGTCGGCTCTTGGCTACCGGTGCTGGTGGAGCAGATGGTGAACGACACGTTGGTGGTCACCTTGAGCTGCGGGGAGAGGCGTTTCACGGGGATTCTCCTAGACTGCACTAAAAAGTAGGAGCCCTCAATGCTTTGATTGTTACCCAGAATATTTCCAAGGGTGATGATTGCAACTGAGAAGTTTCTTTCTAGCCTTTGGCCTGCTGCTGCACAGAAAGATCAGAGCAGCTGGGAAGGAGGAGGGATTAGGCCATAATCAGATTAAGAGTTAAGGTTGCATTGCACATTGCATGTGGGGGAGGGGAGGAAGGGAAAAGAGGGGGGAGGTTCTTCTAAAAAAGCAAACTCTTGGGCTTTGGTTTCATTTTCTTTTCAAAAATCTAGTATGGAAGAAGACTTTCAGAGGGTTGTTCTCTGCAAAATTAATCTGAAAATACTTCTCCTTAACCATTTTAGAGTCCTTTGAGAGAGAAGAAAAACCTAGTGTAGGAGTATTTGAAAATAACTGTTTATGGGCATAGGTTACTAGAAAAAGTGTGCCCCCCCACCCCGCCCCCCAGTAGGGAATTGATTACATCTGTTTAAGTGCCTGCCTTCTCTGTCCCAGAGGCTGCTTGTAGAGTTAACGTTTTGTTTTGGATCAGAAACCACATTTTTCAAGGAAAAATGTTTTGTTGAATAAAAATATTAGAACTTGACAAAGTTCTTAATGATGTTATGCTTGTGCAGTATGTCTGGGTGTGCTGGGTAATGGTATGATACGCTCATGATGTCAGAGACTGCCATAATTACAGACTTTCTTTCTTTGTTCAGGAATACCATAGGCTTCAACAGCTTTATCTCTTGAGGAAACTGACCTGTTACTTTTAATAATGCAAAAATTAAAAGGGCATAAGCATATTAGTCTTAGGTTTTCTAGAACATTATACAAAATGAACAGTTGAGTAAAACACTCTTTTTGACCCTGTGTTTGGAGCTAATATGCTTAGTGAAAATTATTAGTGTGGTAGAAGACCCTGATTAGTACGCAAGCATACAGTAGTAGAATACTTTTATGTGCATCAAGTTAACATATGCTCTGCGTTTGCCATGTAATCACAAAACTGTAATAAATGATCTGTTAGACATAATGAAATGTGTAATAGCCATTTAGGCTACTGAATCTTATTTATTGATAGTGTGGAGGGTTTTTTTTAACCTAGTTAGAAATCCGTGTAATCGCACACAGATAATAAATATTTATTATAATTTAAAGTTTCAAATTGGGGCATAGACTGTGTTTTAGCCAGTTGTCTGTATTGCATCTTTATCTTTAGTCTTCTGGTATAGTAAAGTCCCTGGAATATATCACTGTAGAATAATGGGATCCTTCTACTAGAGGCATTAATCAAACATGTATGTCTTAGCTTTCCTTTAGTGTGGTGTTGGGTTTTTTTGAGTGGGCATGGTAAATGTCTTGTGCCTTTTGAAGGCCTCAATTTTTTCCTTAATAAATTCCTAGACTTAGCTACAACCCCCCCCC
>JANRFK010003679.1:41356326-41394256 GCA_030068395.1 Apalone spinifera | reverse complement strand
ACTCTTCCTCCTTTAATCAGTTAACTGGTTAAACATACTGTTTAACTGGTTAGCCAATTAAATGGGATTTTACATCCCTAATTAGTAGACTTTGCCATTAGGTTAGCAGAAAGTTGCCTGGGTAAATCCTTTTTCTAAGCCTTGCCTGTGGCCATTAGCATCACAGGGATTTGCACACACAGTCCATGTTTTTCTGACAATGACAGAACAGATGTTGCTCTTCAGAGGAAAATAACATGTCAGATCACAGCTTCTGGCCCATAGCTGATATAGGTAGGCGCGCACACGCACACAAGGTATAAAAACAAAACAATAATGGTGATTGCATATAGCAGGGGATGGCAAGACACCTCTCGTGAGCTGGATCTAGATCCACCAAGCACTGGAGCTGGCCTGTGGGCCACCCTGCCTGGACCTTCAGGGTATGTCTACACTACAGAGTTTTGTTAGGAAAACCAGCCGTTTTTCCGACAAAACTGGAACGTCCACACTGCAGTTTTGATTTTCTTGCAGAAGAACGCAAGAACAGAGGAGTTTTTCCGACATTGATGATCCTCGTTCTACGAGGAAGAAGCCCCCCCCCCTTTTTTTTTAAGGTCACTTTTGCAAAAAGGCGGGTAAGAACAGGGAAGAGGGAGTTCTTTCAGAAGAAGAAAAAGCACAGGTGCTTTGGTGGCCATTCCGTCGATAGCAATCACAGCTTACATGTAAGAGCACTCTCTTTCAAAAAAGCAGATTGCTTTTTTGATGCACTTTTGCAGTGTGGATGCCCTCTTCCGGATGAAGTGTTTTCGGAAAATCTCTTCTGAAAAAAGCTTCTTCCAAAAGAAGGCCGCGGTCTAGACGTAGCCTCAGGCACGCAGCAGCTGCTTTTGTTGTTGTTGTTTAAAGCACAGGGTTGCTCTGTGTGCCTCTCTGTTCTGGAGGGTGGGGGGGGATGTGATCTCCCCCATGTGATCTTCCCTGCCTCCAGCCCAATCCTCAGCTCCTATTGGCCAGAAACAACCAGCCAATAAGGAGCTGAGATTCCCCTGGAGGATGGGGGCAATGCAAGCCTCTTCTCTTCTCTCTTCTGCCCCCCCCCCCGCCGCCGCCACCTCCAGAGTTTGAGAGCCATATGGCGGGAGCAGCCTGCAGTTTTAAGTAGGGATGTAATAGTATAGTCGATTAACCGATAAGCAAAAGCTTATAGGTTAATGCTATAGATACATGCATTTCCTCCCACCCCTTGCCAGTACACTTTTTAGCAGGCTGGTCAGCAGCCCAGCTCAGTCCTGGCTTGCACTGGGTCCTGGACCTACCCCTGCTGTGGCTCTGCAGGGCAGGCAGCCTGGCTCAGTTCTGGCTCGTGCTGGGTCTTGGAGCTCAGACCCCTTCTCGCCAGACGGGGTAGCCTCGGGACTATAGAATAGTCGACTAACCGATACGAATTCATGAGGTTAATTGACTATTCAATTAACCAAGTTTTAACATTCCTAGTTTTAAGTGATCTGGGGCTGCAGCAGGCAGGGAACCCAGTTTGCCTTGGGGTGCTGCAGGGCTGCTGGCCGGGAGACACTTAGGTAAGCACCGCCCATCCAAAGCCTACTTCTGGCACCCTAATCCCTCCGGCACCCCAACTCCCTCCCCCAGGTTACTATCCAAACCCTGTGCACCCCTTTACCCTAGGTCACAACTCCTTCCCAGTCCCTGTACCACCTCCTACACCCCTTCCCCAGACCTGAATCCTCTCCTGCACCCACACTCCCTCCCTGACCTTATCCCCCTGACCCAGGTCACAACCCCTTTCTTCATTCAAACTCCCTTTCCGACCTCATACCGTCTCCTGTTCCCCAGTCCCTTACCCCATGTGTCCTTCTGCACCCAAGCTCATCCTAGATCCTGCACCTCCTCCACAGAAGTGCAGCCCTTGACCACTTTCCAAAATCTTGGAGTAGCGCGCCCCTCCCCACCAAAAATTATTCCCCACCCCTGGTATGCAGCTACATGCTAATCTTTAAAATAATGCCTGCATATGGAGACCATCTTTCACTGCAATTAAACAGTTTGCACTCAGACTTCACTGGGTCTGACAGTAACTCGTATCAGTTCAAACCACTGATTTGTGTGGATGATAATTTTGGTTTGTGATAGGGATGTGAATGACTAGTCTACTATCCAGTAAACAAATGCTTATCAGATAGTCAACACACTAGTTGACTAGTCACTCTCTTCCCCCCCCCCCCCCCACACACACACCTTGCTGACTCTATCAGAAAGACGTAGCAAGGGTGGGGGGGGGGGGAAGAGAGGGCGCTTCAAAGTGGCAGCGCTGCATGTAGCCCGGGGCTACTGCTATATTGAACTAGCCACACTCAACTGGCCAAATAGCCACATGTGACTAGTGTATTGGACACCGTGAGTTTAAGAGGACTATGCCAGTCCAGAAACTTATTTAGCTGCAGGCAGATAATAAAAGTCTTAATTCTGTGTGCAATAAACTTGTTTGGAGTACCTTTAAAATTGTGTAGCATAGTTTTCCTTAAGAGATAGTGTGGCAGCCTGAAAGCAGGGGGCTGCAGAAGCCTGGTGGAGGGCAGGTACGTGGGGAGTTGGGAATGTGGGTTTGTTCCCTGAATAGACTGCCTGGGACTGTGGCTCCGCTATTAGGTCAGGCAGGCACCTGAAGCCCATCTGGAGTCAGCCTGGAGTGAAGCCTAATTAGAACACCTGCCACCAGTTAAAGCCTGAGGGGGAGAAGGAAAGGGATGGATGAGAGGAGAGGCTGAGGGAAGGCAAGCCCTGCAGGAAGCAAGCTGAAAGGGCCTGGTCCAAGACACCAGGGAGAGGGTACTCGGGGGTGGTTGGGGAAATGGCCTAGGGAGGGGCTGCTATTCAGTGGGACAAGGGCCAGGTTTCTCAGCCCCACTTGGGGCTACTTCATAGGCCCCTGGGCCAGAACTTGGAGTAAGTGGGTGGGACTGGATTCCCCCAACCCTCCTCCTGGCTGGTGGGCAGCCAGCAAGGAAAAAAGGACTCTTGGACTAACTGAGGGGCTGCTCTCCAAACCCCTGACTGGCCAGTGATGAAAAGGACTCTTGGAGTGGAGGACCCTTGCCTCAGTGGTAGGGACACCATGGGCTAGAAGGAGATGTCTTTAAAAATGTGTAACCTCTGAGGCTGGAATTCTATGCTCATGTCCACAAAACAGCTTAAACATTTATTCTGCAAATCAGGCAGCAGGCTTGTGCGAGGAGGTGTCTGACACACTACTTCTCTGATAACCATTCTGATTTTTCAATGGCTTTCTTCACCTCTTCCCCCTCTCCCCCCCCACACCCTCAGCAGAAAGCTGAGCTGTGCTGCAGCCTCCCCACTGCATGGGGGCTCTGCTGCATGGGGAAGGGTGAGGCTGAGCTCCCTCTCTTCTCCATCCTGCTTGAGGGAACAGCGATGCATTGACTCGTGAGACTTTCCCCACTGCAAGGCGGCACAAAGCCAGGTAAGTGTCCCCCTTATGCCCAGACCCCTGCACCCCAACCCTCTCACTACCCTCCCTCTACCCAAGACTGCGCACCCCCAGCTTGCTTTTGACACCCTCCCTTGTTACTGCACCCTCCCTCTTGGCCAGATACCCTATGCCCAGGCTGCCTTGCACCCTTTCTTGCTCCTGCACCCTTGCCCCTGGCCAGACACCCAACTCCCACCCTGCTTCTGCATCCACCGTTGCTCCTGCTCCTTCTCCCTACCCAGACACCCTACTCCAAGCCTGCTTCTGCACCCTACCCAGATACCACCCAGACCTCACAACTTCTCCCCCTTCTGCACCCTACCTCCCAGATCCTGCACCCTATCCCACTCACTAGCAGCCCTGTTCCACACACTGAACTCCCAATTTTTTCCCCATCCCAGAGCCTAAGGAGTTCCATAAAATCCAGAACCCCAGGAAAGTAAATCTGGCCTATGGGAAGCCCTGAACCTCAGTCCTTCCTGTCCCTTCCCCTCACCTGGTGGGGCTAGAGCACCAGAGGGATGTGGTGTCTCAGTTGGGAGCCACTTCAGTGAAGGGGTTTTGGGAGGTTGTTGGTGTGGTGTGTGGTTTGTTTGGTTTTTGTGTTCTGGTTTGTGTGGTCCCCCACTGATTTTATTTTTCTGTGGGTCAGTAGCCTCCAACTCCAGAAAGTTCCCCACTTCTGCCATAAATAAAACATTGAATCCTTTTGTGTTAAACATAAATTAACGTTTTGCTTTATTTATTTAAAATGCAGTTTGATAAACTAACATGAAAAAATTAAAACAATCAATCTGTTTAAATTAAACCATTTCTCCCTAACTGAAGCACTAGGAAAATGGCTCAGATGTAATTAACGTTGAGTTTCCATTAGCAACTGGTGGTTCGCAGAAAAGTTTATATTGAGCCAGGTGGTCCGTGGGCCAAAAAGTTTGAGAACCACTGATTTAGATGCATCTCTTGGATTCAGACAATATACTACAGTACAGTATTGGATATTAGTTGTCTGCAGTGCTATGGTAACTTGTCCAGAGCTCAGACAAAATAGATACTCCTCAAGGAGTTCTGCACCAAAAATTAAAAATTCTGCACGCTATTTTGAAATTCTGTGTTTGATCTGTCAAAATAACACTGTAAAGTAATTGTCTAGGCACAAGGGTTCTCACCAGAAGACTCCTTTGAGTGTCATCTCGTGCCCTCCCTTCACTCCCGTGTACCAACACCATGTCAACCACGATGAGTTCTGCTCAGTCCTTGTAATACTGAAAACACGCTTTAAAGTCCCGATCATGTTGGAACCGACAGTTGCTCCCGGTGGCGGAGTAGGAGGGCTCAGGCCCACCCCCTCTCCGAGCCCCGGCCCAGGGCCTTAAGGCAGGGATAGCGTATCCTTCCACAACGGCTGGGGTAGTAACCCCTAAACCCACCCTCTCTTGGGTTCCTCAGCCCTGCCCTGGGCCGCTTCCTACTCTGCCCTGGTGGTACCCCGTTACACCATTGGCCCCTCCCCAAGGAGGGTTCCCAACTCACACCGTGTCCCATTCCGCACTATGCTTCCTTCTCCCATGTGCCCTGGCCACTTTTCAAATAGTCTTCCGGGGCGGTGGGTGACATCATCCGCCCGTGCTTCGTTGATGTCCCCGGTGACATCTACCCGCGTCTCCGGCTGTGTGTTCGTTCCCGGCTCAGCCGCGCCGGCAGATGCCTGGCGCGCGGCCTCCTGCACGGACCAGGCACCCTCTCTGCCTTCCCCGGCTAGCTCTCTGCGGCCCTCTGGAGTGCGGGGTGGAGGCGCCCTGTCAAACACTATCGCAATGTTATGCCAAATTCAACTATTTTAGTAATTTCAAAATGCATGTTGAATCCCATGTCTCTAACAATATAGACAACAAAAGATTCCTTACTACGCCTATTCATACAGAGCTCTAATTCAGTTAAAATACAGTATAGAGCAGTGGTCACCAAATAGTAGATTGGGATCTACTGGTAGATCTTTTAGCCTTTGACATGTGATCCTGAAAGGTTTGGCTGGGAGGCTGTCAAATGCCAGCAGTTCATCTGCCCCTCTCAGCACTGCCATGCTGCTCCTGTCCTTTGCCTTGGAGCTGCCTCCCACCCCCCAGGAGCCTCCTGCTTGCTGTGCAAGGCATGGGAAGAAGAGGAGGGGGTTCTGATATCTAGGTGTTTTCTGCCCCTCCCCATGCTGCCCCTCTCCATGCCACATCTCCATAGAGCAGGGGGGAGACAGGGATGAAGAGAGTTTGCTGGCTGCTTTTGGGAGTGGTGCAGGGCCAGAGTAGGAGTGAGCCTGCCTTTGCCCCTCTGCATCACCACCTAGCAGCCACCTGTGGTAAGCAGTGCCTAGCTGGCGCCCACATTCTGAACCTTGGCCTGGGCCCTGAACTTACTCCTGCACCCAAACCCCTGTCTTAGTCTTGAGTACTCCCTGCACCCAAACTTTCTCTTGCACCCTGAACCCCCTCCTGCACTCAACTCCCTGCCCCGGGCTCAGTTCAGAGCCCCTCCCACACTCCAAATCCTTTTGCCCAAAATCAGAACCTGCATCCCCTGCACCTCTGCCTGATAAAAGTGAATGAGGATGGAGTGAGCAGGAGCAGGTCCTTGGAGACGGGGCGGGAAGAAGATGGGGCAAGGGTGTTCGGGTTTGAGGTAAATCCTGGATCGCACTTAAATTCAAAAAGTGATCTTGTGCTTCAAAAGGTTGGAGACCACTGGTCTAGAGCCATATTTCCCCCACCCTTCCCCTCAGCTCCTATGTTACTCCTGTTTCCCCCCCATGCCTTTGCACTGCTCTGAAGGAAGTTATTGCTAGGAGGTGGAGAGAGTCTGGATATGAACATGGAGGATTGTTGGGTGTGGGTGGTGGGAAACTTATGGAATGGAGTTCTTTGGGGGCAGGGTGGAATTGTTCGGGAGCCTCTATCATGCATTCTCTAGCTGACCCCTTAGTCTTTTCCATTCAATCAGGCACATCTACGCCTGTCTCCGTGTAGCCCTGCACCTCCGAATCCGTGTCTGTGCTCCTCCGTCCCCTCCCCCCACAGCGCATGTCCCCCATGTTTTCTGTCCCTCTTGACTTGGCTGCATAGGCTGTGCATGTGAGGAAAGCATCCTCTTCTCTTCTTTATCAGCAGCTAGGGCTGGCCCCAGGGGTGGCTGGTCTTGTGCCACAGTAGTCCCCAGTGGATGAATGGCATAAATGCAGCACTTTTCCACTAAAATTTATTTTCTGCAGGGGAAAAAATGTGCGGCACACGAATTCCACACAAATGCAGTGGTGCAGAATTCCCCTAGGAGCAAACAGATAAAAATCTTTTTTCCTGGGGGCTGGGCTCTATTTCACTGCCAATCTGTAGTTATTTAATCTATAAAGAGTTCAATTTCCAGTTGTTTTGTTTCGTGCTATAATCTTCAAACAAATCTTTGGAATGACCTTGAGCTCAGTTAGTAGACTAGACAGGTGTTACAGTTCTGGTCTTAGCTCATTTTAGCACAATTATGATTGTGGGGACAGCTTTGTAAAGGCAGATCCAAAACCAAAATGATCAATTTAACTCCCACCTAGAAACAGACATGAAAGCTAAGCAACCCTGGGGTGCAGCCCCACCTTGAGCCTTCCAGACAGTGCACTGTATACTCTAATCTCAGCATGATCCAGGTAAGAATAACTGTGAACCTCCCTACATACTGATCCTTTCCCCAAGAGCAGAAAACTGTCTGGGCCACTACAGCTGTTAACTGAGCATGCAGGAGCAATCAGGGAACTGAAATAGCCCCTAGATTTGAGTTCTGAGTAATGGATAGCCTGGGCGATCCCTCAGTCCCAGAAGCTGGTAGTTTCTCCCAAACTACCAGAATTATTTGTGGTAGGGCTAGGCCCATGCCAATGAACAGATTCAACTGCTGCCTTGGGGATGGACATGGCGGCAATGTGACTATTTCTAGATTACACAGAGCTAACATTAGGGGCTATCACTTGACTACAATGTTGTATAGAGTCTAGCATAACGAGGCCCTAGCTTGGTTGAGCCTTCTTGACACTACAATATAAATGTTAACTAGTCGTCAGCTCTACCATTTATTGTAGAGCTGCCCTTTGATTGGCTTTAAGGAAAGGCTAAAGTGTAGAGGGTAAGCCAAGTTAGAAACACCTCCCACCACGCTCGCTCGCTCGCTCGCTCTCTCTCTCTCACTCACTCATGGATAGTGACTTCACTTCACTGAACTTTCCCAAATAAAATACCTTTGGATTAATTATAATCTGGCCATATATCAGTATCCATCTGCTATAGCTGATTGACCTTTACAGTAAATCAGAAGAAAAGAGGGGTTTTTGCTTTGCAAGCCATGTCTGCCCCTGAAGCCCCACAATCTCCCTGGTCCTCAATGGGAGCAGCCCCAGGGCTCCCAGGACTAACCCAGGAGGAGCAAGAGGTGCGCACCCTCCTGGTCAGGCCTGGAGATCGAGTCCTTCCTGGAGCTGTGGTGCCAGGAGGAGACGCTCCAGGATCCCTGGGCCAAGAGGAAAAACGCCGATGTTTATAGCCAGACGATGCAGGCACTGGAGGATCACGGAAACCCACCCCGGACCATGTAACAGGTCCAGAGTAAAGTCAAAGAATTCCATCAGGGATACATCCCTGCCACTGAGCACACAGGGGCAGGACCCCACACCTGCCTCTACTACAGGGAGCTGCACTGTATCCTGGGGGAGGTGAGGACGATTCCCCATCTACCTTTGTGGACTCTGGGCTGCCAACCCCTGTCATGGCCCAGCCAGAGGAGGAGCAGGAGGGCAAGGGCCAGCCAGCTGCGGAGGAGGAGGAGGAGGGAGACAGGCACTGTGACCCTCTCTGGAGCTGGTGTCCGTCTAACAGGACGTCTCCCAGGCTACCTCAAAGGCCTGGGAGGGATCCTCAGGTGAGTGGTCTCTGTCACTCACACAGAGGGCAGGGGAGGCAGGTGCACAGGGTGGGGTGCGAGTGTCGCTAAGGCTGGACATCATGCTGTGGTCCGCGCACATGCAGCATTACTGTGTGGCACGTGGATGCAGCAGGCAGCCTCGAATACGCCTGGGATCCTGCTGGGCACACACGTCCTGCCATGGGGGGAGGGAGAGGGTGTACCGGCTGGAAGCAGCCTAGACACAAGGGTGCAGGCCTGACCCCACACACCGGGGAATGCCGCACACAGTACGAGGCTATGCCTGCATGTGCGAGAAAGCAGCGGTATCAGTAGACAGTGCTGCAAGCTGCCCCTGTGTGTGTGGCCCTCAGGGAGGCCCAGGCTGCTCCTGGATCCTCTGCCGCCCCTGAGGGGATCCCACTGTGGCTAGACACTTCCCTTAGCTGCTTGTCCGTGGGCTGGGAAGGAGGGGATGTGGGGGGGGGGGGGGGGGGGGGGGGGGGGGGGGGGGGGGGGGGGGGGGGAGAGGGGAGCTGAGGAAGTGGCCAGCCCAGTCCTCTGGGCCACGGACGGTTGGTCGTTCCTCACAGAGGAGGGCACAGCCTCAGGGACAGTCTCTGCCTCTGTGTGTTCTCTGCAGCCAGACCAGCCGGCAGTGAAGAGCCAGCCAGTCCACCTAGCCAGCTGCCACAGCCCAGGGGACACGAATGCATGGCGAGTTACAGGAGCAGCTGATGTGGTGGCATATCACCATCCTTGAGAGGATGGAGCAGATGCTGGTGCATAAGGTCCGTGCCGACCTCGAGTGGCGGGAACTTGCCTGGAGCTGGTTCCTGGACTATGACCTCATGTGCGACATCATGGCCAGCATGGCGGCACACCTGCCTCATGCCGCTACTCCTGGCTCCCACCCTCCTGTCCCCCCTGCTATGCCCATTTCCCCATCCAACTGCTGCCTTTGCAATGCTTTTCTCCCTCCCCAAGTGATGCCCATCTCTCCCCTCCCCCCACCAACCCGCTCCTGCCGACCCTGATCCAGCCCCCATCCTGGCCACCTCCCTGTGCTCCCTGCTCCCACCTGACCACAACCCCGATGAGGCCCCCACACCTGAGGTGGCACATGGAGCCACCCCCCACACTCCTTGCAGTTCTGAGTCTCCCTCCCAGTTAAGAGCCCCTTCCCTCTGCCCACCTTTTTTCATGTACAATAAACAGTTTATTTTTTGTTGAAAACCGAACAGGTGTGTTTATTGGGAGGTCAGGGAAAGGGTGAAGGGAGGGGCTGTGGTGGGAAAAGGATAGGGCTGCAAACCACAGGCCCCAGTGCAGAGGCCCTGGGGACAGTTACTGGAGAGCTTGAGTGAACCTCTCCCTTAGGGCCTCCTGGATGCACACCCCAGCCTGATGGGCCTTGTGGTTGGCAGCTGTCCGGGACTGCTCAAATGCATGGCTGTCGTGGCTGGCATCGGCCTCCCTCTTCCTCTTCACAATGTTGTGGAGGACACCAACATGCCACGACCACCTTGGGACTGTTGTGCTCCCCCATGTTGAAGTGGGCCAATAAGCACTGGAAGCGTGTCTTGAGGCGGCCGAAGGCGCACTTGACCTGGATCCTGGCCCATTTCAGGTGGGCATTAAATTGTTCCCTGCTGGGGTCCAGGTGTACAGCTTCATCAGTCACAGCATGGGGGGAGGGGGGATAGGCCACGTCCCCCATGATACACAGTGCCATCTGCATATCCCCCAACTGCAAAATCGTGGCATGGGGAAAAGGTACCTGCTTGCAGTACAGGTTGGAGTTTCTGAAGATGCGGGCGTCGTGTCCTGCTCAACCACCCCACAAAAATGTCTGTGAAGTGTTCTCAGTGGAGGACCAAAGCCTGCAGCACCATTGAAAAGTAGCCCTTCTGATTAATGAAGTGGACCACTTGATGTTCTGGAGTTCAGATTGGGATGTGGGTCCCATCTATGGCTCCCCTGCACTTGGGGGAACCCCAGGGCAGCAAATCCAGCCATGATCGTATCCAGATTTCCCAGCCAGATGACCTTCTGCAGCAGGATGGAGTTGATGGCCATCACCACCTGCAGAAGGACACAAACACAGAATACACAGAGAATGAGAAGGGGGATGTGAGCCCTTGGGAGGTGCCCACTCCCCCTTTCTCTCCCCTGCACCCCAGGAGCCACCCCTTATGCTGACCCCCGCCCCCAGCAGCAGGGCTCTATAGGGATGCAATGGCACAAGCCCCCCAGGGATGGGGCTTCTCTTCGCCCTCCACCCTGTACAGTTCCCAGCTCCACTCTCCTGAGGGTCCCCCTTATGCAACACTTCCCTCCCCCCAAAAATATACAGGGATTGCAGCCCAAGAGCAGTTTACCTGCATGAGGAGGGCCCTGACAGTGGACTTCCCCATGCCGAACTGGTTGGCCATGGACTTGTAACTATGTGGGGTGGCTAGCTTCCAGAGGGTGATGGCAACCCGCTTCTCCAGGGGGATGGTGGGCTGCAAATGGGTGTTGTGTCTCCGGAGGGCAGGGGTGAGCCAGGCACATAGCTCTAAAAAGGTGGCCTTCCGCATGTGGAAGTTTTGGAGCCACTGCTGGTTGTCCCACCAGTCGGAACTGGTGTCCAGCCTCCAAAACCACCTCTCTACAGTGGACTGAGGTTGCCAGAGTGTAGCAGCTGCACCCAGGGAGAGGGATTCTAGGTTGTGGTCAGGGGTCAAGCTCCTACAGGGGTAGCATGAATCACTTGCTGCACAAACTGCAGCATAGCCGTTGCGGGCCAGGACATGCCCAGGACAGCTCCGGCTTCACGGTACAAGGGGAAAAAGCTGTGGTATCCAAAAAAGCACAGGGCAACCACAGCAGGCACTGCTAGAGCTTTGCTGTCCCTCGAAGAGGTAGCAAGTATGCAGAAGCAGCAGAGAAATGGCTGTCCAGGGGGGTCCTTTTAAGCATGTCTCTGCAAGTTTCCAGCACCAGCCCTCAGAAGCAACTGGTCACCGTAAGCCCTGCCTGAAGTGGTTCTGGGTGACCTTTTTTGCGAGAGCGCATCCATGCAGTCTGGATGCGCTCTTGCGCAAAAGCACATCGCTTTTTCAATGCGCTTTTGTAGTGTGGATGCGCTCTTGTGCAAGAAGATTTTGTAGACAATCTCTTCCACAAAAAGTTTCTTGTGCAATAATCCTGCAGCGTAGACATAGTCTAAGAGTAAGGTGAATGGGATTTCTTTATTCCACTCCATTGGTAGGTAGAATTTCTCTATCAAAGTTTTATTTGGTCAAGCCAGAATCATTCCCCCATAACTGAATAAGTAAAATATTTCACAGTTCCGACAAAGCTATGAGAGTACTAGTACTATGCTGGTTTCCGTTATAAACGCCACTAATATCTCAGGCTGGATGCACACTTATGTCTGCTTGTTAACATATTTGCTATAAGAGTCTGTCCATTTTTAGGTAAAGCTCTCAGAACATAATATCTTGGTTTTAAATTCTATTTTGTAGGCAAGAACTTTAATTCTTTACCTTTAGCCTAAGCTAGTTTTCTCCTAATTTAGAAAGTTAATGTCCCCTAGGTAAGGTAGTGTCTAAGTATAAAAATGGTCAATATATTGCAATTTCTCTGCAAGAAAGAAATTTTTTTAGAAAGGGCAAATGATAGCTTGGCAGGAGGAATAGCTCAGTGATTTGAGCATTGGTCTGTTAAATCCAGGGTTGTGAGTTCAGTCCTTAAGGGAGCTATTTAGGGATCTAGGGAAAATCTGTTAGGGATGGTACTTAGTCCTTCTGTGAGGGCAGGGGACTCAACTCAATGACCTCTCAAGGTCCCTTCCAGCTTTATGAGATCAATATATCTCCATATTAATTAATTAAAACTTTGTAGTTATCCAGTTACTAAATTATCTGAACTTTTAAAGAACAAAGATAGAGATGAATTGGTGCCAAAATTGTGACTCATACAAGCAATTTATTTATTTATTTTTAATGGGTTTTCTCAGCCAAATCACATAAGAGTTCCGTGATTAACAATGTCTGCAAAAACAAAAATGAAACCAGTGTCCTGTTACCATAATAAAATAGAGGAATGTGAATATGCTGGTTAATGTTGAGAGGGGAAGCATTAGGGACTATTCCCGACTTGGGAATAAAGCCACCATTTCTCTTCTTTGGTATGAGTTGTACATGACTGCCACTAACACTTCTTTAGGAAGAAGAGTGTCTCTGTTTGATGTGCAACTGTCATCTGAAACATCAGTATTTTAAGAAGATCTGCTGCAAGAGTGGGAGGTGTTCCACCTTGGGGACATTGTACTGGTGAGGTTGCTATATTTCCTTCAGCACTGTCTGAGAGAAACTCCTGGGTGACTCAATCAGCTTGCCTATTTTAACTTGTTGTAACCAACAAAAGAATCCTGATGGGTCCTTTGTGCTGCTGACTGGACGTGCGGTTGAGGGAGTTTCATACTTCTCAATTATTGTGTGAGCTGGGGATGCCAAAATACCTTTTCTGCTGACCTGTGTTGGCACCTGCCGCCACCTCTTTATGCAGGAGTTGATCGCTGCAGATAGCAGGAGGGAAAGGATGTGCTAGAGAGGAGATTAAATAGTTTCAAGATAAAATAGTTTGTGGTTGGCCTTTGCCTTCCATTCTTCCTCTCTTAGAGCTTAACTTGAAAAACATTTAACATTTATTTAAGAAGTTAAAACACTTGCAAGAAGAGCTCATAATATCAACATTACCAAAGTTACCTGAACATGTCTTTCCTCCTGACACTTTCCATTTTGTTTCCACCCAAAGATAGAAAACTACTTTAGAAAAACCTAAGCACAGTTTATCAAGATGATAGATTTTCTAAAACAAATTCAAAAGTACCATCCTATAACAAATTGAAACTTTCTTACCCTAAAGAAAATTTAGCCCTTTATTTTCAGAAACTAAGAATGGATGTAATAATATGATTTGCAACAAGCTTGTTTCCAGGGAGCCAGGCAGAAAAAATGTTTCAGGTATGTCAGTCAAGTATGAGGGAGTTAGTCTGCACTGGTCACTCTAATTGCTATTTGCTGAGTTAATTTTATATGGTAGCGGAAGGCTGAGAAGGATGTGGAACAAAAGAAGAAAATGGATAAGGAGAAGAATAGATATCTTGGGTGGAGAGAGACAATGTAGCTATGTCTTGGTAAGAGAATTGTGGGATATGATAAATGTCATCTAGAAATTCACAGGATAAAATTAACTCATCTAGACCTTTATTAGAGAGAATGATCTGCATTATAAGGAGAATGTTTCCTGCTTCCAGCCCATAAGAATGGAGAGTCTTGTCCTTTCTGTTTTTTAAAGCAGGTTATGGTTGCTAAAACTGATCTTATAAAATATAATGTTCAATAGAGATCTTCCCCCAAGGTCCTGGGGTGCTGGAACAGTATATGGGGGGGGGGGGGGTGCGAGAGCCACTGAACCACACTGTCAACCTTCTGTATGATGGAAACCACTTTAAACCACAGTGTGCTGTAGCATCCCTTGTTCCAGCACTTATGCCAAGGCCTGACTTGCCTCAAAGTATAAGGTGGAGTTTGGAGCTTAAAAATATGGCTATAAATTTCATGCTATATTTCTTACTGCCATCAAAATATTGGAGGAAAAGGTTGAATTGGAACAAAATTTTGTGTCTGGGATGTCTTGGTGTTGATATTTCAATCAGAAAGAATATGGGTTGGCTCTTGTTGAGTTTTCAGGCCCACAGAAAAACCATTTTAGTATTTGTTAAAGGAATATATTGCATATCACATGGAATCATTGAAACAATAAACACGGAAGCCTCATGATGGCCTTCTTTGGGAAAAAAATACTATTTTATGAAGAACTTGAAATTTACTTATTCTCAATCTGTCAATAACAATGGACAGTCGAAAGTCAGTGAAACATAATGCTCTTCTTTTGCTTAATAAAGCCTAAACACAAAGTAGAATTTCATATTACAAAGAGTCATTTTGTCAGAGTCATGTGTTTATGGAAAATCTGTCTCCCACTAATCCTTTACTGCTCTATTGCAAGGAAAGGTGAATTCCTTCCTCTTAGGCAACATTTTTCATACTGAAGTGGTAAACTTTCAGAACAATGAACTGCTAGGTTAGTGTCCAAAGCATAGTCCTTGGTTAACCATTACATGCCCTGGTCCTGAACAAGCAAGAAAATCCTGAGGGACAGGCCAAGGAATAGAAGTGAACCACTGCAGAAAAATATATCCCAAACATGTTGGTAGCGAAAGGGAGGGGAAAATCTAAAAAGAGCTGGTGCTGCAATTAAGCAGTATTTCTACTCATTATCTTGGCTTTCCATTCTCCACAGAAGTGACCATGGGCTTTGCTTGACTAAGATTTCGGAGATTAGCCCAGATATACTGCCTGATTCAGTAACAAATGTTAGCACAGCTGGCTGTCACTATTCAAAAGAAATCTGTGGAAATCAAATTTTCATTTTTTAGATGGGGGCCCTATGACATACTCAGGAGTGTATGAAAAGTGTAATATTCTATGATAAAAAATTGGCATTTTCTGCTTGATTTGGCTAGCTTGAGAAATAGCAAGTATATGTATTTTTAAAAGTAGAAGAATAAGGGTTCAGGGGGAACATGCGTTCTATTATAAAATCCCATGCTTGAATGTGCAAGTTGGGAAATTACTCATTCAGCGACCTGATTAGCATGTGCATGTGGTTCAAATGTTGCACAGTAATCTGAAAATTTAAGTCATAAAAGCCTAACATTCCAAAAGACTTAATAGTGCTCCAAAGACTTGCAGAGTTCTGTTCTTCCACATTTTATCTTTTCCACAGTATGATTGGCTTGTTTGAGTGTGGCTGTACTAAAAGTAAATCACTAGTTCTGGATTGTGTGAATGGTGCTAGACTAGAAACAAAACTCTTTGGTACATGTACACACTTCGCTAATACAATGGTAAAGTGCACAGGTCACTTTGGACTTTTCACTTTAAGAAATAGATTATACAGTTTGAGAGGGTACTTTTTCAACAGGATAAAATTAGCTGCTCTTTTAAAATGAAGGGGAAATGTTGGCCTATATTAGTTGATTGGGCAAATATTCTTTCAGAAAATGGCATTTTGGTAAGTTTAATCTTGTCAAAGAAACCTCTTTCCAACAGTTCTGACTTGTATATTTTTTTCTCTACACTTCTATAGGTCTGGGTTGTTCTGCCTTCCACCACCTTCGTTGCCAAAACAAGAGGAACCTCCTGCTGATGCTTGCACTAACTGGGTTCCTGAAGGCAGACAGCCTGTGAAGGGTGAGACTGAGTCACAGCTTTCTAGTGAAAAACCTCCCAAAGGAAACTGTGATGAACAGGTTCCTCCTCTTTTGCCACCTCCATCTCCAGGCAACGTTCCTCCTTACCCTCCCTATTTTGAGGGAGCTCCTTTTCCTCCTCCCTTATGGTTAAGATACACATATAACCAATGGATTCCTCAGCCACCACCAAGGACTATAAAGAGGACAAAAAGACGGTTGTCACGAAATAGAGACCCAGGAAGGCTTATCATGAGTACTATTAGACTGAGGCCCAGGCAAGTGCTCTGTGAAAAATGTAAAAACACTCTGAACCCAGAGGAAGCAAACAAAGCCAGGCAAAATGCTAAAACTAGGAGGAAATTAAGCATTCAGGACAAGGAGGAAAAAAAGCACAGTGATTCTGATTATGTAGAGAAAAGGAACAAAAGAGAAAAGAGAGAGGAAGACAAATTTTCTGGGGAATTAGTGCATCGAACTCCAGTTATAAAAATATCTTATAGCACACCGCAAGGTAAAGGTGAAGTTGTAAAAATTCCCTCCCGGATTCATGGCTCAGTTAAACCATTTTGTTCACAGCGGATATTGCAGAATGGAGGGGAGGACCAAGAGGAGAACAGAGACTCTGAACGATGTCAGGAAACCAAATGCTTTATGGATAAGTCGGCAAGCAGCCAACTTGCTTCCATTCCAAAACTGAAGTTAACTAGGCCGGTGCATTCCAGTGCAGATGTTCCACCTCCAAAAATCAGACTGAAACCCCATCGAATAAATGATGGTCAGAGTGTTTCCATTTATAAAGCTGAACTTATTGATGAGATAAATGTCCTTCAGAGTAGCAGGGAGTCCAATCCTGCTGCATTTTACACTGATGAATCTGCAGATAGAAGTTTAGCAGAGATGTCTTCAGGGAGTTCAGGTGAAGATGACGACTTCAAAAGATTTTCCCAAGGTAAAGATGGACATGATAACTTGGCTTTTCTTATGAATTATCGTAAAAGGAAGGCAGATTCTTCCAGTTTATCAGTGTGTAGCAATGACAGTCTAGATGAATCCAAATCCTCTAGTTCAGAAGTAACATCACCAGAAATGTGTGACTTTTTACCTGGTGATGATGCGTCTGTCTCTTCATCTTCAAAAGATGAGCGTAAGATTGTGCCACCATTAACAGTTAGACTACATACACAGAGTATCTCTAAATGTGTCACTGAAGATGGAAGAACTGTTTCAGTGGGGGATATTGTTTGGGGTAAAATTCATGGTTTTCCATGGTGGCCAGCACGTGTTCTTGACATAAACCTTAGCCAGAAGGAAAATGGAGAACCTTCCTGGCGAGAAGCTAAAGTATCGTGGTTTGGTTCTCCAACAACCTCATTCTTATCTGTTTCAAAACTCTCTCCTTTCTCTGAATCTTTCAAACTGAGATTTAATCGTAAGAAGAAAGGGATGTATCGGAAAGCTATTTCAGAAGCTGCAAAGGCAGTAGAGCATCTGACCCCAGAAATAAGAGATCTCTTAACACAGTTTGAAACATAACTTTGCCTCCAGTACCAGGTGAGTGCATACGGGACTGATGCTTCCTGCACTATCATTCTTGTACAGATTGCATTTGTCTTATTGTCATGTCTGTTCTTATTTTACTTTTTGTCTTTTTGAGTTGCCTAAAAGATATGGGTTGAACTTCTTAAATATGGGTTTCTGGGCCTTTGAATAAGTGACATTACAGAGGGGTGAGAACTTCCAGCTCCCATTGACTAAAGTGAATTTCACAGGAAGCAGTCCTTAATTCTAGTATGGGATTATGAGCCAATTTATAGTTGTGGGGAAAGGTGCATTGTTGTTGAGAGTGGCTACATACTACTTCCCGACCAGGTTTGCTAGTGAAAGAGCCAGTGTACCATCTGGACAGATGAGGGCCCAGATGTGTAATACCCACGTTTAGAATCCCATGTTATGTGAGAAGCAGACTCTTTCAGTCTTGTTTTGACTCTGATAATGACCTTGTAGTAAGTGACTTGTTTTGCCATCTAAGTACCTATGGTTGTAATAATTGCCTATGACGCAAGGGTGTAATGGCTACTGACAGACAGTACCGTGTGTTACAATGTATCCTGCTGTGTCTACAGACCTAGTGGCTCCCTAAACTACTACCTGCTTTGGTAAACTGACCTGTGGAAAAACACTTTTCTAAATAACTTCATGCATACACTAGCATCAACACTGAGTTTTCTTTGAAAAAAATATGCTAATAAGGGACTCATTTGCATGAGTTGCAATCTTATTTGCATATTTTCTGCCAATCCATTTTTGCACTGGGCTTTTTGAACTTTTCTTTTTGTGCAAAAATCACTTTTTCCGCAAGATCCTTGGACGTTTTCTTTTTGCACAGAAACCCCTTTTTCCACAAGATCGGTAAACCTCATTTTTTGGGGAATAAGGATCTTGTGGGAAAAGGGGGTTTTGCACAAAAAGAAAACGTTCACGCTGCTTGTTTTTGCGCAAAAACCCCAGCGCAGAAATGGATCTGCAGAAAATATGCAAATGAGATTGCGACTCTTGCAAATGAGTCCCTAATTAGCATATTTTTGCTGAGAAAACTCATAGTGTAGACGTAGCCTAGGAAAAGTAGCTTTAGTAATCAAAGATGCTCACAAGCCCTTTCTCTCTCCTCCTTCCACCAACACTCACCCAACTTCATTCTTCTTGAAGTCTGACAGTCCACTAGCTTTAGTTTCCTTCTGCAAAAGACATTCTTTTGTCCATATGTCTGACTTTTTTTTTTTTTTTTTTTAACTGAACTACATCAGACCATTTGTCCTGAAGCTGAGAACAAAACACTTGGTTTCTTTTTCTCTGATGATTTCCTGAAAGTACAATAGCCTGGGTACTACTGAGAGATAGTGGAAAGACATCAACAAAGGAATCACTTCTTAGGAACAGCTGAGAGCATTGGTTCTCCTGTGTGACTGAAAAAACGGTGCTTTTCCCCTCCCTTCTAAGCTGTACTATGCATATCTGTTGTGATCAGTTTTCAGTATTTGAGTTTATGCTACATTTTATAATTTTAAATTGCTTTTATTATTTTAATTGTGATCTCCATTTTGTAAAGTCTACCCCTGCTCCAGCTGAAGTTAGTGGCAAAACTGCCAGCGACACTGAATAAGATCAAGATTTATCTCTTGGCATGCTGCTAATAGTGGCTGTTCAGCTAAACAAGACCACATCCATGACATTTACAGTTTGGCACCCCAGTGAAAGATTATTAAACCAGGATAGAAACTATTTTTTCCTCTGCATTAGAATTGTGATTTAAGTCTTTCCTTGCTTAAAATCTAGTTTTGTGCTCTGGCTCCCATAGAACTCAGTATTGGTTCATTACTTTGTCTCATATTTCCCTCATTTGCCTAACTTCAGAAATGTATGATTTTTTCCCCCCAAGTTTCTAGCATAAAGAAGCTTACTCATGGTTAAATCAATATCTGACTCTACACTTCAGATATTGGGACTGAAATAGTAAATGTTTGTATAATCCCAAGGTGGGCAGGTTTGATTTGAATAAAATTAAAGGGAAATTCTGCTGACTATTTTTGCAAACTCGTTTTGTAGAGTTAAATCTCCAAAAACGGACTAATGAGACATATTGGATGTTCTTTCATCCTCCATCAGATGTCACCAGCTCATGTACTTGAATATAAGATAGAGCGCGAATTCTGGGTCTTTCTTTGCACCATGACCATTGTGCCAAATTCCTTGCTTCTCCTAGGTAATAAACTGAATTCAGTTTAGAAAAGCCTTACTGCATTTGTGGAATTTATTTTTGCCTCTTTACCCATGTGCCTTATCTGATTTACCTTTTCAGTCTCTCTGGTAAAATTACCTGTTGGTCGCCACAAGAAAATACTAACAGTTGTCTACAGCTATCTGCTAACTGCACTCTAACATAATTCTGCACTCTAACATAACCTCTGATCTTTTGCCCCTTTCCCTCCTGACAAGTTATCACTTGGATCTGCAATGTGACAGTGTCTTCCAGTACTTTGTACTGCTCCTACACTGAATATGCTTGTTTGTGCCTCCCTTTTCCCCCCATCATGTCGTAATTTTTGACATGCATCAGTTTGTGAAAGCAACTTGTTCATTATACCTTATTTGAATATCTTGCCTGAAACAGAGTTCAAGTGCTCTCTGAGAATTTTCTTGAGTGAGAGCTGACGTCTTCACACCACTTTTTGGTAACTGACTAATTTTTTCCCCTTTATAGTTGCTATAGCTCACACTGGCTTAAATACTGTTACAATCAATTGTGCCAGAACAACTTGTTTGTGTTGTAAATCAAACTCTCTCTGGATTTTGAGGGATGTTCAGAGGTGGCAGTCTTTTTTTAATGTCTCTCTGATACGATAATTTAATAAGATTATGTATCCATATTTGTAGTCACACATTTCGTGCCACTGCAAAAATGGTCTCAGTAGTAATTCAGTAAAGGGGGATCTGTTTACAAACAACATCCAAAATCCAATAGAATCACGCGTTTGTTTACAATTAAAGAAATTTGTATGGTCAAACTCAAGTAGTCATTCACCTGTCGGAAGTGTTCTACTGTTAACCTTCTGAAATCTCTTCTGTGGCTTCTGGCCTGCAGGGGATGAAGAACATGCAGGGTAGTTACTGAAGACATCAATAGAGAGTCTACAAATGCAAAATAAGCTGAATGTGTGAATTCACTTAAAACTAGAGCTGATCAAATACTGACCATATGTGAATACATTTGTTTAACCAATTATTACAAAACAAAGTTTTCAGTTAGCGAGGTTTAATTAGTCCTACTTTTTGCTTCCCCTGCAAAGTGTACTTCATGGATGGAGAGTTGAAACCTGATCATTAAATTGCCAGTAAAAATACGACCAAAGGAAAAGACTAGGCAGAGTAATAACCCGTAAAATGCAATTTCATAAGACACTCTTGATTCAGCAGATAGCGAGGAAAAAATCTTCCACTAAACATGTTCCAGTGCATTTTGGCAGCTGTCATTAATATATAAGCATAATTTGCTGTTTGATAACTGCTGGCTTCATGAAAGTCTGTTGCACTGTAACTAAATGCTTGTAATATGCAGACTCTTACTTCAGTGGTGTGTGTTGGTAAGGATTAAAACTCAGACCAGCATGTCTGACTTTGCTTTTAAGAGTAAAGGCCTTAATAGCTGTTACTGAAAATTACTTATGTAAGTTCTGAAAATAATGGGAGAATCAGAATAGTGGATGACATCTAACCTTAAATCTATACCTCTATTCACAGAAGTCCTTTTTGAATTCTTCTGTAGAGCATTTTACCAAAGGCCATGTTGTAAAAGAGGCCTGGGCAAAATATGGCCGTGGGCCACATCCGGCCTGCCAAGCCATCAGATCTGGCCCACAGAGGCAGCAGGGAGCCCCAGACAGGCTCCCCTGCTTGCACCGCAGCCCTGCGCGCCGTGCAGAAACACTGTTTCAAACCAGCCAATGGGAGCTGCCTGTTTGAATAACAGGCAGCCAAGAAGAGCCACACCTCCTCTCCTCAGCTCAGTTATTCAATGAAGCCATGGCCAGGCAAGCAGGCAGGATGGCTGGCTGGGAAACGTTTTAAGCTCTGCAAGCCTTAGCTTGGCAGGCAGGCAGGCTGGTTTGGCCACAGCCTGCCTCTGACACCCCAACCCCTCCCTGCTCTAACCTTCTGTCCTCTCTCTCTCTCCCCCCCCCCTCCAACATACCCAAACCTCGGTCCCCCTCTTGCACCCATACCCTTTCCCAGATCTGGCACCCGAATCACCTGCCCCAGATCAGAATCCCCTCCTACCCTAGCTCACATCCCGAACCTCTGCACTCCAGTCCCCTGCCCTAGGTCACAACCGCTTCCTTCACCCAAACTCCCAGACTCCAGTCTCCCTTCTGCACCCAACCTCCATCCTAGACCCCACATCTCCTCCATTAATATCCTGGAAGAGTGCGGCCCTCAACCACTTTCCAAAATCTTGGCGAGGATTGTAGTCAAATTATTGCCCACCCCTATTGTAAATGAAGGGCTTACTGATGATTGGGAGCCAAAACGCAATCAGGTCTTTTTGTCCAGATTGCTTTTAAATGCAGACATCCTTGGGGGTAAAGGAGGTGGGAGAAAAGTGTGAGAAGATATCACCTCAAACTGTATTCTGTTAAAGATAGCAAATATGTATTTGGCTTTGTCTTGAATAAAGGCAAGCCTGAATGCACTTGCACAAGTCCCAAGTGGGATAGAAGTTGCACTGCTATTACTTCTGGCATAGTTTACTTATAAGCAAGCTTACAGCAATTCTTGGTTCTGCCACTTTTAGATTACTTGAGCAAAAACAGATCTGGTTCAAAGGATGTAACCAAGTTATATTTATTGACTTGGCTTATAAAAATGTTTCCACATTCTCCCCCAGCCCTCTTGTAGGAGTTCCTCACTAGTGTTGACAGCATTTAAGAGCCACCGATAGTTGATATTAATGGAGAAATGAGTCTTCAGCAAAACTGGCTTCCTTTAACATCAGAAACAAAACCTCTGAAGATATATTAGTGAGGGAGAAGGGAGCGTGGTGCAGTCTATATCTGCCTAGATAGAAACATGTTTAATGTAACTTAATTTTACAAATGCATGTAGCATTTTTCTCAACTCAGATTTTACACATCAAGCAAATTCATGGAATATTGATTCACTGAACAGTAATCACCTTTATCACCACAGTAAAAAGCTCCTGTATTTCTTAGTCTTGTGGTGCATAGATTTTTCTCATTGTAATTCTAGCAGCAAGAAAGAAAGATAATGAATTTCAGGTAATGTGACTGCCTTAATATTAGAACCTGAATTTATTATATTTGGTTTAACTTTCAAACATTCGGATGCTTATTTGAATCCCTACGTGTAGGGATGTAAAATCCTGTTTAATGGGTTAACTGACTAAACTTTGCTTAACTGATTTAAAGGGGACATGGGTTGGGGAGCATGCCTCCCAGCTTGCTGGGGTACCTGGGCCCCCATGGACAGAGGTTACTCTGGATGACCAGAGTAGCCCCCTGCCCACAGCAGGCGGGAGACTGCTTTGCCCCCACCAGTTAACTGGAACTGATAAGCATCACCTGCTAACCTTTCACATCCCTGCCTTCCTGCCATTCCCTGTCCTCAGCTTCTTGCCTGGAAAAGGCGTCTATCTTGTTGTGTGTCCCTAAGATTGGAAGCTGCAAAAAAGAGGTATATTGTCCTTCCCATGCCCCCACTCCTTTTAAGGGGAGCTGCTTCCTTTCTGTATCCTCCATGTATTCAGGAAGACATTGAATTTTTAGGGCTTGCCTATCCTCTCAGAAGATATATTTACACTTCAGCTGGGAGCATGTTTCCCAATTCAGGTACACAGATGTTTACTGGCACATTAAAATTGGTGCAACTGTAGGGAGTGGCACAGGTGGTATCTCAGACCTAGCCACCTGATTACAAATCGACGCAGGTCCTCTGGGTGCATCCACGGGCAGTTTGCTTGATCTGTCGCCTATGCCATCCCCAGCTAATGTGCTGTCTTTCAGCCTGCTAGCTCAAGCAGAGCTAGTCTGTCTGCCTGCCCAAGCTGTGAGAAACGCTCCCAATGGCAGCACAGCCATCTCTAAAGAAGAGAAATCCGACCTCTTCCTACATCGCCATCACTGACTGCTCATGATTTTAAATGAGGTGGGGTCATTGCTTATGGGAACACAGCTCCTGACTGCAGAGCAGCAGATAACAATCTTGGAGTAGCCAAGTCTAACGGCAGGGAGGGGGAAGGGAAGTAGCTTCCTAATGACATGGTGCCCAACTACAAAAACACCAACAACACCAAATGCAAAAAGCTCAGCTGGTTGCCAAGGAGCATGTACACATAACTTTGGATTCAAACACTTGATGCTTGGCAAGTCTACAGTGCCCCTACAGTTGGATTGTAGGAGCATATACCAGAAGAGGCCAAAATATTGAGAACAAACTGCCTTGAAGCAGATCTCAATGGGCTATGAAATTGCTGGCCAACTCAGTAGTGAGTGCGAGAATTACAATTCTGTAGTCATCTGGAAACATGGAGGCCAGAGACTGATGAGGTCAACTATAGTTCAGAATGAGGGATGGTGACCATCACATCAAAATTGCACCTAGAGATGTAAAATTCCAGTTAACCACTTAAACCTAACCCCTGTTAAGGGTAAAGCTTAATGGTTAAATATTCACATCCCTAATTGTGACATTGTGTAAGGTAAAGCTGCTATTTGCTTAATATAACCTTTTTTTGTGGTGACTGGCAAAATAGAACCGTGTTACCTAGACTGCATGTTATAAGTTCTAATAATATAAAAACTGGGTGACAATTTCACTTCCAAAGAGGCTTCTAGTTTTATGTATGAATGTAGCTAGCTATTTTCTCAGCATTCCAGATAGAATAAGAAAAGGGGTAGAAGAGGGGCCAGTGATAGGCCTACCCTGACTGAAGCTCCCTTCTGTGGCACACTTGTCTTAGTTTCCCACCTTCAGACACCCCAGAAACAGTCGAAAGCCTCTTCCCAAGATGAATATATCCCTTGTGTAGTTCATTTATTGCCAAAGTCTTGTGTGCATCAATCATAATAAAACCAGTCCCATACCACAGTCCAGAATTCCCCCAGCATAGACTAAACAGGCCATGCAACACACTGCTCAGATGTCCTTCATCACACCTGGCTCTACCATGCAGTCTTCTTCCAGCCCTTCCAACTGGAGTGCAAGCTTAGCCTTCCCTCAGAAGACCCCTGCAGTGTCTCTTCTGGGAGCATCCTTGCAGGGGAGCATCCCTCTGTCCCCAGGCCTTACACAGTTCCTCTGGGTTCAGCACTCCACCTCAGCAGCAATTAGGGGTGTAAAATCCCATTTAATCAGTTAACTGGTTAAACTGGCCCAGCTGGGCTGGAGCAGTATCCCCAGCCCACAACATGGCACAGGTTAACCAGTTATCTCTAGTAAGGATGTTAAATTGCGGTTACCTAGCTAATCAATTTGTATCGACTATATAATCAGTCGATAGGACCACTCTGCAGAGCCACAGCAGGGGTCGTTCCAGGACCCAGCTCCAATTGGGACTGAGCAATCCCAGTTTGTGCTGGCTCTAGGAGCCACCTGTGATGGGTTCTTACTACATTTAAAATTCACAGGCATAGCATCCCAGACCAGCATGAGCCGGCTCCTGGAGCTACCCGCCACTGCGGCTCTGCAGAGTGCTCCTATCGACTGATCGTATAGTCAATACAAATGATATCAACTATAAGATTCGCTAGGTAACCGCAATTTAACTCATAGGAGTCGACTACTCTCTAATATCCCTAGTTCCCACTGTGGCACTTCTGCTTTTGAAATGTAGCAAGAGCTCATGCTACATTTCAAAGGATGAAGCGCTGCGGTGGCAGCCAGCATGAGTGGGGACTGCTTCAGTCCCTGCTTGCACTGTTTCCCCACTGTGCCTCTGCCTCCCCTGCCCCCTGCAGAGATGGTGCTGGGGAAACCAGCTTTTAAGCCAGTACCCCTAGCACCAGCTCCTGCTCTCCCTCCCCTCCCCTGCTGCTTCTCTCTGATAGAGGCAGCAAGGAGGGCAGGGGGAGGCAACTAGGTGAGTCACTACTTGACTATTCGATAAGGTTATGGTTATCGGATAGCTGGCTAGTTGCTTATATCTCCAATCTCTGGCAGCTGTCTTGCTTTGTCACTGCTTTGTGACTAGATGTGGTGGTGGTGGCAGTAAGTATGTCATTAACGTTGTAATAACACTTGCTGTTTTCATGTGAAATGACTTTCTGAAACATTCACTTTCTAGGCCATAACTTTCTATGCTTAGTCTCTGACCAGCTCACACAGCTGATCTGAAACATCAAACTTCATATGCAAACAGTTAAGTCAGCATATGTATGGAGCTAAATTTGAGGCAGGGGAAGGCCTTAAAATACATTATACATGTCTAAGATTGCAGGGCTTCCCAGGAGCTGTGGGCTTCCAGATTGTGGTCTCCAGAGCTGGTTAGCTGCAGAGTGCTTGCTGGCTCTCATCTTTCCAGCTGAAAGAAGTGTTGCAGATGGACAGGACACAGCCTCTGATTGCAGATATTGAGATGGTCTTGTCTATGGGCCTCCCAGTTTGTGGTTCATGCTATGGAAAAGTTGTGGGCCCCAGTTGTAGAATATTTAAGAGGGCTGCATACTCCAAATTGGTGGTGGGCAGTGTGTGGGCTGCATGCAGCCCTTTGGGGTTCTGTGTGTGGGCTGCAAGATATTTGTTTACTGTTGCGCACACCTGGGGTTTCCAACGTTCAGCAAGGGCACATGAAGTGAGGTGTGTACTGATTGCACACAACATTGATAGTGAGAGCAGCGCGTTCCCTCTGCATCACATCAGTGCTGCTTCAGTTCATTCAGTACACCCCACAAATTCTACATATGTAAGCAAAGTGAGCAGAACTACTCTATCCTGCGAGGCCCTCTTGGTTATGGCAGTCTTATGACTCACTGAAAGAGAGGGCCACTCATGTGGCCCACTCACTAGCCTAAGTTGCCCATCAGTGCTCTAAGTGCTTGGGGGGGGGGACCCTGTTAGCAAACTAGAGCGATCTATACTTAAAAGAATTTACAAGTTCAGCTGCTGAAGGAGATTAAGCCTCTCAATTTTATAGTGATGCTCCTAGGGCATGCAGCAAACTGTTTTAACTCCAGTCTAAGCAGACTACAGCAACATTTAGAGCTGGTGGGCTTGCAAAGTTCCAGAGAACAGAGCTAGTAAAGCCTCACCAGCAAAGTTCCTCAACTAGAGGCCAGCTAGCTGTGCAGGGAAAATGTATCTTGGGAACTTTCGCTAGCTCAGCCTGAATGAAGGTGCTGACGAGATCTGCTGAAGAAGCTGTCAGACATGATGGCTCTCTGAGCAAGCCAATCAGCTCTGAGTAGGAATTAACTGTACAGTTGGCCAGTGCAGTTTGTAAGCTGAGCCAGCAGATGAGCTCCATGCTTAAGAATGTGACCAATTCCCCAGGACCAAAATGCTCTCCTGTTTGAGTTCAGATATAGAACCTGAATGGCAGTTGCACGTTGCCCCAAGGCAGGAGGGCAAATCTATCCATTCTCCAAATCAAGAATTTTAGGGAGTAAGGGTTCTTGTGATCAGTTTGTGGCTGCAGTTCAAGGAATTTACAGACTTAGTTGGCGAAGTTTGACAGTTGTAAACTGCACAAGTCAAACTTCTTTAGGCTTTCCTTTAGTCAGACACCTGCATTACAGTCAAAGTGTGGGCACCATATATAAGATGAAGAGAGAAACTTCATTTAATTGGGTTTCTCTTTTTACATGTACAGTGATTGCAGCTAGTGAAGTGAACTGGATTATTTCAGGGACAGGAATTGCTACAGAACTGTTCTGAGATGGGACTTGAGTGTCAAGTGGCCTTGATGAATAGAAGATGAGGCCATTCTGAAAGGAAGGCCAGTTATCTGTAGGATGCCCTGCAGTCAAGGTCGAAGGCTCATTTTTATACCTCTTACTTTCCAGGAGTCTGCTTAAATGTTTCACTAAAAACAGTTGTTGCTAAGTCACACCTCAGAGTAAATGCCGCACAAGTAAACAATATAAATAGCTTGAATGTCGCTTTAAAGTCCGGAACCAACTTTGTGGATACATTGCTTGAGACCTGTTGGGGAAGGAGAGAAGAGATTTGGATATGTGGTAGTAAAAATAGAAATATTAGTTCTTCTACAGTTGCTGTCACATGGGACTTGTTTGTGAAGGGCTGAAGTTATGCATAGATAATTTTCACACTTACTTACGTGGCATATTGGTGGTAGTCCTCTTTTTTTATTATTGTTTTGTTAACATCAATGAAATTTTTTTAATTGTTTTTTAATCTGGCATGAATCGGAACAGAATGATTTAAAGATTTTTGTTTCATTGGGCAGTGGCTGCGTGCAAGTCTCTTAATCCCTTTCTTTGTGTTTTCCACACAAGTGCCCGTAACTGACATTGTGACAGGATTACTAATATTGGTGAGAGACAATGCCTGCCTACATCAATCCCGAAAACCAGAGGAACTTGATCGGGTGCCTGTTTGAGTTTGTTTTAAAAAAAATAAACAAACTAAAGTAGGTTAGAATGTGCCATTTATAGTTCGACCTTCTACATGTGCCTTCATTTTGCACCTTTTCTCTTTTAACTGTGCTTGTGTGTATCTGAGCTTTTCCTAAGAGAAGCTACTGAAAATATTGTTGCATAAGCTAGTAATGTGGATCTCTATTGTGTATTCTCATTCTTGGTGTTTAAATATCTTTCTCACACTCAGGCTGTAAGACTCTTTTCTGGGTGAGTCAGTGTGGAGCTTCAGCTATCCATTTTTGGAGCATTCATGCCTTCCCAAGATGAAACAAAACTAGCCTTTTCAGCAGTGGAAATTGCTTTTCCATGTCCGCAAAGAGTGTAGTTGGCAGCTGTTATCTGCTCAGGCTTCTCTGATGGTTGTGACTCCTCAGGTCATTGGGATATAGTTCTGAATAGTCATGTTGCAGGCTACCATCTGAGTGTGTCCCATCCTGGGATGGGATGGCCCGGCAGGCACCCCATCTTTCTCAGAACTCCTCAAGAATAGCTTACCAAAAGAGTGGAATATGCAGTGGATTGTTACTAAGGTGGACGCCTCAAATAAAGTAAAGCTCAATCCCACAATTTAAAAGGTTCTGGCTGCACCACCTTCTGTGATTTCAGACTCTTCCTTACCCTCAGTTGTTCCTGTCAAACTTGAGAGCTCTCCAACTTCCTGCTGGAGTCTCCTATTAGTGTTCAAAAGCTCAAACAGAGCAAGAATTTAATATTTGCCTGCCCTGGGCTTTGAAGGGCTCACATCCCTCCTCGCTTTCCTGGCACCCAGCCCTTTTGCATGGACTTTTTCAGGGGTGCTCCCCAGGGAACTTGCTCTTGCTTCAGAATCTTCTTCACCACCTAGACCTCCTGGGCTGTTTCCCTACTCCCAGGGAACAGGCTCTTTTTAAGCTTATTCTTCGGCTTAACTTGCATAGTTCCTGCGCACATGGCCCAGGTGCTGCCTTATACCCCAACTGGGGGTCAGCTGATGGCCACAAGTGCACTGGCCTCCTCCCTGTTTAAAGGGCCAGTGCTACCCTGTGACAAGTAGGCTCGTGGGAAAGGAAAACTCTTCAAGTTCTGGATTTAGATGACAAACGTGGCAAGATACTGACATCTCCTCTCCCCCCTCTCCCCCAGTGTAGTTCCTTGGGTATGATTTGTAGTCCCTATGTAAATGAACATGAGTCATCTGTACTAGGGCAAAAGGATAATACATTCTCTGGCTGCTTAGTGTCTGTGCTGGAAAAGCTCAGAGCTATCAGCTGCCTTGAATCAGTCTAGTAACTGTCTGGTCACTGGTTACTCATGTGTTTTTTCCAGAAGGAGGAAGCAATGTCTTTTTAGTGAACTTCAAGAACTGATTAATATTCTGAAGGAATGGACACTTCCAAGTGGTTTAACCATTTCCTTAGTGCATGTTGGATTGTGTTAAATACTGTGTAATCTTATGAGAGTGTCTTTCTTATGCAAACTTCCTGGTGGAGGGGAATGAAATGTAGTGATGTGACTGGTTTGACTCCTGAGTAAGCTAACTTGTTACATCTAGATTCCTGGCCAGTTTACTGAGAGGTGTCTTCATTTAGGCCCAAAAACATAAGAGGCGCTGGGGTACAAACTGGGGGGATCTGAGAAACCTGGGTTACTATTTGCACTAAAAAGCAAAGTGAACCTCCCCCCGCTCCGCCCCCAAAGAATTAAATGATTTGATTTCATAAATACCTATTGGAGGTGATGACTGTTAATGCTTATGAAGACATGTCTGCCTGTACTTCCTGGTGAATTGTGTATTGCTGCACTGGGATTTGGAGCCAGTTCCAAAAACCTGTTCTTAATGGCAATGAAGGTTGCAGCGGCAAAACAGTGAATTCATGATACTTCTGTTTGTTTAACTCTTTCTCTGGGCACTTCTAACAATGGCTCTTAGATTATTTGCTCTTGCTGCATGCCTCTTCTCCCTCCCCAATTTAGGATTGTAAGCGACTAGTCAGCTAGTTGACTACCAGATAAGCCTAGGCTTATCAGATAGTTGAGTCACTACTCGATTAGTCACATCCTCCCTGCCGCTTGCTGCCTCTGTATCAGAGGCCCCAACGGGGGAGCAGGTGCTGGGGGGAGCCAGCTTAAAAGCCGGTTCCCCCCAGCACCTTCTCTGTGGGAGGGAACAGGGGAGGCAGAGGCGCAGTGGGGGAAATGATGCTAGTGGGGACTGATACAGTTCCTGCTGGTGCGGGGTCTGGACTGCTGCGCCTCTCCCTTTGAAATGTACCAAAAGTGGATCTTGTACATTTCAAAGGCACAGACGCAGAGGGATAGCGAGCACCCGCCCTTCCCCATCAACTAATCAAGTAGTCGATGGAAATTCCATCAACTACTTGATTACCTCATTAATCAAAATTGAACGACCCTACCTCCATTCTCTCCTTCATTTTTTCCCCCTTTTTGACAGGGATTGTCGTACTCTTCACCCCCGGCGTATTTCTATTTGAGAAGCTGAGAGTTTAGGAAATCTTGTTGCTGATGGAAGGGGAAGGAAGAGAATGATACTTGATCCACCTTCAGGGAGATCTTGAGACTCTCTCTTTTGATGTCTTCCCTGAACTGGATACTCTTGATTTCATCTGGGATTTGCAGGCAGAGGTTGGTGGTTTCACTTCACCTCAGTCAAAGTGGTAGGAAAAAGCAAGCCTTGAATATGCTTTTTTTTTTTTTCTGCTGGGGCCACCTCTGGAGAAAATGGATTTGGCAAGGCTGTGTGAGAGTTTATTTAGTAACTGTTCACGAACTGGATGATGGATGGAAAATATCCCTCTGAAGTAAACTACTGGGGGCAAAGGAGAAGGCTCAAAACATAGCCTTCGAAACTCCCATTAACTTCCAACCAAACAAGTGATTCCCTCTAGTATTCATGTTGCTTGGAATGAGGAAGATGTAAGAGCAAGTGCAGGAGAGAAGAAACCACTTGGAAACTTGTCTATCTGGTCCCAGTGATGAGTATGCACTCCAGCATTCCTGTAGTGTTGTTAGTCCAGGAAGCCTCTTCAGCCTGTTCTTTTCCAGGAGAAGGAGAATTGTAAGATTTGAGCCCTGAGGTTTAGGAATAAATCATAGGGATTAAAATAGTCTCAGTTCATACTTTGCACTTTCTTTAAAACAAGTAAGTCTTTGAGGCTCCAGCCAGACATGGTATAGATCAAGAATCTCTCTAGGAAACTGCTTTCTTTGGGCCCAGAGATTAATCCTTTTGATCTGTGCTGTCCATGCTGTACTGTAACAACTGCCTTCCTAGAAAAAAGTGGAGGCAGGTAGATGAAATTCTGTAGGCTTTAGTGTGAGGGGAAATACTCCATGATCTATAAGGATTGACATTGGCCCTGCTTTGAGCAGGGGGGTGGACTCGATGACCTCCTGAGGTCTCTTCCAACCCTATGCTTCTGTGACTACAAGCAGAATGTCGGTAACTGCACCAGTTACAAACATTAGTAAATCCCTCTGAAAGGTTGACTCCCCCACTTTTCAGCCCATAATGGAGCAATGATGTGGCTAGAGAATGTTGAGTTTGGGACTCCACAGGCCCAAGCCCTGTCCGCATGAGTGAAAATATAAAATTTCCACTGCTGCCAATGCCCATTCAGCTCCTGCACTGTTGGCTACAGTGGACACGCTCATATAAATTGATCTGGGTGCTGTCCCTCCTCCCCACGTACCACGTCTTCCAATCATGCTGGAAATGGGCTTTATTGGCATTTGTAATGCTGAAGGTAGCCCATAGGGCTCCCAGTGTTGCTAAAGCCTTTGGAGTTGAACCAGCATTGGAAAAAGTAGGAAACTTTTTGTGTGAAATTTCCCTGGTGCAGACAAAGCAATGTTGCCAGATGATGGCAGAGTGTGAAGAGAGAAGCCACCTAAATAGATGGGGGTGGGAGAATGCCCTGTTCCCAGGACCCTCTTCTTTCCCATCATCTTTAGGCAACTGGTCTTGTGATCATCTTAGCTATTTCTAACAGCTCCATTTGCTTTCTCCACTGGACCCGATTGCCATCCCACAAGGGGCAGCATGATTCCAGGGCTTTCATATATTAGCATGGCCAAGACCAGTGAAAAAGGAAGTGGTGAATGTTCTCTCTTTCTCTCGTGCCAACCTGCCTGAATGAAGAATCTACCTCTTGGGGAGGGGGAGACCCCATTTTCTGTCTCAATGGCACTCTGCTCATTAATATATCGCTGCTAGCAATACTTATGCAATTGCTTCCAGTAGTGAGTCTGGGTTCAATACCTAAGGAAGAACTAGGATTCTTTTACTAGACTTCACCTCCATATATTTCCACATGTAATCTCTCACCTAAAAACATACTCTGCCCATCCTTCTCCTTCTCTGCTTTCCCCTCCCCCTCATCTTGGTTAGTCAGCGATACCATGTAAGGATCATTTGTCTAATCTTTCTCCAAGACCACCAACTGAAAATAGAAAACTGCAACAGTCAAAACAACATGGAGGTTAAAAAAACCCACTAATATTCACAGACAGGACAAACATAAAGACAAAAGTCCCATTCAGTACCAGAGAAGTAGAAGAAAGATCCTTAGCATCTTTTCACTGAGGAGACATCTTGAGGAGTGGAGATCTATGAAAAACTGTATCCTTGTTCCTGTGAAGCCAGCCAGCTCTGCAACATGCTGAACTTGGAGTGGGAAAGAGAACCTACTTCATTAAATGTGAGGCAACTGTTTAGGTGTAGGCTCAGATTTGTGTGGTTTTTATGATTGTTTTGTGTTGTAACCACTTGTTTTTATGTAACTCTCTGTTGTTTCTTACATAAACCCACATATTTAATTAGAGATCTTAATTCACAGCACTTGTGAGCACAACATTAGTAATCTAGGGCATGCTATCGCTTTTGCTGTTGCGGAGGATAGAGAACCTAGGATTAGGAAGAGTAACCAACGACAGAGATTGAATCATTCTATGTGATATCCAAAGGGGCTCAGGGACCTATTATTAACTTTCAAGACATAGACAGGGCTGGCTTAGCCCAGAGGAAAGTGCTTAAGGTAACAATTAGCTAGATAAATTCATGGAAGTTAGGTCCATAAAAGGCAATTAGCCAGGGGGTAGGAATGGTGTCCCTGGCCTCTGTTTGTCAGAGGCTGGAGATGGATGGCACAAGACAAATCGCTTGATCATTGTTTTCGGTCCACCCCCTCCGGGTCATCTGGTGCTGGCCACTGTCAGCAGACAGGCTACCGGGCTAGATGGACCTTTGGTCTGACCCAGTACGGCCGTTCTTATGTTCCTATGTAACAGGCTGGTGGCAGTGGCAGTTCACACCCTGGCATTGAGCAAGACTATTATGAGAGGCAGGGGATAACACAGTGACTCCCACTCTTGAGTGCCTCCAAAACCATCACTTGCACCTCTTCAGACTCTGGTCATCTGAAGAAGTGGGCTGGGCCCATGAAAGCTCATGATACCATCTACATGTTTCGTTAGTCTATAAAGTGCTACCAGACCATTTGCAGTTAATTGGCAGGGTGGAATGGCCCCCTACCTGAGGGAGTCTTTTTTCCTAAAGATAAATGGAAGCAGAAATCCTCCCTTTGTCACTTGATTTTAGGAGCTGGGGCTTTCAGACAAAGCACTAGAAACAGTGGCTACACCTCGTGTAAAGTAGTAATGTAAAATAGCACTTTATAAAATACTCTATAAAGAATTTGGAAAGTGGTTGAGGGCCACACTCTTCCATGCTATTAATGGAGGAGGTGTGGGGTTTGGGATGGAGGTTATGTGCAGAAGGGAGCTTGGGATAAGGAAGGGAGTTTGGGTGAATGAGGCAGTTTTGACATAGGACACTAGACTGGAGTGCAGGGATTGGATTGTCACCGAGGGCAGGGACTTGGGGTACAGGAGAGGGATGCAGGGGTTTGGGTTCTGAGCTAGGGCGGGAGGGGACTGTGATCTGGGGCAGGGGATTGGGATGCCGGATCTGGGAGGGGCTATGGGTACAAGAGGGGAACAGAGGATTTGGGTATATAGAGTGGAGGGTACAGGATTGGGAAAGGAAGGAGCTGGGGTGCCAGAGGGAGGATCCAGCCAGGAGACTTACCAGCCAGCAGCCGTTCTTGAATCAGCCTCCCTGCTTGCTCCAGCCCCACACAGGCTGCAGCCATGTGCTCTGGAGCCCCTTGTTCTTCGTGGCTGCCTGTTATTGAAACAGGCAGCTCCCATTGGCCAGTTTCTCACCAGAAATCGGCCAGTGGGATTGTGCTGGGAGCGGGAGCAGCTCCTAGAGCTTTCCACTCTCCTCTCCGGACGCAATTTTTAAAGCAAAAACACCCCATAGTTGTGTTTCTGAATGGCGTGCAAGTGGGGCAAGGCAATTGGGGAGCCTGCCTAGGACTCCTTGCAGCATCCGTGCACTGTATTCGGCCCACGGGCTGTATTTTTGCCCAGGCCTGTTCTAATGTGTGTCTGATTATTATAAAGAAGACAAGAGTGACCATAACTTTTTGGCCAATATTTTTGATCCTAGTGATTTTTAGCTGTCCCCCCACTCTCTTTAGAAAGTAGTGAACTATCTGTCCTCTGAAAATCAGATATTAATAAGTTATCTTTGGTGATTTTGAGTGTCAACTTGTCATTTCAATAATAATAAGCTTGGCCTTGAAATATTAGTGTTAGTTTTAACTTTTGGATTTCATTCAGCTATGTGATAACTGATATTTCTTTATGAAATAGAATTAGAGTGAGGATTGGTGGCTCTTCTGAAGGTATCAAAATAATATAGTATATTTAAATGCCAATGAATTCTGAGAACACGACACTGATCCAACTACTGTGTTTGACTTTTTTCCATGGGGAGGAATGTTTTAAGCAGCTTTAACAGAGTGACATAACATCACCCAGATGCAAAGCAGGACTAGGCAGAAGAAAAAAGTGACGCATTTAAACCTAGATGCATGTTACATCAAGTGGACATATATAACAAACCTCCAACAGGATTAAATCCTCTAACACAACTATCTGGTTTTTTTGATGGTTTTGTTAGTAATTCTTCCAAAATTCAACCGAGAAATTCAGTCTCAGTGTGCTTAATACATCCTCTTATACCACAAAATAATTAAGTTTATTTTATTTATGAACTTAGTGTGGGAATATCCAGTCTGAATAAACTTGCATTTATTTCTTTAAGGCAAACATGAAGGCTGCCTGTATCCAGTAGCCAAGTATTTATGCTTCCTATGTTGGGTGGGATTTTCCTAAGTGTTACTCTTCAGAATTCCACCTATTGTATTTTGTTTCAAATTGTGCACATCTTCTAGGCCCCAGTGTGCTTTTCATAGTAATTTTCTGTAGGTTTGTGTTTTCCTTGAGGCTATTCTGTGAAGTAGCTAAGTTTTGAAAATGCACCTTAAATTTCTGACTACAGACTTTCCTGAAAAATAAGGTGCTTTAGCATAGGAGTTTGATAACGATGTCAAAGTGACTTAAACACAATTCTTATCACTAACAGTATTTTAATAATTCACAACTTTGAAATTTTAGCTTTTTATCATGTTTACACAGTATGGTGGGATGGATTTTTTTTTTTTGTCTTTTGTTTTTGGGGGGTTGGAATTTTTTTTGGCTGGTTTTGGGGTTTTTTGTTTTTTGTTTTTGTTGGTTTTTTGTGGGGGTTTTTCAGTCACCTTGGACAACGAGGATAGGCAGGTCAGTTTCACTTTTAGCTTCTCATGCTAACAGGAGGCTTTGATGCATTTTTAGCAGTGCATGGAAATGTAGTAATTGTTTAAGCCAATTAAAACGTGTTATAATGGATTTTTCTTCTCATGATCCAACTTTTGGACATCAACTCTAAGGCTTTTTTAAAAAGTCTTCTACCCTAAGCTATGATATTGCATTGGTTCCCATTAGCCATCAGAAAAGTAAATGTGAAATCCTACTGATAGTATAATTTTATTTGAGCTAGGACTGATCATGATTTTAGTACTAAGACTTTATTGAATTACTTTTGAAGTTCATGTGTGGTTACCTGTTTTCTCTAGAGGAAAATGTTTAAAAAACTTGTGGATGACCTCAGATGTTTTCAGCCACCCTTTGTCAACAGGATGTCCTGACTTGCTCTGATCCGTCTCTGTTCTTAACCAGTTTTACTCCAGTCTTAAAGGGTGTGTGTTTAAATAGCTATGTAAGTTTTTAAGACCACTCACTGATCCTGCTGAGATATTGCAGCATAATTTCAGTACAGCTTGCACAGCAGCATTATTAACAGAATGGCAGGCAAAGTTGCAAGGACTTCCAGGTAAAATCTTAGCCTTGTTAGATATTGCCTCTTCCTTTAAACAAATAAAACCCTCCCACTGATATGGCCTTCTGCCCAGGACTACTGCAGGCCAGATAACAGGTTCCACAATCCTATCTTCTGCCTAATAATCTTAGCACATGTTGTTCATATCAGAGGGGGAGGAATGCAGTGTTTTAAATATTGTGAATATTACATATGAGTAGCTGAAAGTGTTGCATAGGTGCAGTACTTGGGCCAAATAATCTATCCATTCAATCTTTTCCATTCAACCAGTCAAACTAGAGCATAGAAATGATCTGAGTAAGATGATTGAATGTTACCTCTCATGGTCTAGAATTCTTGGCTTGACACACATACATGCCTTGCTTTCAGATGTGTAACTTTGTAAAGTCAAAATGGCTAAGAACTTAACAAATTGGACAGTAGCAGACTGTGAATACTGGTTATTGAACCTGGCGATATTTTGAGCAAAAAGAGCTCTCAGCCATATTTGTAGCTGTTTCCATCACTTCACACTGACTCCACAAACGTTCTAGGCTTTGGAGCGATGCACAGTAATAATTCTAGAAGCTCATTATATTGACAGCTTCTCTCTTATACTGGAATACTTCATCTACATTTAGTCAAAGGAAGTTAAGAGGTAGGTAACTGTGTAGTCAATACAATTTGTATTGACTACACCAATAGTCGGTGTAGGGAAGGTGATCTATCCCAGCTCGTGCCAGTCCAGGAGCTACTCCCGCTGCTGCTCTGTAGTTTAAATGTAGTAGGAGCCAGGCGGCTCTTACTGCATTTAAAATGCAGAGCTACAGCAGTCTTGGACCAGCCTGAGCCGGGCTTGTACTGGGTCCAGCAGGCTGTGTCTGCGTGGGGGGGGGAGGAGGAGAGGGAGCTACTGCCTCTAATAGATGCAGCATCGTGGAGATGGTGCTGAGAGGAAACTGGCTTTTACGCTGGCTCCTACCAGCACTGGCTCCTGTTTTCCCCTCCTTGTCCCTGATAGAGAGGTAGCAAGTGGGTGGGAAAACAAGGAGTTGTCTTGACTACCCAATAAGCTTAGGCTTATCAGGTAGTTGACTACTCGATTACTCACTTGCATCCATAATTTGAGCTAACCAGGTAATCCAAGCTTCTGGGACTCTTAGTCTGACTTTCGAAGGCCAATAAAATGGGTACATATCACAAGCTCTAATAGTTGTGATAGTCCAAGCCACACCTCTAAGCAGAGGAAAGTATTTATACCTATCTATCTGGCGTGTTAATGATTCTTGCTGGTAGCCTGCAAGAATGGTGTAGGACAGTGGTCTCCAACCTTTCTATACCCAAGATCACTTTTTAAATGACAGACCAAGCCAAGATCTACCACCCCGCCCTCTCTATTCTCCTCCTCTCCATCACTTGCTATTCCCAATCCTTATACTGCTGCTTTTTCTTTTTTCCAATTCTTCTGTAGGAAGAGGCTTTTCCAACATTTGGCCTGTCTAGACTGGACCAAATGTCAGAATAACCCATTCTTTTGGAAGCCCCCTTATTCCTCATGGAACGAGGAATATAGGGGTGACCGAAAGAGCATGTTTGCTCTTCCACTAAAAAAAGTGGAAGAATAAACGCATCCCTGGATGCAGAAGTGTGTTTCTGAGATATCTCCAGAATCCTGAAAAACTCCTGCAGTCTAGCCGTACCCAAGCTGGGTTGAGACGGGATGTGTAGGCTCTGGGGTGGAAATGAGGGATTTGGATGTGGGAAGGGGTGAG
>JANRFK010003679.1:41298305-41342803 GCA_030068395.1 Apalone spinifera | reverse complement strand
ACTTCGGTTAGTCTATAAGGTGCCACAGGACCCCTCGCCGCTTCTCCATATATTACATATGTATACTGTTGTGAAATTAACATTTTTAATAGAATGCATACAGGCACTGCCCTTCCCCCTCCCCCCAGTGGTTGTGGTTCGCCGTTCACGGCCCTTGGACATTGTGGTAGCAGCCACCAGCACATCGCACAGCCCCTTCCCTGCAGGTACCACTTCTGACAACTCCCATTGGCTGGGAACAGAGAACTGGGGCTGCAGAGTCAGACCCTTCAGTTAGTCAACATAAGCAAAATGTCTCCTGGCCAGCAATCAGATTACTCGGATGGGATGTGTGTGGACCGCAGATTGTCCACCACTGGAATCAAGCTTCAGGGGTCTCTTGATTCAGTCTTTTGTATTTATTTTTTAACAGAGATTAAAAACAGGATAAATCTACTCTTAATGTTCGCATTTCTGTGTTCCTAGCTGCACTTTCAAGTTCCCTCTCCATTTACTTCAATTCAATGAACAAAAGGTGAGTTCCCATCTTGGCTGTTACTCTTGTTTGACCAGGGACATCTTTGTGCAAGGTGAAGCTAAGAAGTCAGTGGTGCTTGAGCTAAATTGTGATGGGTTACTATGTATTTTCACAATGGAAAATGATCCCAAAAAAATCTTAAAATAGAAGTTCAGAATGATAACATTGCTGCTAAAATTATGAAGATGTCTTCAAATAATGGGATTTGTGATATACTTCAGGGTTTTTTTTTCAAATGTCCAGATGTTAATCCAGTTTTAATATTCTAACTGAAGATTTTATATTTTGTGCACAGCCTTATGCTCTCCCTCCTGTGTATTGTTCTAGCAATAATTTTTTTTTGCTGGATAGAGAAAATGTTCAATGTCAAATGCAATGAAATTTTATTACATTCCAATCAAAATCTTAACCTATAGGCATGGTGCATATGCAGAAGTGATTTTTTTCCCATCAAATCTAGCAAAGCACATATTCCTTAGCTATAAAAATATTCAAACTTCAGCCATTTTTCTTGTAGACATGTCTAAAGAAGTGGTGATTAGAATTCTTCCACATGCATCCCAATAACTCAAATATTATATTCAATTTTTCTTAAATGTTCCTTCAGGCATAAATCAAGTACTAAAAATACCAATGTAAAAAGTGAATGCTCATGTGAAAAGTCAATTTAAATAGAATCTGGAATCAGCAACCCTTCTAGTCAGAGGATGTTGACTAAAATCAAAGTTTGTACTCCGTTCAAGTTTTGTTTAGCTTTATGACTATATTGTCCCTGTTAATCTTACATTCCATTAGTATCCACCTAATTTTTGTTGTGATTTCTCCTACTTCTCTGCTGAAACTGTCTTTAGTGTTGAACTTTTCTGGATTTTGGTAATAGATGGGTTTATGTTCACATCCTGGATAGGCTTCATCTTGAAATCCTAATCCTTTTTGGGGTTGCAGTTTTTCTGTAGGATGGGGTGGGAAACTGTCTACCTTTTTCAAAGATGAAAGTCACATGTTACATTTATAACAGTGTATTTTGTTGTTACTATTCTGACACAAGGAACCTTACCTAATTCATTAAATCCTCATACGGCTGAGTTTGAATTCAAACTCATAGTTATGCTAAGCAATTCTAGAGGCATGTTGATGTTGCACTTTAAAGATTAATATAAACATAAGACCATCAAGTTTTACTATTTGGCATTTTTGTTGAAAAGCTCAGGTTCATACCCAGGAAATGAATGGCTATGGTGGTTTGACCAGTCTTTTTCCATACACACACACACATCCTCTAGAGGTGATCACCCCCTCGGTTAAAGTGTATTTGCAGAGCAGTGTACATCACTTGAACTGCCACTACCCATCATGTGCCTGCTCAGTGGAAAAATACCAGTTCATATCTATAGTTGTCAATTGTGTAAATTATATGGGTTCTAAATTTTATTTTGAGATGTCTAACTCTTTCAAAGGGAGAGCTTGTCTTCAAAAGATTCAGAAGTTTTATGAAATGAGGGTTTTAGTGTGCTTGCCTGTTTAGGTGGATAAAACACTTAAAACCCTATTTCTGTGACTTCAATAAGAGCTTTCTGTTTTCTCATGAAGGATCAGTAACATGTTTGACTGAACACAGGAAATGGAGGTCATTTGAGCTGACATGCATCACAGAGAATTAGGCATGGAATTCTGACTCTAAAACATTGCTCCAACCATCCTAATTTCTAGACTGCTTAAAAAAAATGGCCATTTAAGCCAAACTCATAAGTTTTCCTTTTTTACCGGAGATAGTAAAACACAAAATGGAACAATCTGTTTATTTTTTTTATTCCACTGGTTGGGTGCCTACATTATATATCCAAACCTACAGCTTTTGACCCAATTTATCAAAGCGATATTTGAAATACAGAGGAAAATCTTGGTTACGAATGAAATTAATGTTTTCTAAAGTACTTTTTAAGTTTTCCAGGATATTTCACTTGCACCTTGTTTGGCTGAAAGGGAGGTACTCTAAAGTGCAACCAGAATTAAGATTCAGCCCTCTGGATTACATAAATTGTTCCTTTGTTACAGATGGAGACACTGAGGCACAGAAAGGCTAAGTGACAACCTCTGCGCTAGTGTTTCTGCATCTATAAAATGGGCTGCCTGAGATGCAGCAGATAATGGGAAAAACCAAATAAAGCTTAGGTCTGTAAATTCCAAGTCCTGTGTTTTAATAGCTAGATCCTGGTCCCTTACAGTAAAAATAAAGTAAAAATTGCCTGCAAACCATTCCTGAGTTTTCAATTTTTAAAAATACATTTAATAGTTTGTTTGTAGAAGAATAGCCCTGTAAGTGTCAATTTTTGTCTCTAAAAATGAAATGTTTGGTCACACTGAAAAGTAATAAGTATTCTTATCATTTCCTTGGTGAACATTCAACTTTTCTTTTGACAAATCAGCTGTTTAGAGAAAAGTATTTGCAACCAAGCAGTGCAGTCAGCTTTTCTATCCAACCCATCTGATTCTCGTGTGTCCTCATTTAGCCATGAGGCTCAGTAAAGAATCATGTGGGGCTGTGGTGAATGACATCAGCAATTTGGTATGAATAAAGAAGAAAAAGAGTTTCAGAAAAGGCTCCCCTGTCATGAGTTCTTAACCAGTTGATGTGGAACACAGCCTGGAGTGCTGGAGTTTAGTAATCTGAGACTAAAAACTCCTACATAAAACTGAGCTGGATCTTATTAGTACAGAAGATGCTTCATACGTCTCTGAATGACTTCCACTTCCAGTAAAATCAGTGCATTCCACAACTTGTAAAAGTGTCTTTAATTACCCTATTATATATCCTATAATAAAGGGGGATTTGGCCAGCGCTCTTTTTTTTTAATATCCATTGACCAGGCCAATTTGTATCAGTGAGATGTGAAGGCCAGACTAAAAATACTGTAAACACAGAAGATAATGAGAAGGATGGAATGGACTCAAGTATCAAGACCCCTTTAAAAAAGCTCACAGGGATACTGCTTCTACTGCTTGTATTAGCACTACATATTTTTGAAGAGTTATGATGTAATAAAAATGTGCAATCTGGTGACGTTATCCAGTTAAAACTAACTTTGTCTGTCGTCTTTGTCCAATAGTCAGCCTTTTGATGTATCGGTCACTCTTCAGTTAAAGTGTAATTAGCCTCCTTAATATTTGCCTCATAGGCATTGAATTTGATGAGCCCAAAACATGAGATTTATATGGAGAACAGAAAAACCACTTAGGAAGTGTATGAAGATAAAGTCTGTATGAGATACTACCCTGAGCTGTAGTCACTAGTCACATGTAAATGGGGGGAGGGCAAGAGGATTTGACCCTATAATTCTTTTTGTTTGGGTATTCGCTCTTTTAGTTTAAATCTTGTTTCGCTGCTTATTGTCAAATTTATTCATTTTAACTACTTTTATTACTACTGTTTTTGACTTGTCCAACTTTTTTCCATAATTTTGCTTTCAATAACACTGTTTTGCAGAAGTTTTTTCACAAATTGGTGCTAATTTGAGAACCCTGTATTGGTTTAATTGGCTCCTGGATGTAAGCTAATGAAGGACTGATTGCCCCAATGGTTTGAAAACAGGTTGGGGTCCTTTGTGGTGTCTTACAACCAAATTATTATTCACAGCTTTACTAGATTTTAACGCTTTACTTCATGGGGTTTGTCTTCTACATATTCATATTTTAAAAAGTGACAATCTGAAATGAATTAGTTAAGGATGCATCTATATTGTAGAAATATCTTGGCATCTTTCTACACTAGTACAGGTCACAAGTGGTAGAAATAATGGAAATGCTAATGTAGATGGGTGCAGGTATGCTTACCAATGTGATTTTTTTTAAACTATATCTATATTGTACGCTGTCAGCACTGAAATCTCCTCTATTGTTTCCACTGGTGAAATTACACCACTGCTGAAAAATTAATAATTTTCCCAAGAACACCTCGGTGATGAATCATTGATTTCATTCTTTTAATAGTTTCTTTCAATAGTTGCAAGATTCATTCATTCTCCAAGTTAGAATTGCTGTTCAGTGCTTTGCTTTTCCAAATGAAGCATAATTGCATTTTATCAGCTAAACTGCTCTGTGATTGCTGGGTAAAAAGTAGAATGAAAAAATACTAGTTCTGACTACTTTAATTTTAGAAATTAAGGAGCTGTTTATTTTAGATGACTACCAGCATTCTAAATTTGATCTCCTAAACAACCTTAGGCAAACAGCCAAAACTGTGGAAGCCTTCTTGGCTTCTGCTTTACATTCTCTGGATGTGCCCTCTTTCCCACTCAGCAGCCGTTCAAGCTTTTAGCATATTTATTACTCAAATTAGTCTATACCATCGAAGGCAAATTCATGGGTGTAAGCTAAGATTTAAAAGTTGCAGGTAACCTAGCTGACATTGAATAGAAGCTAAAAGTAGAAATGCAGATATGTTATAGTTCACTGTGTAGGACCCCTCAACAATGTTAATATAAACCTTCTACCTCTCTAAACAATCTGAATTTGCCTTTTTAGTAAGTGCTACCTTAAAATATGAAGGCGGTTCTGGCATGGCTCATATTTCATTAAAAATATGCACTAGTTTCTTAGTTTTAAATCATAGTTCAGTTTTCCTGATGCCAGAATGATATTAAATTTAGCATTCATTATACTAATCTATTTTTATATTTAATTATGAAGCCAGGTTAGAGGAAATGATCCCCTAGAGAGAGAAAATTTAGGGGAGGCAGGAAAACTTACCCTTAACACTAGAGTGGTGGTGTGAGAACTTGAACAAAATATTTTCATATACACTAGAGTCAGTTCCTCTGCCCTGTTAACTTTATATTATGCCATTGTGCTTAATGCAAAGCACATTTAAAATATTTTATCAGCTAAAGATTCTTTCTGCACTGTGATATCACTAATGATATAGATCTGCCTATGCTGGTTCCATACCATTTCCTCTCAGCTCTGGAGATAGGGGTATGGCCAAAATGCTCTTGCTCACTACACAGCCCCAGATAGCTTAAGCCACTTTTTGAAATCATTGCACTTAGTGCAAACTAGAGCAGTTCTGAGGTGGCTCTAAATTGCTATTTGGTTTTGGAACCTGTGCTTGCAACCACTTCTTTAGTCACGTTAGCTGCACTAGGCACCAAATAGTTGGTGTCAAGGATCTGGCCCATCAAAGGTACATGCTTATTGAGCTTTATAAGCCCTTTGAACATTTTAAGGTCTCCTAGCACTAGACCATAGCATTAGACCTGTCTCACCCATCCACCTAAACTCCAGAACTAAACAAAAATAGAAGTTCCTTAACTTTAACAGCAGCTAAACAGAAATTGTGACCTTGATACCAAAATAACTTCCTGAGGTTCTATGGCCTGTGGAACCTAAGAGGTCAGACTAGATAAACAAAATGGCCCCTTCTAGCCTTAAAAATCTAAGGTTGCAGCTCTGTCCTGTTCTAACACTACTCTGTGTGTATGTAATGGGTTCACTAGCATAAGCCGAGAGCATGTACCCTCAATCTCCATTCAGATCTCTGATGGGGCAGGAGAGTTGTCTGCTGTCTCCAAGATACTATGAAGAGTATGTAGAAGGATGAGTAAAGCTAGTGTGATGTACATCTATCCTCCGATTAGCTCTATGGAGATAACTCGTAAAAATAAAGTGTCCCGAAGCTGTAACACATTTTCCACTGAGTCCTCTTCCTTATTCAATCTCCCTTTCTGAAGGGTCCAGGAAGTCGTTAGTAGTGCAATTATACAATCTGTGCCACTGGAAAAGACTTAGTAGCTATGACAGATACTGGGTCTGAGGAGAGGAAACTATGGCTCATTCTGCTATGGAGCAAACTGTTCCACACCCCATCCCAAAATGACTTCAGTAAATAGGAACTGCCAACCCATGTCAGACCGGTGATACTTCTGTCTTCTGAGAGCAACTAGTGTCTTCAGAGGGTAGTGCAAAAACAATTATAGAATAAGGAAACAGGATTTGGACCTATACTCTCTTTTTTTAGTTAACTCTTGTTTTGCTTCTAATTTTTGAACTTTTAAACAATTTTTGTAGTATTTTGACTCTCTGTTTTCTGGCTTGTCTAGTGTTTTCAGGGGAAGTTTCTTCCAGGGATTTATGTAATGGCAAGTTTATGACCCCAAGCATAAGTACTGATACTCATCTTTGCATAATAATTGATGTTGTTCTTCAAGTGATTACTCATGTCCATTCTTCTAGCTATGCACGTGCCATATGCGCCGATCATTGGAGAATTTTCCCTTTAGCAGTACCTGTTGGGCTGGCAGGGAGCCCCCTGGAGTGGCGCCTGCATATGCACTCGTATAATCCTGCCGGCTTACCATCCCCCTCAGTTCCTTCTTACCGCCTATGACGGTCATTGGAACTCCTATCTCGCTTGCAAGTGTGATATCAGCAGTATCTACAGCTAGGTAGTGCCCTGTTAGAATTTTTTCCAAGTTTCAAGTTCCCTGTTCCAGTTTTTTCAAGCTAATTAGAGTTCCTGTTGGGTTGGGGTTCATCAGTTGCATCCCCTGCGCTCCCTTCCCTGTGGCATGCAAGGCTTTAAGTCCTGTGTGGACTGTCTCAAGCCAATGCCCTGTGGGCACCTGCATGACTTGTGCTTGAAATGCTTGGGCGAAGCTCAGATCTCCACAAATTATAAAATTTGTTGGAGTTTTACGCCCGGATGCAGCATAAGAGAGATTCACGCCTGAAGATACTCCTAAAGGAGCCGGAACTCTGCCCGGCACCAGCCGCTGATCTGGCACCAGCCTTGCGCAGCAGTCTTTGGTATGACAGGCACTGGGGACGCCCAGTCAGTGCGTTAATGACGTTGAAAGGCCTTGCCACCCGGCACCGCAGCCAATCTCCAGTGCCTCAAAAGAAGAAGGCGGCAAAGAAAGGCAGGTCTCCATCACTGCACGTGTCTAAGGGCACTGTGACACACCCGCTGCTCCAGGGCTGTCTCGGAGCCAGTTTAGTGCGGCCCAGGATCCCAGTCCTGAGGAGGATCCTTTAGTGATGGACCGGCCCTCAACCCCGGACACCTTTGAGGCAGCTAGGAGGTTGATAGAACTCACTTCCTCCCTTGCCTCGCTATTGGCACCAACGTACCGGAGGGATTCGTTGCCCCATGACCACACTGAGTCATCCACACTGGAGTCTAGCTGGCCTTCTTTGAGGCCTGCTCTGGCTTCTGCCTCTATGCCGTGCCCTGCAGTACCCATGCCAGTTCCAGCACTGGTACTAGTTGCAGCCTTGGGAAGAAGGTGGGGCACTGAGTGCCTCTATCTCAGTGGTGCAGCCCACAGCACTGGAGCAGTGGTGCAGCCTAATGCTGCCACTGGTCTACCATACCTCTCAGCACCAGTTTCTGAGCCCCTCCTGTGCCCTGCCGTGGTCACGGTCTGACTATTCTTTGGACTTGAATGTCGAGTCTGCCCAGTCCCTGGCCACAGCCTCCCAATCCCAGCATCAGTCCTGTTCTCAACACTGCTCCCATTCCGGACATTGCACATGCCACTAGAGCACTTCTGGGCAGTCGGCGCAGCAAACTTGGCCTCCACAGTGACAGCACCTGGCCTTTTTGGGACCCCTCCCATGAGCATTTCTTATAACTACAAGTGTCTCGATCTTAGAGCACTCGATCGTAGAAGAGGTCTCCATGGACTGCAGGGGCAGGGGGTTCTACTCCAACTACTTCTTGGTCCCAAAGGTCAAGGGTGGGTTTCGTCCCATCTAGGACCTCAGAGGCCCGAACACTTTCATAGTAAAGTCAAAGTTCAAGATGGTGATGTTGGCTTCTATCATCCTTTCTCTAGCCATGGGAGACTGATGCGCTGCCCTTGATCTCAAAGACACTTATTTCCACATCTCAACTGCGGACCCTTACAGGCATTTCTTCCGCTTTATGGTGGGTCGAGATCATTATCAGTTTATGGCACTTCCCTTTGGCCTTTCTGTGGTCCCCAAGACATTCACCAAATGCATCATGGTCATTGCTGCTATTCTGAACAAAAGACAGGTTCAGATAAACCTGTACCTAGATGACTGGCTCATAAAGGGTTCCTCTGAGTCCTGGAGCACATATCCCTAGTCAGAGAAACCTTCCTCCAGTTAGGTCTCATCCTGGGCAAGGCCAAGTCCACCCTAATTCCCACTCAAAAGATAATAGAGTTTGTGGGAGCCTGCCTCGACGCTACTACAGCCAGGACCTCCCTGCCTGCAGCTTGCTTCCTAGCACTAAAGGAGGCCATTCTGAGGCTCTGCCTGTCCCTTGTTACCATGGCCTGCTGTTGCATGAGGCTGCTAGGCTTCATGGCAGCTTGCACTTATGTGGTGCAGCATGCCAGGCTCAGGCTTCATCTGCTTTAGCTGTGGCTAGCGTGGGTTCACAGACCCCGTGTTCTAGCCCATGGTTATGGTGTAGACGGTGCCTGAGGATGCTATGAGATCCCTCAACTGGTGACTGTAGGAGGAGGTGGTCTGTGTGAGGATGCCGTTCAACAACCTTTCCCCATCCATCTGGTTGGTGACAAATGCCTCCAATACGGGATCGGGAGCCCACCTCTGGGAACTGTGGACTCAAGGTATGTGCTCCTCTGCAGACCTGTCCCTGCATATCAGTATCAAAGAGTTGAGGGCTCTCCTACAGGTGCATTGAAACAGGTGCATTTCAATCCTGACGGACACCACAGCAGCAGTGTTTTATATAAACAGACAGAGTGGTGCTTGCCCCTATCCACTGTGCTTTTCTCTTCTAGGAGTTCTGCATCACCTGTGCCATCCACTCAGTGGCCTCTTACCTTCCCAGGTCACAGAATGTACTTGTGGACCATCTCAGTAGGTCCTTTGAGGGACACGAATGGTCCCTCAGAGATTTGCCTTGGACATCTTCCACAGGTGGGGGCGTTTCCCCACCTGGACCTGTTTGCAACTCGCAGCAACAGGAAGTGTCCTCGCTTCTGCTCTTTCTTCAGCCACAGTCTGAGGTCCCTGGGAGATGCCCTGCCGGTTCCCTGGCCCCCAGTTCTGTTGTATGCCTTTCCTCTATTCCCTCTGATTCATAAGATGATACTGAAGGTCAGGGAGTTCCAAGCCTCCCGATCCTGATAGCACTGGCATGGCCTCATCAACATTGGTTTCATCCCTGCTCGACTTCTCAATGGAGTGTCCCATAACCCTCCCCCTGTACCCATACCTGATCTCACAAGATTTTGGCAGGCTTTGCCATCCGAACCTTCAGTCTCTGCACCCCATGGCGTGGAAGCTCCATGGCTGACCACCTTGGAGAGGCAGTGTTTGGAGTGTGTCCAGAGGGTTTTGCTGGGGAGTCGTAACCCCTCCACTAAGGCCACTTATCTAGCAAATAGAAATGCTTTGTATTGTGGTTGGAGGGGAAAGGATTCTCCCTTACGGAAGCCCCTTTCCCTGCCATCCTAGACTACCTGTTGGATCTTAGAATCCAGGGCCTCACCTTCTCTTTGGTCAGAGTGCATCTTGCCACTATCTCAGCTTTCCATTCAGGGTCCCAGGGCAAGACTATGGTGCATCGTTTTCTCAAGGGGTTGGACAGGGTGTATCCCCTGCCCCCTGGGACTTTAACCTGATGCTCACTAGGTTGATGACACTTCCCTCTGAACCTTTAGCGATGTGCTTGCTGTTGCACCATTCCTGGAAGATTTAGTTTCTCGTGGTCATTACTTCCTCCAGGCGGGTTTCAGAACTGTGGACCTTGACTGCAGATCACCTTTATACTGTTTTCTTCAAAGACAAAGTTAGACTTTGCCCTCATCCTAAGGTGGTGTCTCATTTCCATGTCAACCAGGATATATTTTTACCTGTTTTTTACCCAAAACCTCACAAGTCTGGTACAGAGCAGGCTCTGCACACTTTAGATGATAGATGTGCCTTGGCCTTTTATTTGGATAGAACAAAACCGTTTTGTAAGTCCCCCCAGTTATTTGTCTCCTTAGCTGACAGGATGAAGGGTATGCCAGTGTCAGCTCAGCATATCTCATCCTGGATCACTTCCTGCATAAGGGTGTGATACGAGCTGGCTCATGTACCAGCTCCCCCATTACAGTTCCCTCCACTAGGGCCCAGCCTTCATCTGCTACCTTTGTGGCTCAGGTGCCCATCGTGGAAATCTGCAGGCATCCACCAAGTGTTTGTTTCACACCTTCGCAAGTCATAATGCTATAGCATAGCAGGACAGGGACAATGTGGCCATGGATAGAGCAGGGTCACAGTCTGGTTTTGTGTAGTATCCGACCCCATCTCCATGGAGTTAGCTTTGGAGTCACCTACATGGAATGGACACGAGCAATCACTCAAATTAGAAAAAACGGTTACTTGCTTCTTGTAACTGTTATTCTTCAAGATGTGTTGCTCATGTCCGTTCCAAATCCCACCCACCTCCCCTTCATCAGAGTATGACGGGAAGGAACACGGGGTGGCGGGCTGGCAGGGGATTATATGCAGGTGCCACCGCAGTGGGCTCCTGGCCCAACAGGTACTGATAAGGGAAAACTCTCCAACGATGTGTGCACACAGCACGTGCACACCTACATGGACTAGACATGAGCAACACATCTCAAAGAACAATAATTACGAGAAGTAAGTAACCAATTTTTTTTCTCTTGGATATAAATATCTAGTTATTTTTTTAATCCTATTTTTGGCTTTAGTAATATCTTGTAACCATGAGTTTCACAAGTTAAATTAAGGATGTGGTTTAAATTAGCACTTTTTTTTGTTGGCTTTAATTTTTCTGTCCAATTTCAATGCTAAACCATGATATTGGCATTCTTAGGATACCCTACTGTTAACTTCTTTCTGTGTTATCCATGATCTCTCATCCCCATAGGTGCTGGAACTAGAGGTGCCGGAGATGCTGCCACACACCCTGTCTTGAAGTGGTTTCCCTCATATATAGGGCTTGTAATTTGATTCAATGACACTCAGCACCCTTACTGTACAAATTGTTCCAGCGCCCCTGCTCATCCCATAACTTAGTTTCCTTAATAGCTTATTTATGGGGGCTTCTTTGTCTATTATTTTGTTGACATACTGGAGAGCCTCACAGATTTCCTCCTGTGCAGTGAGCCAACTCATGGCTTTTAGATCTGAGGGAATTTTTTAACCTAGTTTTGACATCACATTTATCTACCCTACATATTTATGGTGCTGACTCTAAAAGTGTCTGAGCATCTCATGGTCTCTGGATTTATTCTCTCAACACCCTTGTCATAAGGTGGCTGTGCTATTATCACACTTTACAGATGGGGAACTGAGGTGCAAAGAGACTGACTTGCAAGAGTTTACACAGGTCTGTGATGGAGCAGGAGCAGAGCCCAGCTCTCGCGCAGTCTAGGCTTGTATGCTAGCTACGGGATTATCTTGCCTCTTGGTTATTCAGGCAAGTGTGAAATGCAGAGCAGCAACTGAGCTGAGTTTACAAACAAATTGAACAATGGTTATTTATATAAATATGGTATCTGTACCCCTGATTTCCTAGCTTTTGCTTAGTCACTACTCTTAGACACTGGGAGGACTGTCTTTAATTGAGCACTGCTCTGGAATTGCCACACAAGGTGGCAGTTCCTTTTGGGATAACGCAAAACAAGTTCTGGAGCAACATTCTGAGCCCAGCAATGTATGAAGAGGGTACAAGTTCCTAAGATAATTTATCTGAATGGATTATGAGCTACCAAAAGGACCAATTCACTACAAAATGTCTACAGCTTTGGTGGCTGTTCAATGCCCAGATAAGGTCACTTACCACTATTTGTAATGTTCACCTGTCAGTCTGATGACAGAATTCTGTGAAGTACAGCTGAGGTATTTAGCTATTTTAAATATGTTGGTGTGCATATCTTTTTTACTGGAGGCATGGAGGCTTCCTATTCATTAATTGGCATCCTACTCTGTAGAAACAGTTGCATAGGAACAGACTCTGCTGTGAATTTCACTGAGTCTAAGCAATGGGAAAGCAGCAAGTGTTCCCTGGAAGCCTAAGCAGAAGAGTTAGCATGAACAGCCACTCACATCTGTTATCAAAATACCTAATTTGTGGCTCCTTGCTAGCTTCCTACTACTTCCCTGTTCTGCTATGTCTGACAAGTCAAAGTGAGTTTAGGATAGGGGTATTTCTATATAAGAACATAACAGTAATATTAAGTCAGACCAAAGATCTATCTAGCCCAATATCCTGTCTGCTGTCACTGACCAATGCCAGATACCCCAGAGGGAGGGAACACAAGAGGTAATCCTCACGTGATCCCTCTCCTGTCACCCATTTACAGACAAACAGAGGCTAGGGACCCCATTCCTACTATCCTGGCTAATAGCCATTAATGGACCTAACCTCCATGAATCTATCTAGCTCTTTTTTGAACACTGTTAAAATTCTAGCCTTTGCCACATCCTCTGGCAAGGAGTTCCATGGGTTGACTGTGCACTGAGTGAAGAAAAACTTCCTTTTATTTGTTCAAAACCTGCTACCTATTAATTTCATTTGGTGACCCCTAGTTCTTATACTGTGGGAATAAGTAAATAACTTTTCCTTATTCACTTTTTCCACACCAGTCATGATTTTATAGACCTCTATCATATTCTCCCCCCCCCCCCAGTCTCCTCTTTTCTAAGATGAAAAGTCCAAGTCTTTTTAATCTCTCTTCACATGGGATCCATTCCAAACTCCTAATCATTTTGTTGCCTTTTTTCTCAACTTTTTTCAATGCTAAGATATCTTTTTTGAGATGAGGTGACCACATCTGTACGTAGTATTCAAGATGTGGGTGTACCCTGGTTTTATATAGAGGCAATAAGATATTCTCTGTCTTATTCTCTATTCCTTTTTAAATGATTTTTTAACATTCAATTTGCTTTTTTTTACTGCTGCTGCACATTGAGTGGATGTCTTCAGAGAACTATCCACAATGGCTCCAAGATCTCTTTCTTGAGTAGTTGTAGCTAAATTAGTCCCCATCATATTGTATGTATAGTTGGGATTATTTTTTCCAATGTGCATTACTTTTCATTTATCAACATTGAATTTCATTTGACATTTTGTTGCCCCATAACTTAGTTTGGTGAGATCTTTTTTAAGGTCTTCACAGTCTGCTTTGGTCTTAACTATCTTGAGCAGTTTGATATCATCTGCAAATTTGGCCACCTCTCTGTTCACCACTTTCTCTAGATCAGTTATAATTAAGTTGAATAGGATGGGTCCCAGGACAGACCCTTGGGAGATCCCACTAGTTACCTCTCTCCACTCTGAAAACTTACCATTTATTCCTACCCTTTGTTCCCTGTCTTTTAACCAGTTATCAATCCATGAAAGGACCTTCCCTCTTATCCCATGACAACTTTCTTTACTTAAGAGCCTTTGGTGAGGGACCTTGTCAAAGGCTTTCTGGAAGTTTAAGTGTACTATTATACACTGGATCCCCCTTGTCCACATGTTTGTTGACCCCCCCTCCCCAAAAGAACCCTAGTAGATTAGTAAAGCATGATTTCCCTATGCAGAAACCATGTTGATTTCCCCCCAACAAATTATGTTCATCTATGTGTCTGACAATTTTCTTCTTTACTGTTAAGTTTATCAATTTGTTCCAAAACCTCCTCTAATGACACCTCAATATGGTAAAATTTCTCAGATTTATCACCTAAAAAGAATGGTTCAGATTTGTGGGATCTCCCCAATATCCTCAGCCGTGAAGACTGAAGAATTAAGTTAGCTTCTCCGCAGTGACTTTCATCTTTTAGTGCTTCTTTGGCATCTCAATCTTCCAAGGGCCCCACTAGTTGTTTAGCAGGCTTCCTGCTTCTGATGTACTTAAAAAACATTTTTCTATTACTATTTCTAAAAGAAAAAACAGCACTTTTCATATTTCTTCCCTTTTCCCCCCCTGTAAAGTAGTTCATGAAATTCACCTCAGCACGCATGCCTCAACAATTGTAATGATTTGTTTCACTGGCAAAAGTTTCTGTGGCTGGTTGAACTAACAAACTTTTCTTCATTTAATGCAGACATAATTTTGTCATTTTTGTGCTAGTGTTGCTAGCCTCTAATAGCTGCTGTCTGATTCATTTCCTGTGACTTGTCCCTCACAGATGAAGCTCTTCCTGGTATGAAAACTATATCAGTTCCCAGGAATAGGAACTAGCAGTCTGGACAGGAATGATTTTTTTTATAAATGTCTGCTCAACTTTTTAGCTCTGATCTAGTAATAAACATCCTTTAAATTGTGACCCTGCTACATATAGCACAATTACTAGAATGGTTTACAAACCAGTACAGAAATACACAGTGCTGTTACAAATTGAAACCTGGTGGCGAGGGGGAAGGGAAAGCCCAGTGACCTTATCTCCCAATATGTGTCTGTGTGGAACACTAACATAGTTTTCTGCATCTCCTGAGGATTGATCAGTTGTAAAGAAATGCAGAAAATTACACTGAAATTGCTCACACTATGCCTACCCTTGGTCCATCTACACCACTGCTTGTCCTGTCGGGAACTTAAGGGTAAACAGGCCACTAGCTGCACTGGTGGGTGAAGTGCTATGTCAGGGGCAGCCAACCTGTGGTTCTGGAGCTGCCTGCAGGTCTTCAGAAGTTAATACTTGGCTCCTTGCTTAGACACTGATTCTGAGGCTGGAGCTAAAGGTGGAAACTTCCCAGTGTGTGGGGGGAGGCGTGCTCACTATTTAACCCGTGGCTCTGCCCCCACTCTACTCCTTCCCCAACGCTTCTGCCCCCTCCCCTGAGCCTGCTCAACCCTCACTCCTCTTTTCCCCCAGATCCTTCATCATGCCATGAAACAGGTGATTGCAGTGGGTGGGAGAGAGAGGGAGGGACTGATGGATGTGGCTGCCAGTGGGCAGGACGGGAGAGCTGATGAGGGGCTGCTGATGTATTACTGTGGCTCTCTGGCCATGTAATAAACTCTGGTTCCTTCTCAGGCTCAGGTGAGAGACACACTGAGCAGGAAGAGAGAACTGTGGTTAAAACAGCAGAAGCCCTGCTGCAAACTGAAGAGATACTGGAAACATTGAAGGCAATAGCAATGAGAGTTTTTCCTCAGTTTTCACCAGCTTTCTCCTAGAATCCCTGATGAAGCTCAGAGCCCCATTATCCTAGACAATGAGAAAACCCATAGATACAGTCTCTGCCCTAAAGAAATGATTCTCCTCTTAGGAAAGACAGACAGACAAAGAGCGGGAGGGAAAAACAGGAGCACAGAAAGGTGAAGTTACCGTCTCAGTGTCACGAAGCAGGTCAGTGGCCAAGTCAGAAATAGAACTCAGCTTTTCTGGATCCCACACTGGGGGTGGAGGAGGAAGATATTTATCCCATCCCTGGCGTGTGAGCAGGAGGGTCTGCCTCCAACAACAAGCGGCACTGACTGAGAATGATGGTGCCATTTTTGCCACTGTTTAGGAAGTTTAGGAGCAGCATAGACACAATTAACTCAACCCCAGGAGCAATGCTGATGGGGTCTGAAGGGAAATCCCATCCAGCCTTCCATACACACATTGGTGGATTCAGGACAGAAGTAAAAAAAATGGTGACTTGGGCCTCAGACAGGCATGTGAGGCACTTAAAGACTGGACAGAAGTAAGAAATATAAATGTTTAATATGGATTAGGAACTAAATAGCATTGATAGTGTAAATTAAGCCACAGACTGCTAGTGCGATAATGCTAATTAACATACACATGAGGTGTGCAGTGAAGCAGGACACAAAACCAATTGCTTCCTTTGTACCTGAGAAGTGGCTTAATTAGCCATTGCTTCACAAGCTAGAGTGGTTCACTGTGATTATAAAATGGATATTTTTTGAGAGAGAGAACTTTGGAGGATTAAAAATAGGGCATTAAACAAGTTTTGGAATATTTTAAGAGTCAGCATTTTCTAGAATCTAGGTTTATTAGTTGCTCCAGTCACCTCAGTAGCTACCATCTCTGGTTTATTGCGTCTATGCTGCTCCTAAACTCTGGGCCCAAGTTATGAGCCTGATTCTCCACCGACTTGATCATTATGAAGCTGTGCAAAGTGAGTGTAAACTTCTCCCTCTCAGATTGGTTAATGTCTCTCTCTCTCTTTCCTTCCTTGAGCAAAGAGAGGATGAGACCCAAGAGCAGAGATATGAGCCTGGACATTTTAATCATATAGCTCATGTGTAGGTGAGTTCATATTTTCCCTTGGAACTGCAATGATCTACAAAACCTAGCAAGGGAGTTGCAAACAACTTTGTCTCAATCAGCTTTCAATTTTAAGTCAGCGTTAACAATTTCTTTAGACTGAGAATTCCCCACTGCAGGAATATTGCCACCTCATTGGTCAGAGTGCCTTGCATTCCTGAGAGCCTATATGAATATTCCCTTACATTATGGATAACTTATTTATGGTAAAGTAGAACTGTTGGATCACCTTAGCTCTGTATAGTAAAACAGCTGGGGGTGTACTAGTCCGCCTGGCACTCCTGAGTTTTGCAGGCAGAAAGCTAGGAAGGTAGGACCATGATGGATGTGGCTTGTGGCAGAGTGTGACATGTGGGCAAAGTAGGCGCATCTAATGGAGAATTTAATCTTAGCCATGCTGTTAGTAAGTGGGACTGGAAGGGGAGGGTGGTGCGATGGCATTGTTGAATAAACAGTGCTACACAGGGCTTATTTAGAAGCCTGCCAATATTATCAAGATTGACAATGCCTTCACCAGCCTACACAAGGTCTGGTGGCCTGTCTACAGTTCCACAATGTAGTTTGGACCTGATCGTTCTGTCTTTGTCACAGGCAGTGTAGTGACGGGCTGCATCTCCATTACAAACTTTGGTTAATGCAAGTTATGTTGCTATATGGCCATCACCACTGGTATTTAGTTTTTGCATGTGCATGCTTGCTCCTTGAGTTGGGGATGTGCCTATTCACCAGGCATGCTTGTGTCAATGCTTACCTCAGAGCACCCTGGGCACGTAGCTTAGTGTGCAACCCACCATTGGCCAGCCCACTGTCTTCTGGGAAGCGTTGGCAATGCATGGTGGAGAAGAGATGAGGCACATGGGTGACTGGAAACAGCCAGTGTGCAACTTTCTCCATCCCATAATGCCATCTATGTTCCTGGTTCTGCAAGTGCAGAATGACAGCAGAATGTGCTTTTGGTGGATTGAGGAAACACTGGCATTGTTTACTCACACGACTGGATGTTACTGTGAAGAACATTCTAGCTGCATCCTGGGAGATGTCAGTGAGGCAAAGGGGGAAAAGCTGCCACCAGGGTAGAAGGGGTGCAGCTGTCGTCAGAGTTTGAACAGCCAGATATCAGGGTGGTAAAAGGGCTCAATGTGGAGCTATATGGCTATAGGAGGCTTTGAAAGAGCACTTTAACGGTGAGCCACAGTGATGTGGTGGATTTTGCTTCACTTAGCCCTGTTGCTTATTGGGCTGTTAGGAATTGTGTGGAACTTGTGTACATCTCTGAACAGAACAGTGCCAGTGCATCTATTCATGTTGTGGTGCTTGCTGTCCATTTATGATTATTACCCTGTGCTTGTCACTGATCCTATGAGTTGTGTCATATGGGACAGTGACAAGTAAGCGGGTGCTTTCAGTGCTGTTAGGTATTCTGCAACATAGGTTGGGAACTAATAAAGATGAATTATTTTCTAGCCTTTAGAATTTTATTCAGTAACAAAACAAGTACCGTAAAATCTCAAGTATAATGCATACTTTTTTTCTGGGTCAAAGTCGGGGTGCACAGTTGTTATATTATAGATAATATTATATACATAGCAGTTATTTTTTAAAGTTTTATTTTGGCTCCCGGACAAGACGAGGAGCTGGCGGCGCTGCCAGGCTGCAGCACCCTGGCTCCTGCAGGCTACATCCGGGGACTCCTGCAGCAGGCTGGGAGTGGAGAGTGAGCCGCAGAGCGCACTGCCCCCCGGGCGCAGCAGGGCACGGGAAGAGAAGGCAGCGAGGCACTCTGCCGAGGGGCTGCCAACTACCCTGGCCTGGGGTATCCTGGCCGGGCCGTCCCTCTACTCTCGGCTGCAGCTGCCGATGATGGCCGGGTCCAGGCTGCAGGTCTGGCGGAGCCTCCGCTTGGAGAGGCTCTTGAACCCGGGGGCCCCTGCGGCAGGTGCAAGCCAGACGCGGCACGTGGGCAGCTGTCCGGAGGGGTGCGGAGGGGGGGGCCCCGCGGCAGGTGTGAGCTTGGCTTGGCGTATGGGCAGCCCGGGGCCGGCTCCAGGAAGCAGGCGAGGCTGGGCTTGGCACTGGCGGACCTGTTGGCAGGAGTGTAGATATAAAGCTGCGCATTATATATAGGAGTTCAGTTTTTTCCATGATTCTAACATTGAAAAGGTAGGGTGCGCATTATACATAGGTGCGCATTATACTCACGATTTTATGGTACACACACATCTGTGCAATTTAAAACCAAATACATTAAAAATGTACTCAATTAAATAGAACAGAAAGTAACAAGGGGAAAGAATGTCTATGTCCATTTTGGCTACCTGTACAGCAACCAAGGCTTTCACAGGGCGGTATATGTAAAGCTATGGTTGTCCTTCATGTTCTCCAGGGTGGAGTGGGATGTGGCCCATAATGCCATGTGGAATGTTGAGTAGGGAGTATAGGGAGAAGCTGAAATAGATTTCTCCATAGACAGCAAAAGGAGGCAAGTCCATGATTGTTAAACCTATAAGTCCACAAAAGTCTGCAACTGGAGAAGCCCCATTATGTCCTGGGGCATCTCCCTGCTGCTGGGACTCTTGGACCTTTGATCTATCTGCTGTTTCTTTCTCTGGGCTGTCTGTAGTGTCTCTGCTCCAGGCCCTCTACTCATAGTCTAATCCTGCAATGACTTGCAGGATTTCATTGAACATATTCTTCAAATTCTCTTCTTTCTGTTCCTCATCTGGCTCAAGCATTTCGCAGGTGTGGAGAGGGAACTCCTCAAGGCTGCAAAAGCAGCAGCTCCAGTTACTGCATGCAGAGATATGATTGTCAGTATAGTAAAAATTGAAAATGAAAGTTGAGATTCAGATCTTCTTTTCCTTGAGTTCCAACACCACTGCTTTGGCATGTTTCTGCATGTTGCCATTTGCAACACCAGTCCTAGTAAGTATGGTTGTTCATGGCAAAGGAAATGAAAAGAGAATTGCTCAGTTGCTTGAAACTTTGAGTGTAGGGCAGTGGCTCTGAATACAGGTGGTGGTGATTTTAAGCCAGATCTCACTCCTGAGGATAAAAAAGTCATAGAGAATGCATCTATGACTGGCATCCCAAAGCCTCCTGGGTCTTGTATGCTGCTAGCCTGCTTACTGCAGTAGAGTCTTTCACAGTTAACACTAGGAAAGTGTTCTACTCTTGAGGAAGAAATAAGGCTGCCATGTCTAGAAATCTTCAGGAGAGGATTGCAGAGTATGTCCTTGGAAGTTGCACTGAGATATCTCAGGAGGATTCAAGGGACATCCCTTTGTGCTCAGTCCTCCCCCCCCCCACACACACACAGCTTAGCTAACTCCACAGGGGAATGAAAAGCAGATAGATACCTTTCCCTCTCTTTGTTGTACACCTACCTCTAGTAGGAGGAGTCAGTGAATGAAAAGTCAATAGCTGTGCCTTGCTAAGCTGTGGGGAGGATGGTGGATGGGTGGGAGAGGTACTATGATGTCGTCATTGTGATGGGAAATACTATTACACACTTACCTGAGGTTCCTTCACCTGTATTGGGTTCACCTATGCCCAACTGATTGGACTGCAGCAGAGTCTCAAATGTATCTTGTCTTGCAGCATAGCTGGATCCCCAGTCACGCGTTCTCCATTTTCCTGCTCCACATCCTCCTTGTCCTTGTTCTTCAGGATAAGTGCCAGTGGCTTGGGCTCCTTAGCGGTATCCTCGGTGATGTGCAGAATATCAGTGGGGTCTCTGCCAAGTATGACGTAGCTTGGCAGCGGGTCAGTTGTTGGCCTTCTTGAGCTTCTGATATGCCTGTCACAGTTTCTTTGCTTTCACATGGTACTGCTGCTCATCCCTGTCATACCCCTTATCCTGCAACCCTGGTGCAATCTGCTCATAAATGTCCATGGCCCAATAAGGCTGGTCCAGAGCTGTGCTTGCACAGCCACTTCTTCCTCCCAGCCCAGGAGATCCAGTATTTCCTGCCTACCCCATGCTGGAGTGTGTCCTGAATGTGTAGCAGGGCATGGTTGCCGGGCAGTTGCACACAGCAATGGAGAGCTGCTAGATGAGCTTGCCAAGCTAGAAAAGACATTTCAAAGATGCCTGGGGCTTTTGAGGAGAGTGGGAACCTTCTGGTCTCTGTGACACCTGGACAGAGGAGTTCATAATTGTGACCAGAGCAGTCAGTGTCAGGAATTGAGACCGCTGCTAGAAGACTGGAAGGGTTGACATAACACAGGGACTAGACTCCTGCTGTGTCAATCTTAGTACATTGATCATGGCTCAATGCTTCCCTTGTAGGTGGTGTTACTGTAATCCTGTAACAGGACACTTATCACAGTGGGAGACACGTTTAAATGTAGACACATGCACAACTGGGTGGCTTATTGCAAGGTGGCTTATTGCAACCTAACTTGTAGTGTAGACCAGGCCCAGATAACATAATCAGTTTCTGCATCCCAGGCCCTCTTCCTTCTTCTGAAGGAGGATTGGACAGGAAAAAAAAAATTGCAGGAAATGTGTACCGATAGAATGGGTTAGAGAACAAAACCCTTACCAAGTACAGCATTGTATAATGGAGAACTGGGAAGGACAAATACAGTTGTACAAATTAATTAACAATATACAGTATATAAATTGTAGACATAAAGGATCGGATCTGAATCAACTGAGTGTCTTGCTATTGACATTCATGGGATTTGGATCATCCCACTAAAATAAATTCAGAAAAACTTCATTAGAGTTAAATTTGTGTTTCTGACAGCACATGTGAGATCAAAATTAGGCCCACAGTGATAATCTGAAACTCAGTATTCCTAAAGCAGTATCTGCTGCTATTTGAACTGAGTTAATGTTCAAAACACCATGATGAAGCTTCAGAATGTATCCATGTACTAGCATATAATGTAGTGTTTATTACTATAGAATTGACAGCAAATTGTTACATTGTTTAAGCTGCTTCTGATTCTTCACTGAATAGAACAAAAAAACCAGCAGGTGAGCCAATGTGCCAATTCAGGGGTTGGCAACCTTTTCAAATTACATCAAAATTCAGAACAAGGAGTCAATAAAGAGCCATATAAGAATGCCCCCATTTGCATGACTGAAAACATACAACTTAATATTATTGATAATTAAAATGATTAATAATAGCATAAATGAAACATTGAACACAGACTATTTAATGGGATTTCTGCTGCTGGGGGTGCAGTTTGTGGATGTGGGGGTGCCGGAGTCAGGGATGGGATGTATTAGTGGCTCAGGGTGGAGGGTTGGGGGTTCAGGAGGAGGACAGGCAACTGGGGGTAGGAAGCAGAGTATATGGAGCGCCTTGGGGCCAGATTATCTTACTTGGCCAGAGCTGGGATGCTGTACCCAGGCAGCAGTGGCTGGACAAGGGGGCATGATCACCACAACCAGATCGTGGATTCCCCACCTACCCAGACCGCAGCAGGAGGGGAGCCACCGCCAGCCCTTCCTGTGGCCAGATGGGGGCTGGACCATAGGACCTGCCCCAAGATCGGGGCTGAGGACAGGACACAATGGCCAGATGGGGGCTGGGCCCCAATTGTGGCCTTGTTGCCCAGGCTGCCATGGCTGGATTACTGCAGCAATGGCGCTGCTGGGTCTGTCTTAAGAGCACAGCAGCAGGGGACAGACGATGGCAGTCAGACTGGGGCTGGAACCAGGCTGCTGCAGTCAGATGGAGCATCTGCCACCACCAGCCCCTCCCACTATCCCAGCTGGGGGTGAGTAGGCATCCCCTACAGTGCTCTCTGTCGGCCCTTTACATAAGCAGAGTGCTCTTGCTGGGGTTCATTGCCTTACTTTCACTTCTGGTTTAAGGTGAAATAGACAAAAAAAGACCATCTTGGCACGAGTAATTACGCATTTTTTAAATTAATTTTTTGTTTTAATTTCTAAAATGGTGTGTATTTTGGGAATGACAAAAGAGCCATCTTTGGTTCCATACTGAGCCCTATTTCGCTCTAGAGCCATAGGTTGCTGACCCCAGTGCTAATCAATTTCAGTCTTTGTAAGAACTCTTTTAGCTGTAGGGAGAAAACTGCTGCTTTCCTGGTTTAATTAAATATTTTTGTCATCTTTTCTACTCTGTTACATGTGGTCTCCATTACCCCCATCATCTTGAAAGAGTTTGTGATAAGGATAAGAATTTGTGGTTTCTCCAGTGCTGCTTCTAACTATGGGTAGCTTTGGACCTAAGTCCAGTTCACCCTTTTCTCAAGGTTACACCATTCTTTCCATCACAGACATTATCAGTTGTAATTAATTATTTTCCTCCTCCCATTACGGATACTGGGGATTAGTTATGAGCAGCCAGTTATGACCAGCTGCTTGCACAATGGAGATGAACTGCATTTCAATTTATTTTTATCGCATGTTCTTCTCTGGGCTATATCATTAGCATTTTCTTTATCATGAGCTGCTGACAATTCGTGGGGGAAAATTTGAAAATCATTCTGTTTACAAACTATTTTGCTTAAAATATATCTGAGATGCACAATCATCTCTAAAAATATTTGTATTTCAAAGTTTTCCAGTCAGGCCCCATATATATATATATAGTTGCAAAATTCAGTCCTGTAATTCATCATATGCAGTAACAACAGTGAAAATGCAAGTGGAAAAAGGGCTCTTATATCTTTATCACCATGTCAAGGTTAAACAGCAAGGAGGTAAAAATACATTTGTCCTGTCTACAAGAGTGATTCCACCATGAACTGCATTTGTTCCCCATTGTCTCTGGGTTTTTACCATCTGGCCTGCAATGTTTTAACATTTGTATCTTTAAGGCACTTGAAAGTAGACAGACATGGCTTAGTGGCATGCCCAGAATCTGTTCAAATCTAGGAGGAGATGTTTCCAAGGGAGTCAGATATCCACTATTGTGAAGAAAGCAAACATGATGTTCAGAAGAAGTCAGTGTAAATTAAAGAAGGTGGGTACTAGATTTTAAGACTGTCATCTGCTATATCATTGCTGTGGAAAGGATACAACTACTAATGAGCAGGGTCCAGCTCTGAGAACAAGAAGAGTGATGCTAAACATTAATAATGTAAGGGCTGAAGAAGTTGGTTTTACTGGAAAGGGAACGGCCTCGTGACCTACAGTAACTGAAGAAACGTCATAGTGCAGAGAAATTATAATTCAGAAGAAATGAGATAATATTGGCCAATAATAACAAAATATGAACTAGGCATTCTTGGCCAACTGGTTTTTTCCTGTTCAGAGAATATGCTGTAACATTCATATTTTATGTGCAGAAGTGACTGCCTCCAATGAAGGCCAATGTGTTGATACAAAAATGGGACCTCTTAACATTTTCATACAAAGTGGTTACTAAAAATTGATAAACTTAGTGTCCTGAACATACTTGTTAATCCACAGTGCAGTACTGAGGCCTCCAGCTAAAGCAGGGTTGAGGAACCTAAGGGCCAGGGGCCAGCTGTGGTCCCCAGCTTGTCTAGATCCAGCTGTCAGGGCTCTGGGCTCTTCCTCCCAGCACTGGGGAGCCTGTGCTGGCACTCCAGCCCCTGTTGATCCCTGCCTAACTGATTTTTCTGTGGGTCAGCATCCCACAACCCAAAAAAGGTTCCCCACTCCTGAGCCAAAGGGTAATAAGAGTGACATAGTTAATGGGGAATGAAGAAGAAACCAATATTTAATGGCCCTTCCTTGAAAAAATATGTTTCAGAGATTCTTCTATCTGTTAAGCCACTTGCCAGATATATGCACTGTTTCCAGGCTTCTGTGTAGCAAACCATTGTAATGGAAACTGCCAGTTTTGTTTTGACATGGAGACTATGAGGAGATGAATTTTGGGTATTGCAGAGCTGTCAAATTCTAACAGGTGTCTGCTAAGCATGTGAAAACTGATTTTTTTTTAAAAAGCCTATAACATGGCCAAATTTTGAACAGTTTTTCAATCAGGAAAAAAAATCATGTTTCTGCTAAATTTCAAGCCCCTGGTCCAAAGCTTCTTAATTACACAATTGCAAGAAATTTTTAAAGATGGGCAAAAAATGTGTGGTTTTTTCCTCCCCTAATTGCATTGTTAAAAATGGTTGAACTGTTTTAACTGAAACTTTCCAGGACAAGATTGCTTTAGGCAGGCACTGCATAGATATGTTCAGTCCAAATGATTTACGATTGGAAAAATTATAAGCCACTGAATACAGGGTCTTTTAATGAATGGTGTTGTGCAACTTTAACTGAAGGCAGCACTACCTGTTCCTTCTATAATAAATAACTGTCCTGGAGCTTTCTTAGCATACATGGAAAAAGAACACTACAAGCTGCTAGACAAGTGTACCTAGAAAAATATTACATAGTATTACTTGAGAAATAGTATGTGATCATGTAACAGACAATGGTCAGTGATTTCAGAACAAAGAGCCAGGAACTCATGGGTCTTTTTCCATCACATTTGTCACTGACTTGTATTAACCTCCTGTCTGTTCCCTATCTGCATACTCTGGAGAATATTTACTTATAGAAGCTGAGAGGATTAGTCAGTATAGAAATTTTCTCTAGATACAAAGTGTTCCAAAAGTGTAAAGAATTATCTCATGGCTTCTTGAAGGTATTTGACTTATGAAGCAGGAGTGAGTATTGGGCACTAAGGCTGAGAGAAGCCCCAGGAACAAGAGAATTACAAGACAGTGACTTATTTCCAATTGGCAGATTGGCTATGTACACACATTCTTTACATATGCATCAAGGTGTGTGCATCATGGTGAAGGGAGGTGTGTTTAACAGCAACATCCTGTTTGCGTGCCAGAGCAGGCAACAACTCACTAATAATGAGATGGGGTGGGGGAAAGGAGCAATTGTGTGTAGAAAACATTGTTTTAAAATTCTTTCCTACACTACGTGGTTAGAAACAAAATTATGCTACTCTTTGGCATAAGAGTTCTGTTGAAAACACTGATTTATTTCTGCTTGAGGAGGTAGGTGCTAGTACTTTTCTGAGGGGAAAATGGCTGACAACAGACTTGCTATTTTTTTTTTTAATCCTGTGGCAAGTCTGTATTATCTTGCTTTTGTTTCCTGTTTCTCTACTTCACTCTTACAATTAAGTTCAAGTGACTCAAAAGATAAACCACAACCACAGGCCTCTCTATGGTAGCAATCCCCCCAGCAGCCCAGTGTCAGTCTAACTTTTTCACAACTTCATCTTTGTTAACTCCTTGTGCTCCATGTCTTCCCTATTTTGCATGACATCCTTGGATGCTGCAAGGAGATCTGTGTCTGCCTTTCTATCTGACAGCTGGTATCATGTGATGCCTTGCAAGCTCACTGTATTGGATAGGAGTCATGGAGCCCGGCTTATTTAAGTCAAAGGGAGTTTTGCCATTGATTTCAGTGAGTCCAAGGTGTTCATGCTCATCTTGCCATGTAGGAACATAGAAAATCTGGCAGAAAATCTGGAAGAAATAATGGATAAATTCAGCCTGTGCTTCAGCAGGTACAATAAGCTCTATCTGCTTAGGAGACACTAAGGCTACGTCTAGATTGGCATGATTTTCCGCAAATGCTTTTAACGGAAACGTTTTTCTGTTAAAAGCATTTGTGGAAAAGAGCATCTAGATTGACCCGGACGCTTTTGCGCCAAAGCACTTTTTGCGGAAAAGCGTCTGTGCCAATCTAGACGCAGTTTTGCACAAGAAAGCCCCGATTGGCATTTTAGCCATAGGGGCTTTTTTTGCGCAAAACGGTTCTGGGTTGTCTACACTGGCCATCTTGCACAAATACATTTGCGCAAGAAGGCTTTTGTCCGAGTGGGAGCGTCATTGTATTTGCGCAAGAAGCACTGATTTTGTACATTACAAAGTCAGTGCTCTTGCGCAAATTCAAGCGGCCAGTGTAGACAGCTGACAAGTTTTTGCGCAAAAGCGGTTGCTTTTGCTCAAAAACTTGCCAGTCTAGACGCAGCCCAAGACTAAACACAGTATACTTTTGTTTAAATTAAGACAAATAAAGTTTATATGTAAATTTTATAAACTGTAATTTTAAGATGGCAGCCTACATTTTTGTTTCAAATGAAATAACTTTAACAAGTTACTTCAGTGTTATTGATGCTCCAGAAGTCCAGTAATTGTATACCTGTCAAAAAATGCATGAAGTTTTTTGTGAACTTCAAAAGGAAAGTATAAAAGAATGACTTCTAGTGTGGGAGAAAGCAATTCAAACATCTGAATACCAGCTCTTCTCCTACCAATCCTTATTTACCAATACTGCAATAATTCCATTTCTGTATTCTCATTTAATTCTGGGATAATCTTAACCAAAACAAAAACAAACAAATGAAACCCCAAAGAAAGATAAAGGAGAATATTACAGAGGGTGCATTGCACTAACAGAAAACTGAAATAGCCCACAACAAGTCACACACACTGTCTCTCTGGGAAGGTGGGAAGGTAATTAATCAAATATTCATGTAAGGTATGTCACCTTTTAAGTGCCGTAGAAGTTCCTCTTTGCTAAAAAGGGGATAGTGATTCTTCTGCAACTTTGAAAAATGCCGTTGATGGGATATGCTTTATAAGTCTCTTCTTTCGAGTTTCCTTTTTCAGCAAAATAAATCTTTATTAAGAGTTTTAAATTATTGCCTTCCAAATTTTATGCTCTCTGAAGAACGTGGGGTGAAATTCAAGTTCCGCTGAGGTCAGATGGAGTTTTATTATATATTCCAAAAATCCACACTTTCGCCCTAGATGTGTAAGTATATGGATAGCAATAAGAAGAGATATATGTGTGTAGTGGGGAGCGGGTATGGGTGGAACAGATTGAAATGGGGCATTTATATCGCATTTGGAAACTTTGACTATAAAAGGAGGAAAAGCTAGATGAAATTGGCTTTTGGAGTATATTAGAGCTCTAGACTCGATTTAAGAGTCCACAGAGAAATCTCCCCATGTGAAACAACACGGGGGTAACAATGAAAAATTCAAAGCAAGGTTTTGGCTTGAACTGGACATTGCAAAACACATGTATACATTTTAAGATGTTCCCATGTAAAACGAGGGAAACCTAGGAAGACTTGAAGGAAGCCTCGGCTTGACAAAGCCCTGGCTAGGTTGATTTAGTTGGGATTGTTCCTGCTTTGGGCAGGGGGCTGGACTTGATGAGCTCCTGAGGTCTCTTCCAGCTCTATGATTCTGAGCCTGTACGAATGAACATCATTTGTTTTAACACTCTAAAAAAACCCATAGGAATTCATCTGACTGGAGAAAAGCACAGAAAACAAGCAAACAAAAGGATGGAAATGTCCAGAAAATCAGACTGTATTTTTCAAGCAGATAAGTATTTTGAAGGAAAGTATGGGCTGCTTTTTCTTTCAGATCCAAGGCAGATTTAACAGTAAAGAACATTAAATTAAAAAGGTACAAAGTCTCTTTAATGACATAAAGACAATAGATTGTCTGGTCTCCTTCTTTTCCTTTTCATGGTTCCTTTTCCTCTATGCAGCCTTCCATGATCCATGTTCTGCTTATTTGGCTCCTGAGGATCTAAGCCTTTCTATAATGGAACTTGCCTACTAATCTCTTCTTTGCTGTCAAAGTGGAATTCTTTTTACTCAAATAATACTTCATGCTTCACAGCAAAGTAGGAATTCTAAGCAAGGCCAGGGCTGTTCTTAGCTATACGCAGAATACGCGGCTGCGTAGGCACCTGAATATTTTGGCATGCCTGGGTCTTAATATCTACCCATCTGCCTCTTCCTATCCCATTTCTGGAACTCTGCTTCCTCTGGAGAGGATCTAGTTAACTTGAAAGTGAAAAAGCCTGCCAGAGCTATAAGCACAACACTGAACCTGTGACAGAACCGTTCAAGTGGTCATGAAATCATTTAACAGGCATTTGGCTACCCTAGGTATATAGTGTCAGTTTCTGAATTTACTCTCTTAATCGACAGGATCTTAGTTTAAAAATTGCTTTTAAAATATTTCATTAGTGCATTGCTGAAGATTATTAAATCATATCTCTAAAATATCATCACTCCCTCCCAGGCAAAAGGACACCAGTTTAATAGTACCGCATAGGGCTCCATAAATCCTAAGGTCAATCCTTAGCAAGGCCCTGAATTTTATGCAAAATTGTCATCCTTCTGTGAAGGGCTCTGAACACTAGAGGTAGCTGAGGTCCCTGTGGAAGAATTGGTAGCCAGCAGGCTGGTTGGGCTGTTATGGGGGTTTCTGATTTTAAGACTAGGATTTTCTGAAGCAGTCCTGTGGAAGGATTGCTATAAACACTGCGGGCATAGATGGAGGTGACTGAAGATGAGGCATGACCAAGTGGCATGCTGCTCTCTTACTCTGTAATTCTTGTTGCTTCTTTTGGTTTGCAGGATAGTGTGTCAGCGGGGAGACACAATGCCAAACAATATATTTATTTCTGAGAGAGATCTGACATTTTACTCTCATGCTTTCACTGACAAGAGTGTTTTCAGTTTCTCACTCTGAGTTACCAAGCAATGTCAGACGTAGCTCGTGAGAAATGCTAATAGTAAAGACTGGCTAAATCTGGCCTACTGTGGTTTCTGTGATGAAGACATTTGAAAATGTTGGTTAAAATCAACCCCAGGGCAGAGTGTTAATGATACACATGCACAGTACTGTTTTGACAACCAATATCAAGGGATTGTAAGACTCTAAAAATTCAAACTGATCAGATTAAGATGTACCAGTGTGACAGGATTTCCAGAAGAGCTCAGACAGGAGAAAATAAGAGATACTTTCTTCGTGTGATGGGCATGGATAATATTGAGTTTCTTATGCAATGTTGTTTGATGTATCCTATATTTGTGAAAGTCAGATTGGGCAGCATATTTCCTTTACTTGTGATGGTGGCATTTGTTACTCTTGAAATAAGGAACAATATTTTGAAACTATCCTGACAATCTGTCCTAGGGGTTTCTTTTTTCAGTGTAAGGAGTTTTATTTGTATCTTTTTTTTTTGCTCTCAAATTACATTATTATGTTCCTACTCCTTCTATCTCACTGCAGCATTTTAAGGCATAAATAAGAAGCTGAGTGTATCCAAATAGTGGAAAATTATTCCGTATAGGACTCTTCACTTTTCTTTATTCTAAAAGTGATTTTCAGTTTGATACTATTAGTGCCACAATTATATTGTAGCCTGAGTCCAATCTACCCTTATTTAAGTGAGCATAGCCCTGTCCTATATTTGTGTAATTTGTAAATTAGGTCTTATATGCATGTTATTGTCAGGAGCAATTTTTGTCCAATAGTTGAACAGGCGGATGAAAGACAGTTGACATGGATTTGGTCATGATTCCCACTGACTTGCTGTGTGATCTTGAGCAAAGCGTTTAATATCTCTTTGCCTCACTGTCCTCAGCTGTGAAATGGGGATAATGAGACTTATCAGGGTGAAGCGCTTTGAGATGTGTGGATAGAGCACGTGAACTAAGTGTAAATTGTTGTTCATGAACTCACAGAAAAGTAGAAATGGGAGGGACCTCAAGAAGTCATCTAACCTTCCCCCTTCCTCATCCCATGCTTAGGTAGGAACAAATATTCCTTTTGTTATTAGTAATTTTTTCTTTTGTGTAGCCTTTGCAGAATTTGGTTTGTCTAATTATAAAAAAGCCCTATAGAATTTAATAGAAAACAATATCCTTCTAATTTTTGTAACCCTCTGATCATACAGAGTAGCTCAAAAAACCTATAGAGAGGCTATCAGTTCCCATTAAATTTTCTTGAGTCTTGCATGTAATTTTGCAGAACCCTATTGGTTTCATCTCTATTAAGTTCTTTAGGACTTTTCCATAAGAAATACATATAATCTAACAAAAAACTCATCCCTTTGAGATTTGTAAGTACTTCTGCACTTATGAAGAAGTGATACTAATGTGTAATGTTGTCTTTTACTAGTCATCTAAATTGGCTTAAAATAGAGCACTGCATAATAAAATCACTGCTACACTTCTGCAGAAACACTTACAAGAAAGGAAAGTGCCATGTACATCAATAGTATTTCTTTGCAGCAGAGCAAAAACCAGAGGGAATGGGGAAAATCTTTGTTTCAAACTATTCAGATCCTTTTAATTGGAGTGAAATTAATTGTTTTTCTATGAGTGTTTGTTGTATTTTTATAAAATTGCTGTATCAGATCTTGCTAATTCCAATGTCATTACTTGCAGTTGTCTTTAAAAACAATGTGCTGGGTATGGATTGGCTCAATATGTCTCCAATGTCAGCATGCCAGGCTCCTACTGCAGAGGCAATGCAGACATACTGTAATAAAATCAGGCTCTAGCAATTCCTCCCAACATTTTGTTGCAAGGGTAGAGGGAAAAATGCCAAAAGCACTTTGTCCAACCAAGTTTTTTTCCAGATACAAGTTTGACCTCTATAGTCTGGACTTCTGTGGTTTGGTATCCCTATAGGTGTTCCCATGCTGGAGCACTCCTAGGGAAATGCTAGGCCCCGAGCTCAGCAACTCCCCCGGTGCCCTTCCAAACTTACCAGAGCATCGCAAATAGCTCATCTGTGGGTGCTCAAGCCCAGGTAGGAAGGTGGGAGGAGCAAGGCCTGGGGGGACGCTTGGGAGAAGAGGAAGGGTGTCTGTGGAGCCCCACAGCTGGGGGCTAGGAGTGCAGCCCTGCTCCACAGTTGCCCTGTCTCTTCCCCCAAATGCTCCCCACATATCTGCTCAGTCAATGCTGACCCCTCTGCTGCTGCTAAAGCAGAGCCCCATAGCCAGTGGCAGCAGAGGGACTGGCATTGATTTCCCCTGGCCTGGCAGATTCCCTACTTTGGGACTGGTCAACTCCCAAGGGTACCAGACCAGAGATTTATAACCAGTACAACAAAACCAATGTCTGCACCAACTTCTCCAAATATAGTCAAGGGAGGCTGCCTCTAAGATGTCAGAACTGTTACTAATGTCATTCAGTCCATCGACCTATGGAAGTCTTATTTCTGGGGAGGGACTGGAGTATTATCTTTTTGTCACATGGAGTGATATGCCTTGATGCTTTTCATGTGTGTGTTTCATGAATATATAATCATCTAGGTTGGATGAATATTGTCTTCCTACAGGGCATTCTCAATGGGCTCTTCTTTCAGGCTACGTCTAGACTACAATGTTTTATCGGAAAAAGGTACACAAGAGCTTTTCTTCCTCATGGAAGGAAGAAGACAGGGCTTTCGAAAGAGCGCATTTGATCTTCTGCAAAAAAAAGTGGAAGAGCAGATGAGTTCCCTGGATGCTGCAGAGTTTTTCCGGGATATCTCCAGTATCCCGGAAAAGCCCCGTAAACTAGACATAGCCTCAGTAGCCTTTGAGCAGAGAGAATGGAAACATCTCTCTTGCCTTAATCAGACAGATGCACCTTTCCCTGTTTGTTTGATTGCTTCTGAGGTGCTAGTGTTAAGAGCCATGAGGCAGTGAGATTTCAAGGGATATGGAAGAAAGAGAGCTTTTTTATGTCCTTTAGGGGAACTGATTAGGGGAAAATAGAGGCAAAACTAAAATAACAGCAATAATAAAAAGATTAATAAAATACGCTTTACAGAAATAGGGATAAGTTACATGAAACAATGCGGTTTAAACAGCTCAATAAGCTGAGACTTCATAGCAAAAATGTCACCTGCAGTGCAAGCCTCCTGAGGAAAGGCTTGCACTGAGAACAAGCAAGATGGCAAAGCTGAAGCCATAAAGTGTGTCAGATTAAGCCTTCTTTTCCCTCTGAACTGTACAAAATAGTGAATATAATAAGAATGGCCATACTAAGTCCTCCAATAGTAGCCAATGCCAGGGGCTTCAGAAGAAATGAAGAGAACAGAAAACAGGACTGTGTAGCACTTTAAAGACTAACAAGATGGTTTATTAGGTGATGAGCTTTTAGTGATCCCTCCACTGTCACCCATTCCCAACTTCTGACAAACACTATTTTTACCCATTCTAGCTAATAGCCTTTGATAGACCTATCCTCCATGAATTTATCTAGTTCTTTTTTTAATCCTGTTAAAGTCCTGGTCTTCACAACATCTTCTGTCAAGGAATTCCACAGATTGACTGTGCGTTGCATGAAGAAATGCTTCCTTGTTTGTTTTAAACCTGCTACCTATTAATTTCATTTGATGATCCCTAGTTCTTGTCTTATGGAAACAAGTAAATAATTTTTTCTTATTTTCCTGATCCACACCAATCATGATTGTATATACCTCTATCATATCTCCTCTTAGTCTCCTCTTTTCTAAGCTTAAAAGTCCCAGATTTTTAAATCTGTCCTCATATGGCAGCTGCTCCAAACTCCTAACCATTTTAGTTGCCCTTTTCTGAAATTTTTCAATGCCAAGATATCATCTTTTTTGAGATGAGGTAACCACACCTGTGCACAGTATTCAAGATGTGGACATACCATTGATTTATACAGAGGCAATAAGATAGTCTCTGTTTTATTCTCTGTCTCTTTTTCAATTACTCCTAGTATTCTATTTTCTGTTTTTGACAGCTGCTGCACATTGAGTGGATGTTTTCAGAGAATTAGCCAAAATTGATTCCAAGATCTCTCTCTTTCATGGTAATAACTAATTTAGTCCCCACTATTTTGTACATATAATTGATATTATGTTTTCCAATTTTCATTACTTTGCATTTATCAACATTAAAATTCATCTGCTATTTTGTTACCCAGTACCTAGTTTTGTGAGATACTTTTGAAGCTCTTCACAGTCTGCTTTGGACTTAACTATCTTAAGAAGTTTAGTATCATCTGCAAATTTTGCCACCTCATTGTTTACGCCATTCTCCAAATCATATATGAATATATTGAATAGGATTGGTCCCATTCTATTCTACGGACCCCAGCAGGACACCACTAGTTGCCCCTCTCCCTTCTGAAAACTGACCATTTATTCCTACCCTTTGTCTCCTGTCTTTTAATCAGTTATCAATCCATGAGAGGACCTTCCCTCTTATCTCATGACAGCTGTACCCAAGGTGCTGTAGCCAGTGCTAAGGTGCACTTCTGAAAACACACAGTAAAGGAGAGAGAGTAGGAGCTGGCAGTCCCTGTATTCCCTAAGGTTCGAGGAATGCAGGGGCTGCTGATGCTACCCTGAGATTATCTTCCACAGTCTGAGGGACAGAGAAGCAAATAAGCTCACCTCTGCATAGCTGGCCAAGGACATCTCCTGATCTAACTAAAGTGTAAGAGCCTTGAAGATTGAGTGATGCCAACCACATCCTCCTTGCTAATTCAGATTAGTATTGGGTTTGGAGGCCAGACAGGATCCTGAAAGTACGTGGTTCTGAGTGAAAGTGCCTTTTGCGTCACATTGCATGCAGCACAGAGAAGCAGACCACACTCCAAGCTACTACTGTTTTTCAATAGCTGATGAAAATATATATATAGATACTGCTGTAGTGGGTTTGAGTTTTAATAGCTAGCAAACAATTAGTGATTTTAAGCTACTAGAGAGCAAATATAGAAATCTTGTATAAAATATCAGAGTCCTCTCCACTAACTCAAAAATAACTGATTTGTAATAGTTCTTAGCCAATAGCATGGATTAAAGCCTTTGAATTCTAGGCCCAGCGTTAGAAAACACACATGAGGTTAACTTTCAGTATGTGAGTTTTCCCATTGTAGGATTACTTATGTGTTTGAATACGTGAATAAATGCATGCATGACCAGAGTCATAGTAAAAGCACCTTCCCCTGTAAATCTGAGGCCGCAGTTTGTAGGTTGGTGAATAAAAAGGCCAAATCCTAACTTAAAGGGCATGTGCGCAGTTCCTGTTGAGCTTAAATGCAGCTACATGTGCTTGCACCTGAGGTCAGAATTTAATCCTACAATTAAAAAAAAAAATTCAAAATAACTATGTGTCTGTGAGTGTGGTTGGGAGGATCGCAAGTGGAGTCACTCCATTACTGCAGTATGCCTCAAAGGTGCTGTAACCCACCACCAAAAAGTCAGGTTATCAAGCTATAATAAATCAGCTTTTGAAAGACTGAAGCAGACATGCTCTTATAAACATGCTTTGTATGAATATGACGGGCTGCCTCATGTTGTTTGTGTGCTATTTCCTCTGCTGGATGGAATGTCAGACCTCCTTTGTAGCCGCTCATGAAAGAAAGAAAGTCCCAAATGCAGCTGGTAACTAATGGACATTCTGCTTCAGCTCAAGCGAGGGAGGCCTGTGAAAATCTGAGCTGTGTAAACCAATTGCCTGTGTATGGTTTAGCTGCTCACTGTGTTGTCTGCATTATGTATTCAGCCAGAGGTTCCTTGCAGGAGACACACCCTTTTGTTGTTGCACTGCCCATCAGCATTATTGCTTTTATCAAAGCTGTTCCACACTCTGGCACATCAAGATCAGAAGGTGGGGAGCCCACGAGAGACTTTTAAATATCCTGACACTAAAGACTTCTATTTAAAAAAAAAAAACTCCCCAGGTCACAGATTCCCTGAACTTGGATGGTATGCTACCATCACCCAAATGCAAAAAACCCTATGAGAACTCAGGAAAGTGCATTTGGGAATGTCTTCCTGGGATCAGAGTGCCACGAGGTGCTCCCTCTGGAACTTATCCATGGGTCTCCGTTGCCTGTGGGTCCCTCAGGTTTGGGAGTCGGTCCTGAGTGGTGTCGACCTCCCCACTCTCACAGCTGGTCCGACTGTGAAGAATAAAGAGACAGTCAGTCATCCCAGGAGACACTGTGCCTAAAGCCTAGTCCTCATCTGTGAGCTGAGAGCGACTATTCTCAGCTCAGCCTAAGCCGACGTGCTTGGAGCAAGGCCATGTGCCCTCTGGCTAGTGGGCCCTTTCCTACAGGCACCCAGATGTCCCCGGGAGTGGGTGCTGCCCTGAGAGTGCGGGCATGCCCATGTGCCATGTGTGGGACTGCTCTGTGTGTGTGTGTGTGTGTGTGTCCCCAGCCTCCTTTTAGAGGTGGCTTGTGGAGGGAGGATATTGTCCCACCCTTGGGTCATGAGCATGGCAGGGCTCTCCAGACACCCTGTGGCCAATAGCACAAGGATCCTCTGTAGCAGCCTCCTGGGGCTTTGTGGCTGGTAGTGGCGCAGCACATGCTCCCATGCGCACAGGCTGCTGCGTGATCCCCAGGCCACAAGAGCCAGGCGAGGAGCACCCAGCTATCCCTCACCACACCTCTCAACCCCGTGTGAAGGGATGTTCACATGATGTTCCTTCCCCAGCCTCGGATGACACCTGGGACACATCCACAGTGAGGGGTACTGGCTACAGAGGGTCAGGAAGGTGATTGTGCTGGCCTAGTCCGGGTCCTCCTCCTCCTCATCACTATCCCCTGTGAGGACGATGACAGGTGTCTCAAGCCCCGAGTCCACAACCAGGAGGCTGAAGAGACTGCCCTGCCTCCCAGCATGTAGTGCAGGCCTTTGAAATAAGGGCAGGTGTGGGGTTCTGGCCTGGAGCGGGAGCTGTCTGCCCTGGCCCTGGCATATGCCTGGCAGAACTTTCACTTTCATCTACACTGGCTCCTGTGTGCAGCTGTGCCCCTTGTTGGCCAGGCTCTCGGCCATCCGGCCAAAGATGTCCACATACCAACCTCCTGTGCCTGGTATGGCAATCCTGGAGGTTGGTCTCATCACCCCAAACCTCAGTAAGGTCCAGGATCTCCGCACCAGAGCAGGAAGGTGCATGTCTCTTTCGGCCTCTGGCAGGGTCCTGGGAGCTGTCTGACTACTCCCTGGGAGCAGTGGAGGGCTGGGTGGGAGCAACAGAGTCACTCATTTTTTTTTTAAAAGTGAGGCAGTGGCAGCTGCAGGGTGGCTCAGGGCTGTCAGTGCCTCCTGCTTGCCTCAAGTCCTCTCTCCTGTGGCTGCAGTTTTAAGGGTTCCAGGGGAAGGGGAGGAATATAGAGTTTGACTGAGTGTGGACAGAGCGGCCAGCAGGGCACCTTGGGACGGGCTGGAGGCACCTTATTCCATAATAACTACAGCTGCCCTGTCTATACAGCCCCTATTCCGAAATAACTATTTCAGAAGATGTGTTATTCCTTGTAGAATGAGGTTTGCAGATTTCAGAATAAGCCGTTATTCCGAAATAACTTTGCTGTGTAGACACACCTTAGAGAGCAAGAGGAAGGGGGCAACCTCCTGTTTGTCTCAGCAATTCCCCTTTGCCTGGCCTGCCCCCACCCCATTATTTCTGCCTGTATTCAAAGGGATGGAAGAATAAGCATCTCACAAACTAATTCAAGCCTCTCAGCAAAGCTCCATATGGCTGTGCCCAGTGGATTTGTTCCCTCCACACACTACAGTGTAGAGTTAGACCAAAGGAAGTAACAGAAAATGAAATTAATTTCTTCATCCCAAGATGGGCAATTGGAAAGCTTGTCTATTTCCTTCAATGGGAAGCTCTTAACTTTTATTGCTATTTGGAACAATGAAGCATCTATTCTGGAACAAACATCTGCCTTAGTTTCCATCCCTTGATAATGCAGAAGCTATGGGCAAACATCACACATTGATCTGTATTGATTGGTTCTTCATACAGCATTTTAGAAACCATTGGAGTAACACTAGTCATTACCCTCGATGGTGAATCTCATCTGTTCATTCTTTTCTTTAAGTCAATGAACACTGCATTTGTATGTGCTTTGTTGAGCTATAATGTTTTACTGACCATTTCTCCCCAAAACTCTGTGTAGCTTTTCAGTCTTGCTTGTAAAAGGTAGTGCAAGACATATGAAATTAAAAGTAGTCGGGGAAATGTCTTATGATATGAACAAGATACGCTAATTAAATAAAAATGGGAATCTATTTTATCATGTAAAATGTTTAGTTTTACTCTACACAGCTCAAAATCTGAGCATCCTGCTTTACATAAATTAAACATTTGTGCCCATTTCAGACTCAAGTACATTGGCTGTAAAGGATTCTTGGCTATGTATTATTATTTCCTTTGTCTTTGTGAGCTGGGCTTGTCACCATGAAAATCAAAGTAGATTTTGCTCATATCTCCATTTCACCCTGAGAAATACCTGAGGTTTTAATTTTCCAAGTATTTACCCTTTTCAGTATTGTCTTCCTACTGAAATGTTTGCTTGCATTTAGTTATATCATTTTTCTTAGTGAAATTGGTGTTTCCAAAGTCACTTCTCTCTCTCACATCAAAGAGGATGCTCAGAGATGTGTTTCCTTTGTCACTGCTGGCAAAGGTTCTGTGTGTGTGTGTGTGTGTGTGTGTGTGTGTGTGGGAGGAGCATTATGCAGCATTCATGGGGGGAAAAAAAGAATATGAATGCTAACATCCAGATTACAGGTCTTGTTTTAATTTGACTTTGGATTTTACAGATCAGTTAATTTCCCCTATTGGGGCCAGACTGTTCTGTTTATTGGCATTAATTTCATAAAGATACAGGGAACTTAATATGAAATGTTATGAAAGATCCTATTTCAGTGACTTTTCTAAGGTGAAAGGATTATAGTTAATGCACCAATGTTATTTCATATATGTGCATATTAGACACTTTGTACATGTTATACATACTTAGGCACATGCATGTTATTCTTTTAAAAATCATATGTGAGAGAGAGTTATGAGGGGAAGGAAGAAACAAGCAGCCACATCTTAATTATTTCTGGCAAAGGGAAACTGAAAGAGAAGACCAAAAACCTAGACAATTAACCCTTCAACACGCACAGTCACAAGCTGTATTATTAGCTAAGCTTGAATATCTTCATTGTGCAAAGAGGGGTTTGTGTGTACATCAAGCTGTTTGCACACATTTAGAGCTGAATAATATTTTCAAAACTAGCAGGTGCCTAAATCACTTTTGCAAATAAGTCTGATTCTCTAATGTAACTTAAGTGCTTTTGAAATATTGACCTGATAACTTGCCTCATCTAGAAGAGCACGACTGATCCTTCTTTTTGCATTTTGGAAATTGGAGCTAACAATCTGTTTGTATTCTTGATTTCTTTTTCTGAAATGGAAAAGCTAACTACACATGCAAGCTAAATCGAGTTGATTATTGTATGCTGGGTGTAGCATGCTTCCTGAACAAATCAATCTATCATTGTGATTGAAATTGGGGAAGTTAATGATTTGCTCCAACAAAAATAAAAAAAGATTAAGAAAAGGGAATTTTGACTGAAAAGGGGTTTTAGTGACTTATTATCTTTGACAGGTAATGATGGTGGAACATCCAGAGAAACTAAAAGTGATGGAAATACTGTAAATAAAGATGTACCACTTTGCACTGTGAACTAAGTGAATGCAGCATTGGCTTCTGCCTTGTCTCACTTTTTCAGCGCCACTCTTCTCTCTTTTACAACCCAGGTTCTTGCAGACACCATGCACATTATTAGGCCCCTAATGTTCCCTCCTTGCTTTTTATATCCCAGGTAAGTCTTTGCAAGTTCTTCTATAATCTTTTTTGTCTTATTGCTCTGTCCAGCAAATGGTTTATCCAACTGGTTAGAATAATGCTGGATCAATATCTATCTCAATAGTAAAGATCCATTTAGAGAGAATAAGGCTTCTGAGCCAAGTAAAGAAGCTACTGTGTGACTTCAGACGTGAACAAAGCTTCCCATTTAGGTTGTATAAGTAGCAGATTATGGCTGGCTCTATGAATCTGGGCTCTGAACTTGAAAGATCTTCATCACACACAACATTTTCATTATGGACATGCTGTGTTAAACTAAACTGCACAATGTTAATCCAGGCACTCAGAAACCAGCCCATTCCTGGGTTTTGCTGCTGCTGTTGATATATTATTGTGTCTTTTGCCACTTTAGCACAGACAACAATGGCATTGGTTGTTTCCAGAAATAGCACTTTTCGTACCTTTGGCCGGTTATTGTTTTTAGCTTAATTTCCTCTAGGAAAAGACAGTTTTCCATCAGCAATTCTATGGTAATTTCTTTAAGCTGTGTTCATTTTCTAAGGGCAGCGTAGTGACTACAGCAGAGCAACATACATGTGTCTACATATTTGCTAAAATGAGGCTTTACTTGTGGTGAAATTCCTTTATGTAATGTTAATTGTATACTTGTTATCTTAGTACTCAGTGTGTTCCAGGAGTGACTATGCTTGAAACATCAACTAGTACAGGATGTGGCTGCCCATGTATTTAGAGGGCTGGATAGTTTCTAGAACATGATACATATTACACCAGATCACTGAGTTTGATTAAAGGAGGAGTTTTTATTTATTAGACCCTCTGTAACTTGGGCCCTACTTTTCATGGAGATGGATTCTATGGCTGTCCTCTCTTCAGGCTGAGGGGAGGTGGGACATTTTACAGATTTACACATTCTGTGTCAGGAAGATCTTAGAAGCAGGGCCCTTAGCTTTGGAATTTACTTCTCTAACTGGTCTGAAAAAGTTTGAGTTTGCAGCCTTACATTAAGGCTAAGACAAGTATTTCCTGACAAGAATTGAGTCTTTGGGATAGTAGTGAGGATGTTATGTCATTTTATGTTGTCAGAATTGTTCATTGGTTCTGCACCTAGAATTGCTGAAAAACACATTAAAAACACTGCAAACAAGCTGGGACTTCCAAAAACACCTTGGGGAATTTGTTGCTCAAATTCCATTAATTTTAATGGGATTTGGACACATAATTGCTCTATGTTCCTTTGTCAATCCCAGCCTAAACAAACAAAATGATCCATTTCTTGCTATCCACTCACATGGTATCCTGTGCAGTCAGCAAATCTCAGACCATTCCCCTTTTTCTGAAAAGTGCCCCATATAACTGGAATCTCTTCTTTGTCCCAATCGGACGTGTTTCCATCTTTCAGAACCCCTCAATGTTTTGTAATAGCAACTCCTGACAAAACTTACTGGCAACTTGCTTTCATAGTATTTATTTTCATAGTATTTATCCATGAAAAGCATCATATATTGTCTTCAATAAAATAGTTATTAATATTGTTGTGAAATGTGTATATGCAACTATTACATAAGAAGGTTTTGTGAGTTTATTTATATGCATCATATTATATATACCCTGGCTTTCAGAGGAAGTTAGATACCTAGCTGCTATTTGTATCCTTTGAAAATCTCCCTAATAACTAGCAATGTCAACATGTAGTCAGCTACATGATTAACTGATAAGTTTTGGTTTATTGTTAAATCCTATCAATTACATGCATTTCCCTTCCTCTCTCCCCCCAAGGGGGGGAGATGTGGGACCCAGAACCCGTGGAGAGCTGGCTTTTAAGCCGGCTCCCCACGAGCACCAGATCCCGTGGAGCCACCTGTCTTCCTTCCCCCTCCCCCCTCCACTACTGCTTCTGATAGAGAGGCAGCAGCGCAGAGAGTGAGGAGGGTAGGTGGGAGCAGGTGCATGGGAAGCTGGCTTTTAAACCAGCTCCCTGCGTGTACCAGCTCTGTGGAGCCACTTGCCCCCCCTTTCTGCCTCCCACAGAGGCAGCGGGAGGGCAGGCAGGAACTGGTGTGTACCCCCACCCCATGCTTCTGCCTCTATCAGACACAGCAGTGGGGTGCAGGAGGGAGGGGCAGGGGAGGCTGCCAGGGAGCAGCCTCTGTCTGTGGCAAGCCCAGGTTTGCTATGGACAGGAGCTGCTCCGTGGGATACTGGTGCAGCCTCTGTCCGTGAGGAGCTCGCCCCCCCCCCCCCCCCCCCCCCGTGGACAGGGAGTGCGCCAGCATCACATGGAGCAGCCTCCCCTGCCTCCGCTTTGCTGTCTCTGATAGAGGCAGCAATGTATGGGGGAGACGAGGGGGCAGATGGCTCTGGACTGGCTCCCATTTGCCACCCAGTGCTGTTGCCTGTGATTCAGAGTCAGTAACGCAAGGTGGCAGGGCCCTTTCCGGGAGTGGGGCCAAGACTGCAGTGGCTGCCAACCCTGCACACCGGGACTATTGAATAATCATGTAATTGCTAATATTTGATGAAGTTGCACGATTATTCAATTACTCCATATCTAACCCCACTGATAACACCTTCAATCCAAAAATTTCGGTATTTCATTGTGTGTGTGTGTGTGTGTGTGTGTGTGTGTAATATATTGAAGTCTGAATCAATGCAGGGTTGACAAACAGGTTTCTGCCAAACAAAGGATGTGACCTGTCTGCCTCAGTTCACATGTAATTTAAACGTAGGACAACACAAAATGAAAGCTTCTTTGCATATGAAGTCAACAGACCAAAGAATAAACCACCGGGAGTCCTCTTGACTTTTGGGACAAACAATGATTTTGGGGAAGATATAGGGAAGGCATTCCCTGAGTCTGCACCTGAGAAAGCAATCAATGCACTTACATTCATGGAAAAGGGTTCTGAACCAGCCTTCAATGGAAACCCTGCACAAAAGCTTTAGGTAAGATAAGACTGCTGTTAAGATTAAATTTAGTCACTAGCAAGCTAGAGATCGTTGATTTTATAAGTAACCTTTCTGTTTCCGTTATCCTCACTATCTTCAAATCTTAATCTTTATTAATAAACCTGTGGCTGATTTCCCTGAACATATAACTCAGTGCTGTAGTGTTATACAGGAACTGATGCTGGGTGGAAACAATCGACGTGTCCACTTAACAAAGCGGGTATTTCTGAGTGTAGCCCATAATGGGCTGGGTATCACAGAGGAATGCTTCCAAAAGGCTCAGTGAGGGGGGTGTAACTACTGTTAACTTGCAAAGTGAGGGCTAGCATGGCCCTGAAGAGAGTATTTGGGCTGGTGCTGCCAGGGAGCTAACACCCATGTAAGCACCAGCATGTCCATCTTTCTCTCTTGCTGAAGGCAGGGAGAGAACAAGGTGACTTAGAGTCCTGAGAGTCCCAAGAAAGCATCACACCATCCTCACCTCCATCAAAACTCATGAAACTACGCTATAAGCCGGGGTGGGGAACTGCAGGCCTGGGGGCCAGATCTGACCCCTGGCTTGACTGGATCCAGTCCCCGAGGCTCAGTGCCCCCCAGCATTGAGGAGCCAGTGCTGGCACTCTAGCCCCCCCACTGCTTCACTGTGCGGCTGAAGCACACAAAATCTAGTAGGCTGAGCCCCCTCTAGGCTCTGGTGGGCTAGGGGAATGTGGGAAGTGTCTTTCTCCATCTGTCAGGGGCCACACTAGTGAGGGTTTTTTCTCACTTGTGGGCAGATTTTTCTGTGGGTCAGTGGCCCCCGAGCCAAAAAATGTTCCCCACCCCTGAAGCCATAGCTTGCCAGCCCTTAGCCCTTTGGTTTATTTGAAGGGCTGATGCAAAACACAGTGATGCCTATGGAAAAATTGCCATAGGCATCAATGGACTGATCAGCCCCTAAAAATGTATTCAAATAAAAATCATAGCGCTAACAAGACACATGTTTAGCTTGTATTGTGAGAGTGTAGGCTTACTGTGTGCTGTCCTAGGGCTTGCTTTTCATGTGTTTTTGAATGATAAGCTTAAATTAACTCTCTGTAAAGGAAATAATTTACTTCTTAGTCCATCAGACAGTGACTTGGGCAAGAATTACTGTCTATGATTGTTCAGTAGGATTTTTTAATTTTTTTACGGGAAAAGAAATTACACATCATTTCCTGTAAAGTAAAAAACAAATTATTAATAGGGGTCATAAATCTCTCATCAACAAACTGCTAATTAAAAAAATACTAGCATAACCTTGTGATGATTATCTACTAATAGACTGAGCACATCTATAAAATCACTCTCTACTCTGAGTCTCCTTCTGGTCTGGTTTAACTTGTATCAGTTTGTGCCTATGGACTATTCCACACACAGTACCAGGCTGAATGTATCTCTGGCATTATGGAAGTGAAAAATAATAATTAGGATGGAAAGTTTCAAAGGCACACAACGAATTAAATGACTATCTTAACATTGGCTTTCAGTGGGAGTTAGATACCTCAGTGCTATTTGTACCTTTTGAAAATCATCCCCATAATACTTTCCATCCAAAGATTTCAGTATTTTATAACCTATGAAATGGATGACTGGAGAGGGATCATCTGATCATTATGTTTAACCAGTTCTGTTCAATTCACTCCCTCTGGGGCATCTGGCATTGGCCACTGTCGGCAGACAGGATACTGGGCTAGATGGACCTTTGGTCTGACCCAGTATGGCTGTTCTAATGTTTTTATGGCTACATCTAGACTGCAGGCTTTTTTTGTAATAAGCTTTTTTTGGAAGAGATCTTCTGGAAAAACTTCTTCCGAAAGAGAATGTCCACACACAAAAGAAAGCATCAAGACTGATTGGAAGCTCTCCATATGAAAGGCCACTCAGAACCACTTCAAGCAGGGCTATAGGTCACCAGTTGCTTCTGAGTGCTGATGCCAGAGCTTTGCAGGGAGATGTATGTAAAGGAACCCCCCTGGACAGCAGTTTCTCTGCTTCTGCTGTGTGCTTGCTACCTCTTTGAGGGACAGCAAAGCTCTTGTAGTTGCCCAGCTTTTTTGGACGCCACAGCTTGTCTCTTGGTGCCATGGAACCAGAGCTGCCCCTGGGCATGCAATGGCCCCACATGGCCATGCTGCAGTTTTTGCAGCACTTTGTGCCAGCTGCCTTCCTGGTCCTAACTGAGCTCGACCATGAGCTCATTCTGGGGACCCTTTCCCTGGGTGTGGCTGCTCTACTCTTGCAACCCCAATACACTGTGGAGAGGTAAGCCTTCCAGCAGCCGAGGACAACTGCTATCCAACAGGTCCATCAAGCCAGCATGCGCATCCAGGAGGTCCTGAGGGAGAGGTTCTCTGAAGCACCCCAGTAACTCTCCCCAGGGCCTCCCCACTAGGGGCCTCTGGCTTGCT